>CM030364.1:87522454-88122454 GCA_017893485.1 Hemerocallis citrina | reverse complement strand
CGTGAAATATGAAAGTTATTTTATTTTGTCTATTTTTATCTTCTTTTGACGGATCTGGATTTCGTTTCACGGTTTGCGAGATATTGTTGTTTTCGTACAGCAGTGTTGGGAATTCCAGATTTGCAAAACTATCGTTTCCTGATGTTTTCTGATTTTCGTTGACTAAACTAATCTTGCTGAAAAATTATAAAACTTTATATTATGATACTAGACATATAGGGGATACCCCAGATTTTTTCTGGATTTATTTGAAGTGTTTTGATGCTGTTTTCCTGACTGTGAATTCGATTTACTGATTTCTGGCTGAACGTATTTTCTGGTTTAGATTCAATTTTGAGCTATGATTTTGTGAAACACTATATTACTTATATATACTCGCTGGATTTGGCCAGAAGTCTATTTTCCAGATTTTCTGACGGATCTTGGTTTGCATGTTTGAAGTAGCAGAAATCATTGTTTTAGTACAACACTGTCTTGTTGTCCTGAATTAGAAAGCTAGTTGTTTTACCATGTTATTTGTTATCTTATATCTATACTTGTATATCTTGCAACCTGAACCTGATATATGTGTATACCATGTTATCCTCACTTTGTTTTGTGACACATACCTGCATGCCTGATAATAATAATAAATAACCAAGCCGGGGTTAAGGGAAAGATCTAGTAGTGGAAAATATAGAAACGTATACTGAGAAGAGGATCTGTGTCCTTCCTGTTACGTGTTCATGAATACATGGTTCACGATCCTGTTTACCTGTACCTGACTGCATGCTTCCCTATAGAAAGATGTATTCGGAAGAGAACCACTAGGTTCTATTTGTTTCATGTACCTAACTGCATACTTCCCTATAGAAAGGTGTACTCGGAAGAGAACCACTAGGTTCTACCTGTTTTTCCTGTTATCCTGATCCCTGAGTACACTGCCCTATGGACTCCACTACGAAATCTAAAACGAAACTGTTTGAATGTAACAACCATGTAAGGTGTGTTGCATGAAGTGTTACCTAGATAGTAATAATACAAGACTTGATATAACCTGATACCTGATTATATGATTACATGATTACATGTATACCTGATTACCTGATTACATGTTTACTTGATTACATGTTTACCTGTTAGCTTGACACTTGATACATGTTACCTGTACCTGTTAGTACACATGCTACTTGTTTCTATTTTCCTGATTTCTGTTAGACATGTTATTCTGTTGACACACTTATACCATGCTTGTTTATTCCTGTTGTTGTTTTGTATTTGTTAGTTTTCCCCCATGTACTTGTATCCTGCATTACAAGCGGCCCGTAACTTGCAATTGGTGGGTACTTATTTTCTTTTTTCCTCTTTCCTGCAATTGTTAAATTGCAGATTTTGGAGAGCAGGTAGGTACCAGAAGGTGTTGGTGATATGAGTTACTAGTGCTGGAGTTGTTTGCATTTATTATTATTATTTCCTGTTATTTGCTTGGACAATTATATTTGATACTTAGATTTATTCTTGTATTTGGGCAATGTGACCCAGGATATTATTAACTGTCCAGACTTGATTTATTTGAGATTATATTACATTTTGGATTTCAAGTACATTTCTGTTGGTCTATTTGATTCAATTATGCATATTTGGTTGATTCTCTTGCTTCCGACTTTGATTATTTCGTGAAATGTTATAAAGATTCCTGAACAGCTTATGGATGATAAAAATTATTCGTTGGGCCAATGTTACGTGCTCGTATTCCGTATTTTTGGGAAGTGGGGCATGACAATAATAAATCCAAAATCGTATTTAAAGTGGTTTAAAAATTGAACCTTGGGTTAACTTAATGAGCTTCATATAATAATAATAAAAGATGGATTAAAATCTATAGGCTTTCTCATAATAATAATAATAATAATAATAAGATCATATAAAAAAATAGGATTTGTATTACAATGTACAAATTATTTGAAAATAATTACAAATATAATTAATGAATAGAAAAGGGATTTCTAATAGGAGATCCAGAATAAATTTAAAACAAAATGAATTCAAGAAATGGAAAATTTTATAAAGAATCCAAACACAGAAAATATACAGAAAAAATATATAGGTGGAAACGGGAGTTACAGCTGGGGTCACAGCTGCAACTTTCCAGCACAATGTTAGACATGGCTTATTGAAGGCGTCCCTCGCCAAGAAGCCTCTGGTAGACTTCCCTGACCTTTTTCCAGGAGCGAGAAGTACATCCGAGCCAATGAGGCGTTGCATCTAGCTGGCCGAAGGGATTCTCCCGCAAGAGGGAAGAGAAGGCGGATGGTGCAGGCACCAAAGAAGATCCAGAAGGATGCCTCCGGGCAGAGGTGCCCACCTCCAGTCCCCAGGTTCGAAAAATTCACTCATCTCAATGCGAGTGTATCAACCATCATTATGGATTTAGAAGGCGACGACATCCTTCAACACCCTCATCGAACCAACAAGAAATAAGAAGAGGGATTGTAGGTTCTACTGTCGCTTCCACAGGGACCACGGTTACGAGACCGACAACTATCGGGCTCTTAAAGATGAGATTAAGACTCTCATTCGAAGGGGTACCTGAAAAAGTTTGCTAGGGATGAGCCGGGAGCCTCTCCTCCTCCCGGGGTGCCAATAGGCGACCTAAAGCCTAAGCTGGGCCTTAGGGCTCCGAAGGACTGGCCATACTCCACTGTGTTCACTAAAGGCCTATGGGCAGGGACTCCAATTCTTCCCATCGAGCCTTTATCCGCAAGATCAACTCCGTCCATAACTGTCCTCCCTCTCGACGTCCCTGGATATCAGTTTCATTCTCAAACAAAGACCTTGATGGCGTCAGGGTCCTTCATTGCGATGCCCTAGCCATCAGCCTCAGCCTCGTCAATCATGAGGTTAGCTGAATCCTCATTGACAATGGTAGCTCAATCATTATTTTGTTCCTTGTAGCCTTTGAGGCCCTGAAGCTCTCTCGAGATAGGCTGAAGCCGGCATGTTATACCCTTTATGGATTTTCGGGTGTCCCAGACCAAATAAAGGGAATCATCACTCTAGACGTCACAACCGAGAAATCCCCGACCTCCCGAACCGAGGCGGTGGACTTCATGGTGGTGAACGTGAAGGCCACGTACAATGCCATCCTCGGTCATCCTGGGCTCGCTTCCCTCCAAGCAGTGCCTTCTGTGTTGGTATAAGCCCTAGAGGCCAGTTGTGTATTGACATTACTACTTTACATTATATCATGACATTTATTTTAAATTTAGGCATTTCATTTATTGTGTTATTTATTGTGAATTAAATAAACATAATGAAGTCCTTAGAATAATTAGTTTAATGTCATGGGATAAGTGCATGACCTGATTGTGAGATTGGCTGAAATCAGAACATTGTTCTTAAATGTCCCTAGTCAAGTATTATTGTGAATTAGAACAATGATAATACATAGAGACTAGTGTGTGCGTAGACTGATGACCATTCTAGGGTCATGGATATGAGATATCAAGTCTTCACATGGGTACATATATATTAGAGTAATAATGTACTGGACTGACGCACCATGAGAACGCTGCATGGATCGTTTCGTGAGTGTCATAAGCGGTTCTCACAGTGACCATGGTGGACGTAGTCCTTTGACTTGAAGTCACTACGGTTCCAAATATGAGAAGTTATATGTTTTAATGCCGTCAAACATTGCATGTAATAAGGAGATTATAAAGTCAACTATTGGATATACTACAAATCATGCGGAGGGATGTGAGTGATTTAGATAAGATTTGTCCCTCTGACATAACAGAAGAAATATCTACGGGTGCCTTGATTGAGTAGACTGCAAATGCATGGCCATGCTTAAATGAGTCAATATGAGATATTGATCTATTTTGTTTTAGTAAGTCTACTCGGACATCAAGAAACCAAAGATTGAACTATATAAAGGTGACATGCTCTATACATTGTGGTCAGTTAAGATATATGGACAAAAGAACTAGACTACATGATAACGTTAATCACGGATAGGTTATGTCAAATCACTGATATTCCCGTTACTTGAGTAGCAGTGAGGTATTGCTAAATACTGCTCACTGTTTGTAATACTATAATATGATTTTAATATTACTGTCAACGTAATGGGAACCTACAGGGTCCACACTTAGAATGGATCGAAATTAGGATTTAAATTCATAAGATGAATTTAATTGGGGATCCAAGTACGACTTGGACTCCTAACATTGGTTGGACATTTAATTAGATTAAAAGGGTCGACTAAAGTTCAAAGGCCCACACACGAATCTAACCGATGTCAAATTGTGAGCCCAACAACCTCATTACTCTCTTAGGGTTGATTTTTTGCACCTATGTATATGATAGGTATCTGTGGAAAAAAAACACGTGAAAAAACCATAGCCGTCACAAAAAGTGTGAGAGAAAGATCGTGAGGAGGAACATTCCCTTCCCGCAGCTAGCACCGCGGTCTGAGAGAGAGCCATTTTTCTTTCTATTCGTGTGGAAACTGTAGATGCACCGCAATATTGCAGTGCTGTGATCGGCATACTGTGGAGACAACATATCCATCTTTAAGGTATAAAGCCTAAACACGATTTCTAGTTTACGCATGGATCCATGGCTAGGTTTCGAATTTTTTGTAATTTTTTCTGCTATGTATTTAATCTGTGATTTCATTCAAAACCTAACAGTGGTATCAGAGCCACTTGCTAAACCATAATTCGGTTATGTATGATATGTTCACACTTTTGAAAGAAAGATTCATATGTGATATAATTTTTGCAACAGTTGCAATATAAGGATTCGTTTATGTGTTGGTTGTTAACATAGATGTCATATCAGGGTAGCTCTCGGTTTGGAACCATTAAAAACCCTGGAGTAGTAAGATGTGATTTGCAGTGACGTTAGAGTTTCGTAAAGCATGAAGAATTCATGCACCTGCATCATTTGCAGTGGTGTTAGGGTTTCTTAAAACATGAAGAGTTCATGCTCTGGCAGTGGCACAGGATGATGAAGCAAATTTTTAACTCGGGGCGCGGCCTTGCACCCTGCAAGGGGCGGCCCCTATGCCAATTCTGCGTAAGGCGATATTGATTCCCTGAAAACCAATCTTTTTTAAATAATCTAAATAAAACCATAACAAAATATTATTTGTTTATTATGTTATGTGATGCATGGTGCGTGGTTTTGGCCTTAGTTCTGTGATGCATGATTTATGTTCTGTGATGTATTGTTTATATTTTAGTTTTTTCAATACGGCCTGCATGTCGTGTCTTTCTCTTTATATTCTCAATGTAATCATTTCTTTGTACACTCCGATTGTACATTCTTTCTTTATATGTAAATATAATCTCACCGAGGAGGCAAGAAATTGGCAACCATGTAAGGACAAGATTGGGAAGCTGCTTGGAAAATACGGTACAATCCCTTCGTTCAGTTTTTGATACTCTCATTGGCTTGGAGAATCAGTGTGTTAGGGTCACAACCATGTCACATATATTTTATGTTTTTAATTTTGCATGAGATGCATTGGTTTAGTTGCATGCTAATGGATGATAAATGGTGAGATCAATTAATAAATAACAAAATCCCTCAAAGTAAATATTAAGTTGCAATAAGATGATTTCCAATGTGTGGCACTTCTCTAGGCTAGGATCGATTAAGTGTATGTCTGCCAAATAAGGGTGTCTTTATCTATCCTAGTGAGACGCGATGGGATAAAAGTAATATTCAATTGTCAGCCATTGGGTCTGACTTAACTAGGCTATTTTAATAGGATTGAAAGTTTGGAGGCATAAAGTTGAGCTTTAGTCTATGAGATAGATTGGAATAAGTGTTATCCACCCAACTATTCAAGAGCTGCATACGATGTAATTGGAAAGTGTTCCCTACCTAAATAAATGAATTTTGGGTGATCAGCCAAAGCTAACTCGGAAGTAGATGAAATATGGATCTTGGTCCACTAGAAAATCTTACAATGAGATTTTCCGTGTCAAAGATGAGGGTCGTTGATTTGAATAAAAATAGTATGAGGTGTATTTAATAAAATACCTTATTAAATATTTCAATGTCATGATACATACTTTGCATATTTCTGTTTAATATTTTAATGAAATGATATTTACTGTGCATATTTCTATTGATAGATTACCATGACATCCAACACATCAAATAACCTATCATTGCGATCTGTCCTTGAGAAAAATAAACTGTCTGGGATAAATTTTCTAGACTGGTACAAGAATCTGAGGATAGTCCTCAGGCATGAAAAAAAGTTGTATGTTCTAGAGCAGCTTATTCCTGAGCTACCTGCTGCAATTTCCCCTCGCACCAAAAAGGATGCTTAAAAGAAGCATCAAGATGACACCTTGGACATTGGTTGTCTCATGCTAGCCACCATGAACTCTGCGTTTCAAAAGCAATATGAGAACATGGATGTCTACAATATGATCAGACACCTCTTAAGACTCTATCAAAAGCAGACTTGGCATGAGAGGTTTGAAGTCTCAAAAGCATTCTTTCAGTGCAAACTTGCAGAAGGAAGCCCTATTGGAACTCATGTGCTCAAGATGATTGGGTACATAGAGAACCTTGAAAGGCTTGGTTTCCCTTTGGGTTAAGAGTTGGCCACTAACTTAGTTCTGCAATCGTTGCTAGAAAGTTATAGTCAATTCGTCATGAACTACAAAATGAATGAAATTGAAAAACCTCGGATAGAACTGCTAAGCACGTTGAGAATTGTTGAGCAGAATATTATTAAGGAAAAGACCATTGTGATGGTCCAACAGGCCAAAGGTAAGGGCAAGGGCAAAATGCAGATTAAGAAACCCAAGGGTAAAGGGGAAAGGCAAGAGCAATTTCAAGCCCAACACTTCAACCTTGAAACCTAAGGGTGAGGTTGCTAAGGAGGACACATGCATCCATTGTGGTGAGACCGGACATTGGAAGAGGAGCTGCCATAAGTACATGGAGGAGCTTAAGAAGAAGAAAGAAAGTGAGACTCCCACTACAGGTATTTTTGTTATATAAGTCAATTTATCTACTTCTGAATCTTGGGTATTAGATACTAGATGTGGATCTCGCATTTGTGTAAATGTGCATGATCTCAAAATGAGTAGACCATTGGCTAAAGGCAAAGTTGACATACGAGTTGGAAATGGAGCAAAAGTTGCTGCTTTAGCTGTAGGAACTTGTCATTTATCATTGCCATTGGGCTTATTATTGAGTTAGAGAACTGTTATTTTGTACATGTTATTAGTAGGAATATTATTTCTATTTCTTATTTGGATATGAAGGGTTTTTCATTTATAATAAATGAACAAAGTTGTTTAATTTATTTGAATGATATCTATTATGCTAGTGCACAATTGAGTAATGGACTTTATATTCTCAACCTCGAAATTCCCATCTATAATATAAATACTAAGAGATTCAAATCAAATGATACAAACCCAACTTACCTCTGGCATTGTCGTTTGGGCCACATAAATGAGAACCACATTTCCAAACTCCATAAAGATGGATTATTGGACTCATTTGATTTTGAATCATATGAGGTATGTGAACCTTGTTTGTTGGTCAAGATGACAAAAGCTCCATTCACTGGAAAAGGTGAAAGAACTTGTGATCTTTTCGGTCTTGTACATAGTGATGTCTGCGGACCTTTCAATACATTGGCTAGAGGAGGTTTTCAGTACTTCATTACATTACTGATGATTTCAATAGATATGAGTTTGTGTATCTGATGAAACACAAATCAGAGTTATTTGAAAAGTTCAAAGAATTCAAGAACGAGGCACAAAACCAACTTGGTAAAAGTATTAAAGCTCTTCGATCATATCGAGGTGGTGAGTACTTAAGCCAAGATTTTGATGACCATTAAAAAGATTGCGGGATAATATCTCAACTCACTCCCCCTAGAACACCACAATTGAATGGTGCCTCTGAGAGGAGGAACTGGACCTTGTTAGACATGGTCCGATTCACGATGAGACATGTAGATCTTTCGAGCTCCTTCTGGGGGCATGCTCTATTAAAAGCTGCTTTCACACTTAACGGTGTTCCATCTAAAACGGTTCAAGAGACACCATATGAGATATGGGCTAGGAGGCGTCATATATAGTGTGTCTTTTATGAAGATTTAGTGTTATGAAGCCTATGTAAGGAGCCAAGTATTTGATAAACCTGGTCCCAAATCTGATACGTGCTTCTTTGTAGGATATCCCAAGGAAACTAATGGATATTATTGCTATAATCCCACTGAAGGCAAATTGTATGTCACACGGACTGCTGTGTTCCTGGAGAGAGAATTCGTCTCCAAAAGAACCAGTTGGAGAACGATAGAACTTGAAGAAATTCAAACTTTGCAAATTAGCAGCGAACAAATGGTGAAAATGGAGCATACTCCACAAATTATTATGGACCAACAATCTGCTCAAGTAGCACAAGACCTACGTAAGTCTAGTAAGAAACCTCATCAACCTGAGAAATATGGATTTCTCGTTACTCGACATGGAGATGTATTGCTCATGGATCAAGATGAACCTACGACTTATGAGGAAGCTGTAAAAGGCCCAAACTCTAAGAAATGGCTTGAAGACATGAGATATGAGACGGAATCCATACCAAGTATGGACCCTGGTAAACTCACCTGAAGGGGTAAAACCTATTGAGTGCAAATGGGTTAAAAAAGAAAACTGGCATGGATGGTAACGTGCAAACCTTTAAGAGGTGGTTGGTGGCTAAAGGTTTTAAACAAGTTCATGGTGTAGACTATAATGAGACTTTTTCCCCAGTTGTCATGCTTAAATTCATTCGGATCTTGCTTTCCATTGTAGCATATCATGATTATGAAGTTTGGCAGATGGATGCCAAAACTGCTTTCCTAAATGGAAATCTTCTCGTGGATGTGTACATGACGCAGCCTGAGGATTTTATTACTCCAAAAGATTCTGGAAAGGTGTGTAAGCTGCAATGATCCATTTATGTGTTAAAGCAAGCTTCTAGAAGCTGGAATCTTCGCTTCGATGATGCAATCAAAGATTTTAGTTTCATCAAGAATGAAGATGAACCTTATGTCTATAAGAAGGTTAGTGGGAGCACAATTGTTTTTCTGGTAATGTATGTAGATGACATACTACTCATCGAGAATGACATTCCTACCTTACAGTCTGTAAAGACTTGGCTAGGTAAATACTTTTCCATGAAGGACTTGGGTGAAGCTACCTATGTATTAGGCATCAAGATATATAGAGATAGATCAAGAAGATTGCTTGGCCTGAGTCAGAGTACTTACATGGACAAAGTATTGAAACGTTTTAATATGCAATAGTCCAAAAAGGGAATTCTACCTATGTTGCATGGTGTATGTTTGTCTAAGGCTCAATGTCCTACAACTCAAGATGAGAGAGACCGCATGAATAAGATTCCATATGCATATGCAATTGGATCTATCATGTATGATGTATGTCATGTTATGTACTCGTCCAAATGTCTCATATGCTGTGAGCATGACAAGCAGGTACCAGTCAGATCCCGTTGAGAACCATCGGACTGTTGTCAATAACATCCTTATGTACTTAAGAAGAACTAAGGATTCGTTCTTGGTATATGGAGCTGAGGAAGAGCTTGTTGTAAAGGGTTACACTGTCGCTAGCTTCCAGTCCGATAAGGACGACTCCAAATCACAATCGGGTTTTGTGTTTTGCCTAAATGGTGGAGCTGTGAGTTGGAAGAGTTCAAAGCAAGAGACAGTAGTCGATTCTGCCACAAAGGCTGAGTATATTGATGCCTCCAATGCAGCAAAGGAGACCGTTTGGATAAGAAAGTTCATCACTGAACTTGGCATAGTTCCTAGATCTCACCAGCGATCCAAACATATACTTAGGCGCTTCCATCTCATTCGAGAGATCAACGATAGAGGAGATGTGAAGATATGCAGAATATCGATAGATGACAACATCACTGACCCGCTGACAAAGCCTCTTGCACAGTAAAAGCATGAGGGTCACACTAGATCTATAGGCATTAGATGTATGTATGATTGGCTCTAGTTTAAGTGGGAGATTATTGGTGTAAGCCCTAGAGGTCAGTTGTGTATTGACATTACTAGTTTATATTGTATCATGACATTTATTTCAAATTTAGGCATTTCATTTATTGTGAATTAAATGAACATAATGCAGTCCTTAGAATAGTAAGTTCAATGTTATGTGATATCAAGTGCATGATTTGATTGTGAGATCCTATTGGCTGAAATCAGAACACTGTTCTTAAATGTCCCTAGTTAAGTATTATTGTGAATTAGGAGAACCACAATACATAGTGACTAGCATTATCACGGGTCATGGATATGAGATATCAAGTCTTCACATGGGTACGTATTAGAGTAATAATGTACTAGACTGACCCTCCATGAAAACGTTGCATGGATCGTTATGCGAGTGTCATAAGCGGTTCTCACAGTGACCATGGTGTATGTAGTCCTTTGACTTGAAGTCACTACGGTTCCCTACATGAAAATTTATATGTTTTAATGCCGTCAAACATTGCCTGTAATAAGGTGATTATAAAGTCGACTATTGGATATACTATAAATCATGTGGAGGGATGTGAGTGACTTAAATAGGATTTGTCACACTTACATAACAGAAGCGATATCTACGGGCCTCTTGATTGAGTGAGACTGCAAAATGCATGGTCATTCTCAAATGAGTCAATATGAGATACTGATCTCATTTGTTTTAGTAAGTCTACTCGAACATCAAGAAACCAAAGATTGAACTATACAAGGGTGACACGCTCTATGCCTTGTGGTCAATTAAGATATCTAGACAAAAGGACTAGACTACATGGTAACATTGGTCACGGATAGGTTATGTCAAATCACTGACATTTTCGTTACTTGATTAGCAGTGATGTATGTTAGATACCGCTTACTGTTTGTAATACTATAATATGATTTTAGTATTACTGTCAACGTAATGGGAACCTACAGGATCACAAACTTAGAATGGATCGAAATTGTTATTTGAATTCATAAGATGGATTTAATTGGGGATCAAAGTAAGACTTGGACTCCTGGCATTGGTTAGACATATAATTAGATTAAATGGGCGGACTAAAATTCAAAGGCCCACACACGAATCTGACCGAGGTCAGATTGTGAGCCCAACAACCTCATTACTCGGTGCTGCTCGGAACTCGATCGACACTCGGTGGTTTCACATAACCTTGCTACCGCTCGACGCTCGGCAGTGACTTCGAGCCACCCACAAGATTTCACACAGCCGAGCTATCGTTCAACGCTCGACAGTGACCTCGAGCCACTCACAAGGTTCCCTACAGCCTTGCTATCGCTCGACGTTCGGCAGTGACCTCAAGCCACCGCCGAGGTTTCACACAGCCTACTCCTCAAAGCTCCACAGTGACTTCGAGCCACCCACAAGGTTTCGCAAAGCCTCGCCACCGCTCGATGCTCGATAGTGATCTCGAGCCATAACAACAACATGATCTTGTGCTCGATGCTCGAAACTCGATGACTACCCCATCTAGCATGACCTGGAGCGCGATGCTCTGGGCTCTGTGGTGCTCGGAACTCAGTGTAGATTTTGACCCAGAAACTAGCCATGTTAGCAAAAATCAATCGTTCTACCCCTGGTCACACTGTCGACTAACTTTTCCCACGAGATTGAACTACTCCTCAACGGCTGAAATGCCCAACCCTACAGAAGTGGGGGGCCTATGATGTAGGTAAAAATCCAGCCTCATCTGATATGCCTGATCCCATCAAGATCCTAAAACCTATCAGAACATGCCTGCATGCTCCATGGGTCGTTAACCATCCCTCTGCACCCATCTGACCCACAGAGAAGGGTCAACCCGGTGCACTTTAGGTTCCCTCTCTCTTCTTATAGATAGCAGACCCCCTCCACTGTGACAATGTAATGAACATTTAGCCTCCAAAACCCTAGATCTCATTTTCTCTCTCTTCTTGTAACGCCCCGAATACCAAAATACGGTAATTCGTAGCTCAACAAGATCTACACTTCACTTCGTACAATTTTACAAGGAATTTTGAAGCTTTTATTACAACATTGTTCTTTTACATCAATAATGCAGTGGAAAATAAAGGAAGTACAACATGATAAATATACAATTGTAACAACTTTAGCATTTAAGTAATCACAGCATCAAATTCATCTTTATATCTTCTTGTAAATTTCAAGTCCTGCATATGAAACTGTGGGCACGTCAGTTGCTTACAACCGACGCAATATTATAAACGGCGATCCTCACGAGGCCGTAATATAACGATTCTTTAATACTTTAACAACCACAAACTTGAATATAAACAAAGTGTGAAAGAGTGAATAATCTAAACATGTTAGTGTATGCATTGACTTAATGCCTGATGCAGATGTCTACGGTAGGAAGACACTAATGCATACTTGTTCGAAGTCTATGCATCCCATACTACATAGGTCCGAAGGCAAGCACCTACGCACTCTACATTAAAGGGTTAGATCCCTCGCCATGAATTACTACTACGGTGACTAAGATAAGGTTTAGATGTTCTGGGAGTATTAGGCCCACTCCCCGATAATTCCGGAGATGAATCCCACAATGCAGATGAGCTGGGGACACTCCCAATCACACCTCGATAATTCTGGGAAAACTATCTCGCACTGTAAGCTATGGTGCCTACATAGTCCTAAAACACCTCATAGACGTCGCCTCGATCCCGATAATTCCGAAGATGAATCCCACACCGCAAATGAGCTGGGGACAATCCCAATCACACCTCGATAATTTCGGGAAAACTATCTTACACTGCAGACTAACTGAGGCCCTCATATCCATGTTTGTCCATACTTCATCACGTCTCCTCTTAGTGCCTATCCTTACGTTTTTAGTTTGTTTTAGAAAAAAACATCACAACCTAGAGCTAGCTTACTCTACCAGACTTAAACCAACACAAGAGACAGTCAACCCAACTGGCTCTTTCTCAAGAGACGCTCAACCGACACTGGTTATGTAGCGCCTCAAATTTCTAATATAATATCTCAGAAATACGTGGCACAATTCCCAGCATCAACTTTAATTGCAATAGTAAACATAGCCAAAAACACAGATAATTTTTATTTCAACTTTTATTATAATAATTGTTTACAAAACACAGCGGAATACAAAACACCTGGAATTAAAATCTTTATCTTTTACAACACTTCTTTTACAATTTACATAAGCTCTATTATCATTCTAGCACAAGCATCCAAATCCCAAGCTACAAGTACCTACCTGTAAGACATGTGGCTAGAGATAACCCTAACCCCCAAAACTACAGGGGTCAGCCATAACGGTGTGAGTGACATAAAAATATAAGCAACATGAATAAACATGAAGAATAAAATCATAAACAATATGTATCAACAGTGACAATGAATGAAGCATGAAATAGCATTAAATAAAATACGAAAACATCAAGGAATATAAGATAGTAATAAGTAACACATAAAAACATCAAGTGAATCTAGACTAAGTGTTAAGTGTAAGAAAACAGAAATCATTATGCATATAAACCAAGTCAAGAAAACACAATTGCTATATGCTGACTCTCTAATGCATACTTATTGGATTATATGCATTCCATACTATATAGGTCCGGTGCAAGCCCTTAACGTTCTCCACTTTATAGGGTTAGATCCCTCGTTATGCAACTAATCCTACTACTGTGATGGAAACAAGATCCAGAATACTCCGCGAATAGGCACTACAGCCCTCGACGCGCAAGCATCATGTAAGAATAGCTCAAAAACCAGAGAATCACCTCCCTGCCGTGTACCTCACGAATAGGCTTGCAAGGCCCTCGACGTGCAGATACACCAGATACATTCTGTGAATAGGCCCGCTGATCCTTGACACGCGAATGCACCCTGCATGCTCCGTAAATAGGCCTGTAGACCCTCGACACGCGAGCATACAAATGTCCTCTCGAGACAGAACAACAAACAGTCCTGGAACGCATCCGTTGGATTAACAAAACCAAGAGCATATACTTACGTTTCCCAAGTTCCATCACATCTCCACTAGTGTCTGTCCTTAAGTTGGTTATTATTAAAAGAATACAAAGTTTCCTCCTCTCTAGAGTTAGTGCATCCTGCCGGACTTAATTCCACAAAACAAACCAAAGAGCCCTCTGGTCTATATCCACAAAATCTCATTTGCCGGTTCACAGGACTCTCATTCAACTCCTAGAGATTCACAACTCAACCATCAACAGAAATTAAATCTTTCTTTATAATCTCTTCATTTCTTTGTTAATCCATTCACGAAAAATCATTCATGTTGTTTGTATATGAGTAAATATATAGAAGATCCTCTTCAAATAAAGTATGCACAATGTGTATATAATTCCCTTTTACTAATGCAGCTCTTGACTATATGTAGATGTAAAGGAAAATGAAAGCATCTGCAGAAACCAAAAGAAAAACCCCTCTTCACTGATTGAGTAATGAGTATGTATTTGATATAGGGGAAATTCCCTTTTACTGATATAAAGTTTGTGTATATATATAATATATATATAGAAAACTCTGATACCAAAATGAAGCATATATGTAGATATATATGTATGATATAGAAACCTCTTGACTGATATGAAGTAGAACATATGCAGCTTATAGGATGGATTTTGGAACATGTGCAGAATCTAGTAAAAGTAAAGCATATGCAGCTGATGCAATAGGTCTTTTGCATATATATATATATATATATATATATATATATATATATATATATATATAGGGTCCTTTTACTGATTGGAGTGAGCATATGCAGAAAGTGTAGAAGATGCAGATACAAAGAAGAAACCCTTTATTGAAATTGAAACATAAGCATATATATGTAGCTGATATATAGGAAAGATGGATCATATGCAGACTGTACATAAAAATGCCCTTTAAGCAATGCAGAGTATATGGAAGGTAAACCATATGCAGATGTAGAGAGACTCTTTTGACTGATATGAAGTAAATATGCAGCTTTAGAAGTAGTATGTTATAGGATTGAAGTATACATATATATGAAGGTGAACTTTGCAAGTTGAACACATGCAGGTTTGTGTGGAAAATAGAACATATGCAGCGTATAGATGATTTCTTTTTGTAGAAATTAGACAAATGCAGGTTGTAGGATGTATAGAAAGTTCCCTTACACTGATACGAATTATGTATGTATATATATATATATATATATAATATGTCAAAAGGGCTTTTGATGAAGTAAAATATATGCAGATGTCAAAGAAAACCCCCTTTCTAATTTGAAAGGATCATGTGAAGAATTGTACCTATAACTGATATAAAGGAAAACCTTTTACTGATGGGGTGTGTGTGTGTGTGTGTGTGTGTGTGTGTGTATACAAAAGTCGTCTTTACTGATTTGAAGAATATATGCAGGTGTAGAAATGAATCATTATGCATATATAGTAGATATAGAAATTTCCCTTCACTGAATATGAGTGTGTGTACATTTGTGATATATTAAAGATCCCTTCTCACTGATGCTAAGTTGGTGCAGGTTATGAAGAGAATGTCTTCACTGCATACCCAAAAAGAAACTACCAAACACTATATATAAGGCTACAACTACTTAGACAAGCCGCAGGTGGGGGTAAAAGTGGATTTGTTCATGTGTGCACCTTCACAAAAGGGCAGCAGTAAACTGCAGCTAATACTTGCAGTTGAGTGTTTTGGCACTGAGACCAAAATTAATCCCTTAACTGGTTGATTAAAACTTTAAGATTGATTCCTCTTGATAGTGATTGAGGTGTATTAGGACATTCATAAAGCATCAGTAAATCCCCAGAACTCAATAAATATATGTGCAGTAATAAGTTTAAGCCTACTTAACTCACATCAGATTTGAGTTTTGGGTCTTTGTGCATGTTTCTACTGATACACACTTGGACTTTGCAAACTCAAAATCTAGTTTCCTGAGAGGATCCATCATCTCTAGTATAACTTGTAGGGGGTGTTTAAAATGCATTACAACCTATCAGGATCTCAAAAAAATAGAGATTTCCACAAAATCTTCAAAAAGTCAGCAAGTACATGAAAATGCATAGGTTAATTTAGCATTGGTATTTGCTCTTAGCATGGCAATTCTATAAGAAAATATATGTATTAGATCAAGATTTCAATGGATAGTTCACCCCCAGTTCTTAAAATTGCCCACAATCACCCAAAACATGCACACACAGATTCAAAAAGAAATTTTCTTCTTTCACTTCACAGCTTGTTCCTTTAGTTCAAAACTATGATATATATACTTACCCCAATCATCTACATCAGTTCAATCATCTTTGTATGCAATTATAGGAACAAAATAGCAAGTTTGGGGCATCAACAGTGGGTGTATGTGTATATCAACAGAAACAAATCTCCCCCCTTGTTCAAACTCATTTATTTTTATGCAATAACAATACACAACTCATTTTATATATATTCACAACAACAGCCAAACAATTGTAAACATCCTACTCATGATCTCCATTAGGTTCTTTAACAATCACAAGTCATCCAAATTAGGGTTTTAATCCTCAAGCATAGGTTTCATGAAAGAATCAATTTTTAAGTCATCTACATATCAAAATTCATCATATCAACATACAATCCCCTAACATATTTTCTAATCAACAAATCATCACATACAACATGCTTAGAACAAAAAGAAAATAAAAACATGTCACTCACCTTGTTGAAGAAATCAAACGAAGTTAATAAAGAACAAGAAAAATCTCTCCTTCGCAAGAAATCCAAGATCTTCTCTTCAAAACTCCAAGAAATAATAATAATAAAATCCTTTGTGTTGTGCAGCAAAAGACGGCTGCATTCCACCTTTTAAATAGGCCGGAATATAGGTTTTTAGGGTTTGTAAACAAATTTATAAAATACCCTTTTTAAATATATCTTTACATATATAAAACCTTATACTTGAAAACTAAATAAAAACAAATTAATTGAGTTTTAAAAATCAAAATAGTCCCCCTTGTATCAGCCGGCATTGTTTGAGAAACCTAGAAAAACAAAATTGCATTTTTGCCCGTTCAAGTAGCAAATTTGCAAAAAAGACCATTCTTTATCAAAACTTGCAAAATAAACAAAATTCATCTAAACAAAAAGTAAACTTTTTAACCCTGAGTTGACTAGGCATCAAGCCTAGCCCAAAAGTCCAAAAATCTGGAGCTTTTACTCCAAGTGGTAATTTTGCACAAAAGTCCCTCTTTTTGTAATATTTGCAAATATGTCCAATAAATATCAGAAAAATCCAGAAATTTCAAAAATAATATATAATAATAATTAATGAGTTCCCCAAAATAATTTTTGATTTTGAACTTTCCAAGAAAATATTTGCACGTGTTTTGCACGTGTAAAAAGATAAATTTTCAGAAAATATTTTTTAAATCCCCAAAATCATTTTAATTCATTTATAAATCTTAAAAACATTATTTAAAAATCTGGGGTACTATAGGTTAGCTCTCAATTTCATATTAATAACAACTGCTGGTTTCTAAGGGTCTCGCCTAACCTCTAGATTCCAACATTATCTCGTTCTAGAGATCAACCATAGGTTATATTCAACCTCAGAATAATATTTCAATTTCTTTATTCACAATCACTTTCTCAAAGACAATTATTTATAATCTCATAACATGAAGTAACTCACTTCAACTTTCATTATCAATTTAATCACTTATAGCATTGTATACAACTCAAAGTATTCTTAATCGAAGATGAATAACTATAGAATCTTATCAAGAGGAATCTAATTGTATTTCAAATTTTATCTTCCTTTCATCAAACAAGATACACATTTTTAATTAAAATTTTTTGAATTCTTCAACACATTATTTGATGTAAATTCCACCTTCAATTCTCACAAAATATATATCAAATATTGTGGAAATATTTTATAAAGTCTAGACAATATTTTAGAGGAATAATAAAAATTTTCCCAAATTTTTGTGTTCATGGAAACTCAAAATATTTCAAAAAACTCAAAAATATATTAAAAAGGCCAGGACAGGGTTCGAACACGTGACCCCCGCCATGCTACAGTAACCACCACAAATCGCACCCGAAGACCAGAAAGCCCAAAGGCGGCTAGCAAAAGATATTCATTTAAATACCTTATGTACGGGCTGTACTGTGTTTTGGGAAAAATAAAAATATAATAAAACAGAGCCTCTTCAAGACTCGAACTCGTGACCAAGGGCTGCTTACAGCGCTCTAAACCCACACCGAAAACCAGTACTCCCAAACCCATTCTATGTCACAATTAGGAGTTGAAATGTCTTTATACTTCCTGTCTGTTTATCACTTTTCTTTACAAATTTCGATTTCTTAACTATTTTGTATCGTTCAAATCTAATTCTTTCCGGAACGTTTTCTTTCCAAAATACAGTATAGTAACTTATATTTACACTATAAAATTCTCATTTCGATAATATAATAAAAGTTTTTCTCCCAAATTGCATTAATAGACTCATATTATCAAATTTCAAAACAACTTTATAAAATTCTTTATACTAAGGAAAATATATACTAATGAGACTAATTCCATATTTCTTTACTATAATAGCATCTTAAAACTTTTTCATACATGTTGCATTATTTTGACTACTATGTGAACATTCTCATATGCATCAATTAAAAGATTTTCATTTCAACAATTTCCCTAGATTATTTTTTTCCTTCCTAATTAACATTAGTTCTAGCCATTCATTTGAACCACAACATCATTGCAACAAATCATGACATAATTAAAACAACATTATACAATCTACATTCATCATAATTCTACAACTACTCATATGTCAAACTAGCATACTTCATTCTACAAAATTTAGAAAGTATTAAAGAAACACCCACCTCAAAGAAGATCGTAATGCGGAAGAAAAACTCCTAAAAAGCTCCTAGCTCCAACACGATTGCCTAGCTCTTCTCCTCCTAGCAAGAACAACTCCAAGCTCCTCCAAGAATTGCAAGACAAAAACTCTAACTCTCTTTCTTTTCTTCTATCTTTTGATTCTTAATTTTGGTGCAAATGATAAACAATAGAGAGGGGGGGGGGGGGGGGGGGGGGGGGGGGGGGAGGGGGGGGTATTTATAGGAAAAATGTATGGCTAGGATTTAACCTCACAACTCCAAATAACCACCCACTACCCCACTCTCCCACTCTCTCCACTCTCCCCACTCAAGCAAGGCCGGCCTCCTCCTTTGTGCATGCATGTGCACATGTAGAGCACAAGTGCACACTCTTCTCATTTTTATATTTTTTTATATTTGTGTATTTACTAGTTGTTATAAGACATGTGTAAGAATGTGTACAACTAATTGTAGGATTATCTTAGTGGGCTTCTCTTGTGGGCTTGGTTTATTTTTTATTTATTTAATTTATTCTAGTGGGCTTAGAGTCTTCTATTAGGCCTATGGGTTCTAAATAAGAAGTAGACAACTAAATGAGAAAAAGAAAGGAAATCATGCATAACTTAAATAAATTTTAGAATGAAAATAATGAGATGAAATTGCACGCATGTTGCACGTGCAGAAAAATAAACATGTATTTTTATTTACAAATTTAATACGGGATGTTACACTTCTAGTCACTAACTTGACCATTGGAGGGTTTGCCGCCGGGACTTTGTGTAGGCGTCCGGTGACCCACGGTCGGGAGTAACCACCAGCAGATCCGCTCCTCCTACCTCTCTCCAAATCCAGATCTACGGCTGAGATATGTCCTTTCCCCTCAAATATTGAACTCATCATCTGTTGCTCCCACACCTTAAAATTAGTAGCATCAATATATATATATATATATATATATATATATATATATATATATATATATATAAGCCTTAGTGTCAATATATCACCTTACGTGCATTGCACGTGCAATCCAACTCTCCCATACACTTTAAATCTACTAACTTAAGTGCAAGGCATGTAAACTCAAACTCTCCCATTGTACTCTTTATATTACTTTAACAAATATATATTTATTAACACATGCCTCACACGTGCTATATTATATTAATTTAAAAACTATATATTTATTAAAATGTGCATCGCACGTGATAAATACTAGTATATATATATATATATATATAATAATACATAATAATAATAATAATAATAATAATAATAATAATAATAATAATATACTTACATACATATACATACATACTGTATCTCTCTCTCTCTCTCTCTCTCTCTCTATATATATATATATATATATATATAGAGAGAGAGAGAGAGAGAGAGAGAGAGAGAGAGAGAGAGAGAGATGCTTCATTGCAAACGGGTCAGTTTGCATAGACCCGATTCAAATGAGCTTGCTGGTCGTTGGATCAAATTGATCAAGATCCAACGGTCATGATCAAGCCCGCCCATCTCATTCTCTTCACTTAAGTGGGGAGAGGGGTATTTTGGAGTTTTCACCCCCAAATAACTCTTCGCTTCATTCGCTCGCTCATTGTCTTTTTAAATGAACTGTAGCCATTGTTCGAAACAACGGCTACAGTTCGTTCACAAAGGCAAGTTTTTAACGCAGAGCAAAAGTCGTTGTTTGAAACGAACTGTAGCCATTGTTCGAAACAACGGCTACAATTCGTTCACAAAGGCAAGTTTTTAACGAAGAGCAAAAGTCGTTGTTTGAAATGAACCATAGCCATTGATTCGAACAACGGCCTAGGCTATTAAAAGCCGTTGTTTGAAACAATGCCATTATTCGTTCAAAAAGACAGCGAGTAAGCGAGCGAATGAGGCGAAGAGTTATTTGGGATGAAATTTGCTAAGGTTAGGATTTTCGCGTCAGTGGGATAAAACAACAATCCAAAAACTATGCCACAGTTCATAGCTACGACATCTCTTTAACATGTTCAACCCAAGAGTCTACTAGGGTTGGACATGTTAAAGAGAGGCCGCAGCTTGAAACGACAAGGCTGCAATTCTTAACTGTGACCTTGTCACGCCCCGCTTCTCAAAGGAATACGAAATACGAGTACGTGACAAAGCACTGCGAATAATTTTCATCATTCATAAGTTGTAGGATAGACTCAACAACATAACAGGAAATATAACAAAATATACTCAACCACGCATGCATGAACAAATTGTTAATCAACAAAAATTATTTGAAACAAATATAAATTCCTCAAATAAAATGAGATCTGGAACAAAAGTAAAACTTTGGGACAATAAGTCTGTTACAAGTTTCAAGTAGCAACAAGAAATAAATAAACTCAAACACAAATAACTAAGGCAAGATTTCCCAGGCGAAGCCTAAAATGTTTGCTCACCAACTCCTGCAGGCAATTGATCTCCAAAACTTGTATTTTATCATTTGGAAGAAAATAGAGAAACAAGAGACAAACGCCCGTTAGTGCAAGTTACGGGCCGCAAGTAGTACAAGCAACGGGTATGAGAACAAGTGCAAGAAAGTATGAAACAGAGGTTTGGAATCAAGAGTATACAACATGACATGACAGGGATGCAACAAGTAATAAAGCTCAAAGAGACTAGCAAGCAAGTAAAACGAATCAAGTAACAGGATCAGGAAACAAGTGAACAAGTAAATTGTTACAGGTATCAAGTAACAAATAACATGTAACATGTAACAAGTAACAGGAACAGGTAACAAGAACGTGCAAGTGAACATGTTATACTTAAGTCTGTTATTTAATCCTATCTAATGTAGCACTTCATGCATCTCAATTATTTACCACACGGTTTCTACATACAAACAAGTTGCGTTTAGACTTAGTAGTAGATTATACAGGGTCAAGTACTCAGGTCGTGCAGGAAATACGAGCATGTAGTCAAACCATGGGCACTAGAGGTGGTCCCTGCAGGCACTAGAGGTAGCCCCCGCCAACCCCTGACGTGGCACTTAGTTCCATATGATTGCAAATACATAACATGTAATCATGTAATGGGCAATAGAGGTAACTCCTGTAGGCACTAGAGGTGACCCCTGTCAATCCCTGACATGACACTTAGTTCTACGTGGCACTTAGTTCCATCTAATTGCAAACACATATCATGTAATCATGTAATAGGCACTAGAGGTAACCCCCGCAGGCCTCCCGTCTTCCATGACGTGGCACTTAGTTCTACGTGGCACTTAGTTCCATTTAACTTAAAATCATGGGAAACACGGGCCCCCTTCCGAGTACAACCTCCTATATACCCTACTACTAGGTCTTTCCCTTAAACCCCAGCTTTTTAATTATTATTATTATCAAAACAGGCATGCAAGTGTGCAAACAGGGTGAGTAAACATGGTAGAAAACAGGGAACAAGTTTAGGCTAGGTAGAAAGCATATTCAAGTGACAAAACAATTTATAATGATCAGAACAACGAGAATTCTAATTCTGGACAGCAGGACGTTGCTGCACTAAAACTGAAATTTCCATTGCTACATGAATGCAAATTTGGATCCATCAGAATTTTTAGAAACTAGACGTTTTTTGGTTCCAGTGCATATATAAACATGATATGTAAAAGCTACAATAACTGGGTTCAAAACAGCATTTTACACAGATTTCGTGTTCAGCCAGAATTCATAAAGTTGTGTTCACATGCATGAAAAAGGTCTGAAAATGCAATAAATAAATCCAGGAAAATTTAGGGAGGTTCCCTGAAATTTCTAGTCCCGTCAAGTTAAATTTCATGTCATAATGTTACAGATAGCATGCTCAAATTAAATTGTAAAACAAGGTGATGCAGCAAAATTATGAATCTGAAAATCCAGACCCAGCAGCACTAAAATAGTCATAACTCACAAAATATAATTCGGAATTTTTTTCCGTCAAAAAGGCTGTAAACTAGACACCTGAGGCTATAATTCATATTCAAAACTTAATCCAAATTTTAGTCATTAATAGGGTCAAAACCAACATACAAAATCAGAATAGCAGCATATAAAGTTACCGCATGGATTATAACATGATTAGTATTTATGATGGATTTGGGTTGAAGCATGGTGGAAATTAGAATGTAACAAGTATTAAATCAGCTAGCCACATGTATTTTCAACTCATTAACAAAGGGAACATCATTCACACACTCAACACAACCAAACATCTACAACATGCATTCATATGAATAAATTTCCTAGATCTACATAGTGTTTTTGTGACGGATATATTAATGGATCGTTTGGGGAACTCTTTTTGTCTATTTGGTTGATAGAAGTCAATCGACGAGTAGAATCAAGATCATCAAGGAGTAAGAACATGAAAAGCAAGTTATAATGAGATCTACTTGCGGTATTTATGCTTGTACGATGAACAAAGGAAATTTATACAAGTACTTGCCTTGATTGGATGATGAACTAAATGATGATCGGGATCGGATGGATCAGATCCGGCACAGATCTTGATGATGATCAAGATCAAGATGATCAGTGGCTGGAGATCGGTTGATGATGATGATGATATTGATGATGATCACGATCGGGGCTTGGACGGCTGGAGTTCAAAGGAGCATGACGACGATGAACCCATGATCAGGGGGCTTGGGTGATCGACGGAGGGCAGCGACAATGAAGGCAGCGCGAGGCTTAGGCGAGGAGGCAGTGGTCGCCATGGCTCGACGGAGGTAGACACAGTGGTTGTCAAACGATGATCGGAAAGGCGGCAATGGCAGGGGAACAATGGTTCTGTTTTTGGGAGGAAACAGAGGAGGAGGTAGGGATGCTTTCGGATCAGATACGGATCGGATATTGGCTATACCAACATCCGTATCTGCAATCCAAAGACAGATTCGGATACGGATACAGATATGATTCGGAAAATAAAAATCATATCCGTATCCGCAATTTTCGGATACGGATGCGAATCGGATACGGTCTACCGGATAATGGATACGAATTCGGATAACAAATATAAAGTTTTTGCTATTTATTTTTCTTAACTAGTACTTATACATGTATATCACTGAATTGTGAATATCGATTTTCATATCTAATAACAAAATAGAAATCAACAGAACAAAAAAGGAGAATGAAAATTTATTTCAAATATATACAACTCTTATAAAAAATGAATATAATACGCACTTACTTGTCTATGTTGCATTGGTTTGAAACTGAATCTTTAACTTCTCTTTACCAGGATGATGTGGCGCCATTGAAAAAGATAGCACTTGAGAAGAACTGCAGTAATGGAGAAAAGTTAACAATGACAATGTATAAATTATTTCTTCATTCTTAAAAAAATAGCAGAATTCTTTCATTCAGAATTTCAGATAATGTAAACAGGATGCTGTCATTAGTTTGGATTATTTGAGAGCCTGAAAATGTTGACTCAGAAAAAGTTAATATAGAAAATTTCATTGTCAGCACAGGCCTTTTTTTTATTCTTCTCCCTTTTCTTTACTAAATCAACTCATAATTCCCTTGCATACAAAAACTATGAAGTATCATAAAATTACAATACATTACAATCAATTCACATATTATAATAAGCCCAAAAAATTATAATTTTATAACTTTTATATTAGGAACAGAATGTTAAAAAATACAACAGTTACTTAAAATATGGTCTTGACTCTTACAGTAACTAAATAGACAGTAGGAATAAAAATATCACAAAACAGAGTTCACTAGTTAAATAGTATCACTACTCAATTGCATAGTTGGTGTATTAATTTTTTGTTTTTTGAGTAACAAGTGGAACATAAATATCCACTATTGCATAGATGGGGGTGTATACTTTAATTTCCTTCTTCTTTAACCACAGAAACCAACCAAAGGAGATACTAAATTCCAGCACATGCAGTTTGTTAATAGCATCTTCTACTTCCCATCCTTCTGTTTAGTGTACACATTACTGCCCTATTACAAAGCATCACTCTCTTTCTCAGAAAATGATAGATAAGGTACAAATTAAGCAACACAGTAGCAGTCAAGCTTGGCTGCTTATCCTAATACTCTACACTACCCATATAAAACTCCTACATCCCTTTCCCTCAATCTCTTCCCTTCTCTCCAAAATTCTTTAACTCAACAATGTCGAATTCAGGGAACAACATTGTCACCTCAAACATAACATCTAAGATAACAATTGCCGTGGTCTTTCTAAACTTTGCTGTCTTTTTACTCATCCTCATGGAAACCAGTCCTAGCATCAACCCTGATGCTAATAGAACATGCACAGGGGAATATAATAATTTACACACTTGACAAATACAAGTACTGGAATACACCCAAGAAAAAGACAGAAAATGATGGGCACTAAAAGCATAGAAAGAGATAATATAAGAAGCCATAACAACAAGCATCACAACTAGGACCTGCTTTTGAATGGGATAGCTCTTATGACTATTGTGTGATAGAAGGCTGCAAGTGCAGCTCCAATGAATGGACCAACCCAGAAAATCCACTGCAAAATTAAATTACAGTTGTTAGTAGTTAATAATATAAGTTCAAATTAAGTTTTGTTAGAGCCCTTAAATCAAAGGAAATATGATTTACTTGGTCATCCCAAGCATGGTCCTTGTTGTAGATGATGGCAGCACCAAGACTTCTTGTAGGGTTGATGCCAGTGCCTGTGATGGGGATGGTTGCCAAGTGGACTAGGAACACTGCAAACCCAATTGGCAAGGGTGCAAGAATCTGTACATGCAGAACCAAAACCAAACCAAACCCCTAACTAATTAGTTTCACATATATATATATATATATATATATATATATATATATATATATATATATATATATATAACTATACCCTAATTTTGCTTTAATATTCGTATCATCTGGAACTAGCTAGCTAATTAATTAAGATGAGGAAGAAAGGATGCATGCTTACAGGGACATGGGAGTCTCTGGCGCTCCTCTTGGCATCGGTTGCAGAGAAGACGGTGTAGACAATACCTACACATTAAAATCAACCCTGATGCTAATACTATGGCTGCGAGAGAGGAAGGGGAGAAGAGGCGGGGGCGTGGTTGGCGACGGGGCGTGGCGATGGGGAGCTGGCAACTGGCGACGGGGCTCGCGACTGGGCGCTCGCGATGGGGCTCACGACTGGCCACTGGCAACGGGGCTCGTGACGGGGCACTGGCGACAGGGGAGAAGAGGAAGGGACGAAGTCACGAAGGTCGAAGGGTCGATTTGGGATTTGGGATTTGGGATCTGTCGATTTGGGATTTTGGAGATCTGTCGATTTGGGATTTGGGAGTGGTGAACAGTGAATACTCGATTTGGGAGTCTGGGACTCTAAAGTTTAACTCATATAGTCATATGATATAATATAACTATTAAATATATTTATTAAATAAATAAATATTAAATTAAGCGGATATCCGTATCCGAATCTGCTTTTTTATGAATATCCGTATCCGTATCCGAATCCGTATCCGTATCCGCCCGGATACAAATTTTTCATATCCGTATCCGCCAAAAAATCAGATTAGGATGCGGATCGAATCGGATATATCCTTATCCGAAAGCATCCCTAGGAGGAGGGGATCGGCGGTCGACGGGCAGTGGAGTTGCAATGGTGCTCAGGGAACTCGAGTGGCGACTGGACGGGGGTGCGGAGGAGCAGCGATGGGAGCAACGGATGGTGTAGTCGAGGAAAATTGGTGGAGGTTGCAGGGGCGACAAGGGTGATGGTGAGGCGGCAGAAGGTTGCGAGGTGGTCGCCGAGTGCAGGTGGCAATAGCAAGGTTGAGGAGGAAGAAGGAGGATCGGGGCAATGGCGATCGGGGGTTCGACTTTCGGAGACGAGGGCGGTGAGAACAGTCGAGAAGGAGTAAGTGGGAAGCAATGGCGATGGCGGGAGGTAGGGTTGCGGTGGTGTGTTCAATGAAGAGCGAACGGGGAAGAAGGAGGGATGGTGGTCGGCGACAGTTGCAGATGGGTGAAGGCGGGATGGAAGAGATGGAGAGGAGAACAGGTGAAGGAAGATGAATAGTAATGGGTAATTAGGCAGCTCGAGATTAGTGGTAATTAGGGTTTTGGATTAAGGAGGGGGTTAACAGTGAGTTTATATAGGGGGAATGCGGGTTACAAGGTTATTGGATAGCGGGTTCGGGTAGGATCCAATAAATCAATTAATATAATATAATATAATATCGATTAAAATTTATGCTTATTCAATACAAAATATACAATAATAATAACGATAGCAAAATCAAATAATTTATGTGGAATAGGTTGAAATCTGAAATTCGATCTTGGATTTCACAAAATAATCAAATAATCAACTAGTAATAATATAATAGTATGTTCTAAAATTTCTGGATTCCATTGTATAAATAAATAAATGAATACGAAAAAAATAATAAAATAATCCATTTGTAAGATGAAATACGATTTCTTTTTTATAATATAAATAAATACTTAAGACAAGAATTTAAATTATAGAACGGAATATAATTTCGGATTGAAAATCAATAATCATTTGAAATGAATTAGCTCCAATATAATGATTGATTAAAAAAGACTTCAATAGAGATCGAAAACGAATTAAAATAAATGCATTTTAGATCCGAAAAGATTTTGTAAAGAATCGAAATACATGAATATACAGAAAATATGTAGCATCGGAAAATACAATCAGAAATGGGTTTGGCTCAAACAAAAACAATTGAATGCTTAAATGAATGCACTTGAGTTCAAAAGAATAGAAGGACACAAAGGAAATTGAAATACAAGAGTATGAAGAAAAGTGAAATGAAAGTCTGTTTAATCGGGAACGGGGGTTAAATACTTTGGTTATAAATAAAATGAACTGTTGCTGCAGATGGGAACTGCGACAACAAAAAAAAATGAAGAAATAAAAAATGTAGTTCCTATCTGTAGCTTCATAAATGCATAAGCCGCAGTTGGAAACTGCGGTCTTTGCTGACGTGACAAAAAAGAGACCACGCATGAAAATAGTTTGGTGAAATCCCCTATGAAATATAGTTTTAAAATAGGGCTTATTTTGGGAAGGGATATTTTAGCCAATGCCCATATTGAAAATGTGGAAAGTAGCATATACCCCCAATATTTTAAGAACTAAGAAATACTCTCAATTTGGACGGAACCGTTAAAATCTTTGTTAAGTGAACTCGTGTGAGTCACACGTGACACATAAAATGACCTAAATACCATGGATAAAAAATATTTTAGCAAATGCCCCCATTCAGTAAACTAGCATATACCCCTACTATTTAAAAAAAGAGTTAAGGGTACCCTCTTTTTTGACAATTTTTTGGGTATGTATAGTACCTTTGTTGCCATTTTGAACTCATATATTACATGATGCTTGTCAAATGTGTGAAAGGGATGATCACACAGTGATTGTGTGTCCACGGGTTTCAATGGTTTTCAGATGTTGTAGTAGAATCAAAACTGAGCAAGGACTTTATGAGTAAGATGAACTTAGACAAGTAAGAGTTAGGTGTTGCAAAAAATATGAGTGTTATGTGTTGTTAGTTAGTCTGAACAACTTTCTTCTTGTATTGATGATAACAATGTAATGGAAAGTTGATATTTGTATATGTTTTTTTGGCAACAAAATAAATATTTCATTTGTCTTTCCCAAGCCATACAACTAAGAACTTAAAAGATAACAAAAATAAGGTTCAAAACCCATAACAAGTCACATGACCACAAATTTTAACAGACAGATTCATAACTCATATCCTCCATAAGTAAGAAACTAACAAAGAGGTTCTAAGTTAGATTTTGAACAAAAAAAAAACACAAAAACCATATCTACCATAAGTAAGAAACTAACAAGCAAGATCTAAGTTAGAATCTAAACCCAAAAAACACAAGCTGTCACTGCTAGTGTGGTGGTTGTTGGAAGTGTTGCTATGGTGGTTGTTGTGGTGGCTGCTGTGTGTTTAAATGGTGTTGTTGATGTTAAATACCTCTACCCGATCTTGGTTGTTGTGAAAAACCTCCAAATAAAAATGATTGATTGAATGATCTTCCTCCATGTACTGTTTATGAAACATTGATATTTACAGTTCCACCTGCCCCTCTACCCATGGATACATTATTCTCTCCTCTCACAAAATTAAACCAAGATTCAAAACCACCTAACGTACCACTTGAACCACCTGATATTCCCTTTGAACCAGTTCTGCACTTTGAACCACTAAATCCTCCTCTTGTACCACTCAATCCTCTTCCTTGTCCTCCAATGTCAGGTGTGGATGATTGCCATGTTTCTCCAATACTTGAAGTAGCCCCCCTTTGGTTGGAATTGGTATGTGTAAACCCTCCTCTGGTTTTGGGTCTCTTATAACATCTTCTTGTCCCACATTCGAGTTGAGTCTCTCACCCTCCATAACACTAGCTTGGTTGGCTGCAACTTACTACCATGGTTCATCCACATCATCATGTTGTGCATCATTACTAGCTTGTGTACCATCATTTATTACAATACATTGTGGTCCCCTGTTCCACTCTAAGGTGTGCATCATCATTTCCATCATCTTCATTCACAATATGTTCAACAGTAGCTTGTGTATTACCTACTACCACACTAGGTGGTGCATCATCTTCAACAACACCCAAGTTGACATGTAAAAACAAAACATTGATGCTGGCATTGGTTTTTTTTTTTTCTTCCAGAACAACAAACACATATTACATAGTATTCAAAACCCTAAAAAACACACATATTAAACCTTTAAAACCAGTTGTATTGTATTTGAGTTTGAAAACAAAAAAAGGTAGTTTTATACAAGATAAAACCAACAACACAATCTACTGAAACCCATATTCCATCAAAAGTCACACAGTAAAAAGCTCTAGATTAACCCTAAATTGACCCAAAATCTCATACAAATTGCATACAGTATTACGTATTCAATGCCATTAAAAAACCCTAATTTGAATACAAATAACCATTAAACAAGCAAACCATTATGACGTTTTACCTACTTCTTTTCTTGTGAAGGATATTCGCACGAGGGCAACCCTTTTACAAGGTCTGACTAGGAATGGTGTCTACGAATGGCCAATGTTCTCTGTCAAGTCCTCTCCTTTAGTCGCCTTCTCAAGTGTAAGACCAACTCATCTACGTGGCATCATAGGCTTAGTCATCCGTCGTCATCAATTTTTCAACACACCGTTTCTCGGTTTTCTTTAGATTTGTCACCTTCATCAAGTCTCATTTCCAATTGTAATTCGCGTCAATGCAATAAAAGCCATAAGTTACCCTTGTCCATCTCTTCTCTTATCACTTCTTCTTCTTTTGAAACTATATTCTCTGAAGTGTGGACTACTCCTATACATTTAGTCGATAAGTTCAAATATTATGTCATTTTCGTTGACTACTTTACAAAATATATTTGGCTCTACCCACTCAAGCGCAAATCACATGTTTTTGATATATTTGTTTTGTTTAAATTCCTTGATGAATTTTTTTTTGACCGGAAAATTATCACTCTTTGCTTTGAAAATAGGGGAGAATATCAAGCTCTCTCTTCCTTTTTAGCTACTAATGACATCATTCATAACACTTCCCCTCCTCACACCCTAGAACATAATGGCTTTTCTGAATATCGTCATCATCACATTGTTACGGGCTTGTCTCTTCTCTCACATGCTTCCTTGCCCCAGCCCAACTGATCGTATGCTTTCACCACTGCTATCTATCTCATAAATCGTCTTCCAACACACACACACACACACACACACACTCCTACTCTCCTTATATAGTAAGCTTTTTGGTACACCTTCCAACTACTCTAAATTGCACAGCTTTGGGTGTCTCTATTATTCATGGCTTCGACCATATTCCTTTCACAAGTTTGCTAATCGTTCATCTCCTTGTATCTTTCTTGGTTACTCCTCCACACAAAGTGCTTACCTATGCCTTAATCTCACCTTCTCTCACATTTATATGTCCCATCATGTCAACTTCATCAAGTCTATCTTTCCCTTTGCCTTTCTTCACTCCCACCTCGATCGTCCTTCCACCGACACGCACTCCAAATGGCATCCCTCTATGTCTTTCCTTTCGGTATCCAACACACCACCAATATTTCTGCACCCAATGCCAATGTCCTCCCCTGCTCACCCGAGCTCCAGCACTGTGGTGCCACCAAGCCCATGTCGCAGTGCTCAGATCCTAACCTAACAAGCCCCCCACCTGAGCTCCAGGGCAGAGGTGCCACCAAGCTTGCCCAGCGCACCCTAGCCTGCTCCCAAAACCCGCTACACCTGACCACCAGTGATGATGCCCCAGCCTATCCAAGCTACGATGCTGAGCTTGAACATAGTCATTCAACTCTTGACCTTCCTTGTGTTATCATCACAAGATCCAAAAACAATATCCACAAGCCCATTACCAAATTAAATCTAACGGCGGAACTTACGACCTCCTCTGACATTTAACCGACATCCATGAATTAGGCCCTCAAAGTCCTAAGTGGCGTCAAGCCATGTCTGTTGAGTTTGAGGCACTTGTAAGGATTAGAACATGACAGACACAACTCTAAATCTAGTTGGTTGCAAGTGGATTTTTCATACTAAGTTTTTACCAGATGGTGTTGTTGATCGGTACAAGGCATGCCTCGTTGCGAAAGGGTTCCATCAATGCCCCAGGGTTGATTACCAGGAAACCTTCAGCCCTGTTGTCAAGCCTACCACTGTTCGCATCGTTCTCAGTATTGCTGTTAGTCGTGGCTGGTCCCTTCGCTAGTTGACGTCAACAATGCCCTCCGCCAAGGCACTATATCTAAAGATGTCTTTATGTCACAACCACCCGACTTCATTGATCTCGATCATCCTCAACATGTCTGCAAACTCCACAAGGCCATTTATGGCCTCAAACAGGCTCCCCGCACCTGGTATCATGAACTACGCCAGTTCTTTCTCACCTATGGCTTCACCAATTCTCAAGCGACTCCTCTCTATTTGTCTTCAACACCTGTGGTCATCTGTTATATCTTATGGTTTATGTGGATGTCATTATCATCGTGGGTGATAATGATGGAGCTATACAGAAGTATGTCCAACTCCTTGCTCATTGATTCTCACGAAAGGATCTTGAAAGTCTAACGTACTTTCTTGGCGTTGAAGTTGTTCCCTATCATCATGGATTACTTCTGTCTCAACGTTGGTACATTATGGATCTCCTTACTGGCACACACATGACAAATGTGAAACCTATTCCTACACCTCTGGCCACTACCCTGATACCCACTCTTCACTTTGGTACGACACTTGTTGACCCCTCCGAGTATCGTACTGCTGTTGGTAGTGTTTAGTATATGTCCCTTACGCATCCCTACATTGCTTATACGGTGAACAAACTGTCCCAGTTTATGCATCAACCTACTGATGCCCATTGGCATGCTGTTAAGCACCTACTACGCTATCTCTGTGGAACCTTAGATCATGGTGTTGTCTTCAATCGCTGCTCTTCTCTATCTCTCCATGCGTTCTCTGATGCAGGTTGAGCAAGAAATAAAGATGACTATACCTCAACCGATGCCTACCTTGTGTACCTTAGACACAATCCTATCTCGTGGAGCTTTAAAAAGCAACGTATTGTGGCTCGGTCAACAACTGAAGCTGAATATCGCTTTGTAGAATCCACTACCTCTGAGCTCCATTGGATATGCTCTCTCCTAAGTATGCTCTCCCTTAGGTGAACTTGGCATTTATCTACCTCAGCAATTGGTAATCTGTTGTGACAATGTTGGTGTCACGAGCTTATGCTTAAATCCAGTTTTTCATTCTCGCATGAAGCATGTTGCATTGGATTACCATTTCATTTGTGAACAGGTTCACAATGGCGGACTTCGGGTAACTCATGTCTCATCTACTGATCAGTTAGTTGATGCTCTCACCCAATTGCTTCCACGTACACACTTTCTCTTGTTGAAGGACAAGATTGGACTCTCCTCTCGGAGTTCCATCTTGCGGAGGCATGATAAAGAGAATTCTTAATTTCGGTTTGTTAAGATTTTTACTATTTTAGTTTTCTTATCTTTAGCTTTCTATTTCCTAGTTTTTAGCTTCTTGTTTTTTATTAGATTCTGAATGTATCCTATATAAGTATTCTCATCTGTTCAATAAAATTCAACACCAACTTATTCAAGAAAGAGATGGATCAGAAGAACTTATGTCTTTCACTACATTTTGATGTTCAAAATCAACCTCCCATACAACCTACATAATGTGAAAACCCTAAGGAAAATTTCAGAACAACAACAATATAGGAAACATTTCGTTTTCTTTCTGTGGTTTTGCTTTCAGAAACCCTTCGGTATTTAGGTCATTCTACGGTATCACATATGACTAACGTGAATTTACCTAATGGAGATTTTAACGGTTCCATTCAAACTGATGATATTTTTTAGTTTTTAAAATGCCTCCTCTGGCCCCATCTAAACCGCCCACTCCTTCATCCAAGTTGGCTATTACCAAGGTTTTTTTCCCCAGGTCTGAGCTTACAGATCGTTTGAAGAACTTTGCGACTTATGGGGCTATCTCCTTTGTGGGTGGATCCGTTCCGTTTTTCACTCTCAACTCGTTCCTTAGCAATTTCTGCAACACCAAAGAGTGGGATTGGGTTCTCTATAATTGCTCGAATGGTGATATGGTCATTAGATGTCCTTCTCCTAAAATGCTGGATGAGCTCATTGCTAACTCTTCCCTGGCTATTGGTGGTATTACTCTATCTGTTCGTCGTTGGGTGGAGATCCCTCTCCAAGCCAAGGATTCCTCTTCTTCTGACTTTAAGGTTTCTCTCGTGGGTTTGCCCCCCTTTTGTGATACTCTCCGTATCGTTGGTGAAATGACGAAGTGCATCGGCAACATTGTTAGTATTACATCTAAAGCTAGACTTGCCTCGGGCAGCATGCAAGTTGAGGCTGTCTATCGGTGCGCTAATAGCACTGAGCGCGTCGAAGCTTTCTATTTGGCTGATGGTATTTCCTCGTTCACTGTCTCGGCTCATTATCATGATTTGAATCCTTCTAAGTCTTCCACCTCGCTTGTCTCTGCTGAGTTTGTCACGCCCAGCTTTAGCGCAGGCCTCCCTGTTTCATTTCATCCCGGTGATGGTTCTTCTTCTAAGGTTAAAAATGCTTCTGTGAAATTGGGCTCTGCGGGTTCGTCTCGAGCTAAGTATGTTCCTCCTCGTAAGCCGGCAGTTCCCCCCTCTAAGCCTAAGATTTCCCTGACCAAGAATTTGGTATGGATTAATCCGGAACTTCAATCGGCGAAGGTCTCATCTTCGGGTAATGTGTTGTCCTCTCAATCTCCGATCGCTCCTTCATCTCTCCCCTCTATTCCTCAGCAGCCGGTCAGCCCTTTTTCTTCTATGGCGACTGAATCTGCTCCTTCTGATGCTAAAAAAAAGAGGCTTCTTCTGGTTGGCCGGAGTGGGAAGTTAATCAAAATTTTGCTTCGGATTGGGAGAGGTTTCAGCAACTTGCTCACTTCCCCACTCCCCGTAAGTCAGATCCCGCCTTCTCTCCCTCGAAATCTTCTCTGTTGACTCCTCACAAAGGTTCGGCTTGGATGGAGTATGATCCCTTACTGCTAGAAGAGGAGGCAGATTTGGAGCGCGGTGATCTCCCTAAGAAGGTTTGCTTTTCATTTGATGTTAATTTTGTTCCTGCAGATCTTTTTAGCCTTTTTAAGTGCTGTTTCTTTATTTGTCATATGGGTGTCTATGTGCCTATTTGCTTTTTGCCACATATATCTTTTTTTGTCCCCAGTGTGGGGTTTTGTCCTTTAGGGTCTTCGTTTCGAGGATGGTTATCCCCATCGCTCTTGACGAGGGTCCAGGACAGTCTGGGGTTTTGCCCTCCTTCTCTCTCTCTCTCTCATTCTAAGCCCAAGAGTGCTATTTTCTCCGTTAACCCCCCCCCGATCTTTATTCTCTTAGGGACGTTGGCTTGTTGCCCTCCCCTCCCTTGCAGGAGGTAGGGACTCCGGCCGCTTCCCGTGAGACTCCCTCTAGGTCCCCCTGTCGTATTATCCGTTCCAGTGCGAGAATTAAAGTTAAAAAAATTTTGGATTCTGTCTCGAGCTCCTCTTCTGTTAAGAGTGGGTCTGGTCTGTCCTCTAGTAATCGTCAGTCCCCCAGCTCGGCCCAGGCCATTCAGTTTCAGCCTAACCTGTTAGGTTCCTTTTATAGCTCTGCTTTTGGGTCCCTCTCCGATGTTGAGATGGCTTCGTTAGTTCAGCAGTTGGGATTCACTATTGATCCATCTGATTCGCTTTTTTTCCAATCTCTCAGGAGGAAGGAACTTTGTAGAGTCAAGGAGCACCGTTGCGATTATGATTAGTGTTTCTTGGAATATCCGTGGTTTCCACTGTCCGTCTAAACAACGGGCTGTTTTTGATCTCATCTCCTCTTCTTATTGCGACGTTATTTCTTTACAAGAATCTAAATTAGTAGCTCCCTCTAACTCCCTTCTGAACTCCTTAGGGGGCTCCCTTATCACCAAGTGGATTTCCCTTGATTCCAATGGGGCCAGGGGTGGAATCCTCTTTGGCTACAAAGAATCGTGTTTTTCGCTTATAGCTGTTCATCGTCTGAATTTCTTTCTGATTGTTCAACTTCTTTGGTCCACTTGTAACGCTCCTCTGACGGTAATCTCGGTTTATGGCCCCTCCACTGCTGAGAGAAGGCCTTCCTTCTGGCAGGAATTTTCATCTCTTCATATATGGACTTCAGGTCTCTGCATTTTTTGTGGTGATTTCAATGTCACCCGTTTCGTCAACGAACGATCTAACTTATCTCACCCTCTTTCTCAATCGAACATCTTCAATGATTGTATTCGGGAGCTGCTATTAACTGACATTTCGATCGTCGGTAGATCTTTCACTTGGTCTAATCAACGAGACCCTCCGATCCTGGCTAAACTTGACCGCTTCTTGGTTTCGCAAGAGTGGTTGTCTCGATTTCAGTTTTCGTTCTCTCAGGCCCTTCCCAACCCCTCATCGGACCACGTCCCTATCATTCTATACTCCCATTTTCCCTTTCCTCGATCCCACAAATTCTGCTTTGAAAAGTTCTGGCTTCAAGATCAGCTTTTCGTTTCTCTCATGGAAGAATGCCTAGCTTCTATCTCTGGTTCTGCTGGTCTAGGTAACATTCTCCTTAAACTTCACGCTATTAAGTGTGGTTGTAAAATCTGGCGTGCTGAGCGTCAGCGCAATACCAATTTCCTCAAATCTTTCCTGCTTTCTTCTATCGAGTCTATCGATAGGATGGAAGAGGTTAGCCCTTTGACTGAGGCTGTGAGATTGGAACGGATATCCTGCAAAAAAGAATATTCCGATATCCTTCATCAAGATCATACCAAATGGGCTCAAAGAGCTAGAGTGAGGTGGCTGAAAGAGGGCGACGCCAACACGGCCTTCTTTCATCACTTTGCCTCCCATAGGCAACGTTCCAATCACATTTCTTCCATCTCTGATCAAGGGGTGGATCGTTTTGGTGACGTGGAAATTCATCGAGTGTTTCACTCGTTTTATAAGAATCTCATTGGTGTTTCCAAACCCCGAAATGTAGCGATTGATTGGAACCAACTTTATGGGGACCAATCCTTAGATCTTTCCGCTCTCGAAGCTCCTTTCTCTATGGAAGAGATTAAAGCTGCGGTCTTTGCCCTCAAAAGCGACTCGGCTCCAGGGCCGGACGGGTTTCCTGTTTTTTTCTTCCAAAAATTCTGGGTTCTCCTTAAGGATGACCTTTTTAAAATGTTTCAAGATCTTCACTCCAGTGATTTCTCTTTTGAGCGCATTAATTACGCGCATATTGTGCTTATTCCCAAAATGTTGGGGGCACATTTAGTAACTAACTTCAGACCTATTAGTTTGATCAATACCACTTTCAAAATTGTTATGAAAGTTTTAGCGACTCGTTTGGGAGGGATCATTCCTCCTATGATCGATTTGGCTCAGTCGGGTTTTATCAAAGACCGTTTCATTCTAGATAGTGTTGCATCTGCTCAAGAAATCATTTCCTTCTGTCATAGAACTCAATCTGAAGGCATCCTCCTCAAACTTGACTTTCAAAAAGCTTATGATAATGTCAGTTGGGACTTCTTTATTGACATTCTCATCCACCGGGGGTTTGGTCCTAAATGGATCTATTGGATTAAATCCAGTTTGTTTGCCGGTACCTCTTCCATTTTTATCAATGGCTCGGAGGGCCACAAATTCAAACTCAAGTGTGGTCTTCGACAAGGAGACCCTCTTTCTTCTCTCCTTTTTACGCTAGTTGCTGATGTATTCAGCAGGCTCCTCAGGCATGCTAGGAATGCGCATATGATTGAGGGTATCGGTCAATCCCCTCATTTTGAAGGGGTCCTTAATCTGCAATATGCAGATGACACCATTATTTTCATCAAACCCAACTTCTCGTCCACTAGGAACCTCAAGCTTCTTCTATACTGTTTTGAAGCTGCTTCGGGCCTGTCGATCAACTTCCAAAAATCTTCCGTGCTTTGGTTGGGAGGTTCTCCCAACCGTCTGGCTGAGATGTCTACCTTTTTCGATTGCCCTTCGGCATCTTTTCCCATTACTTATCTTGGCATTCCCCTTAGATGGGGGAAGCTTCACAGGGCTGATTGGTTCCCTCTTATCGATAAGGTGGAAGCCAGGCTCAGTGTTTGGTCAGGCAAGGTTCTTTCCCGTGGAGGTAGATTGATCCTCATCAACTCGGTGCTGTCAGCCATGCCTCTCTATTTCATGTCTTTCTACTTCCTCCCTTCTTGGGTCATCAAACGGTTAGATCAAATTAGAAGCAATTACTTCTGGTCTGGTTCTTCTTCCTACAGACCAGGATCCCACCTTTGTCACTGGAAACTGATTTGTTCCCCCAAACAGGAGGGAGGGCTTGGAGTGCTGGACCTTCGAGATCATAATATCGCCCTCCTTGGTAAATGGTTATGGTCGCTTCACCACCGAGACAACCTTCCTTGGTCTTATTATGTCAAGCATTACCGTTCTCGCTCTTTTGCTTGGTAGGAATTCCCTGCGTCTATTTCCCGCCGTGCCTCGCCCTTTTGGAAGGGCGTCTGGAAGGCATCAGCCGCTTTCTATTGTAGTATTGCCCGTTCTTGCTTGGATGGCTCTAGAGCTTTATTTTGGACGGATCTTTGGCTGGATAACGTCAAACTCTCTTCTGAATTCCCCTCCCTTTATTTGCTCACCTCAGATCCTTCAGCTACTGTTGCTGAATCTTTTTCTTTCATTGACGGAGTGCGCCATTGGTCCATTACCTTTGTGATCGAACTTCCTCCTCCTCTCATGGAGTGCCTTGATAATCTCATCTCTCAACTCAACAGCTTCGTCTGGCAGTCTAGTGAGAGCATTGTTTGGCGCTGGACTGCCTCCGGTTCCTTTTCTGTCAAGTCTTTTTACCAATTCCTTAACTCTAGGGGTGTCCTATCCCCCGTTGCGAATCTCTTGTGGAGATCTGCTGCCCCCCTCAAAGTGAAGATTCACTTTTGGCTGGCTTTTCAGGGGAAATTGCTCACTGTGGATGCCCTAAATAGAAGGAATTTAGCTTGGGGGCAATGTTGTGCTTTTTGTCTCCAAATGCCTGAAGATGTTAACCACCTCTTCGTTCTTTGCCCTTTTATTCTCCCTCTTTGGAGGATTTGTTGCCTTGCTTGGGATACGGGGGTTATCCCGCCCTCTTTAGTTGAGGTTTGGACTTTTAAGCCTCGGAACATTTTGTTCCTTCATGCGTGGGTCTTGTCTGTGCACATCATTGTGTGGATCACTTGGAAGGAAAGGAACCAGCGAGTATTTGAACATTGTTGCTCTTCTCCTGGGCACCTAATTGAGTCCTTTATCTTTTTGTTCAATCTCTGGAGTTCGGGTCCTGCATACAAGGGCAGAGCTTCTCAGGATTGCGTAAAACTTTCCAACTCTATATCTTGTCTTTATAATATGCAAGCTTTACTTCTTGAGTAAATTGTTCTGTTTTATTTACTTCTTTTTTTTGTTTAACATGGTTTATTTTTGCTGTCTTTTGTGCAGACCTAACTTCTCTCTAGAGAAGTTTCTTGCCCAAGGGCCTTTTGGTGTTTTGTTGCCTCCCTCATTCGGACGGTGGGGTCTGTCTGAGATCTGGCGATGCTGGTTGCTGCTTTTACCCTCTTTCTCGTGCTCCTTTGCCCTGCTTTTGGTCGGTCTTTTTGTTTGGCCTTTGGCTTTTTGGATCAGGGCAGTTGTTGAATGTTTCCCTCTTGACTTATATTTTGTTCTTATGTTTTCTTTCCGTTGCACCTTTAGTTGGATTTGTGTGTGGTTGTATATTCTTGCTGGTTGGAGATGATGGGTTCAGGCTTTGCCTGTTCTGTGTTGTCAGCTGCGTGTTGGATCGCCTTTTTGGCTTTGTGATGGCTTGCATTGTGGCTGATTGCCACCTCTAGTTTGCTTTGTATCTGTTTGTTTTCTTTTGCTTTTTGGAGCTGATGGCTTTCAGGCTTGGCCTATTCTGAGATTACTGCTGCGTTTTTTGAGCGCCTTTTTGGTTGGCTGTAATGTTGTTATGCGCTTGGTTGCTAAGTTGTTGGTCTCCTGTTAGAGGATGTTTTTTTGTTGCTTTTTGCCCTGTTTGTTCGCGGCTGTCTTGCTGCGCGTTTGGGCTTTCTTGCTCATCTGACAGGTCCAGCCTTTTGATGTGGTGTTGCTCCCTGCGGCTCCTCCCTAGCCTTCGGCGGTTCTCAGTTTTGGCAGTTGGTATCAGTTTTCAGCTTGGACAGGCTTCAGTGTTTCAGTTGTTTTGTCGTTTGGCGCGTCGCTGATGTTGCTGCAGTCTTCAAGCCCTTCTCTCCAACCGGACTCTTCTTTGCCTTTAGTATAGCTCTTCTGTGTAGATGATATTGTATTTATATGTTTTTTTGGGGTGTTTTACCTCTAGTAAAACCGTTCTATTGTACATTATTTCTGGAGTTAATATATTCTTTTTGGTGTGGCTGGAGTCGTTTGACTCTATCCGTTATCATCAAAAAAAAAATGATGGAGGTATATGATAGTTTTCATATTCTTAGTAGGGGCTTTTGCTGAAATATCCCATTTTGGGAAGAAGTTCCTTCAAAACCCAGATCGACAACAAGATCAAAACAAATCGACAACAATGGCGACCTCCACCAAAAACCCTAAGAAGGCGAACCTCCTTGATCCTCACTCAATCAAGCACCTCCTCGACGAATCCGTAACCGAGGTAATCACCCCCCCAAACCCTAACCCCAAACCACCCCCGAATTTCTAGGGTTTTTCTGATCCTTTATTGTTCCAGATCGTTACGAGTCGGGGATACGTCGAGGATTTCAGACTCAGCAATCTGAGATTGGTTTTGGGAACTGTCATAATCGCGATCGCGCTTCTCGCTCAGTTTTACCCCAAGAAGTTTCCCGAGAATCGGGACTTTTTGCTCGGTTGCATCGGATCATATCCTTTATTGTTTGATTTGGGTTTGGGAAGATTAGGCTTAGGAAAAGTTTTTTTAAAAAAATCATTTTATTTTAATGTTTGGTTGTTTTTGGTTTTGGTTTGCCTTGACTATGGCAAGTATGTGGTTTTGAATATCGTGTTGCAGTTCATTGGGTTTGGGAAGGATAAGAACACCATTTTATTCACCTATCCTCCACCGGTGAGTTATTTTTTTGTTTAATTTTCCATAAAAAAGTATGTGCTTGTCTAGAAGAAAATTGTCAACTTTTTATTGCGTCGAGAATTTGTGGTGCTATCAATTCAAATTTGATATTGTACATTGAAACGGAAAAATCCACATTGTTGGATGTGATGTAAATGGTACATTTAATTTTATGGCCAAACAAAATTGAAGTGGCTTCCTTCATTGTCTCACCCATGCGTCAGGAAACTAATAAAATTGATATATTTTATAAGGGTTTGAAACTAAAAATGAAATATAGACAAATAATGCAGGAGTAGAAGTTGCCAAAATTGTTTATAGTCATATCCATCTGTTCAAATTTAAAGAGATAATGTTTGCATCTTGAATACTAGTAGCATTTCCACTCGATTGTAAGTAGAGTTGGGAATTATCTTTGAAACTTGTTTACCCAAATGCAGGAGTAGAAGTTGCCAAAATTGTTTCTAGTCATATCCATTCGTTCAAATTTAAAGTGATAATGTTTGCATCTTGAATACTAGCACTAGTAGCATTTCCACTCGATTGTAAGTAGAGTTGGGAATTATCTTTGAAACTTGATTACCCAATTTGAATCCAACTTATGGATTGTGCAAAACAGACCCCGAAGCTTGTTGTGTCAGGTGTGGATGGTAACAATGGATCCCTTTTTTACTTAAATGCAGTTATGGGTCATTAAAGATCAGACTGTGATAAGATGTTAATATGAAGGATCCGTATTTATAGGTGTGGCTTTAGTTATATTATTAGAAGCATATATAGTATCTCGTACCTACTTATTCAATTTTGTTTTGAACCCAATATGAAGGGTTTTTAAAAGAATTTGACAACACAATATTGAAATACATAATATAGCTAGTTGATTTTATTTATAACTAGATTTGCCCGTGGCCACATGCCTACGACACGTCTTCAAAACGATACAGCATATGAAAAGCCTTGTAAACAGTAAATCAACAATTATGTAGCTGAAGTTTGAATAGTATGACAATAATTAGTTGTAAATAAAAGTCCATGTTTCCATTAGTATATGGTGAAAAATAATTATAAATTTCCACACATATATATATATATATATATATATATATACACACACACACACAGAGAGAGAGAGAGAGAGAGAGAGAGAGAGAGAGAGAGAGAGAATTAAATAAATAAATGAGTTGTTTTGGGGGGGTTTGAATTTGAGTTTTGGGGGAAAACTTTTGGGGGGAATGTGATTTGTGAGGTTAGATCCGGGCCTTTAATTTTTGGGGGATTGAAGAAGAGCCACTTGATAGCTTTCTTTGTGTTTTATTATATAGATATAATCAACTCTCATATTCCTATACTATAAACTTCTTTTAAAATGTACGGTTGATTATTGTAATTGATCATTTACATTAGATTCTATTTCATGTTTTTTTATTGCAAAGATTTGAACTTTTTTAGTGATTGTTGACAATATTACTATCCCATAGTTATTGGAAAAAAAGTATGTATAAACCCATAGTCAAATGATAATGCAAAAGTCTAGCCCAAATTTGATAACTTAGTCTGTTTGGATTCCTATTTTGATAATTCAGTGGGTTTGGGTCCTTAAGTGGTTCTTAAAAGATCTGAATGGATCCGCAAGTGGATCTTGCATGATGTGATTTACATATAACCTGTTTCAATCCCCAACTCTATAGATAGCTTTCCCAACATGGAGCTTTTCATTATTTAGCTAAGGTACTCTTTACGTGGTTCCCACAAACTGTGTATGTGACTGGCCCTATGACTTGGTGCACTGTAATTTGTGAGTGCCCTGGGGTTGGTTATGTAAATTTGTTTTAAAGATGAAGCAGGTTAGATTTGAACTTGAGAACCCTACATTTCAGTTTTCTCACTAGGAAGGTGGGATTAAGTCTTTTTAATTTACTCGCATGACTTGGTGCACTGTAATTGGTGAGGGTCCTAGGGTTGGTTATGTACATTTGTTTTTAAGCTGAAGAAAGATTTAAATTGGTGAACACTTTTTCAATTTCCTCACTAATAAGTGAGATTAGTCTTTTTAATTTAATTGTTATTTCTGAATGGAATTGAGAATAAAAATAGCATCATGATGAAAATGTTCTTGTTCTAAAGTGTTTAGTTGGCGAAATCAAAGTTTAATTAGTTCAAGATTGTTCTACACTAGTAATCATCCATTAGTTTTCCTTTTCTTCTAGGAACGGTTTTACAGTGGTAGTAACCATGGGATTCTACTTCTTCACTGTTAAATATTGGCATGTGGGCTCGAAATGAAAAATATAAGGCCATAACTTATCGGACGAGATTTCCCTATCTTGGCTGAGATCTCGAAAAATTGTTCTCTTAGGTGTTTTAAGAAATATAAGTTATCATGTCGGTACTCTTGGCTTTTCTTGGCAAGGGTACCGACATGATAACCTATAACTCTGAAAACATCCAATAGAACAATATAAGTTACGGCCCTATAATTTTCATTTTGGCTTTTCTTTTGGGTTAGGGTTTGAAATAAACTGGGTTTATATACCCATCACCCGAACCCGTACTTTAAATATTATGTTCTTTTACTTGTACGGTTATACCAAACTAAACCTTATATTAGAAAGACTTGCTTAAATGTTATTAACTATTTTTATCTTTTGCTTTTTGCAAGTAAGTTTTCCTATCTTAGACCATCCAACAAGATGAAGTACCATACCTTTAATATTTTTTGCACAAGGAATGTAAATTCAAGTAAGTCTCTTTAATATGTTCTTTCCCATTGCAAAATTTAAGTGAGTATATGTTCTACAAACATTTTATGTGCTTGATGTAGTGTCCAAGAACGCTCCATAAAACCTAGATGCACCAATAACAAGATTTGACCGCGACAAACTCAAGATCTCACAAACACAAGAACACAACGATATGCAGAGATAACAAATTCTTCTTATGACTAAGAAAATACAAAAATACAAAGAGATCTCACTATAATCTCTCCCTTGGTAGCACTCGGCACAAAATCCCTCTTGAAGTTGTTTTAGTTATGATTGGTTTCAGCTCCTAAACCCTAGGATTTATATATGTATTTATAGCCCCAACTAAATCGTAACGGATAAACATAAATACAACCCAATTGGATCCAAACTTGCAACCCTAATATAATCAGTCGCTTAATGTGGTCAACTGTAAAGGAGGGGCAGTCGATATCAATTAGACTTAGTGATGAGGACATCAATTTTATTTAGTTTAGGATTTTATTTCAGTACCATATTTGTTTCTGGCAATTATAACCATATGTAATCTTTTTTGTATTTTTTAGATTTTGAGAATATTTTGAGATTTGTATCTTGATTTGTTTTAAGCCTATATATAGGCCTTGAGATTAATGAGAAAAGATATGTCATTCTTGATTAAAAAAATTGTGTTGAGTTTTTGCTCTTCCTCTCTCTCTGTGTGATACAAGTGAGATCCAAATTATTAGGGTTTGTGATAAATCCTAATACAATTTTAGGATTTGTGATAAACTCTAAATTCTACCCCAAATTAAAATTCCCAAATAAAATTACCCAAACCCTAACCCCAAATCCCAAAACCATTTTCTATCCCATCGTCTTCTTCCTCCTCCCGACCCCGACCAAACCATAACCTTCTCCACCCGCAACCTCCACTCCCGCTCTCTCTCTCTCTGTCGATTTCTCGCCCCAAACCAGTGAACCCATCACCTTCGCGTCCTTCTCCGACCTAATCCTCACCCCAAACGAACCCCCTTGTCGTCGTCAACCTCCAACACCCCTCGACCACCGTCGCTACCCTCCTAAGCCTTCTTGACCCCTGTCGCCACCCCTCCAACTTTCCCGAGCCAGAGATCGTCCCTTACAATCCGAAGGACTTTGACTTTGGAAAGAAGAAAGCTTTCCCCTTCCGAGACCAACATTTCTTTGTGTCAATTGATAAAGCAACAAGGGAGCTTGGATGGGCGCCGGAATACGACTTGATAAGTGGACTTGCAGATTCATTCAACCTAGACTTTGGCCGAGGAACATTCCGGAAGGCAGCAGACCCGAGCCCCCAAGTTGCTGTGCCACTCGACGCCGCTAACGCATCGTCGGCCACCTCCATATCCAGCCACCAGCATTTTCAACAATAGCTTCCCCTTCGATTATCGCAATTGGTCTTCGAATCTCGGTATACTTTTTCCCTTCTCAAGTATTTGTGTTATACTACTTTATTATTTCTATTATATTATTCAATTTAACTGTCGACCACAAATATTGAGATTGAGCGTTCCACTTGCCTAATTAGAGTACAAATCAGTATTAAATCTTTTACTTGCTAAGAATGCTTAGGTTTTTAATTATTGATTGTTAGAACTGAATTATTAATTAGGTTTGTGAAACTTAATTCAATTCTTGAAAATCCATCAAACCGATTAATTGTTTAAAGTTCTAACTTTGATCCGCATTACATGTTGGTAAGATTAATCCTTTAAGATTCTTGGAAATTTTCTATTTTAGGGTTAGTTTTACATCACTTAGCCAAATAGAAAGATTTCGCGGTCGACTACACAATCGGTCGGTCGAATGTCATGTCGTTTGACTGTGTTTTCATGTAGTCGACTGCCATTGCTTCTGCTTGTTCCCGTTGCTGTCTTCGTGTCTTCTTCCAACTTCCAACCTTTTTGAGTTTGTGTACTTGTGACCACAATTTCTAACAATTGCCCACTTTGATCAAATACACAATCTCCAAAATACTTGTATTTTTTCTCGCATTAATTTTGCCAGTTTTTCACTCATTCTGAAAGATTGAGTACCCCTCACTCATGAAGAGCACCCTCCGTTACTCCACGTGGAGGACACCAACACCCCTTACAGACTCATGAAGGACGTACCCCACTATCTATCGCATAAGTCACAAATAATGGAGAAACATTTCTCTGTTTCCACCATGTCGGGTGTCAGAAGACTCTAAAATCTCCGCTAACACCGGACATTGTTTAAAACTTCTCAAGGCCAAAGCACCTTCTACTCTCAAAATCTCTATGGACGATACCTCCATAATATTCGCGGACTGCAAAACACCATGGAGAATCCCAATGTGACCAACTCGGCCGCTATACTCATCGACATCACTCCACATATCGCTACTAATGCTCTCAACATCACAATAGTAACTCAAAGTTTTTGCCATATCTCAAAGAACCTTCACTGCTGCCTGCTCACCTCTAGGATCCTCCTTACCATGACCATCAACGCCTACTATATGTGCAAACTTAGCATGCACCCCACAATTCTTAGATTTCGGCCGTACCCCACACAGCTTACGTCTCGATTATGGCTTAGAGACAACTACAGTAGGACACCTCGTCTCGTAGTAAATACAGTGATCCCTCACGCTTATCTCTTGCTAACACTTCTGAATTTGTAGTTATACACCACTCTCCACTACCAATATAGTCGACAAATCCTCTTTGTCTAGTATTCCCGTCGAGATAAGATTTTCTCTCAAGTTTGGGACATGTTTTGTCTCTCGCAAGACAATCTCTTTTCTACCACCGGTTTACACGCGAACAGTTTCAGTTTCAATCACAGGGCGCCGCTGACTGTTCCGATCACATCTCCGAAAGAACCCTCTTTGTACTGTAGTCCTCAAACACCTGCCTCTTTGAAGTGCAATAAAAAGAAGTACATGAATCAATGCACTAATTTCGTGTGTACAATTGCACTCTAGCTGACAAACATAACTATTCAAACTCTATTTTCTTGGCCACCACATTCGCTTGCTTCTTATTCATAAGAGCCTTACAACTACGCTTCGTGTGACCCCGCCTGTGGCAATACCAACACTCGGGTCCACCACCATCGTTGTTGTATTGAGACTCATTATTAGACTCACTTCTCTGATCATTTCTTTTTCGACTTTTCTTTGATCTCCCACGCCTCAATTGAACGTGTGGGATAGTTAGAAGATGATGAAAACTCTATTTTTTTTTCCATCTCGTTCATAATACTGCTCATAACATCCTATAAAGTTGTCGAATCTGTCATAGTCCCTGTAATAGTCTGTTTTACTGTACCATAACTGTCAGGTACAGTAGATAAAAGTAACAATGACTGTCCTCTTTATGAAAATTTCAATTCTGCAACGTCCATCTGGTTGTATACAATATAGTAATTTTTCACATGTTCGGCTACTGAACATCTTTCTCTCAACTTCATGTTAACCAATTTCTTCAAGTAAAGAATTTGATTCGATGTTGACGGTTTCTCATACATACCCGTGAGAATCCCCAGAGCCTCCTTCGTGGTCTTTGCCTTCGAGATATGAAATAACAATTTTCTACTCGGTGCTAACGGAATCTGCTCAAGCGTCTTCTGATTTAAACAATTTATTTGCGCCAAGATCTTCGCATCTCTGTCTGCACCTTTCAGCTTCTCATCAATTAAAAAACTATCTAGATTTTTTTGACGAATATATGCTATCATCTGGATCTTCCACATCGTGAAATTACTTCCATAGAATCTCTCGACTTTCTATTTGCTATCGGCCATCACGAAAAAAATCTTAAGCTCTGATACCACTCATAGTGCCCAAGAATGCTCACAAGATCTAGATGCAGTGATGCACCAATAATAAGATTCGACTACCACGAACACAAGATCTCACAAATGCAAGAACACAACGATATGCAAAGATAACAGATACTTTTTATTACTCAAGAAATACAAAGATACAAAGAGATCTTAACTCTAATCTCTCCCTCACCTTTGGTAGCACTCAACACAACATCCCTCTTGAAGTTGTTTCAGTTATGATTGGTTTCAACTCCTAAACACTATGATTTACTTCTATATTTATAGCCCCCAAGTAAACCTAAAAGAGAAACACAAATACAGTCCAATTGGATCCAAACCCGCAACCCAAATATAATCATCCGCTCTTACACAGGAGGCGCAGTCGACTGCAATTAGACTTCGCAAAACAGAGAGATTTTGTGGTCGACTGCACTATCGATCGACTTCCATGTCGGTCGACTGCCATTACTTATGCTTGCTGCTTCTTGTTCTCGCTGCAGTACTCTTCTCGCTGCTGTCTTCGTGTCTTTTCTTTCCACTTCAACTTTCTTGTGCTTGTGTGTTTGTGTCCACAATTCCTAACACTTGATTCATGTCTTTCCTTCCTTTGCACAATATTTTATATCATAACTGATATTTAGATTTTAGAACATCTAATCTTTTTTTATAATGACAATTTAAATGTGTTCATTAAGTGCCCAGTATGAATGTACATCACTTTTCGAAAATAAGAAATTCCATGCCCAGTCGATTCCAATATTAAAACCTTGACTTTGTTAGCTGTTTTGATAATTGCATGTGAATTCTATCCATGCGTCCATGACTTATTTATTTTTTATGCAATCAAACTAGTAAGAATACAAGTTAGTGAAGTTACACTTTGCATACATGACTCAAAATTGCCTTCTTACAAGATGAGATTGCGCGCTCTCTCTCTCGCTCGCTCGCTCGCTCGCTCCCCACCACACCCGCAAACATGATACAAAATTTGTTAGAATGTCTCTAAATGCCTTCTTGCAAGGCCCCCCCCCCCCTCCACACACACACACACACACAACCCACCACCACCACGCACACAAAAATTTAGTTTAGTTTTGGCTACCAGATAACCAAAAACTAGGGGTGTTTGGTCGTTAGAAGACTGGTTGGAAATATTTAGTAGGGAAAGTTTCACTTAACCCTACCGAACTTTTAATTGACACTTAACCCCACTGAAGTTGTTGTTTTGGCACTTTACCCTACTGCCATCAGTTTTTTTGTGTTCTGGCCTACTCTGTTAAATATTTGATTGATGCCTTTAACTTTCAATGTATAATGACTGAAGTGACCCTCGGTTAAGTTGTGAATAGGTTAAGCCCAAATTCAAATCCGATCCAAACCTAAATCAAGTTTAAATCAAACCCAAACCGAATCCTTCCCAAACCCAAATCCAAATTCAAAACTACCATCATCTCCATCCTTTCCTCTATCTCCTTCTTTCACAAACCTAATCCCATTTCTCCATCTCCTCCTTTCACAAACATATCATGAAATTACCTAATCAAATCTAAGCACTCATCAGACTGCAATGGAACATAATTGGTTTTTTTAACTATCAAATTCATGTTTGTGATTTGATATTGATATTACAACAATGAGCAAATCGGGAGGAGGTGGGGATGGGTTCTTCTCTTGTTGGACTTTGGTGGATTAGTGTGAGCTCAAACAGAAAGGGGGAGAAGGAGATAAGTTGTTTTTTAATGGATTCGGGTTGGAGTGGGTTTGTGAATAATGACTGCTTGGATTTGATGGTCAAGAGGGAGGTTGAGCATCAACCAAGGGAGGATTATTTGTAGATGTTGATGAGTGGGGCATTGAATTTGTCGATTAGAAGAGATGTCATTGATTGGATTTGGATGATGGTGGTGGTGCTGGCTGAAGAAAGATGAAGAAGAAGATTATGGGATAATTAGGTTTAATTAATTTTTATTATATTAATTTAATTTAATAGATCAGTTTAGCCCGAGAGTAGTTTAGTTATTAAAAATGAACATCAAGTCACGTGATATCACGTGATAGATAATATTTAACGGAATAGGCCAGAACGCAAAAAAATGTAATGGCGGACCGGAGGTAGGGTAAAGTGCAAAAAAGAAACTTCAGTCAGCTGGTAAAAGTTCGGTAGGGTTATGTGAAATTTTCCCTATTTAGTATGGGGACATGCATTTATCTATGTCAGTTTTTCTAGAATATCTCAAAAGTTCTAGACTCTTCCAATTGTTGCGGTCCAGACTTCTTTATATGTCAGTAGTCAAGTGATTGTATGAATTGGTGTACTCATTCTGCGTAGGCTTCCTTTTATCAGTTTGTAATATTTAAATTTAAGTGGGCAGTTAATATAATTTGAAGTTTAAACTGTGTGGTAGAACTTAAGTGGACAGTTGATATGGTTTGAACTTTACATACACAACCCCAACTCGATAATTATAATAGTTGAGATATGTCAAAAGCCTTATAGATTTATCCTTTATAGTGTCCAGAAATTCTCATATTCAATACTTATATTGAATGTAAAATTCAATCTATTGAGGTTTAAGTGCCAGTAGCAATAGCTATAATCATCAGTCATGATCTGAAAAAATATCTAAGGAGGTACTTTATGATCAGAACAAGTCCGGTTTTCATATCATGCAGCACAATTGTTAGGATAATTTATCAGAAAATACCATAAAGTTTACTACTTTCTATTGTAAAATACCATGATTTGAATTTTGTTATTGGCAACTACCCTAAAGCCTCTCAAATTTAGAGTTTGGAATTTTTCGAGATGAAAGAACAGTGATATAAAGGGGAGGGTATGTTGATTTTTGAATCATCTATTAGATTTGTCTCATAGCGAAGGTTGAAAATCACTGTAGGGTAGCTACAGATAACAAAATGCAAATCAGGATCAAGGTACTTTACAATAAAGAATAGTGAACTTTATGGTATTTTCCGATAAGTTAGCCCAATTTTTGTAACAGGAGTGTAGTTCATAGGTTTAGTACTACATGAATGAGGATTCAGTTACTGTTAAAAATTTGTCTTCTGTTGTATATGACCTCTTTTTTGCCAGACTCTGAATGTTGCATTGCATCCATGTAGTGAGGACAAAATATGAAAATAGTAAACTTGAAAATTTTCATGTAATGAGCATGATATGAGATATATGATAGTTATCTCGTTTTTTGGTTTGAGAACCATGTAGTTTTCTCAATAGGGTGTTTTATTGATTAGTCATTTCCATTGAGTGAATAGCCACTAGTTTATCTATAACTAGTGTTTTACAATAAGGGGCAGTTTTGGAAAATTGCTTTTGAAGCTTAGTTTTGTACTTTTTTGGTATCAGAGTAAGGGGAAAACACCTTTTCCTTTATACTCAAGATATTAGTGATCTCAAATTCTCAATTATGTGAAATATTGATAGATATTTGGTTGTTTTCTATAAGAAGTAATTGTTCTTTAGATCTTTCCTGTGAATATTGTGTACAAATATGTGATTCAGATAGTGAGTGTCTTTTTTTTAATAATCAAGAAGACTTAACTGTTTCATAATCGATATGGTTAAAGATGCATTGATTGCAGACAGTGGTCCAAATTGGAAGAAGTAAAGAATACTTTTTCTTCACTCTGCTGAGTCTACCCTTCTTCTGTTACTTTTTTCACTACATGTTCATCTTAGTGTTGCATATATTTTTCAAGATTTCTGTTAGATTGCTTTAGACAAGTGTTACTTTTTCCCTCTTTGTATCCCACAATTGTGCTCAGAGCTTATATTGTCGTAGGTACTATTAGTATGGTTAGTATGGTTAACCGGCAGCAGAGATTAAAATAAATTTGCAGTCAATAGCATTTAATTTTGTTTTATCCATAGTCATCTGAGTAAGATATCGCAAAGGCATACCTTGTAGCCTACTATGCATCAGTGGTTGGTTCGCACGCCAGTTCGCAGTTCGCACCAAGTGTGTTCGCAACTGAAGGGGCCCTATTTTATATATATATATATATATATATATATATATATATATATAGGGAAAGGATCCGTTGCACACTACTTTGGTGCTCACCGCGTGAACAGAACACTACGCCTTCGGGCATTCATATCGAAAATCCGAACCGTTCACATTGATCTACACATCTAAATTAGTCTAAATATGTAAAATCAAATCATTTGAAATTCATTTGCCCATCCATCATGTGACTATAAAAACAATGATATTATATTGATGTCTTAGTCAGTAATGGGCAATTATCATTCTTTTTTGTGTGTAGTATCTAATAGTTCGAATAGAAGTAAATCAAGTAATCTTTTGTGTGGTCGGACATAATATTATATTTTAACTATTAAGTTATTGATGTATGTAATTATTTTATATTTCTTGACTTTATTTTGAACTCAAATTGGCATATTGTTTGATTGTTCTTTCAACTGTTCATTTAAAATCGATTGCAAGTAAAATCTACCAGTGAAAATCCCTGTCCCAGATCTGGACCTGAGAAATTTGGGTAGGGTTTTGGTAGACCTATCAATTACCTGGACCCAAGACCCGGCGGGTATAGAAATTATCATAAGACTAGCCGATTGTAATGGAGGTAGGGTGTCCAAAAGCCCTACCTGTGAAGGACGGGGGTCCGGGTAGTTTAGGAACCGATCTCGACCCTACCCGATAACAGCCCTAACTATGCCCATTTTGGTTCCAATTTTGAACCTTTGTCCTACCAATGCACAAAGAGTGCTGCAACACCTAATTCCTGTACACAAGAGTGTAACCTAACTGTATATATAGTTATATATATATATAGACAAACCTTCCGTTGTGCACTCATCATGGTGTGCACACTCCGTGTGCACTCGGCCTTCGGGCCATCGCATGGATGATCCAAACCGTTCATATTGATTTGCACGTCTAAGTTAGTCTAAAATCCCTGTCCCAGATCTGGACCTGAGAAATTTGGGTAGGGTTTTGGTAGACCTATCAATTATCTGGACCCAAGACCCGGCGGGTATAGAAATTATTTTAAGACTCTAGCAGATTGTAATTGGGGTAGGGTGTCCAAAAGCCCTACCTGTGAAGGACGGGGGTCCGGGCAACCCGATAACAGTCCTAACTATGCCCATTTTGGTTCCAATATGAACCTTTATCCTGCCAATGCACAGAGAGGGTTGCAACACCTAATTGCTTTACACAAGAGTGTACACCTAATTCCTTTACACAAGAATGCAACTTAACTGTATATATAGTTATATACATATATAGACAAACCTTCCGTTGTGCACTCGTCATGGTGTGCACACTCCATGTGCACTCGGCCTTCGGGCCATCGCATGGATGATCCAAACTGGTCACATTGATCTGCATGTCTAAGTTAGTCTCAATGTGTAAATCAAGTCATTTGAAATTCATTTGTCCATCCATCATGTCATTAAAAAAAACGATATTCAGCCATACAATTTTGTAACACTTCAATGCATAGGCAAATGAATTTCAAATGACTTGATTTTACATATTTTGACTAATTTAGACGTGTAGATCAATGTGAACGGTTTGGATCATCCATGTAATGACCCGAAGGCCAGGTACACGGAGTGCACACCATGGCGAGTGCACAAACGGAAGGGGACTTATATATATATATATATATATGTTTAGATGGTCATACTTATCACTTTTGAGCAAAATCGTTTAAGTTCATTTTGTGGAAGGATATCTGGCTGATGTTGGGAAGACTTCTTCTAATAATTATTGTTATTTAACTTGTTTCCTGATTTTGTTCCTGTTTATTGATAGTATTGTGTTTGATGGGGGTCTGAAATTGCACTGTTCTTTGTGACATACAGGGATCTTTCAGTACCACTGGGCTAGTTGTGTCTTCAAAATTACCCAGATTCTCTGACATGTATACTCTCACTGTAGCGAGTGCTGATCCAAAGTCCATCTCTGCTAATAAACCAGTTCATTTTACAAAGAGCGTCACAAAATGGTTAGCTTGCAATTACTTTGGTTTTCTGATTAATAATGCAGTAGCTTTTAACTATATTTTAGTGCATTTTGTTTTGAAATTCATTTGGAATTATAAGAGAAACAAGGGGAGCTTAGTCTAACTAGTAACTCGCATGGATTTTAATGAAGCATAGAGTTTTCGGCCTAAAAGCCGAAGTCTTTTTTTTTAACCTCACTGTTTGTCTTGCAACTCACTTGCTTATAAAATCACATTGTGAATTTCTGAAATACAGTAGCATATTACAGTTTATGTTGCAACATAACTTGTGACTCACCTCAGTGCAATATACTAAATATAACAGTAAAATATCGATAACTAGTTTCAGGCAACATGTTAAGTTCTTGTGCTGCTGTGTTCTCGTTTGAAGGCTATTTGCTTTGTAAAGTTAGCGCCTGTTATATCTTTTTTAAATGCGTAAATACAAGTCCATATAGATCTATCTGTTGTCTTTGCTCCCTTAACTACAATTATGTCCCTCTTCTTGGCTAGTGGCATTGTTATTATCCATCTCACGTGCAAATCATTGTCTCTTATTTTATTCTCAATTTAGCTAACTCTAATTTAACATTTCTCTTCCTGTTTTCTAGTGTTTTGCCACTTATCCATATCCTGATTTTAGCTGCCTTCCATCTCTAGACCAGTGTATTTTGAGTTTGAGGCAATAGGCAATTGCGAGGCTGAAAGTACGTAGATCGCCTGAGGCGAGAGGCAATCATGTGAAGCAGTCGTTTACTTTTGGTGTTTATATCTATAAATGACAGAGTAAGTTAGCAAGTAAAACTAAGCACATCATAAATATTTAATAACAAAAATAAAAACACAATAAACTGAAGAGAACATATTACTTGCATATTTGCTCAACTGCTAATATTATAAAACCTATAAAAGAGCCTAGTAAAATCTATAATATACGGTGGTAAGAAATTAAGGTGACAATCAAATTATCAGTAGTTCAATACTAAATTAATAGATGACCTCATAAGTTCACCACAAATATACAAAACAATTTGAAATAACAAACGAGTAAGTTCATGTAGCAATTCACAAGCAACCAAATAATAAAAGCATCCGTGGGCTATCTTACTACGGGTTTATCAAACGAGTGAACTACACTAATTAGTATTTTGCATGCGCAATTTTTTTATTAAATGGACTTTAATTGCAAAAGTTTTAAGGATTCAAGGAACTCCTTTGCAAATATTCCTATGGCATGTATTCACTTTTTTCTCGAGTAAAATGCAACGATGAAATATGCAAACATGCATGTTTTGAGGGGCTTCTATGCAAATTTGCCTAACACCTGGATTTTGGTTGTTGGTTAAGAGCACATGCAATGCATGTGGGTGGGTGTTGGTCGTTGTTCACAAAACTTACACCATTTGTCTATTTGTGTTTGTCGATGTCCTTCCATTGAAGATCTTGTACCTACAAGAGGATTGTCAAATCCATCAATTACATCCATTTCACCTTAAGTCAAAAGACAAAGATCATTCTCTCCCCAACCATTGCCTTCCCCCAAAAGCACCCAATAAAGCCATTCATTGTATTCGTCATTTCCATCCAACTTAATATGGTCAATGGCCAAGCACTTGTAGTGCAAGTGGTAAGACTTCTCACTCTTATGTGAGAGGTCTTAAGTGAGAGGTCGTAGGTTCGATTCCGGCATTAGACGGAACTATTTAGGATGTTGGAAAATTCCATCTCTTCCCAAAGTGGGCAGCTACGGCCGAATGTCAAAAGAAAAATAAGCGTCAATGACACCCTTTCCATTTGTATTGCTCTTTAATGTGTGGTTATATTTGATGTATGTACTCGAAACCATTAGGCCTTTTGTGGTCCTGCATGTTCTTCTTAGAGTGAAATCTATATTTTGTTAAATTATGTTAATGTTAGCACAAAAGACCCAGAGATAGTATAACTAGGTAAGTACTCCCTCCGTTCCATAATATGTTGTTTAAGGTTGTACCTCTTATAAAGAAACATTCCAGGATAGTGTAATGGGTAATAAATGTCCTCTTTAACAAAACTTATTAATCGACCTATTAATAGTATAGTTACCAAAATGCCCTTTTTAAAATTTAAATTAAATTTATTAATTGACCTATTAAAACTTGATAGTGTAAAAAAATAATCAATGAGCACTTGAGAGTGTAGAGATATGGTTTTGGGAACCTAAAATGACATTATTTTGGGAAAAAAGGGCTAGAATGACTTATATTGTGGAACAGAGGGGGAGTATTAAAGTACGCAAAATTTACTAATGTACATGCTAAAAAAACACCGATTCTGCTGCAACTAGGGAAACTGTATGCAAGGCTGATAAACTGATGAGGACATCAATTCTATTTAATTTAGTATTTTATTTCAGTACCATATTTGTTTTTTTGACAATTATAGCCATATGTAATATTTTTTTTTGCATTAGAATATTTTTGAGATTTTTAGAATCTTTTGAGATTTGTATCAAGATTTGTTTTGAGCCTATTTGTAGGTCCAGAAATTAATGAGAAAGATATGCCACTCTTGATTAAAATTTATTGTGTTGAGTTTTGCTCTTCATCCCTCTCTTGTGTGATACAATTGAGATCAAGTAATTAGGGTTTGTGATAATTCCTAATCAAATTTTAGGGTTTGTGATAAACTCTAAAAATACCCCAAATCCCCAAATTAAAACAAATCCCCAAATTCAAAACCCTAATCTCTCCCACCTTCTTCATCCCTACCGGCCTATACTCACCTCTCCTACCCTAAACCCCGACCAAATCCATCTCCTCACTTATCCTCGAAATCTCCATCGTCTCCCTCACCCGACCAACAACCCGATCGAAACCCCCGTCCTCCCCTCCCGTCGACCTAACGCCCAAGCCAAGACCCCACCTCCCCCATCAACCAGTGCACCCCGACGCCGCAGAGCGTCGACTCGCGCCGCTGCCCTCACTGCCCTCCCGCCGTCGAGCCACGTCGACCAGATCCCGTGGTCCCCATCACTGCCGAGTGCTGCCTTGCTCTTGAGGTTGTTGCTACCATTGCTGTCTCTTTGATTGCTGTGCTCTTCCGAGATCTACGCTGAGTTCTTCGAACCCTCGGTATACTCTTTTCAATTCTCAAATATTTGTGTTATACTGCTTTATCAATTATCATCTTTGTTATATTATCTGATTTGCCTGTCGTCCACAAAAACAATTGAGATTGAGTGTTCCACTTGCTTGATTAGAGTACAAATCAATATTGGATCTTTTACTTGCTAAGCACACTTAGGGATTTAATTATTGATTGTTAGAATTGAATTATTAATTGGAATTGTTAAACGTGATTCAGTTCTTGAAAATCCATCAAGCCGATTAGCTGTTTAAAATTTCTAACTTAGATTTGCATTACGTGTTGGTAAAATTAATTCATTAAAAATCTAGGAAATTCTTTATTTAGGGTTAGTTTTACATCATTTTGGTATCAGAGCGAAGGTTCTTAAAATCCTAGTTCTTGCATCATTTAGGCATCAATTTTTGCATTCATTTAGGATCGTGTAGTCTTTTATTTTTTCTTTCTTTATTTTAGATCATTTCAGATTTATTATTAAAAAAAACTAGCACACACGACTCCTAGTTTTCCACTTTTGGTGAATGCGTCTTCGCAGCACCATCCCAGATCCTGAAGAGCATTTCTTATCCCTCCCAAATCACCCAACTAGAAAACCCTGGATCTTCCCGAACTAAGATGGACAACTCTGATATTTTCGCTTTCCTAGCTGTCATTCAAGCAACTCTTGTCAATATCAATCAGAGGCTTGAGAAAGTGGAATTAAATCAAACTGTTGCCCCTGAGTTTCATGCTAATCGTCAGATCCCTCATAAGAATGTTCGTGACGATCTACGTCAAGAACGTGACCCTGACAAACAATATAAGAAGAACGTTAAGGCTGACGTTCCCCATTTTGAAGGCCACATGGAACCCCAAGCTTATCTTGATTGGATCCATGCGATGGACCACTACTTTATGTGGTTTGACATGAGCAAAGCCTTAAAAGTTAAATTTGCCATTATGAAATTGACGGGTAAAGCTCAACAACACTGGACCAATCTTGAATATGCTCGCAGAGGTCGAGGCCTGGCACCCATAGCCACTTGGGAAGCCATGAAAGAGCTCACTGAGAGATATGTACCGTTATCGTTCCACACTCGATTGCTAGATTTGTGGAACCAACTGTATCAAGTAAATCCACACAAGAATATGTTGATAAATTTGACGACTTATTCGGTGCAATGTTTTAGGTAAAGAGAGAAGAACACTCTCTCTAGGTTCAGGGCTGGATTACGAGCTGATCTGAGGAACGAGCTAATTCATAGAAATGTGGACTCATTAGCGGCAGTTTATTCTCTTGTCCTCGATATGGATTCTCTTAAAGTAAGTTTCCATTACAAGTCCAGCGATTCGATGGATCATTCCTCTAGAATGAATCCTCCTGATCTCTCTAGATCTGAGCACTCCTCTCCTCAGTACCCTAACAAGTCTTATTTAAACAAACATACTTCAAATTCCTATCCACTTAGAAATGACAACACGGGTAAGAACATTGAAAGAGACTATTCTAAGATTGATCCTCTCACTAAGTGCTATAAATATAAGGGATACGGCCATATTGCTGGTAACTGTCCCAGCCCAAGTAGGATCAATATAGTAGAGGGTACCGCAGTCATCGCTGATGAGCCCGACACTGAGTTTACCTATGAACCTAATGTAAGTGATGACTTTGATGAAAAAGTGGATGACCAGTCTCTCAATTATATTCAGTCTGTCCAGTCACCTCCATTGAGTGTACCTGAGTCACCCATCCCATCCCAAGTCACTTGGCAGCCTATAGATTTTATCCATGTGTTAGAACATCCTAGAGTCACAGAGTCTGCACCCACATTTGCATTACATTCATGACTTGCATAGAGAAATTTCTAAGGAACTTAATGAGAATAATTTTAACTACAAGTTAATAGTAGATACTAGAAATTTTTTTATTACTTTTGATATTGGTGACGAGGTGATGGTTCGGATTCATCCAGAACGGTTTCCTGTTGGACCCGTTAAGAACTTGAACATTCGTGCTGCAGATCCATTTAAGATTCTACAGACAATCAATGATAATACCTATGTCGTTGACCTTCCTGGAGGCTTTGGCATAAGTAAGACTTTTAATATTGAGGATCTAGTACTCTATGAAGGCTCAAAATTCAACCGTAGAAATTTTCTTATAGATGAGCCCACCATGCAGCCTAATGGTGAGATTCCCACATTTACCTCTCTACCTGATACTATTTACCCATCGACAGAAGAATTGAATAATAGTTTAGATGATCCGATAATCTCTACAAGAGATGGTGGTATGCACAAGTATTTGGTGAGGTAGAAGAACAAGCCGAAATCGGATGACACTTGCAGTGATCGTAAGGGGCTCCCGCAACTGGATCCAAATCTTTTGGAGCACAATGACAGGATCACTTATTTTGACTCGACTGGGTCGAGCTCTCTCACCCAGAGAGAATGATGAGGACATCAATTCTATTTAATTTAGTATTTTATTTCAGCACCATATTTGTTTTTTTTTGGACAATTATAGCCATATGTAATCTTTCTTTTTGCATTAGAATATTTTTGAGATTTTTAGAATCTTTTGAGATTTGTATCAAGATTTGTTTTGAGCCTATTTATAGGCCCTGAAATTAATGAGAAAGATATGCCACTCTTGATTAAAATTTATTGTGTTGAGTTTTGCTCTTCATCCCTCTATTGTGTGATACAATTGAGATCAAGTAATTAGGGTTTATGATAAATCCTAATCAAATTATAGGATTTGTGATAAACTCTAAAAATACTTCAAATCCCCAAATTAAAACAAATTCCTAAATCCAAAATCCTAATCTCGCCCACCTTCATCCCTACCGGCCTATACACCTCCGACCTCTCCTACCCTACACCACGACCAAACCCATCTTCTCACTCATCCTCGAAATCTCCATCGTCTCCCTCACCCGACCAACAACCCGATTGAAACCCCTATCCTCCTCCCCTCCTGTCGACCCAATGCCCCAGGCCAAGACCCCACCTCCTCCATCAACCAGTGCACCCCGATGTCGCAGAGCGTCGACTCGCGCCGCTGCCCTCATCGCTCGACGCCCTCCCGTCGTCGAGCCACGTCGGCCAGATCTCGTGGTCCCCATCACTGCCAAGTGCTGCCTTGCTCTTGAGGTTGTTGCTGCCATTGCTGTCTCTTTGATTGCTGTGCTCTTCCGAGATCTACGCCGAGTTATTCGAATCCTCTGTATACTCTTTCCAATTCTCAAATATTTGTGTTATACTGCTTTATCAATTTTCATCTCTATTATATTATCTGATTTGTCTGTCGTCCACAAAAACAATTAAGATTGAGTGTTCCACTTGCTTGATTAGAGTACGAATCAATATTGGATTTTTTACTTGCTAAGGACACTTAGGAATTTAATTATTGATTGTTAGAATTGAATTATTAATTGAGATTGTTAAACGTGATTCAGTTCTTGAAAATCCATCAAGCCGATTAACTGTTTAAAATTTTTAATTTTGATCCGCACTACGTGTTGGTAAAATTAATCCATTAAGAATCTTGGAAATTTGCTATTTAGGGTTAGTTTTACATCATAAACCTAACAAGAAGCTTCTCTAAATTAGGGAGTAAATGCGCGATAAGAATTCCATCAGCTATCATTTTATTAACATTGTTTAAAAAGAAATTAGATTTAGATGGTGTTTGGTTCTTTGGAAGTGCAAATTTAAGCTGCCCTTGCAGGTGGAAGTTTTAAATTTTCACTCCGGAACTTTTTCACACAGTATCCTCATGTTTTGGAGGGAAATGATGATTGCAAGTTATGTTGAAAAGTGGGGGATGTTTGGTCAAACGATGGTTACTTCTCCATTTTATACACATCTTTACTATTATATCCCAAACTCGTTGAAAGGCCACGCCTATGTGTGTGAATCCGACTTGCATGTGCAATATGTATGTTTTGTTCATTCTTTTTATTTATTTACTAGCGATATCTCCCATATGACACTTCAACATGTTCATTTAGCGATATCTCCCATATGACACTTCAACATGTTCATAAAGCTTGTTCTTAATGACCTGAATAGAGCGATTGAATACTTACCATCTTTTTTTAAACCCACCACATAAGTTCCTTAGGCTCTCTGTTTCAATTCAGTTGTTATAAACATCTTTTCCCTTCTTTTATTCACTGTATTGTCTTTTTTCTAACAAGTGTATAATGTCTTTTAGTAGATTCCATAGTAGATATTCCAATTATTGAACCAAAAACAACCAATGATATTCAACTCACTTAAATATAACATGAATTATTATAAATTATTTTTAAAAGAATGTGTCGAGAGTCGAGAATAAATTTATTAGAAGTAACTGTAACCTATCTATACCTACCATTGGGGCTTTCCTGACTTCGAGCCCTTTGTTATACTGGAAGTCTGGAACCTATCTATACCTTCCAATGGGGCTTTCCTGAGTTCGAGCCCTTTGTTATAGCACTTTCCTGACCTCGAGCCCTGTGTTATAGCAGACACATATAGGTCTAGAAGGCTGTAGCTGTGATGGTGGTGTGATAACTACCAAAATAAGCAGATCTACTTTTTCTGTTAGCACTGCATATATTGTCAAGGTTTAAAGCTTGCATACTTCAATTGTGAGATGTAACATGACATCTTGCCTCTTATGATCTCAAGAACAGTGACAATGTTGTACAGTTACTGAAACTAGGTTTGTACATGTAACGCAATATGTTTTGCAATACTTTTTTCTTCGTAATACCAGTTGCTGAGTTCCTTATTTATTTCTAAATGCATAACAATTATAATCAAAATTTTAAACTTGCGTAAAATTGGTTGACAAAGAGTTAGAGAAATAGACTCACAGTATATGGGCTAGAGGCTACATGTGCAGGTCTCCACAACACTGCACCATTTTTCTGGTTATAGTAGTTCTGAACATAAATATAAAGGGAAGAATTCTTAGAACCTGTTATAGTCATTTTTCTTGTTCCATCAAGATGTTATTTTCCTTCCCATCTGACTGCCTTTCGTGCATTGTTGTCCAACTTTCAGGTTCACCAAGGATGGGGTCCTTGCGGAAGGGTTGTTCTGGAAGGATGTTGGAGCCTTGATTGATGATTATAACAATGATGTCAAGAAGACGTAACTTTCAGAAGATTTCAATGCCATGAAACTGATTTGGGTTTTACGAGAAAATAGGAAGCTCCATTTGTGCACCATTGCTACACCTATCAGAATATGAAAGTCCCTTACTCTTGATGTAAAACCAAGCATGCTAGGTTTTTAATTAAATCATACAGCAAAACTATGGGATGATTTTGGGTATTTTTGATTAGAAACAGGAGAGATCGTTTATGGTTTAATTTGATGAAAATGGAATTATTGGTGAATTTTTAATATAGTTTCGTTGTCATTTAATTACGCAATTATGAGCTTCTCTATTCCTCTTTTAATTGTTCATTGGTATCTTGATTTGAAGGTATTTTCCAAATTGGGGCTACAGTTTCCTTGTTTCCATTTGTTTCTGTGAACATGGTGGTTCTTCACATGACGGTTCCAGAATCGAACCCTAACGAAATATGTAGAGGACCCTTCATCATCTCTCACTCTTTATCAGCTAGCTGTATTTGGTTGTTTGTGTATGTAGTGACATTCGTGGTCCATCTCTCACTCTTTTCTCTATTTATTACTTTCTCTATTTAAACTTTTAAAGCTTAAAACAAAGCTGCAGCTAGCAATTTGAAATGGACAACCACGTGCTAAAGAGATATAACACTAGCAGAAGAAAATTTGCACAACTCAATTGATACATATCTGAACGATGACGGTATATGTTGGTGTATGTCCCAAGTTGATCGATCTTTGTATAGTCCGCAAAGTTAGTTACATGCAACTAGTTATAGAGCTCAAGTGATGCATGCAAGTTAGTTTTTGTAATCTTTTAACTTTAAGCTGATGTAGATATAAATATAACATGTGTTTATGTATTGAGGCAAGTTAGTTTTAGAACTATTATTCACTTACATAAATTTTGAGAGAAGAAAGTCGAGAAACTAATTAGGGTCATAGATAGAGGAGCCTGGGATATAGCAGTAGCGGCCACCCTCTGGAGCCTATGATTAGACCGGAACGATTTATTATGTTTTCGTAGCATTAACTATAGATTTTCAACTTCGATGCATAAAATATTCCTTTTCATTCATGATTGGGCAGGATTTGTGGGCGCAAGGAAGAAGCTGAGGATGGATTCGGAGGAGTAGTTTACCAGATCTGGAGGAGAGCGGACACACCTCCGAAATCTTCAGGATGTTACTCAGTTTACTGCTGTAGATGTATTTCTGTCAGCTTTGTTATTGTTTTTTGTTAGAGACTTGAGGGTGATCTTTTGTTGTATTTTGGGGGTTGTAGTTGTGCCCCGTATTAGACTTCTTGTTGTACTACTCTGCTTCGTTAATTCAGCATTAATGAATCGATGACTTCAGGGTCATCTTTTACCCAAAAAAAAAAAAACCCAAATCCTTGAGATTGACAGATGTTCGCAGGTATAGCCTGAGATGAAGCACCGCCAGCCCCTCCACCTCTCCCCCTCCCTCCCTCCTCTTCCTTTCCTTAAACACTGCCAGCTCTTCCGCTCTCCCCACCCCCTCTCTTCCCCATACATCCTTCTCCTATCCTAACACCCAACTCCCTCATCCATCTTCTCCCCTCCTCTTCCACTAACCATACAACAAGAGTTACTATATACTTACTGTTTGAGACTGCTTTAAGGATTCATGGAATTAATGGAAGCTGAAATGAGAGGTTGTAGGCCTAATGAGGGGTTCCAACAACTGCATCAACCCCACTGCTAACCACCGCCATCACCGAACCACAGACGACATAGCCCGCAGAGAAACTCCCGACGATCCTAATCCCCAAGGAAGGGCCGGCGAAAGAGAACTCAGCTCAAATCGATAGCCAAGGCGTGCTCACTGCTGTGAGCATCACCAGAGGGATTGCGACGACGAGCATCATCATCACTGTTCCCCTTCACCTCAGCCTAGAGGACGAGCCCCTAGAGAGGGTCCTCCTACTAACCGCAATGAGCATAAGAAGATCCCTCTTTGGTATCGCTGGAGAGTACCAAACCCCACAAGAGTGCGTGGACTAACGAAGATGGGAGACAGAAAGAGATAGAGGGACGAGTACCAACCTGAGAGGCATCATCATCGACACTCTCACAACCCACAAACAATCTACCCTCACCCAATCCACCTTGTACCACAACACCACCATCACCCTCACCCTCTTCCCCCACTTCCATCAACAACCTGACCTACCTTAGCACCACCACCACCACCACTTCCATACCCCATGAACAATCTCCCACAACGACCCCACTAGCACCCACAACTTCGCAACCATCATCCCCCTCACAACTCTCCCAATTCATTCATCGCTCCAAAACCCAACCTCTTCAAGCCCCCCTCCCCCCCTGGATTGGGCCTTAGAGAGGGGGGGGGGGGGTGTCGGGTGGGGAGGGGAGTTCTTCTCGACGGGAGGAACCTTGGGTAAGAGTTGAACACAAAAACAATAGGAGATCCGAGAGGAAAGTGGTGAACGAAACAATAAAGAATTTCTGCATAGGGAAATCTACCCCGGTGTTGTGCTTCAACTGCTGTAACATGGGACATATGCGTGCGGATAGCACGAAGGAGGTGCAATGCTTGAAATGTATGAAGTGGGGACATATGACATATGTGTGCACGAACGTTGTGGTGAATCAGGTAGAGGTGAACAAGGAAGTCCAACAAGAAAAGTCGTTAGAAAATCCTGTACAAATCAGGCTAGTGAGAAGCCTCGTGCAGATTATACAGGAGGAACAATGGCTTCAAAGATGGTGTGCGACAACAACAATCAAGATGGGTCGACCATCGGAAAATCACCTCTTCGAGGCGCTCAACAGGCGATGGCCACCTGCGGGTAGTGAAAAAAATGGGTCACTTGCAGTTTCTAGTCTCCTTCCTCTCACCGAAGAGGATGCTAGACATCACCTCCAAAGGAGTGTTGGATTTCGAACATTTTACAACGTCATCCACTCAGTGGATGCCACGATTTGGGGCAGAGAGACCACAAGGGGACGTCTATTGGATTTGGTTCCACAACATCCCCCTCCATTGTTGGAACAAGGAAGCACTTGAAGAAATCATGTCCGACTTTGGAAAGGTGGTGCTAGTGGACGCAAGACTCTGAAACGAAATCTGAACTAGTCTCGGCAAGAATCCAAATCCGAAGTCCCAACACTGAACTCATGACAAGATTTGCACTACGAAGAAGCGTCCATTATACGCTTCATCCTGGAATCTAAGGTGGAGCAGGAGGCGGAGAGGAAGGCCACAAGTCCCTCAACAACTAGTTCTTCGCCCTTAATAGACGGCAGGACATACAAACAAGCAACCACCCCAGAATTGGCCCTTGATACGACTATCGAGGGGATCCATGAGATAGAGAAGGCTCATAGAGAGGTGATCAAAGCTACTAGACAATGGAGGGGCCACTACAAGCCGCAAGGCCTATCCCGGCATTTGGGTAGAGCGCTGGGATAAATGACATGTTTAATTTGATCAAATTTTTTGTCTATCTATATCGGCGTTTGTGATGAATGCCGGGATAGATGGAGTCTATAACGGCGTTTTCAGTATAAACGCCGGTAAATGTCCTACCTATCACGGCGTTTATATAGAAAACGCCGCGATAGGCCATTTTTAAATTTCCCCCAAATTCCCCAATTTTTATCTAGTGCCCAACTCTCTCACTTACACCTCTTTCTCTCTCTCTCGTCCGAATCTCCGACTCGACCTCTCGCCGTCGTCATGCCGCCACGTCGTTGTTGTCGTCCCTCTCAGGTACACTCCTCAGTGACCTTCTCCTATCAGGTACACTTGTCGTCGTCCCTTCTTCCTTTTTTCTCGAAACCCTAATTTTACTTTTCAAAAAATTTAATAAACCCTAGTTTTATATTGTGGCAGGTGCACATGGAAGCAAGCGGTTCACAAGTAGGATTTTGGTAAATTCTCCTTTTCGCGAAACCCTTGTTTTCGTCTTTTGGATTGGATACTTGAAACCCTAGTTTTTGTTTCTTGGATTGGATGCTCACAACCTGTTCGATCAAAGTCCTTCAAGTTATCTTTTTTTCACAGGTCTTGGTTGGCGACGTAGCGCAAACAGATTTATGAAGGTGATTTTTTCTTTCAATTCATATTCAGTTTAATTGTAACCCTAGAAGTCTGCTGCCATACTTTGTTACTGCCCACAACATGTTAGATCAAATTCCCGTTAAAAAATTTGGTCTCAAATTCGCAGAAAAAAGATGATATGCTACTTCCCACATGGTATTTGATCAAATTTATATAGAGATGCAATGAGACCTTTAGCTATTTGGAATTTTTGTATGAGTTCAATACAGATTTACAAAAATTATTTACAAAAATTTATAAATTTGTGCAGATGCTTATGTTAATCGAAACATGATTTCATGATGTTTTTCAATTTAAGGTGGGGCGAGTACACCTTCTCTATAAAAGAAATATCTGGGTACTATAAAATTGGCACACTATTAACAATCTTGAAGTAAGATTAAGCAAAATTAATGCTTCATACAATTTGTAAAAAAAAATATATAGATTAAATAAAGGCTATTTAAAAATGCTTTCTTCCAGAAATCTTGCAGTAATAAGACCTTTATAATTTTCCAACATTGTGTGCAGGGCAGGGGTACAGTGTTGTTCTTCCAGAAAAGCTGCAAGATGGGACGTGGAATGTGTATATGTATGCAATTTATCATTTTGTTTGTACCTTGTTTGTAACTGCTTGCTAAATATCCTGTTATAATTTGTCAGATCTGCACTCTCACCCTTGAAGCTTGTCGATAGATACCAAGAACAGCCTGATATTGGAACATTACATGAAAACTTTTGAGTAAGCACTTGTGTCTCTCAGCCTTTCTTGAGCGGTTATTAGCCTGTAACCGGTGATATGAGATAGGTTATATATATCTATTTGATCAGTACAAAATTTGAACATCCTTTAATTGATTTCCCTTTGTCTTTATCTTTCGGTGTGATCATGTACTTTCTAGCTAATGAGATTTTCATTAGTTTATTGTTTTGTAATATATCCCAATTGATATCATTACATGTGGACCATGTACATTTTTATCTGTTTGGCAATTGTTTACATTTCTTCTCTCATCAAAGGAGTTGGCTTACTTGGGTGAGAAATTCTGCATATGTCTATATCCTAATTATATCTCTTTACATTTATGTTGATTAGGTAAGTAAATAATTTTTCTGATAAAACTTATTTGCATTAAAATGATATTTACAAAATTGTTTAGGTATGTGATATGGCTAAAAATGGAATTGAATCGGGATCGTTCAAATCGGGCTCGAATCGACAAAACGGTAATTTCACCTACAAACGGGTCTGAAATGGGGATTGGTCTTTCTTCAAAGCCCAATAACACATAAACGGATCTGTCTTACTGGGTACGGTGCCCAACCTGTTATAAACCCGTTCAGAAGGATAAAGAAGAATTCGAATTCATAATTATCCCTAAGAGGTGGTTTTAACCACTTCTTTCCATCCACACCGGGAAGTAGAAATTTGATCTTATCTTGAAACGGATCCTAAGACGACTATAAAAACCCATCTCCTCCCACTGTTGCAAGGTAATCAATCTATTTTCAGTAAAAGCTTTTTCTTAATTATTCTGATTACTGACAAGAGCGTCGGAGGGTGCGTCGCCGGGATCCATCCCGATGTATCGCACATTTTGCAGGTTCGCGGCAGCAGTAAGAAACTGATCAACAATTTGGTAAAAGTCAACAGGTCAACAGGTTTTCCTAGTTCGTTTTCTCAAGAATCCACAAATTCTATCTATTGCCCCTACACCAGATTCAGCGGCAACAGATTGACGCCGTTTGTGGAAAACGAAAAAGCAACCCGACCTAACTTCATCAGCGAGACTAGTTTCAAGCCATGCATCCAAAAGAGAAGGGGAAGACAGCGCTCTCCAGCCGAAGAACCACTTCTCTTTCTCCTCCACCTTCTCCAACTCAAGGTGCTCCTCCTCAACAGGCCCCTCCAGGGTCTTGGGGGGCTGCCCAGGGGGGCTTTCGTGGGAGTCGTCCAAAGCAACATCCTCCTCAGGACCATGTCGCGGTCCACAATCCTCTAGTTGGCTCTATGGCTTCTCAAAGTCCTCCCGAGCGGGATCTCCATCAAGTGATTGCCGACCGCCAAACGGGGGTCGACTTTCGAACTCGCCTGAATGGATGGCAAGCCCTTGGGGGAGTCCATCAACCTGAGCACCCAGGGGTCTTAAGAGTCTGGACCCCCCGCTGACCGAGGACCAGAAGATCCCCTCCCCCGAGGAGGCGAAGAGAGTCTCCTCAGCGTCATCGGTGGAGAACTCATTCTCCAGTAAGCCGAGCCACACATAGGGACCGCCAAGCTGGAGAGGCACCAGTCACAAGGGCGGAGCTCCAAGATTTTCAAGAGGCCATTCCGCGGGCCCTCAACGCCGCTCCCAACCATGAGCAACGGGCACCTAGTCCTGAACCTGCCCCAAGTCGTAACCACCGCACTCCTAGTCCCCTCTCGCATGGGAAAGAGTCTAGGGGATCGACATGATACGACCGAAGGGAAGACTCGGTCTACCGCCGTCTCCACGAGATGGAGAGGCGCCTTGGACGACTTGACAGAGAAGAGGAACAACGGGCGAGGAATTTCCGCCCGAGCAAGCCCCCGTTCTCCCGAGCCATCATGGAAGCCCCGGTCCCGCAAAACTTTAAGCCCCCTAACTTTGAGTCATACAATGGGGAGTCAGACCCCACCAACCACATCGAGAGTTTTAAAACTCTCATAATGATCCACCAGGCTTCGGATGCGCTCCTTTTCAAGACCTTACTCTCGACTTGTACCAGCATCTATCTTCTCCTTCGACCAGTTCGAGAGTCTTTTCCTCCGACCAGTTCGAGAGTCTTTTCCTCACGCATTTCGTGAGCAGTCGCCGCACCGAGAAGACGAGCAACTCCCTACTGAAGCCAGGTCCATCACTTCCTTGGAACCCTCTGTCGCCTTCCGATCCAACGTCCTCAATGTTGACCTCAGAGCGTCCCTTGCCAAGAAGCCTCCTCGAAACTTCTCAGAACTCCTACTTAAGGGTGAGAAGTACATTCGAGTGGAAGAGGCTCTCAACCCCCCCACTCATGAAGAATCATCTTCCAGCAACAAACGGAAGAATACGAGCGAAGAAGGGTTCCAGAAACTCCAGAGGGACGACAATGGCCAACACCGCCCAACTCCTCGTATTGAGAAGTTCACCTCCCTCAATGCTAATATATCAATAGATCTTATGGAGGTGGACAAAGAAGAGCTACTCCGTGCTCCTCCTAGAATGAATACTCCTGGCAAGAAAAGAAACATGGATAAGTTGTGCCGCTTTCATAGGGACCACGGCCACGACACGGATGATTGTCGGGCTCTCAAAGAGGAGATCAAAGAGCTCATATAGCGGGGACACCTGGACAGGTTCGTCCGAAGAGACGGGGCCGACCTTCCACCCCAAGGAACCTATAAACGAAGAGACAGGTCCGCCTAGTTCCAAGATTTAGAATCTGGGGCCATCTTCCACCTCATCCAAGGAGGTCCAATGGGGGGAGAACCCGACTCCTCCCAAGAAGCCTTCACCTTATCACAAAAGTAGGATCTCGATTTTCAATAAGGCCGATGCTTGTAACACGGCCAAGAAGCATGTAATAATGGCTCGCCCTATTGAAGCGGCCACTTAGTTTATCGCAATAAAACTTAGCATTTTTTCACTGAAAATTATTGCTCTTGCTTCATCTCTATCTCTCCGAGTCACATCTACGACTCGTTAAATGGTAAGTTCAGAGTCCAGCTTCTTCTACATGGCTGCTCCCACAACTTACTAAGCTCAAAAAATGAGTTTGGAGTTCAACACTTGGTTCAACGTTGCTTTAACCGCTTGTAAACAAGCAAGGGCGGGGCAGCTCACCATTCAGAATTGCTCCCACAACTCGTTAACCCCCTCTAATAACAAGTTCGGAGTCCAACACATGGTTCGATTCCGCTTCAACTACTCGCTTACAAGCGAGTACGAAGTGGTTCACCATTCGGAATTACTCTTGCAACTAGTTGAAACATCCCAACGACGAGTTCAGAGTCCAGTACTTGGTTCGACGTTGCCTTAGTCGCTCGCAAACAAGCAAGTGCAGGGCAGCTCACCATTCGGAATTGCTCCCACAACCGTTGATAAATCTTAAAAAAAAATTGGTTCGGAGTTCACAATCATGGCTTGAAATCGCCCTCACAACTTGCAAGTATGTGGGTTCAGGGCTCGACACGACCATTCGAACTACTCCCGAAATTGGTTGATTCCAACAAGTAGGTTCGAACACTAGCTCTTTTCCAGGGCTATCCCCAAGGCCTGACTTACCTTTGTAGCTACTCGTACGGCTCGACAATCCTCATCAGTGAGCTTTGTGCTCAGTTCCTCTCCCGAGCCAAGCTAGTAACTCCTTCACTCCATGTAAGGGTGTTGGAGCCCAGCTCGTCCTAGAGGATCTCCCGCAACTAGCTCACCTTCAAGAATCTGATATGGTACCCAACTCACTCATCGAGTTGCCTCTACTAGCGTGTTGGGCTCAAACAGCAAGTTTGGAGGCCAACTCCATCCGAAAGTTGCTCCTACAAGCCTACCGGGTCCAAACGGTAGGTCAACCCCCTCTTCGGGCCGCTTCTACAAACTTGTCGGACTCAAACGACAAGTTCGACACCCAACTCTCTCCTAGAGCCATGCTCTCCGCTCCGCTCGCCTCCAGAGCGGACCTGTTCTCAACGAGTTCGGCGCACAAATCTCTCCTAGAATTGCTCCTCAAACTTGTCTCCTAGACGGTTCTCTCCTAGAGCCATGCTCTCCGTTCCGCTCGCCTCCAGAGCGGACCTCTTCTCAACAAGTTCGGAGCACAACTCTCTCCAAGAGTTCCTCCTCAAACTTGTCTCCCAGACGGCTCTCTCTTAGAGCCAAGCTCTCCGCTCCGCTCACCTCCAGAGAGGACCTCTTCTCAGCAAGTTCAGAGCTAAAACTCTTTTCTAGAGTTGCTCCTTAAACTCATCTCCAAGAATGAATCTTCCCAAGAGCCATACAAAGCACCTCTCAACTTCATGAAGACAAGTATATTGCGGGACCATTTTGACCATGAAGAATTACGATTCTTCGACTTACCACTAAAGAGAAGTTGTAGATCTTTAAGTTAGATTCGAAACGGGGGGTCACATGCCTCGGTCCGTCGACCTCCGTAGCCCTGGGAAAGTGAGTTACAACACAATCGTTCGCCAAGCTCGCCACTTCGTTCGGCAAGCTCGCCGCAGATGTCGAACAAACGTGTTTCCGAGCTGAAAACACCCAAAATTGCATTGACCCGTCAACGTCTTCCAAGTTCGACACTTCGTTCGCCAAGCTCCCCATTCGCTCTCTAAGATCGCCGCAGTTGACGAACAGACGTGTTTCCGAGCTGAAAACACCCAAAATTGCGTTGACCAGTCAACGTCTTCCGAGTTCGACATTTCGTTCGCCAAGCTCGCCACTCGTTCGCCAACCTCGCCACTTCGCTCGCCACGGTTGACGAACAGACGTGTTTCCGACCAGTCAACGTCTTTTGAGTTCGACATTTCGTTCGCCAAGCTCACCACTTCGTTCGCTAAGCTCGCCACTTCGCTCGTTAAGCTTACCGCAGTTGTCGAACAGACGTGTTTCCGAGTTGAAAACACCAAAAATTGCGTTGACTAGTCAATGCCTTCCGAGTTCGACATTTCGTTCGCCAAGCTCGCCACTTCGTTCGCCAAGCTCGCCGCGGTTGACGAACAGACATGTTTCCGAGCTGAAAACACCCAAAATTGCATTGACCAATCAACGTTTTCTAAGTTCAACATTTCGTTCGCCAAGCTCGCCACTTCGCTCACCAAGCTCGTCGCAAATGTCGAACAGACTTGTTTCCGTGCTGAAAACACCCAAAATTGCGTTGACCAGTCAACGTCTTCCAAGTTCGACACTTCTTTATCCAACGTCTTCCAAGTTCCAAGGTCGGCGAATGTTTCGTTCGGGTGCCATCGAATAGACGTGTTTCCGAACTGATTATAGGGAAAGATCTGCCTGCTTTGAGATGCGCGCTCGTCTAATCATGATCAATGCACAGGATTATGCCACGTGTCTAGGTAATATTTAATTAATTAATTAATTTAATTGAATTAATTATTTAAAAAATCTGAAAAAATTAATTAAAAATCGAAAAAATTAATAAAAAATTCTAAAAATAATTATTAATTCGGAAAATAATTTTTAAATTCTGAAATTAATAATTATTAAATTAGAATAATTAATTAAAATTTTCGCTAATTAATTTTTTAATTCGGAAATTGAATAAAAATTCAAAAAAAAATGATTAAAAATTCAGAAAAATATGAAAAAATGACAAAAAATCCAGAAAAATCTTAGAATAATTTTGGATATTTTACAAGCCCAGAATAACACCGTTACACCCCGAGCTAGATCCAACTCCCCCGGGAACTCTGATAAAGTCTCGTACGCCAAACAAATTACTCCTCAAAGGCTGTTAAATCCAGTCTTCAAGAGTGGGGGGCTTGTGATATGGCAAAAAATGGGATTAAATCGGGCGCGAATCTTAAAGCTCAGGGGCAAAACGGTAATTTCACCTACAAACGGGTCTGAAATGGGGATTGGGTCTTTCTTCAAAGCCCAATAACCCATAAACGAATCTGTCTTACTGGGTACGGGTCCCAACCCATTATAAACCCGTTCAGAAGGATAAAGAAGAATTCAAATTCATAATTATCCCTAAGAGGTGGTTTTAACCACTTCTTTCCATCCACACCGGAAAGTAGAGATTTGATCTTATCTCGAAACGGATCCCTAAGGCAACTATAAAAACCCCTCTCCTTCCACCGTTGCAAGGTAATCAATCTTTTTTCAGTAAAAGCTCTTTCTTAATCATTCTGATTACTGACAATAGCGTCGAAGGGTGCGTCGCCGGGATCCATCTCGGTGTATTGCACACTTTGCAGGTTCGCGGCAGCAGCAAGAAACTGGTCAACAATTTGGTGAAGGTCAACAGGTTTGCCTCGTTCGTTTTCTCAAGAATCCACAAATTCTATCTATTGCCCCCACACCAGATTCAACGACAATAATATGCGATTGATGCTTTTCGTGACTACAAATATTTGGGGACAAGGGTTCCTGTGGACGATACTGTTGGAGAGTAAGAAATTTCTATGTTTTTTTACGTTCATTTCATTCCCAATCTTATTTGGGGTATAGTTGGCCTCTTTATTTATTGTGTCTATCACCCTTGAAGGTACAAATGGATGACTTATGGAGAGCTGGTACATCCCGTTCAGCAATAGGTTCTGCCTTAGTAAATCATGGTATACCAAAAGTGAGTCATATAATTTTGTTTTTACTCTCCTTTTGTGAATACCAACAATATTAGAAGAAAACTTGGCATGGTAGTTTTTTATGCAGGCCTTTATTGTTTCACTTGAAACAGGGTGCATGTTTTGGACTATATTTTATAAACAGACCAGAATGGATAATAGTGGATCATGCATGCTCCTCTTACTCTTACATTTCCGTGCCACTTTATGATACTCTTGGTATGTTCTTTCCAACCGATGAATAACCGATGTCGTTGACTTGCCTTTGCTATGAACTTGAATGGCATTGTAATATGAGCAGGGCCAGATGCTGTTGGCTATATTGTGAATCATGCTGCTCTACAACTTATCTTTTGTGTACAGCAAACACTGAGCACTGTGACTTCTGATCCCTCATTAAGGTTTTTAATTGTTCATTTGAGGGCTTGAGCAGGCTATTTGTGCCAAGTGGAATTTGCTTCATCTCTCTCTCTCTCTCTCTCTCTCATTCTATGTTGAAGATTACTGCAAGAAAACAGTAATTTGCAGTATAATACTCCTCTAATTCTCCTAAAATAAGGGCTCCAAAACATCATTTTCTACATACTGGGGTTATTTTGACTATATTACGGTTCAAACAAAGATATCTAAGGTTCAGAAACATCTTCTGAGTATAGATGTCACTGTTTACACCATACTCATTTGCCGACTTTTTTCTCGGTGCAGTTTATAAGCATCTTATCTACTATGCCATCTGTATGCCTGATAGTGGTAAGAAAATCTAATGTTACACGTTTGTGCACGCAGCCACACTCTTTTGCATGGTAATGAATTATAAAGGTCTTATAAAGGTCTCTATGCTGTCTCTCTTCTACATGTTCTCTCTCAAGTGTTTTTTCCAAATTCAAACTGTAGAGAACATCTTATCCAAGTTGGTCACTATTAAAGACTATATTTATTAATTTTGTGTACATCTTTGTTGGCTCTTTTTACAGGTGAATGGGTTGCTGGCTCTGCTGGAATAGGTTTCGCGCCGCATATCATTACAATTGCTATAGGAGAGTTATGTGTCGCATGTTTTATGTACAAATATATGTTTATATGTTTTGAATTTAGCTCTATATATATATAGTTCATCCACAGTAGAGGATATGGCGAAGAAGATAGTTTTGCTATTGCTTATATGGACTGCTATTATTATTTTTTAAACAGGTGGAATTGCTGCTATCTTTTCCATGTATGCTTTTTTACTTTCAAGTTGAGTATTGTTAGGATCAGATTTAACTAATAAGATAGTAGTTGTGACATGATTGCAGTTGCAGTTTTTTTTTATGCATTGTTCCTTTTGTAAATGATAGTATTGGGTGATAGGAAAGTTATGGACAGAAGCTACCTCACAACTAAAGTGAAATTTAGAAAATGGCGAATAAGGTGGATACAGATATTTTACGTGGAAAACCTCCAAAGGAGAAGGGGTAAAAACCACGGGCAAGGTAGTTGGATTTTACTGCTGAAAGTAGGAATTACAACATTCTCTCTAAATATAAGGAGGGTACAATTTTCACTCACTCTTATAATAGGAGAAACACTCTCTTATAAATTTGAGAAAAAATACAAGTATACAAATTATCTCTAAGGGAACACAATTTTATCTCTCTTGAGAACACTCTTGTAATACTCTCTGCTCTGCATCTCAAACCCTTTCCTTGATCCCTATTTATAGGGAATGAGATTGTCACCAACTCCGGGGTCACCTTCATCACCAACTCCCTTTTCATTCATTCAATAGAGTCGGCACCTTTCGGTGTCGACCTTTGAATATTTTTCCACAGTCATATATACAAATGTTTGGTGGGGTGGGGCCCCTTTGGTGCCCCCCCACAAACTTTGCCGACATTCTCCCACTTAGAGACTTGATTGAGGATTAATCATGTCTCCACACGATCCTTGCTACATTGCCATTCTCATGCAGCTTATATTTCTGCTAGACCACATGAGGATCGACACCATTCAAACTTGCTAGTGTTGATTGGCTTTGTCATAACATTTGCTAGGTTCTCATTAGTGTGAATCTTGTGCATATCCACACTTTCTTCCTCTACTACTTCTCGAACGAAGTGATACTGAACTCTTATGTACTTTGTCCGTGAATGAAAGGCTAGATTCCTTGCGATGTGCAAGGCACTCTGACTGTCACAAAACAGAACAATCTTCTCCTACTTGTGACCGAGTTCCTCCAATAACCTTTGAATCCAGACTACTTTCTTACAAGCTGCTGTAGCCGCCATGTATTCTGTTTCTGTTGTAGATAGAGCCACAACAGTCTGCAGTTTCGAAATCCAACTTACAGCTCCTCCTGCAAGTGTAAACACATAGCCTGTAGTGGATTTGCTTTTGTCGAAATCTCCTGCAAAATCTGGGTCCACATAGCCGCTGACAGTTAATTCTGATCCTCCATAACATAATACAACATCTGAGGTTCCTATGATGTATTTCAGAATCCTCTTTACTATGCTCCAATGCTCTCTACCAGAATTGGCCATGTATCGACTAACCGCTCTCACTGCTTGTGCAATGTCTGGTCTTGTACATATCATAGCGAGCATCAAACTTCCCACTGCTAATGCATACGGTACTCGAGACACTTCCTTCCTCTCTGCTTCATTGCTAGGACACATCTCGGAGGATAACTTAAAATTAACAGGAAATGGGGTCGAAATTGGCTTACAATTTTGCATGTTGAAGTGCCGCAAGATCTTGTTGAAGTAATTCTTATGGGAAAGCCAAACCTTCTTGTTATTTTTGTCTCGGTGAATTTGCATCCTTAGAATCTTGTTTGCTGGTCCCAAGTCCTTCATGTCAAACTCCCTAGCTAACTGTGCCTTCATTTCTTGGATTCGATCTTTGTTAGGGCCTGCTACCAACATGTCATCCGCATACAACAGTCGAATAATGAAGTCATCATCACCATCAAACCTTTTGTAGTACGTACAATGGTCTGAACTAAGTCTGTTGTATCCAAGGCTAATAATGAAGGAATCAAATCTCTTGTACTAACACCTCGGCGCCTCTTTGAGACTGTACAGAGATTTGTTCAACCTGCAAACTAAGTTCTTTTTGCTTGTTTCAGCAAAACCTTCTGGTTGGAGCATATAGATTTCTTCTTCAAGATCTCCATGAAGAAAAGCAGTATTCACATCTAACTGCTTTAGGTGTAGGTCAAGCGTAGCACACATCACCAATACTACTTTGATTGTCGTGAGTCGAACCACATGTGAAAATATTTCATTGAAGTCGATACATTCTTTCTGAGCATATCCTTTCACCACCAATCTTGCACGATACCGCTCCACTTGGTCATTTCCATCGCGCTTGATCTTGTAGACCCATTTGTTGCCGATGGAGCATAACAAGATTCCACGTCTTGTTCTTGTGTAGAGCTTCAATTTCTTCCTGCATTGCTGTCATCCACAGGGATACATCCGAACCTTTGATTGCCTCCTGGAAGGATGATGGCTCCCCGTCCTCTATTAAAAGACAGTATACAACATTGCTCTCTGTAACATATTCCGAGTACCAAGCTGGCGGTCTTCTCTCAAGAGTTGGCCGACGAACTTCTGGAGCCTGGTTCTTGTTCATCGTGCTCTGGTGCTGCTTCAGAAGAAACTGAATCTTCATCTGGCTTATTTTTCACCTGAATGTAGTAGTCTCTGGATTCTCCTTTAACGTGCTATCGCTTCCATCTTTCTTTTGTAGCTGATCTTCTACAAAAGATCACATCCCTGCTAATAATAACCTTGTGGGCAGTGGGATTCCACAGGCGATACCCCTTCACACCGTCAGCATACCCCAAGAACATGCACCTCCTGGATTTCGGATCCAGCTTCATTCTTTCTTGGGCATTGTACATCACGTATGCGGGACATCGAACCAATGTAAAGTAGAGTAATTCGCCGGCTTGCCAGTCCACATCTCCATCGATTTATTTAGCTTAATTGCCGTTGATGTCAACCGATTTATAACATAACAAGCAGTTTTGGCTGCTTCTGCCCAAAAAGAGTTGGGCTGACCTGCAGTCCGCAATATAGCTCTCATCCTTTCTGCAAGAGTCCTATTCATCCGCTCTGTTATGCCATTTTGCTGAGGTGTATATGAGACTGTGAACTGTCTTGTGATACCTTCTTGCTTACAAAGTGCAAGAAACTCGCCGTCTGTGTACTCCCTTCCATTATATATCCTCAAGCACTTGATCTTCTTCCCAGATTCAAGTTCCACCTACGCTTTGAAGTCTTTCAACACTGAAAACATATCTGACTTCTTCTTGATTGGATATACCCACAATCTCCTAGAGTAATCATCAATGAAAGACACAAAGTACTTTGCTCCTCCTAGGGACATTTTCGGTGATTTCCAGACATCAGAATGAATAAAGTCTAGAATGCATTTACTCATGGCTTCAAATCTGCTGAACTGCAATCTATGCTGCTTACTTGTAACACAATGCCCACAAAACGGTAGATTCACCGATTTGAGCCCTGAAAACAGCTTCCGGTCGGAGAGAATCTTCAAACCGCGTTCAGACATATGACCTAGTTTGAGATGCCACACCATTGTCGATTCTTCTCCCTTACTGGTCGATGCGACACGCATCAGCTTCCTGCAGCATTTCTCCATTAAGCATGAATAGATTTGCTGCGATCTTTTCTACCTTCATGACCACAAGCGTGCCTCTGACAATTTTCATGACCCCATTTTCTACAGGGATCTTGCATCCAAGGCTATCTATTTGTCCCAAAGACAAAAAATTTTTCTTTAAGCCCTTCACATGCCGTACCTCCGGGATTGTGCGAACCGTACCATCAAACATTTGAGTTTGATAGTACCAATACTAGCGATTTTCAAAGCATGATCATCACCCATGTATACAGAGCCTCCCGAGATTGGTTCGTATATGTGGAACCACTCTCTCTGAGAAGTCATGTGCCATGTTGCTCCTGAGTCCAGTAACCAGACATTGGAGAACTGCTTTCTGCCTCCAACCACCATTGTTGCCTTGCTGTATAGAACTTCACCATCATACCGGGTACTTGCCACATTTCCTTGAGCATTTGATGACTCAGGGTCTCCACTCTTCTTCTTGAACCAACAATCCTTCTTGAAGTGTCATTTCCTGCCACAATTGTGGCACTTATAAGTCTTCTTAGTTCTGGATTTTGATCTACCATGATTCTAACTCCCACTGGGACCACGTTTCGTTGATCTTCCTCTCATCACCATCAAAGCTTCCACTTGCTGCGAACTTTCCTATCTGTCTTCCTTGTTCTTGCGCCTGGTTTCTTCTTCCAAAACAGCAGCTGCAACTTCGTCGAAGACTAGATAATCTGTCAGTATATTGTTCATCAGGTTGATGATGAGTTGATCATACGAGTAAGGTAGACTTTGAAGTAGAAGCTTCGCACGTTCAGTTGTCTTTATTTTGCAACCCATTGATGTAAGTTGCGAAAAAAGAGTATTCAAGGTGTTGATGTGGTCAGTCACCGATGTCGATTCCGCCATTCGAAGAGTGTATAATCTTCTCTTTAAGAAGATCTTGTTGTGAAGTGACTTGACCTCGTATAGTCTTATCAGAGTAGCCCAAATCTCATTTGCTGTCTTTTTCTCAGCCACACTGGATAACACACCATCAGCTAGTGCCAAGTGCAGATCGACAATAGCGTTGCCATCCATCTCATTCCACTCGCCGTCGTCGATGATCTCCACAAGTCTATCTCTGATTGCTGCCAAGAATTGTCCTTCCTTAAGATCGCCTTGATCTTCATTTTCCACAACGAGAAATTACTCTCGTTGAATTTCTCAACATTGAACTTTGTTGTAGTCGACATTTATACTTCACCCCCGATAACTAAAGCTCTGATACCACTGATAGGAAAGTTATGGGCAGAAACTATCCCACAACTAAAGTGAAATTGAGAAAATGACAAATAAGGTGGATACGGATATTTTACGTGGAAAATTCCCAAAGGAGAAAGGGTAAAAACCACGGGCAAGGTAGTGAGATTTTACTGCTGAAAGTATGAATTACAACATTCTCTCTAAATATAAGGAGAATACAATTTTCACTATCTTTTATAATAGGAGAAACACTCTCTTATAAATTTGACGAAAAATATAAGTATACAAATTATCTCTAAGGGAACATAATTTTACTCTATTGAGAACACTCTTGTAATATTCTCTTTCTTTTCTTAATCCTCATTCTTTCTCTACTCTGCATCTCAAACCCTTTCCTTGATCCCTATTTATAGGGAATGAGATTGTTACCAACCCCAGGGTCACCTTCATCACCAAACTCCCTTTTCATTTTATTCAACAGAGTCGGCACCTTTCGGTGCCGACCTTTGAATATTTTTCCACAGTGATATATACAAATGTTTGGTGGGGTGGGGCCCTCACAAACTTTGCCGACATTGAGGAAATGAAGTTATTATTTTGAACTTTACTGAAATTATCATATACATCACTTTTTATTTGCAGGTCAAAATATTGTTTCTATAACATATTATATGTTGAAACCATAATTTTCATGTTGAAAAATTAGATTTGGTTCCATTCTTTAAATTTTGCAATAGATTTTCTTTAAATAATAATTGGCAACAGATTTTTCTTTTATTAATACTTAAGAATCTGTTTTGTTCATTGTAATATTAGTTTCGTTGTGTTTCATAGAAAGGCCTTCATAATTAATTTCATTGTGTTTCATATAGGCTTGGTGAAGAAGGCAAACCGAGGAATATCATGGGTGGAGTTTCAAAGACACATCAGGCTATTCAGTGAGTTTGTAACCTTATATTCTTCATCGTAATACAACACTAATTTGTCTTAATATTTTTCTAAGGATCTTGTAGCATATATATCCATCAATGCGTATGTAGACAAATATAGTTTCTTTGTTTTAATTTGTATGTAGACAACATTGAGGAACTTAACTAACTACTTGTTGATAAATATTCATGTTGATTCAGTTGGTTGTATTGAATGATACTGAGGAGTTTTATGTTGTTTTATAATATATATATGAAATTTTATTTCATGTAGAATAATTTTTTATTAAAAAATATTTTAAAATTCAAAAAAAAATGTTATTTTAAAAATACCTATCTATCCCGGCGTTTTTAGACAAAAACGCCGAGGTAGGGTGCTTTTCTTAAAAAATAATTAATAACCTATTCCGACGTTTTTGATCAAAAATGCCGGGATAAATTACCTTTCCTTTTTTTTCTTGGCAAAATTTCTATACCAGCATTTTTTTCAATTAAACGCTGGGATAGATATAGGCTATAATATGCCGGGATAGGCCTTATATCTGTCCCGACGCTCGCTATAGCGGCATTTCTGACGGTGTTTTCAGAAACACTGCTATGGTCTATCCCGATATTTATAAACATCGAGATAGCCCAAAAAAAAAAAGCCGGAAAAGCATGTGCAGTTTGTAGTGGGCGTAGGGAAAACGACAAGGGCGACGAATCAGACAACAGACTTACAGATTCGGCGTAGGAAAATGACAGAGCGATGAATCAGACAACAGACTTGGAGATTCCAGATTGAAGGAACAGATCCTACGACCAGTTCACCGAAGACCAAAAGCAACAGATCCAATAGGTCCAACGGTCGAGTTAACCCCAAAACCCCCAACAATCAATTCCAACCCCAAAATGAGAAAGATCCAAGCTCGTACAACTCGCTCAATGGTAAGAGTTGCCATTTTGAGCTCTTGCACAAGGAGGATGGCGGTGAACATGATGGGGGAGGAATCGAAGGCCAGAAGGAGAGGTAGAAAGGAGGTCAAAACTTGAGTCTTTATGAGAAAACTCAGCAAGAACAACTAAGGGCAGAAGAGACCTCGGGTCTGCCAAACCAGAAAGTAGCGACAAGGAGAAGACCTCGAGCACAGTTGGTACAAAGCAGCTGCAGGTGGAGCAGAGGATTGGAAGAAAGACATTGGAGAATGGTAAAGAAGGGAGAAAAGACAAAGATCATAGAGATTAGGAGAGCTGGAAATTGAAAAAGCTATGGAGAAGTGAAGAAGAAGAAAGAAGGGGACGGGAATTTACCAAAACACCTACTTAGCCCTTCATATCCCACACCAGCATTGGACTCCACCCCCGAGGCAGTGACACATGCTATTTCACCATGTGCTTCGTCAGCTCTGCCTGAGGCGATGACACGTGGCAATTCACGTGAGGGATCAGTGGATAGGGCAAATGGGTCGGACTAGGTTAGTGGGCGTGATACAATGGACTTTGTTTTTAATTCAAAAATTAGCAAAGATGAGCCTTTGATTAGTAATGAGCTGACTAAGGAGTTGGGCTTGAATATATCAATTTTTATAAATTCTAGTGGGCCCATGAGAGGTCCACTATGGATTTTATTAATGACAACAATGTTTTGGACTCTGCCACGAATGTGGATGATAATGAAGCTCGCCTTAATCTAGAAGATGACGATGTGTACCTAGACTTAGATGAAGATTCAGACGACTCAGAATTTATAGTAGACACTCAAAACTTAACCTCAAAGTTTGTTCTATCTACTTACCCAACGATTGGTTCACAGTACAACTCGGGATCATCAAGAAGAACTATGGGTTTCAAGACAGAAAGTGGCAAAGAGAGCTCACAAGGAGTCCTTGGATGACTATCTAGAGTTAGCAGTTGCGGCCAAGTCGGTCAAAAACAATGATGGAGTATGCGTAGTATGTTATCTTCTATTTTCAATTTCATGTCTGATACTGATGTATTTATTTTGGCTGAAACTTGTGGCCTTGCGGTGGGCGATAAATACTGAAACAACCTTTTACTAAATAAAATAAGAGGATGGGAATTAGATAGAACAGTCCTAGACACGAACTCAGACCCTAAGTTGTCCAGTGAGCCTATCAGGAGTGATTTAGAGAGACAATCCCCCGTCTCGACATGTGATGTGTCTAAATTTTATACAAATATTTGTACTCATTTATCCATTAAAATCACTTGTTTTCGTCTATCTTTTATTTAATTCATCTTATTTCCATAATATTTCAATTAATAAATTATTTTTGAAGGAATGAGATTTTTTATGCAAAAAGTGATTATTTTTTGATAAAAATCAACAAACAAAGAAAAATTATTGATTTATTATTTTTTATTATTTTATTGAATTTTGAATTTTACAATTTAGTCCTTAAAAAGTCAGTAAAAAATATTATCAATTAGGGGTTGGAGTGAAATTATATAATTAACTGTACGGATGGATGGATGAGGAAAGAGATAAAAATTAGTTAATTAAATTAATAGATTAATCTTTATCTAATTCTTTTTGAGGTAAAAGGTAGAATAAGGCCACCCTGTTTCATTAATAAGAAGTAAATTTAACAACCCCGGCGTACCGGGAGAAAAAATATCAGAACAAAACGAAAGAACAATGCAGGAAGAAAATGAAAGAAAACAAACGTACACCCCCAACAAACCCTGGGGGGTGGGTCTAACTGCTCAAACATCAAGCAACCCGAGAGTACAGTAGGTTGAAACTAAACACAAGCTGGCCTAAGCACTGTCATAACTGGTGAAGCCAGTCCCTCAGTCCAGCGTCGGCCCGATCTCTACCTCCTCATCGTCAAACTCCTCTACCTGGAACACTTTGGCTATCCTTCCTCTTGCCCCTGTTGCCGCAGCTGTAGCCCAAAAAGAGATAAGATGCATGATGTGAGTCAGGTTACCAGAAATACTATTACATGAAGCACGAAAATAAAAATTATTTCTGTCAAGCCATAACACCCATGTTGTTGCCGCTATTGCGATGTACCACGCATCCTTCATATCATGGCGAATCACAGCAAATTTGGGGCCAATCCACAAATCCTCATATACGCAGGGGTAGTCGCCTGTTCCTAAGGCTCGGAGTACCTCCACCATAGTTGCCTTACTTCTTGGGCAATGAATGAAAAGGTGGTTTAGATCTTCCACATGTACGTCGCAGAAATCACAGTTGGTCGCCACCTGTGGTTGTCTTTTGGCAAGATTTTGCCTTGTGAGGATAGCATTATTGAGGACTAGCCATAAGAAAACTCTGACTTTAAGGGGAGTTTTCGCCTTCCACAACACCTGTGCCCAGCTGGGTCTGCATCCTCGAAAGTGGATCCGATGATACAGGGATCTCACCGAGAAAGCTCCCTTGCTCTCGAGTCCCCAACGCTTTTGATCTGGGCCTTGAGTGCACCTCGTGCCTGCCCGTGTGATGTGTGCTTGCATGTCAAGCAATTGCTGGTGTAAATTTGGAGTCAGCGTTCCTCAAAACGCCGGTCTCCAGCCTTCCCTTTTCCAACCTTCGGCAACGGACATATTCGGTTTACTCGACCTCTCATACAGCTCTGGGAACATTTCCTTCAGGGCATGGGCTCCACACCACCTATCCCACCAGAATCTGGTGGACCGGCCATTGTCGATAGTCGACATAACTGCCGAATTGAAGGGGCCGCTAGCCTTGGCAATTCCTTTCCACAGTCGCGAAACTTTAGCCCCTACTCGGAAGCCAAGGTTTCTCGTGTCTTTTCCCCTTAGATAAGGTTGAATGAAGTCCTGCCAACCTTTCCCGCTATAGTGGAATACCTTCCTCCACCATTTCTCTAGCAGGGCAAGGTTCATATCTCTGAGGTCGATGATGCCTAACTCTCCATGCTTCTTCTTCATGAAAGCGATACTCCATTTGATTAGGTGGTAACCTCCTTTATCCGAGTCTGCCCCCTTCCAAAGGAATTGTTTTCGAATTCGGTCAATCCTCTGTATCACCCATCTTGGAAGCTGGAAGAATGACATGTAGTAGATTGGCAGGTTAGACAATACTGAGTTAATGAGTACCACTCTGCCCCCGAGGGACAGCGATTTACCTTTCCAACCAGACAGTCTGTCCTCCACCCGGTCAATGATAGGCAACCAGTCTGCTTTAGATAATTTCCCTGGTCTGAGTGGTAGTCCTAGGTATTTGATAGGGAAGCCACTCGTCATACAGTTCAAAACAGTAGCGTGTTCCCCTGCATCATCGTCAGATAGGGAAATTGAAGTCAGCGCACTCTTGTGAAAGTTAATCCTTAGGCCAGACCATGCCTCAAAACAGTATAGGGTCCCTTTAAAGCAGACAGTTTCTAGTCTAGACCCATTACCAAAGAGTAGAGTGTCATCTGCGTATTGTAAGATCGTACACCCTTTAGTGGATGCGGAACTGGCCACTGGCATGATCCAACCTTTTTCCTGGCAATTCTCCAGCATAACCCTCAACACATCCGCTACGATTGTAAACAGAAGTGGTGATAGCGGGTCCCCTTGTCTGAGACCCTTCCTGCAAGGGAACGACTGCCCCTACCATTCACTGATATGGCCGTCTTGCTAGTCTGCAAGCACTGCCTGATCCAGCTGATCCATTTATTCCCAAAGCCACTATCCCTGAGAGCTTCCAGCAAGCACTCCCAATCGACCGAGTCATAAGCTTTCTCAAAGTCCAGCTTCAACAGAAAGCTCGGAGAGTTGGTCGTATGGTAGCGGTGGATAACTTGTTCCGCCGTTGCCACACAATCTAGAATATTTCTACCCTTAATGAAGCCCATTTGAGATTTGTTGATAAGGCTGTCCATAATACTCCCCAGGCGGATAGCTAGGATTCTTGTAATAATCTTCGCCAAGCAATTTATGAGGCTGATTGGCCTAAAATCGCCCACTTTCGACGCCTCTTCCCGTTTGGGAATCAGGACTACATCCGCAAAATTAAACATTCCCAATCTGAGCTTGTTGTTGAAAAAGTCGTCCAGTAATGCCATATAGTCCCCTTTAATTTCTTCCCAGAAAATTTGGAAGAACATCATTGGGAAGCCGTCTGGCCCTGGCGACTTGTCCGCTCCCATGTGACTGATAGCCTTTTTAACTTCCTCCTCTGAGAACGGAGCCTCCAGGCAGGATAGCGAAGGCGATGACTCGATCTGGTAAGTCTACCAGAAATCATTCCTGAGTGGGACCCGGAAGTCATTCTTCTTTCCCAAGAGGTCCTTATAGTATCCTTGGAAGGTTGTGGAGATCAATTGTTCATCTTGTACCATCCCCGAGCTTGTATCTAAGGATAAAATAAGATTGGACCTGCGCCTTGCACTTGCCATTCGGTGGAAGAAGCCCGTGTTCGCGTCTCCCTCTTTGAGCCATGAAATTCTAGATCTTTGTTGCCATTTGATTTCTTCCATCTTATAGAGATTAGCAATATACTCACGGAGCTCCAGGAGTCTATTTCTTTCCTCTTGTGATAGGTCTCTCGACTCCTCCAGTCTTTCAAGTTCATCAATTCCTTCCAACAAGGAATCTTTTGCGCGCCAGATGGTCGAGTACCTAGATCGGTTCCATTTACGCAGCCGATTTCTTAACCTGCAAATTTTTTCACACCATCGGCCCGCAGCATCTGTGCCACTCACTGGGAGCGCCCAGTTTTCCATCACCAGGTGGTGAAACCCCTGAATCTCCAGCCAGGCCTTCTCGAATCGGAATTTTCTATGTCTTTTGGCTCCCTTGAGCCCAATGTCAAGAAGGATTGGAGAATGATCTGAAGTTGGTCTAGGGATCGATCTAGCAGTTGCAAGAGGAAACTTAGCCTCCCAATCTATCGATACGAGAATCCTGTCCAATTTTGCCATAATCGGAGTAGACTGCATGTTAGACCACGTAAATAGTCTATCATTAATAGGGATATCTATCAACTCAAGATCCGTGATCACCCTATTGAACTCTGCCCTATGCCTGTCGCTGGAACCTCTACCCTTGTGTTCGAATGCAAACCGGGTAATATTGAAGTCCCCCCGACAATCCAGGCCCCCGGCCAACAGAGGCGAATATTGACTAGTTCTTGCCAAAAAGCGTCACGCTCTGAAGCCACGTTCGGTCCATAAACCACCGTGATCGTCTGCATATACTTATCAGAATGTCATTCTAGTTGAGTAGTCAGGGAGAATGTACCATTATAAACCTCTGAACAAGTAAGGAGGTCCGAGTTGAAGCCAATGGCAATTCCCCCTGAGGCCCCCGTGGATGGGCGTAAAACCCATTCCTTGATTCTGTTCCCCCCTATTCTCTTGAGTTTGGTCCCACGTATAAGCTTGGTCTCCTGAAGTCCAACCACTTCCGCCTTGGACTTCATGATAACCTCTCTAACCATATCTCTTTTACCTTTATCCCCCAGACCCTGGACGTTCCAGAATAGCATATTCATTGGCGAACTATGTCCGAGATGACAGTGTGTGAGGGACTCGGGCGGGTTTCGCCCTCAGAGACCGTTATCCCTCTAGAGTTGGATCCTAGTTCCTTATGAACACTAGATTTAGCCCTCTCCGTTTCCCAACCCCTCAATTTGTTAAGAAGCAACGCGTTGCGTTCTTTATCACAAACTTCCAAACCACAGGTAATAGCTAATAAAAAAATTTCAGAGTCCGACATGAAATTTAAAATATTAGCAAGAAAAAACTTTAGTACCTCCATTGACGTGCTTAGCCGCTTTGGCGGCCGCAGCTCTCTCCAGAAAGTCATCCAAGGACTCTGCATGAGCCCTCTTAGGTGACCGCTGCACCCTAAAACCAACCGTCCTTTGCGATGATCCAGTACTGAATTGTGGGGCCGACTCTGGTAAAGTGGATAGCACCATCTCTGGCGATAACTCCTTTTGTGTATCAGCAATAAAATCTGAGTCTCCAGAGTCCTCGTCAGTAAATGTGAAGTCAACATCCAGGTTCAAACGCCCTTCTAGGTCCTCCTCACCATCAGCGTGCTGATTTTGTAACAGAAGAGCGGTCTATCTTAATGTGGAATCCTCCATAAGCCCACAAAGTGCTGAAGGCGCCACAATAGACGCAGTGCTAACTATCGTGGACCCCTCAATAGGCCCACCTACAGCATAATCGGATGAGGCTATCGTAGTCCTTGCTGTGGTGGAGACAAGTAGCGATTTGGACCCCTCTATAGGCCCAAAAACACCTACGGGCTCCCCAGTACACTCCCCCGCATAGGAAAAAAATTTCTTTTCGCTATTCTCATCTACGCGGTGCACCACACCGCTGGACCATGGTAACCCGCGGTGCAGCACACCAGTCTTCACAGTCTCCGAAGCGTCCCCACAGATGTCGAGGTGGGTAAGCGTACCCCCCCCCCCCCCCACGTGGTGCCTTCGCTTTGGTCGTAAGAATGGCAGGCTCTGGCGTCTCCATAATCAAAGCGATAGGTGCCTAATAAACTAACACCTACCTAACGATTTCTATTCCTATATATACTGATATGCAGAGAAGTAAAGAAGAGAGGTGGGATGTGGCAGCTCTAGCCCCAAGGAAAAGGACGGAAGCAGTAAAGAAAAAAAATAAATAAATAAACAATCAGTTAAGAAGGAGAAGCCAGCACGATCTAGCGACAGCAGCTTGATCTGACGTGGCGTCTGGTGTTCGCTTCTCAAGCCACCTGACGTGGCGCTGTCTTCTTCGACACGTGGCTGGGCTTCAACGCAGCAGACAGAGAAAGAGAGACGATTTGACTTGTTTGGGCACAATTTTCAAGACTGTTCGGTTTGCAATTTTTATTACAAAACAGTCTATTTTTGTATCTCTTTTATCTCTCTAATTTTTATAATGCAATCCATGAACAAATTTGTTAATTGTAATTTTATTATGAACTAAATTTATTTTTTCTATGGTTTAGATGTAGCCTAGTTTTGAGAACACAATTTCATATTTTTCTATGGTTGTGTGTTTAATTTTTGTGCTTAATGCTTACAATTGTTTTGCCAATTTTTGAATGATTATTGGATCATGGAGAGACTGAGAGGTAATTTGTGATTTAGAACAATAAAAATTGAACACCATTGATTGAGTGAAATTAGAGATAATTTACCGCGATTAATGTGGCCGTTAAGAAATCCACAGAACTTAATGAGTCTTCGATTAATTAAATTTGCATAGAGATATGACAAACTGTTAGTTGGAGATATTTTTGGTGTTGTTCGAGAGAAAGCATTGAATAATTTGGGGATTTTGGCCTACAGCTTGGAAAAAAAATATTTTTAGGAATTATAAATTGTGTGGGATGAACTAGGTGAAGTCAAAAGCCCTAGAACTCATTTTGCCATTAACAAATTACAAAAATTTCACATCCCGCTCCCTCTTAATTAATTTAGTTAGTTTTCTTTAGAATAATTTAATTAGTTATTTTACTCTTTATTAATTTCGATCTTCCAAATAGTAGCTAATCTAGTAATATCGGTACTCAATAAAATATCTAGTCTCTGTGGGTTCGACACTCTATTCACTTACTATATTACTTGTTGCAATTTTGTACACTTGCAAATATTCACATCAACATATAACACCCATACTGTTTCTTATGATAGTCCTCTTTTGGAGCGTTAAGGGGTTAGGCGGCAGGGGTAAGAAAGAAATGGTCAGGGACATCATCAGTACATTTATAATAGACATTGTTGGTCTCTATGAGGCCAAACTCATGGTTGGTCATAGACTCATGAGCCTGAGAAGCGCTAGGATTAGGGAGTTGAAATTACGTACTTTCGTAGGTGCCTTTAGGGATATTTCCATTGGCTTTAACCAAAAGGTTTTCACCTACCTCGATGAATTTCAACGGAAGTGGTCGCTGTTGGTTCGACTACTATGTTGGATTGAAGGGATGGTCGCAAACAGTAACCGTAGTATACAGACCAAACCAAACTGCCTCCAGAGCCATGTTTTAAATGGAGGTTATGTTAGGGTTGGCATTCGGGTCGAACGGGCCAGGCCGGCCGGACCCGCCCGGGTTGGAAGGTGACTTGGGCGGGTTTGGGCCGGGTTGGTGGCTTAACCGGGCCGGGCTGAATAATGGAAATGGCGACCCGTCCAACCCGTGAACCCTTTCGGGTCCAACCCGGGTCGGGTCGGGTCGACCCGCGGGTTGGCCCGTTTAGATAGATAGGTTTTATATATATATATATATATATATATATATATATATATATATATATAACTTAAAATAATAATAATAATAATAATAATAATAATAATAATAATAATAATAATAATAATAATAATAATAAACATTAAAAATCGTAATAATAATAATAAGATTGAAAGAGTGAAACTGGCAAAAAATATTGAAATATTATTCATATGATTTTAAGTTATACAAGTTTTACAATTTCTAATGAAATGAAGAATTCAATTCACAAATATGTTTTATACACTAACATATTTCTTATATACAATTTCAATTTACTTCAATTTTTCTAATTTGAAATAACAAGCACAGATATAATACAATTTTTTTTAATCTATTTACAATTGTCTTCAAGTTGATGGCCTTGAATTTGTTTTTGTTGGTCTTGAATTCTTCATTTTGGTTACTATTGTTGTTGTTGTTGTTGTTGTTGTTCTTCTTCTTCCGGCGAGTTGCTCCCACTTGTGGACGTTGATAATGCTTTTCCTTGTGTCCTATCTTCAGCCTTCAGCCAGTCTTCTGTGCAAACGAGCATCTGTAACGTGTCGGGCTTCAAGCGACTCCTGTAATCAATTAGAACTCTGCCACTTAAAGAAAATATACTTTCAGAAGCAATTGTAGAGATAGGAGGAGTTAGTAAATCTTTAGCCATAATTGATAGAATACTATAAGTGTGTTCATGGTCTTTCCACCATTGTAAAATATCTAGTGAAGAAGAAGAAGACTCAGAATCTTATTGGTTATACCAATTTAATTCATTTGGTTGATTAGTCCTAGGTTTTTTGGATTGAATTTGTGCTAGTAAATTAAATATTCTATCATCAAATTTACTCTTACTATTACCTTTAGAAGTAGCAGAAGAAAAACTAACTACAGAAGTTGTACTACTAGAAGCAAAACATCTACCATAATAATCATACAAGTTATTTAATGTAGATTCAAATTGAACTAAAATAGTAGCGCAATCAATTACTATTTTTACAATTTCCCCAAGTAATGCAAAAAATATTTCAATCAAACTCTTCGTACCTTCTAATTTGATACGAGAATCCATAACAGTAGCAACACAAATCAACATAGGAGGAGAAAAATAATACTTCAAATTTTTTTTGTATGCAGGTTTTACAATATCACCAACATAAGTATCATTTAACATTTCGTTAAATGTTTGCATCATGCTAACTAATGAAATAAAAATGCTATTAGAAGTAGATTCATATGTTTTTGAAAATTTTAGAGTTGCGGTTTTAAAAGGTTCTAAAAATTTCAATAAAGATTCGGCATAAAACCAATCGGCGGGAGTCATTTCAAAATTTTGCATATTTGTTGCGATACAAAAATCATTTACAACTGCTTTATATTCGGTAACAACATATAGTAAATCAAATGTAGAGTTCCATTGGTATTTAACATCCTTTGGAAATCTTCTAAAATGTACATTTGAAATCCTACACCAATTTTTCCATTCTTGAAATACGCTGGGACTTAATGCAATGAAATGTACACAATTTCTAATTTTAACTATATATGGATCGGCTATTTTTAATGCATCTTGAACACATAAATTTAAAATATAACATGCACATCTAATATGAAACATATTGTCAGATAGGGATGGCAACTGGGCCGGGTCAACCAGCAACCGACCCGCTAACCCGGCCCGCTAACCCGACCCGTTTAACTACTAGGCGGGTTCGGGTCGAACCCGGTGAACAGTACCGGGTTGACCCAGGTCGCAAATAATGCGAATTGAACCCGCGAAACCCGGCCCACGATCTCGTTAAGTACGCGAATTCAACCCGCCAACCCACGGGTCGACCCGCGGGTTTCGACCCGTTGGACCCGCACGGGTCGAACGTTCGACCCGTTACGGCTCGACCGTTGACCCACGGGTCGAACGGTCGAAAACGGCAGCTCTCTCATCCAGAGCCGTTCCGAACGGCTCTTTAGCCGTTTTTTTGTCTTTTTTTGTTTTTTTTGTTTTTCCCCATATTTTGATCCTATAAATACCCCCAAAAATCTCATAAAAAATCACAGCTTACTCTCTTACTCTCTCTACTATTATACATCATTTGTATAGAATTTTTCAACAATTGTAGTATTCATCAAACAAGTCTACAACGAGCCATATACACGATCAAATTTTGGTCGCATCGGAATCAAAATTCAACGTCTTCAACGTCTTCAAGTCTCTTCAACCCTCGTCAAATCTACTTCAAGCTCTCCTCAACTCTTCAATTGCAGAATCGGCAAAGCGCTCCTCCATCTTTTCTATTCTATTCTTATTTTCACGGTTTTTTTTACATACGCGTATTCCACGGTGAACGGTATCAAAATTTCATACCTCTCTCGTTATATTTTTTTTTGCGTTGTAGTCAAAATTATTGTTCGTTTTTTGAACTTCTCTATCTCAACCCTCTTATTTTTTAGATTTTTTTTGTATAATTCACCGTTCCTACATTGTATATTTTTTTTACATACTTTACTTTAGCACATTACTACATTATGTCTAGATCACGTGGTAGCGGTCGTAGCGGACAAGATTCGTCCTCCTCTTCCCATAGGCCACCAATTGTCCCAACTAGTGAGCCCGCCCAAGAATACCATGATCCTCCTACCCAATAATGGGGTACACACGACGAGGTTGTAGGTGACATACAATTGGAAGAAGAAGAAGAAGAACAACAACCAACTGAAACCACACAACCCCGTAGTAGTAGGAAAAGTAGAGGAGAAACTAGCGATTGGCATAAGTTTTATGATTATATCCCGGACAAACATACTCCGGGTATAGATATGAAAGTTTGTAAGACATGTGGTAAAACATACAAATTCAAGAGGGGTGACGACACCGGTACAATTAGTAGGCACATCCAACATAACCATAAAGAACTTCTTGATCAAATACAAGGCCGAAAAAAAAAATCAACCCTAGGACCGGTCTAGTTGATAGCCACCCTTATGATCCCGATCTTGTTCGTCGGGAAATGATCCGATTAGTCATTAAGGAAGAGTTACCATTTTCCTATCCCGGGAGTAGGAGCTTGGAAAATTTTAATCAAACGGCCTTAAATCCTCATTTTAGAAGAATTTCGAGAAATACTTGCAAATCTGATTATTTTAAAATATACATCGAAATGAAGGACGCTTTGATTGCAATTTTATGGAGTTTAACTTGTAGGGTTAGTTTAACTTCGGATTATTGGACAGGTCTCAACAATATTCCAACGATGGGAATAACCTGTCATTGGATCGACAATAATTGGATTCTTCAAAAAAGAATCATATCACTTGCGGCGTTGACGTATCCCCATAGTGGCGCTGAAATAGCAAATCGTATTATAGAAATTTGTGATGTTTTTCATATTCGCGATAAAATTATGTGTATTAGTTTTGATAATGCATCTAACAATAATATAGCAATTACTACATTAAAATCCGTATTAAACCCTCCATCTGACAATATTTTTCATGTTAGATGTGCATGTCATATTATAAATTTATGTGTTCAAGATGCATTAAAAATAGCTGATCTATATATAGTTAAAATTAAAAATTGTGTACATTTCATTGCATTAAGTCCAAGCATTTTCCAAGAATGGAAAGCTTGGTGTAGGGTTAGAAATGTTCCTTTTAGAAGATTTCCAAAGGATGTTAGACACCGATGGAATTCTACTTTTGATTTACTAAATGTTGTTACCGAATATAAAGCATTTGTAAATAATTTTTGTATCGCAAAAAATATGCATAATTTTGAAATGACTCCCCCCGATTGGTTTTTTGCCGAATTTTTGTTGAAATTTTTAGAACATTTTAAAACCACAACTTTAAAATTTTCAAAAAAATATGAATCTACTTCTAGTAGCATTTTTATTGAATTAGTTAGCATGATGCAAATATTTAATGAAATGTTAAATGATATCAATGTTGGTGAGATTGTAAAACCTGCATTTCAAAAATTTTTGAAGTATTATTTTCCTTCTCCTATGTTGATTTGTGTTGCTACGGTTATGGATCCTCGTATCAAATTAGAAGGTACGAAGAGTTTAATAGAAATATTTTTTGCATTACTTGAGGAACATGTAGAATTAGTAATTGATTGCGCTACTTTTTTAGTTCAGTTTGAATCTACGTTAAATAACTTGTATGATTATTATGATAGACGTTTTGCTTCTAGTAGTACAACTTCTGTACTTAGTTCTTCTTCTGGTAGTTCTAAAGGTAAGGGTAAAAGTAGAATTGGTGATATAACATTTAATTTACTTGAACAAATTCAATCAAAAAAACCTAGGACTAATCAACCAAATGAATTAAATTGGTATAACCAACAAGATTCTGAGCCTTCTACTTCTCCACTAATATTTTACAATGGTGGAAAGACCATGAACACACTTTTAGTATTCTGTCAATTATGGCTAAAGATTTACCAACTCCTCCTGTCTCTACAGTTGCTTTTGAGAGTGCATTTTCTACAAGTAGCAGGGTTCTAACTGATTACAGGAATCGCTTGAAGCCGGACTCGTTAGAGATGCTCGTTTGCACAGAAGACTGGCTGAAGGCTGAAGATAGGACACAAGGTAAAGCACTATCAACGTCCACAAGTGGGAGCAACTCGCCCGAAGAAGAAGAACAACAACAACAACAATAGCTTTGCTTGTTATGTTAAATTAGAAAAATTATAGTCGTTGTAAAATTGTATATAAGAAATATGTTATTGTATAAAACTTATTTGTGAATTGAATTCTTCATTTCATTAGAAATTGTTAAAATTGTATAACTTAAATTCATATGAATAATATTTCAAAATTTGTTGCCAATTTCACTCTTTCAATCTTATTATAATTATTACGATTTTTAATGTTTATTAGTATTATTACTTACATAGTATTTTATTATTATTATTATTTTAAGCTACAAAAAAAAAATTATACAAAAAAAAATAAAAATTCTAACCCTATATAAACGGGCCAACCCGCGGGTCGACCCGGCCCAACCCGGGTTGAACCCTAAAGGGTTCACGGGTTGGGCGGGCCACCCAAACCAAGCTTGAGCCCGGCCTGGCCCGACCCGGATAAGTGGGCAAACCGGCCCGAGCCCTCCCACTATACGTGCCAACCCGTACGGGTTGGGCCCGACCCGGCCCACTCGACCCGTTCGCCATTCTTATTGTCAGATGGAGGGTTTAATGTGAATTTTAAAGTAGTAATTGCTGCATTGTTGTTAGATGCATTATCAAAACTAATACGCATAATTTTATCACAAATATGAAAAACATCACAAATTTCTAAAATACGATTTTCTATTTCAGTGCCACTATGGGGATACGGCAACGCTGCAAGTGATATGATTCTTTTTTGAAGAATCCAACAATTGTCGATCCAATGATAGGTTATTCCCATCGTTGGAATATTGTTGACACCCGTCCAACAATCCAAAGTTAAACTAACCCTACAAGTTAACCTCCATAAAATTACAATCAAAGCGTCCTTCATTTTATTGTACACTTTAAAACAATTCGATTTGCAAGTATTTCTCGGAATTCTTCTAAAATGAGGGATTAAGGCCGTTTGATTAAAATTTTTTAAGTCCCTACTCTCGGGATAGGAAAATGATAACTCTTCCTTTATTACTAATCGGGCCATTTACCGACGAACAAGATCGGGATCATAAGGGTGGGTATCAACTAGACCGGTCCTAGGGTTGATTTTTTGTTGGCCGGGTAGGTCAACAAGAAGGTCTTTATGGTTATTTTGGATGTGTCTACTAATTGTACCGGTGCCATCACCCTTCTTGAATTTGTATGCCTTAGAACATATTTTACAAACTTTCAAATCTATACCCGAAGTTTCTTCATCCGGGATATAATCGTAAAACTTTTGTCAATCACTACTTTCTTCTCTACTTTTCCTTCTACTACGGGGTTGTGTGGTTTCGGTTGGTTGTTGTTGTTGTTCTTCTACTTCTAATTGTATGTCACCTACAACCTCGTTGTGTGTACCCCATTGTTGGGTAGGAGGATCATGGTACTCTTCGGCGGGCTCACTAATTGGGACAATTGGTGGCCTACGGAAAGTGCCGGTGGAATCTTGCCCACTTTGGCTACGACCGCTACCGCGTGATCTAGACATAATGTAGTAATATATGTAAAAAAAATACACAATATAGGAGCGATGAGTTATAAAAAAAAGTCTAGAAAACAAGAGGGTTGAGATAGAGAAGATCAAAAAACCAACAAAAATTATAACTACAACAAAAATTAAATAAGAAGAGAGGTATGAAATTTTGATACCGTTCACCGTGGATACGCGTATATAAAAAAATCCGTGAAAATAAGAATAGAAGTAGAAGTAGAAATAAGCAATTCCGAAATTGAAGAGTTGAGGAGAGCTTGAAGGAGAGTTGAAGACTTGATCACTTGGAGTTGGATGAGAGTTGAAGAGTTGAAGACGTTATTGAATTTTGATTTCGATACGATCGGAATTTGATCGTGTATATGCCTTGAAGACTTGCTTGTTGAATACTTCAATTGTTCACAAATTGCTTAGAAATGAGTTATAATAGTAAAGAGAGTAAGAGAGTTTTTTGTGAATTTTTTGATAGAATTTTGGGGGGTATTTATAGGGTTAAAATAACAAAACAAAAAAAAAACCACAAAAACGGCTATTAGAGCCGTTGAGGCTCTCTGTGCTACAGTACCAGGCCAATGGCCAATTTGCGACCCGTTGGACCCGTTCGGGTCGAACGTTTGACCCGTTCGGGTCGAACGGTTCGCAACCCGCGGGTCGAACGGTTCGCAACCTGCGGGTCGACCCGCAGGTTGGTGGGTGGGTTGGGGCATTTTTCACGGGTTCGCGGGCCGGGTTAGACGGGTTCAATTCGGTGTTTTGGCGACCCGGGTCGACTCGTTACTGTTCACGTGTTCGACCCGAACCCGCACCGCACTTAAACGGGCCAGGTTAACCGGACGGGTTGCGGGCGGGTCGGCGGTTGACCCGGCCCACTTACCATCCCTAGGTTATGTCAATCCGAACTAGGTGGCAAATTGCTTGGGTGGTTAAATGTGATTTTAATATCACAAGGTTTGTGTTTGATTACCGTGGTAGGAGTTCCAGTGACACTGATAAGGAGGAGTTCAACAGGGTGATCACGGATCTGAAACTTTTGGACATTCTGATCTTGGAAAGGTTATTTACCTGGTCACATTTATAAGCGGTCCCCATTATGGAAAAATTGGATAGAGTCATTGTCTCGTTAGATTATGAAATGGCATTCCCACTGGAAGCTGCCAAGTCCCTACCAAGGCCAACTTCGGACCATTTCCCCATCCTGCTCTCTTCTGGGGAACTGGGGGATAGGAAACCTAGGAAATTCATATTTGAGAAGGTCTAAATTGAAATCCTTGGCTTTCATCAAATGGTCATGAAGAGTTGGGCCAACCAAAGATACGGAGGTGGCGGCAATCTTGTGCGAAAAGATCTGCATACTCTGAACCAGACTATGAAAGTGGAACCACACTAGATTCTTGACAATATGGTGAGCAAAAGAGCCCATTTAGAAAGGTATCATCGAGTTAGAGAGATTGGAAGAGTCTATGGTCCTGAACCAAGAAGAAAGCAACAAAAACTGGATCTAAGATGACATTGCACATCTTTATAGACTAGAAGCGATCTAATGGCAACAAAGATCCAGGATTTCGTGGCTCAAAGAGGGAGACGCGAATACGGCTTTCTTTCATTGTGCCGCTAGCGCGCAACGAAGGTCCAACCCTATCCTCTCAATCCAAACAGAGTCCGAAGTAGTTCAAGATGAGACACAAATTTCAAAAATATTTCAGTCACATTACAAGAACTTATTCAGAAATAGATCAGAGTTTCAGTTCCCGCTAAGAGAGAACTACTAGCATGAAAGCTCTCAGGACACGAATCAAATGCTGTCTGATTTGGAGGCATAATTCACAGAAGCAGAGGTAAAGGAGGCAATCGCTCAAACAGGCACAGACTAGGCTCCAGGGCCGGATGGTTTTCCCATGATGTTTTACCAAATATTCTAGGAAGAGATAAAGGATGATATTATGACACTCATGAACAAATTCTTTGATCATCGATTGAAGCTGAGCAAATTTAACTTTGGGGAAGTATCCTTATCCCCAAGAGGGAAGAGTCCCAGATGTGGGTGACTTTAGACCTATAAGTCTCCTCAACTGCTCAGTAAAGATCGTCACCAAGATCCTGGCTAATAGACTTGGGAGGGTAATGGACAGATTAATCAGCCGTGAGCAATCTGGATTCATCCAGGGGAGATGCATTCTTGATTGTGTGGCCACTGCAGAAGAGACAATCGACCAATGCCACACCACGAATGAGAAGAGCTACCTGTTAAAACTGGACTTTGAGAAAGTGTCTGATTCAATTGACTATGACTACCTAATGGAAGTTCTTAAGGGCAGAGTGTTCGGGGACAGATGGATCAAATGGATTCGACAATGCCTTAGTACAAGCAATACAACAATAGCAGTGAATGGCAAAACAGGCCTCCCGTTTCCTTGCAGGTGGGGTCCCACTATGTCCTCTCCTGTTCACTCTTGTCGTAGATGTACTTAAGGTCATGCTGGACAATTGCAGACGAGAGGGATGGATATCCCTAGTGGGTAGCAGGAGGAACCGTCTTTGGGTGCACAATCTTGCAATATGCCGAAGATACAATTCTGTTTGGTAACAGGGACACCGGGGAAACTATTAGTTTCAAAGGTGCTCTATACTGTTTTGAGGCTTGTTCTGGGTTGAGGGTTAACTACCACAAGAGTGCCCTGTTCCCTATTGCCATGTCTAATGACGAAGCAGAAATACACGCTACCCTACTCAACTGCAAAGGGGCTAGCTTTCCCATCAATTATATGGCTTTATCGATTCGACCAGGACAGCTGAAGAAATCAGACTGGCCATCGACCATTGATCATATGGAAGCAATGATGTCAGGATGGAAATACAAATCCCTATCACTTGAGGGTAGAGTGACCCTTATCAATGTTGTACTGTCAAACCTTCCAACGTATTACATGTCATTCTTTGTGCTGCCAAAGTGGGTGATCCATTCAATTGATTGCATTTGTAAGAGATATTTGTGGGAAGGGGTTGACACTGACAGGGGAGGCTACCACATGATAAGATAGGAGAAGGCTTGTATGAAGAAAATTCACGGAGGATTGGGTATCATAGATCTTAGAGACATGAATCTTGCCATCCTCGGTAAATGGTGGTGGAAGGTCTTCCACCCAAATGGCGAAGAGTGGCATGACTTTATCCAGTCCTACCTACAGGGGAAAGGTACGAGGAATTTGGGTTTTAGGGTGGGCGCTAGAGTCTCCCCCTTTGGTAGGATATTGCCAGAACTTACTACCAATTTTGTATGTGGGTTACCTCGATTATCGGCAATGGTTGCATGACAAGATTTTGGAGGGACAAATGGTGTGATGACCACCCACTAAAAGAACTATTCCTGAATTTGTACTAACAGACGTATCAACCAGATACTTCAGTGGCCAAATCTTGGTGAAGAGGGAGATGGAAACCATCCTTCAAATCTAGACTAAGCCCGGCGGCCCGAGTGCGGCTTGGGGCTCTTCAAACTCATATTACGCAGTCCGGGAGAGATGCACGCAAGGCCCAGACTGGAAATCCTAAGGGTTAGAGAACAACGAGACTTTCATTGTCCGAATCACTGTATAACTGCATCCACTATAGAGGTTGCAGACCAAAATGGACCAGAGTTTTCCTTTGGCTAGTACTCAATAACGCTATTCTAACGAGAAAAAACTTGGCTAAAAGACAACCACATATCATGGCCAATTGTGGCTTTTGCGACGCCCAAACAGAGTCTTTAAACCATATTTTTCTAGAATGCCTTAGAAACAAAGCGTCCCTAGTTGTAGTTCTCAGGGCCCTAGGGACGAATGACTACCATCGCTCTTACAGGATCCGTGAATTGGTCTCAAATTTGCCTCTATACGACACGATATGGAGGCATGGTATATCGTCATAGGTGCAACGACCTGGGTTTTATGGTGGGGCAGAAATAATTTGTATTTTCGCAATTTTTGTAATAGTATTTTTGACAACCTATCTCATATCATGTATCTTATTTTCTTTGGGACTTCTGCAGTGGTGATAGGACTGCGAGGGAGGATTGCCAGAGCCTTTCAAGTTGATAAGTACGACGACGAAGAGGTTGTGATCGGAGCCATCCACGACTGACAGAGCAACACAGATTGGATCCCCAGGGTTAGTTGGAGGGACCTCTATATTTTTGTTTCTACTTATTAGAGCATTGCTACTTTGTTAACTTGAGTTTACATTTGTCCCACCCTCCAGGGCTTTGTTGGAGGTTATGTTTTATTTTCTGCTTTCTAGCTTTTTATTTTTGCGGCCAGTTCTCTGGATATATTTTGTTAATATCTTATTTATAAAACATGGTGGCTCTATTATACATTTTTCTTCAACAACCAGAAACTATTTACTTATATGATGAATGATACAGATTTATGTATGAATTTGAGTTATAATAATAAAGATAAGTTTGTCTATTTGAACATGTAGTACACATCCATATCTGGATTTTATTTAAAACTTCGTGTAAATTACTAGTTATTATAGTGGGAGAAGAGGAGTTGTCATCTTTAAATCTATCATCTTACGTGTATCGCACGTGCAACCCCAACTCTCCCATTATACACTTTAAATCTACCAACTTACGTGCATTACACTACAACTCCAACTCTTCCATTATACTCTTTATATTACTTTAAAATATATATATATTTATTAACACGTGCCTCATACGTGCTATATTATATTACTTTAAAAACCATATATTTATTAAATTGTGTATTGCATGTGTTAGAAACTAGTAATGTCTAACTTGAAACAAAGGTAGCTCCTGAGGAATATACGATTTGTGGAGGAATATACGATTGTCCAAGGTTGCGGACCACCAAAATGGGCCATTTTAGTCTGGTAACAACTGCAGAGATAAGCCTTTTGCCCTAATAGGTGGCCAATCCATATCCTTGCTCTAAGGCCACACTTTCTCTTTTTGTCACCTTACTATTATCATCATCTTCTCTCTTCCATCATCTCCTAGACTTGTGTGCGAGCATTTGATCGATGTGGTCACCACTTGATCTTTATTTGATTGTAGTCTCTTAGTACCTCCTATTGCAATATTGCATTAGTGAGCTAGGTGTATAGTTCACCACTTGACTGCTCAGTTAAAGGATTTGTCTCCTTTATATATGTAGCATATATGCCCTATTTGGAGGGGATTTTAAGACATCCACCCATCTTTTATCCTTAGTTAGGATGAGACGAGAAATGGGATCTTAATTAGCTGGAATATTATGTCTTATTGTTGAGTCTCTCCATGTGATGTTGGGAATGGACCAAATGTTGATGTTGATATGGTCTCGACTCTCGACTTGCATTCTTACCTATTTACACTTGTTACATCTTTTTTTCACACTTCAAAGAATTGGTCCAAATGATATTCCTGTTACAAATTACAATGAGTGTTATGCTAATTTGGGATGTGGATCACCTATATTTGCTTAAAATCATTGTCACTTTTGAGTTGTGAAAGGTCTTTATACAGTGAAGGGTCAAGGACTAGGATGGTAGCTAGGATAAAAGAGAACTACTGTATGGTGTTTGGTCATGATTGGAATACTTAAAACGGTAAAAAAAAAATTAGGGTGTTTTACGGGTTACAATGACACTATAACCAAGAAGCTCTAACCTGCTTATAGCAAATAGCTATCGTACTCCAGAGGTGACGGTTTTCTATTGCATATAGCGGCAGTTTTAGCAAGAGTAATAACTAAAAGAAAATTGACATTTCAATAATAGTTTCCAGATTTTTGATTTTTGATTTATGATTCAAATCTGAATTTACTTTCTTTCAAGAAAAGAAAATGAAACCAAACTATTTCCACTCCCCTCAATTATAGTACCTTGAAGCTAGCACAGTCACATTTACCCCGATATCTGGATCCGACCCCAAACCGGTATTGGACCGGAATCAACCTGATCAATACGGATCCGGATCCTAAAATAAGACCCGATGCACTTCCGGGTCCGAGTCCGTTCAAAATAGAACCGATCCGGACCCGGACCCATTAAAAATTACCTCAAAAAAATATGAAATTTGAATAATAGTGTTATAGGGATATACATAAAAATAGTAATTGTTGAATATAAATGTGTAAATATAATTTTTATTCATGTATTTATGTGTAAAAATTGTTGGAACCGTAGGATATCGGGTGCAAAATACTTACATGCAAAAATTTATTTTCCGCTACCGAAATTGACAGGTAGATTTTTTTAATTAGGACTCGGACCCAGTTCTTGCAAGTCTGGATCTGGGTACAATTTTTGGATCCATGAGGTATCGGGTCCGGGTCCGGGTCCGGGTCTGGGTAGTGGAGGACTGACCCGATAGGACCCAATAGGACCCGATACCAGCTCTACTTGAAGCCTATATGCAGACAATTTCCAAACAATAAGGGCTTAGTATCCACACTCGTTATTATTATTTTTTGGCAAAATGGCAAAATGAGAAATAACAAAATGAGTATTCTTCGTAGTGGTCATTTGCCAAAATTTGAGAAAGAAAGAAAAAAAGTTAATTTGATGAACCTAGATGTATTTTTGTAACTTTTAGAAGAATTAAAATGATATTAGTTTTTAAATAGTTATTAGTGATTTAATTAGTTAATAAATTAACACTAAAACATAATTAAATTAGTTTAAACCAAGTTAAAAACACACTAACTTTTGATTTGGCTGGTCAACATGTGGCACGGGACATGTTGTCCCGTTTGAGAAATTTTTAGTTTCGGACGGGACATGGTTGAGACCTGTTTGAGATCCTTTTTTAGTTTATTATTATTATTTTTTAATTTTGGGGCGGAACATGTTGTTTCGTTCGATACTTTTCTTTAAACAAAAATTATAAATTTTTTTACGACGATTCATGATGTATTCGTTCGATGCCTATTTAAAAAAATAGGGAGACGAAACAACATGTTACGTCCCTAATAATTTGAGAATTCTCAATAACTTTTTCACCTATGAGAAGTCAATATTCCTCATTTCTTAAATTTTGCCAAATAGAAAATGACTACAGTGCCCAAATTGTTAAAAAAGAACAGAAAAAAAAGAGCAAAATAGCAACCAAGTGTGGATGCTCGTATGGGGTTAAAATTAAAGTGAACAACCTTAACCTTAAGCAATAAGCAAGTAAAGTATACTAGTATTTTTCACGTGCAATGCACGTTTTGCTACAGAGTTGGAGTTAAACGTGCGATACACGTAAGTCAACAGTAATTAGCACATGCGATGAATGCCTTAATTTTTAAAAAATGGAGCTGAACGGTAATACACGTATTTTTTAAAAATTAAGAAGGAATTTTTTTTGATGTGTATATGCAATGCACGTGTTGAAAAATAGATTTAGAGTTGCACATGCGATGTACATATTTATTTGATGACAAAAGTGGTATTTCTTTTGTGACAAAAAATATTTAAAATTGTTTATTTGTGACAAACTTTTCCATTAAATAGTAAGTAAATATATCTCTAATATTATAATGGGAGAAGGCCTTAGTGTCATTTGTCATTCTACCAACATGTGTAATGCACGTACATAATTAATATAAAGAAGGTTTCCGGTTCAAATCCTCCCTATGTCAGAGTTTTTATTTTTATTTTTTAAAATTATTAAAACGTGCATCGCACGTGTAAATTACTAGTTATATTATAGATAGATAGATGGATAGTAATTTACACATGTGGTGCATATTTAATAATAATAAAAAATAAAGTAAAAAAATCTGACATAGTGAGGACTCGAACATGAGATCTCCTTTATATTAGTTATGCACGTGTGATACATGTATTGGTAGATTGACAAATGATACTAAGGCTTTTTTCCATTATAATATTAGAGATTAGAGATTAGAGATTAGAAATTAGAGATTGTTAAGATAAATCAGAGAGATGTGAAAACAATACTGAATATTGAATTGAGTTTAACCAAGTACAATACCACCTATATATAGGAGGTGAACGAATATCAAAACAACTCTACCACCAATATGGGACTATAATATCTAACACCCCCTCTCAAACTCACGATGGGTCAAACAATGTGAGTTTGCCTACTAAGTGTCGGAATCTCTGAACTGTATGAGATTTGGTGAAGAAGTCTGCAGTCTGCTGGGAAGAGGTAACAGAATGGAGAGAGATGGTCCCTACCTCAAAACGCTCACGAACATAATGACAATCAATTTCAATATGCTTCGTTCGCTCATGAAAGACCGGGTTGCTTGCAATATGCAATGCACTCCGGTTATCACAATAAAGTGGAGTAGCTCCTGTAAGGGTAACACCCATATCTGATAACAACCAACGAACATGAACAATCTCTCTAGTAGTAGCTGCCATTGCTTTGTACTCAGCCTTGGTGGAAGAACATGCAACAACTGCCTGTTTCTTGCTCCGCCATGAGATCAGCGAATCACCAAGAAATAGACAGAAACCTGTGGTAGACCTTCTAGTAGTTGGATCCCCTGCCCAATCTGAATCAGAATATGCACTGAGCTCTAATTTGGATGTAGACGGCATGAATAATGAGCGAGTGATGGTGCCTCGAAGATATCTGAGGATCCGAAGAAGAGCACCGTAGTGAACTGATGTAGGAGCAGAAACAAACTGGCTGACAATACTAACTACATGAGCAATATTGGGTCTGGTCATGCATAAATAGACAACCTATCCAACAATCTGCCTGTATCTAGTAGGATAAGGAAGGGGATCACCATCTGTGGGACGAAGCTTCACATGAAGCTCTAAGGGTGTATCAGCTGATCGACTGTCAGAAAGACATGCAGCGGAAATAATATCTGATGTGTATTTCTGCTGAGAAATGAGTATCCCCTGAGATCCATGAGCAATCTCTAAATCCAGAAAGTAACGTAGCTTACCAAAGTCTTTCATATGAAACTGCTGGTGAAGGTATTTCTGGGTGGATGCAATGCCGGCGGAGTCATCCCCAGTAATGATCATATCATCAACATATAGTAGTAGAATTACCCTCCCATGTGGTGATGACCGCACAAACATAGAATGGTCCTGAGAACTCTGACTAAAACCAGCCTTTGTGATGACAAGGCGAAAACATTCAAACCAGGCTCGAGGGGCCTGCTTCAAACCATATATATCCTGACGTAGCCGGCAAACATGATGAGGAGGAGTAGGAAGGCCAGGAGGAGGATCCATATAAACAACCTCAGATAAGGTACCATGAAGAAAAGCATTCTTCACGTCCATCTGGTATAATGGCCAGTGGCGGATGGCAGCAACAGCAAGAAGGGTGCGAATAGTAGTCGTATGTGCTACGGGAGCAAAGGTCTCATCATAGTCAATGTCATGCTCCTGAGTAAACCCTCGGGCTACTAGATGGACCTTGCGCTGCTCAATAGAACCATCAGGTTGATATTTGACCTTGAAGATCCACTTGCAGCTAATAGGCTGAACGCTCTCTGGTAGAGGAACAACATCCCAAGTGCCAGTCTGATCAAATGCACTGAATTCCTCTGTAATGGCTTTCCTCCATTCAGGATATTGAATTGCGTCTTGATTGGTTCTGGGCTCACGTATAGAGTGTATAGCAGTGAGATATGCATGAAACTGTGGTGAGTAGGAAGCTAGGGCGGCAAAACCAAACTGGTCAGAAGAACCAGTGGCATCAGGTGTATAACGTGCCGGAGGAATACCAGAAGTGGAACGGGTAGACTGACGAAGAGGTGGTGGACTGATAGGGTGTGGGGGTGAGGACAGTGGAGTAGGTGCATGTGTCAGTGGGAAAGTAGGTGGGATGGGTGCTGGCTTCTGTGGGGATGCAGGTGGAGGTTCGGTAGGGAAAACAACAGGTGTAAGGACTGCAGGAGATGTGAATGGAGCCAGAGGAGTGGGATCAAAAGGAATGCCGGAAGATAGAGTCAGGGGGCTAGCAACAACTGGGAAATCGAGAAATCTAGTATCCTCGAGGGGGGGGATCAGGTAGTAAAGTGAGTCTTCCACAAAGAAGACATGTCGAGAAATACGGACACGACCCGCGGATGGATCGAAACAATTAACCTTTGTGTTCAGGACTAAGACCTAAGTGAACGCACTTAGCAGCACGAGCGGAGAGCTTCGTGCGCTCAGTAGGAGGGAGAAGGACGTAACAGGTACATCCAAAGGTACGGAGCATACTGTAGTCGGGAGGTGAATGATAAAGAGCCTCATAAGGCGTCATACCAGCTAGAGCAGACGAGAGAGTAATATTGATGAGACTAACAGAGGTCATGATAGCTTCAGCCCAGAAGGAACGAGGAGTAGAAGAGGAGAGTAAAAGAGCGGGAGCCGTCTCAAGGATGTGACGATGCTTGCGTTCAGCTACACCATTCTGCTCATGTGTGTGAGGACATGATTGCTGAAACAGGGTGCCGTGAGACTGAAGAATTGTTCTCATAGTGATAGAAGTGTACTCACGTGCACCGTCCGATCGAAAATTCTTAATGCGTATACCGAACTGAGTGTGAATCATGGTTGTAAAGACCAGGTAAATATCAGGTATCTCAGATCACTGACGCATAAGAAAACCCATGTATGTCTAGTGAAGTCATCGATGAAGGTAACATAATAGAGATAGTCTTTCCACGATGGTACAGGAGAGGGTCCCCATATGTCGGAATGAACAAGTTGAAAAGGGTGAGTGGTTTCAGAAATTCTTTTGTGACTAAAGGGTAGGGCAATGAGTTTGGCTAAATGACAACCCTGACAATCAGATAAATGTTTAAAAGTGAGAGAACCAAGGGCACCACTACGAGCTATAGTCTGAAGTCGTGATGCGCTAATATGACCTAAACGTCTGTGCCACAGATCAGCATCAGAGGAAACAATACCGGCAAAACTAGAAGGAGAGGGATGTGCACGAAGAAAATCTAGATAATATAGACGACCCTGACGACTAACGCGCCCAAACTCTTCACCGGTGGAGGAATCAGTAATAGAATAACTTAAAGGGTCAAAAGTAACGACAAGACCACTATCACACAACGCACTAATAGAAATAAGGTTTATTAATAAATGAGGAGCATAGAGAACATATGGTAATGTGAGAGTGGGAAAGGTAATTATCCCTGAGTGTGTGATAAGAAGTGGTGAGCCATCAGCTGTGTATAGAGATGGAGAGTGAGAAGAAAGTGTTGTGCATGTGGTGAATAGTGTCTGATTACTAGTGAGATGATGTGATGCACCAGAATCTAAAATCAAGAACGAATTCATACCGGGAGTGGCAGAAAGTGCAGGAGCAGAGAAGCCAGCATTGATAGACTGACCTATGAGCTGTAGGTCCAGCTGAGTGAGGCGTTGCTGAGTATTAGCCCAAGCAGCAGGTGACGGCAAGGCTGAGGTGACGGGCATGGCCGAGGATGTGAGGGAAGAAGCACTACGAGGAGAAACAAGACCATCACTGCTATGACTGAGAGCACAATGTGGAGGGAGATGTTGCTGGTGCCTGGATCGGGGTAGGGGGTAGGGCGGTGCTACCGGTGGCGGAAGTAGAGGTGGAGTATGGTGATGAGTGATGTAAGGAGAAGGTAGAAGGCCAGAGGAAGACTGAGAATGGCGCTGCTGTTTGTTGAATCTGGAGGAGGAATGAGTGGTGGTTGCATAGGAGAAGTCAGTGGAGCCGAAAATATGTGGGAGAGACTGAGATGTCATCAAGTTGTGGGACCTGTATATATAATAATAATAATAATAATAATATATATATATATATATATATATATATATATATATATATATATATATATATATATATATATATATATATATATATATATATATATATATATTTTAATAACACGGAAGAGAAGAAGAAGAAGAAGAAAAATGTATTGGGTAGTAGAAGAAGAATGGAGAAGAAAAATAAAAATAAATAAATAAATAAATAAATAAAATCAGAATCTGGAGTTCGGATCTGAAGGGATCGGGAGTTCGGATCTGGACTTCGTTCACAGTGCTGAGTTGAAAATGGAGGGATCGAATGACGATGCTGGCGGCTGCGGGATCTTGATCTGGATGCTGGATCAAGGTTGGGTTGTGGATGCTGGATCTGGGCGAAGTCTGGGGTTGTCTGGGGTTTACCGATGGGTTCGGCTGGTGGTGTGGACGTTGGATCTCGACCACGGGACGATGAAGAAGATCTGGGTTGAAGATGTGTTGAAGATGCTGCTGGATGACGATGCCGGATGAAGACTTCAAATGCTATCAGTAGAGGTTGAAGACGATGGATCTGGATTTTTTTTTTTTTTTTTGAACTAGGGTTTTGGGAAGAAATTTGTATAACTTTTGCTGTTTGGGATTTGAGGATTTTGGATGGAAAAATTTTAAGAAAAGAAAACTTGAGTAATTGGCTCTAATACCATGTTAAGATAAATCAGAGATATGTGAAAACAATACTGAATATTGAATTGAGTTTAACCAAGTACAATACCACATATATATAGGAGGTGAACGAATATCAAAACAACTCTAGCACCAATATGGGACTATAATATCTAACAGAGATATTAAAACTACGCACCTCAGGCAAGTAAGTAGAACCAAGTGAACAACCCATGAGCAATAAGCAATAACTTGTCCACTCAAAAATTGAAGTGAGCAATTTTTTTTTGAGGAAAAGGTGGATTCTGGCCACCCTGTTTCATTAATAAGAGATTAATAAAACAAACTCAGAGTACTGAGCTCACTACAAAATCCTACAAACATAACGAAAGTACATAAACTCCACCCCAAACATGGGGGGCGGGACCAAAGTAAACTAGAAAACCAAAGAGAAATACATCATAGTCCCCCCAACAAAACCCTGGGGGGGGGGGGGGCACCTCTGATCAGTATCGGCAGCTCAAGCTATCAATCGATCGTCGGACCGATCTCAATTTCCTCATCGTCGAACTCCTGAACCTGGAATACGCTCGCAATCCGTCCTCGGGGACCTGTTGTGGCCACATTAGCCCAAAAAGAAATAAGATACATAGTGTGAGTCAAACTGCCAGAAATACTATTGCAAGTTCCACGAAAGTAACGATTATTTTTGTCTAGCCAAAGAACCCAGATCACCGCGGCAATAGCAATATACCACGCTTCTCTCATAGCCCCCCTCTCTAACCCGAATTTAGGGCCCACCCACAGCTCCTCATATACACTAGGGTATTGTGACATCCCTAGGGCGGCAAAACCTCTACGAGGACCGCTTTGCTCCTGGGACACTGAAGCAAAAGGTGGTCTCTCGTCTCCAGTGTAGCAAGGCAAAATCCGCACTGGGTACCCACATTAGGCTGGCGCTTGGCTAGGTTTCTCCTAGTCAGAATCGCATCATTCAAGACCAACCATAAGAAAGCTTTGATTTTAAGCGGAGCTTTCGTTCTCCAGATGACAGCCGACCACGTTGGTGTACAACCCCTAAAGTGAATGCGGTTGTACATGGAGCGAACGGTGAACTTTCCGTTCTTCTCCACTCCCCATGATTTCTTATCTGGACCCTGGGAGCAATCAATTCTGGCGTTGATGATGAGGTTCTGGAGTTCCGTTAGTCTAAGCTGGGACCCTAAATCAAGCGCTTGTTTGAAAGGAGGTTTCCAGGTGCCCCTTTTCCAGGCGGTGCCCACCGTGCAATGTGGATGTGACGCTTGGTCATATAATTCTGGGAACAGGTTTCTGAGTGGGTGCTCAGTACACCACTTATCCCACCAGAATCTGGTAAGTCTGCCATTGCTGATGACTGACTTCACGTAACTATTAAAGGGTTCGTATACTTTAGCGATGCCTTTTCAGAACCAGGAGATCCGAAAAGCTATCCTGAAGCCTAGATTTCTCGTTCTATTACCATGCATATATCCAGAATCTGATAATTGAAGTGAGCAATTCTCAACTAACAAAAGTGTCTCTTCGTCAATTGTCCCCTCTCTCTCTCTCTACCTCGCCCACACTCACATATTAACCATCTCTATGAATTTTTCTTCCATATCTAATGGTGTCACGTACCCCACATGCAACCCTAAAATTTACATCCCCTCTCCCATCCACCCAAACCCTAGCTCCGTGCACGTGAACCCCTTCATTCACTCTCAGTTATGCATGGGGCTGGCATCCAATGCCCTAATTCCCCCTCTCCTCTTCTTATTTAAACCCTACATTCCTCACCTATTCACTATTCAAAACCAAATTAACCAAATAATGAATACACCAACCGCCGTTCTCCCCCTCCTCTCTCTCTTCTTCCTCCTCCTCCTCCTCCTCTCCCCTTCCCTCGCCGCCGACTTTTGCGTCGGTGACCTCTCCGGCCCCTCAACCCCCGTTGGTTACGCCTGCAAACCGGAATCCAACCTGACCGCTGATGACTTTGTCTTCACCGGCCTGGGCAAGGCTGGTGTCACTGCCAACATCATCAGCGCTGCCGTCACTCCCGCGTTTACTGCCCAATTTCCGGCAGTCAACGGACTTGGAATATCGGCAGCCCGCCTTGACCTTGCTCCCGGTGGTGTGGTCCCCTTTCACACCCACCCGGCCGCCACCGAGTTCTTGGTGGTCACTCAAGGAATAATTACTTGTGGGTTTGTATCTTCTTCAAGTAAAGTGTATATCAAAACCTTACACAAGGGTGACGCCATGATTTTCCCACAAGGCTTGTTACATTTCCAGGTACTTTCATTTTCTAACAAGTAATGCTAAGCCACAATCTTTTTAAATTGTCTTAATCTATTAATTGTATGATGCGACATTGTCTACTGTATGAACCGATAGAAAATACAAGAGGAGATTGAGTTGTTGCACATACCACCCAAAGTTAAATGCAAGAAAAGTCATTGTTGGCTCTTAAATGCCTTCAGTCCAGAGTATGCAGACATTTGTTGGCTCTTAAATGCATGATAGGCACTCGAATTAAATGTATGATGATAACTTCAATTCAAACATGATAGGCATTTTTAGGTTAAATTTATATGATTCCTTCAATTCAAGCACATGAATAAGTTACAGGGCTATCTAGGTGCAAGTAAAGTCTGTAATTTTGTAAATAAATATTTTAGCAAATTAATGCCTCCATTTAAAATATGGAAACCAATATATACTTCCATTTAAAAAAAAAAAACTAAGAAATATCATCATTTTGGATGGAACTGTTAAAATTCTGTGAAGTAAACTTACGTGCATTACACGTGACAGTAAAATAACATAAATACCCACAATAAAAAATATTTTAGCAAATGTCCTCATTCAAAATCTGGAAACTAGCATATACCCCCACTATTTTAAAAAACTAAAATATACCCTCGGTTAGGACATTTTTTTTGGTACGGATCTTGCTTGTTAGTTTCTGACTTAGAATCTCTTTGTTAGTTTCTTACTTATGGAGGATATGTTGTGAGAATTTGTGGTCATGTGACTTGTTATGGGTACCACTTCTCCTGTCTAATGCTGAAAAGAACTTAGCAGCTACAGAATTTAATATTTCTCATCAGTTTTGCTTCAAATTTTACTTAGCATCAATTTCATATTGATTAGGCTAAGTGTTTTCAGATTATATGATTGTATATTGATTATGCTAAGTGTTGTATTGTTAGATAGTTTTGTTGTTTGAATCTAAACATTAAGTATCAAATATTGCAGTTTAATCTGTGTTTTGTTATTTTCATACTTTACTGTTTGTATGACATCTGATATTCTCAATTTGTTTACTACCAATGTTTCATTTTTTTCATGTTGATTATATGGACTAATCTTTACAGAGTAAGACAAGCACTACTAGTATGCATCATTGTCACATGTAAAGCAGTTTATTTGGAAACATATTGAAACTCACTTAGAAAATTTTTAGTTGTCTCTTGTAATTAAGTCCCATCGATACATACCAAAAAATTTGTCCAAACTGAGAGTATATCTTAGTTTTTTTAAATAGTAGGGGTATTGCTAGTTTCCAGATTTTGAATGGGGGCATTTGCTAAAATATTTTTTATCGTAGGTATTTAGGTCATATAACTGTGTCACGTGTGATGCACGTAAGTTCACTTAACAGAATTTTAACAGTTCCGTCCAAACTGATGGTATTTTTTAGTTTTTAAAATAGTAAGGGTATATGTTAGTTTTCATATTTTGAATGTGGGTATTGGCTAAAATATTCCTTTTGTAAATTAGTTGTTATCTTGGTAAGAGCATCCACAGCCGTGATTGTCAAAAAATGGCAAAATGTATATATACTTATAGCATATATAGCTTTTCCTGCAGTCGTCCAATGCTATATCATAGCAATTTATAATAAAAAGTTTATAAGGCGGACTTTGTAGATCCGTCGGAGTGCGAAATGTATATTAAATGAATTATTTAATAAAAAAACTTCGTTAGACGGATGTTGAAGATCCGTTGGAAGGGAAAAATAAAAAATAAAAAATCAAAAAGTACCCCCCCCCCCCCTCCCCGAAAAAAAAATCAATATTTTTTTTCGAATTTTAAAATAACTAAACCGATTTTATTGTTGAAAAAAATGCAACAAGTACCCCCCCCTCCCCCCCCAAAAAAAAAAATCAATATATTTTTTTGAATTTTAAAATATAACTAAACTGATTTTATAGTTGAAAAAAAATGCAACCCCCCGTCTTCAAGATCCGTCCGGGGGGAGGGTTTTTATTACTATTTAATAAAAAAATTAAGCGACGGACTGTGAATATCCATCTGACAATTAAAAAATTATTTTTTTTAGTCGGACGGATCATGAAGATCCGTCTCGTATAATATGCATAATTGCTATATCCGCTCTTATATATATCAATCTAATGTCGTAAAATATGCAAAATATGCATAAATAGCAAACGGCTGCTGTACTTTTTTAGCGAAAATATGCATATTATGTATATTTAGTAAATGACTGTGAATGCTCTAACTGTTTTATAATTATCAATATTACGGTGTTTTTCTACTGTTACAAAACAGTATGTAAGGATTAGGTAAATTGAGTGAGCCAACACTGCTAGGAATTTTTTTATAGAAGTTATGGGCCTTAGATGCAGTAAATGTTAGCAACTTGTGCTGGATGTCAATACTTTACTACGAGCATGGGAAAGGAAAAAAAAAACATATAAAGTTGCGCTACTTTAGAAAAAACTAACATTATCCACACCTTTGTAAGAGCATCTGTAGTCGTTGAAGTTAAAAAATGGGTATATAGATATTTTGGAAATAGCAAATAGCTCAAATGCTGCAGTCGTCTATATTCAAAAAATGACTTTTTTGGATGAAACGGAAGATCTATACCATTTGAAGATCTTCGTTTTTTTTATATATTTAAATAGTGTGAAGGACGGCAGATCATTTGCCGTCCCGTAAATATTTAAAAAAAATGTGAAGGACCGTCCAACACCTATGCACAAATGCTAACTTTTCACTCTCTTCATGAAACACGAAAGAAAATGTTGCGATTTTTAATTTTTAATTTTTTAAAATAATTCAACGGTAAATCATTTGTCGTCCACTCATTTTGCAATTAAAAAATTGGTTTCAGATGGCATATCATATACCGTCCGACGCTAAGACGGTAAATCATCTTCCGATTTCTAAAATATGCATAATGTCATTTTCGCTGCCAAATACAGACGTCTCATGTTCATCCAAAATCCAAAAAATGGGTATTTAGACGATGTCTACGCAGGTTTTTTTTATTAAAAATATCCATTTTTTGAATATATTGCCAACGACTATAGATGCTCTAAGTGGTTGATTTCACCAGCTGTTTTACTTGAAATATACAATTACAAAGTAAATTCTCGACCATGAAATCATTCAATATCAGAATTAGCAAAATTGTTTACTAGTAGTCAAACATTTATTGATGCATAATTTGCTCGCTTACAAGGTCATTTTTTAATATGCGTTTCAAGATTTCAATTATATTTAGTAACTTTCCTGTAATAAGTTGCAATATATTATTTATATTTGAGATGTATGTTCTGAAATTGTGGTATAAACAATAACAACAAATTAATGTACTTACATGAAAAACAGATTAACGCTGCGGGAGTAACTTCAGTTGCAATAGTGAGCTTCAGCGGCCCAGAACCAGGCCTTCAGATTTTAGACTTTGCCCTGTTCGCAAACAACCTACCCACTTCAATAATAGAAAAGACCACTTTCCTCGACGGAACCACGATTAAGAAGCTCAAGGGAATTTTGGGAGGAACTGGCTAAATTAATTATAAGAGATCGATGGAACCGGGTTTGTGATTTCAATTATTTTTCATCCTTCTTCTTGTTCCATTACTCAAGCATTTGAAATATGTTTTGAAGCTAGCAGCAATTGAAGGAGTTTCATTCATGTGTTTGGTTTGTTCTAGGTTAATTTGGTTTAGTTGCGTTGTTATGAAACAATGTTCAATTTGAGAGCATGATTTATCAGAGTTTGATTGGAATTAAATTTTAGACTTTAATTTGTGGCTTTCCGAAGTTTCTTCTTGTTATCTTTTTTTTTTTTTTTTTCTTTCTTCTTATAATAAAGTTATGTAGAGTTTGGCTCCAGTGGACCTTGACTCGGAATCCACTGTAGTCAAGGCCACTAGAGGCTTTCTAATCTAACTATATTTAATGGATAGAGAGATAATACAATCATATTGGTTTTGTAAATAGCTACTGTAAGAATATTTCCATAAGTTATGTACTATAATCAATACTTATAGCAACAAGCCAGGACTCCAGGACTCGAATAAAGATGTGGACTCGAGTTAAAATGGACATGTTAGCCATGCTCTTAATGGGTATTGGACATGCTTTTGTGGAATCAGGTTAATGGACAAGTTAGGCCCATATTCATAAGGGTAATTAGGGTTTTCTTTATAGTAGAAACCCTATCTGAGGATGTGGGTGCACACCCCGACTACGGCCAAATTTAGAGATATGGTAACTGAGTATCATAGAGTGATTCTCATTCGGCTGGAACATAATTAGAACAGGAAGTACATCAATGTTTATTCAACCATCATGACATCCGTTGATGTTTTCTATGTCGATCTTTATTAAAGTATCATAGTATCTTATTCTAGCTCCTTTTTTTTTTAGCTCCACAATATAAGTCGCTTTAGAATTTCTAAGGTATTGTCTTAACCTTTTAGAGCTGCAATTTTTTTTTTGATAAAATAAATAAATAAATAAATAAGTTGGTGCTTATCTCCGTCGAAAAGAGAGATGAGAGAGAGCTCAGGAGAGAGAAGGAGAGGGGAGAGAGGTGAGAGAAGCTGGACGTGCATGGCTTTCTTGGGGCCAGAGCAAATCTTTTGCTCAAGTCCTTCAGTCTTCCCGCCCACCAACTCATCATCACCCCCCTGTCACAACTCCTCGAATCCCACACCGCCATCAATATCCCCCTCAGGTTTTTACTCTCCCACCTTCCAAACTACCTCCTCTCCTCAAATCTCCCCCATACCCTCCCAAACCCATTTCCCCCCCAAACCCTTATCCTCGCCGCCGCCCTACTCCACCGCAAAAATTCCGTCTCCAAAAAAGGAAAAACGCTGCTTGAAATGCGGCGAATCTGATTACATGGCTGTCGATTGCCGCCGGAGCGGAATCCACTGCTTCAACTGCCGGAAGTTTGGCCACAGAGTTCGCGAGTGCCCTCTACACAACCGAACAAACTCCCTCACCATCGCAGTTCCTCATAACTCAGACATCGCTGCGGCTCTCCCTAGCTTGCATGCAAGCGCTTTCCTTCACCTTATCAATCCGTGAAGTCGCCCTGACGCTGCGACCATTGAAAGTGCTTTTAATTTCGCTTGGCGCAGGCAAGGCGGCTGGTGGGTGGTTAAAAAGGTTAGTGAAGCTGTTTTTCATGTCCAGTTCCCTACAGAGGAAGAAGCCAAGAAGGCCATATCGGATGGAGTTTTTCAATTCTCCGGCTTCAACGCCACTTTCTCCCCTTGGTCCATGGACTATGAGGCTAAGCTTAAGCCACAATCTTGCTATGTGTGGATCAACATGCCGTTGCTGCCATTCCACCTCTGGAACCAAGCTTCGTTGGAACATCTGATACTACCGTTTGGCACCTTCATCACTATGAGTGTGGCCATGAAAAATGTCACGACCATAGATCAAGCACTGGTCCTCATCGAGGTCCCAGATGTGAGCCTCATCCCTAAAAATATCCTCGTTCAATACACCGTCCCATGGACTCAGGAGACCCAAAGTCACGATGTCCCAGTTCTGATTCTGGGGAATCCCATTCCGTCTACTGATGTGGCCCAAGGCAAGGTGCAACTCTTCACCGCCGGCTCCTCCTCTTCCTCTTCCACTTTCTGGCGCTGGCGACCTGAGCATAATGCAACCCTTTTCCCGTCGCAAATCACGGTTCCAAATCGGGATACAGTTGGCATGGAACCAATCCCGGAGAATCGGGATACAGTTGGCGATAATTCAGTTGCGGATATCCCGCCTTCCCCCAAAGATGGTAACCACATTGCAAATTTTCTCAATATCTCGGGATTGGCGGAGTCTTCAGTGGAAGGTTCGAAGCTTGCCCCCACTGAATAGATTGCCCTTGACCCCACCCGTCCTCTTGCTGCTACAATCCCTGATCCTCTGGCCCACCCTGTTATTAAGGTCCCATCTGACTAGCCAAAGTGCAACCTGGCAGTTACTTCTGAAACATCCCGTACAGTGCCTGATAGCTTCTCCAATTTCCATGAAGTACCCCATGAAGAAGAAACACAACAAATGATCTGGAAAGGAAAGTTGGTCACATTCCCCCTATCCCTTTACAAAGAGATCAAACCGGCAGTCGAGAATGCACTTGAGAATTGTGTAACTAAGCGCGTTGAGAAAACTGTGGCTTCCCCATCTATGATGTTCAGTGCAGGCACCAAGGGCAAGGCAGCATCCAGCTTCCGCACTAAGTCCCTCATCCCCAGATATCGTAGACTGCTAGCATCCTCTGCCTCTGGCTCTGCCCCACCTGGTTTTGATGACTCTTGCAACAAGCAGCGGAAGAGGAGCCGTTCCGCTACTAAGATTCCTTCCACTAGGCCGTTCATGCATCACCTCCGAGCATCCACCAAATCTGCCTCCCAACGCTCAAGTGAAGGTACTTCCTCCTCTTTTTATTCGGTCAATAATGCATGCATTAATCCGTTTGCACTGTTATCCTGCGACGATATTATTGAGGTGGCAGAGACTATTGGAGCTGAGGCCTTAGGGCCACACTCTGTTGACAACATCAAGCAGGCTGAGGCAGCTAATGCTGATCCCCCGGATTAGCAGCAGCAGCTCAATTGACTGCTTCCTCCCCCGTCACTCTTGATCTACTTGTCATCTTCGTTGTGAGCTCATTGTCTCAAATGAAGATCAGCTGTTGGAATGTCAGAGGGTTACCCCAATAAATGTGCTCTTATCAAAGATGGTATTATTAATGCAAAGATTGAGATCGTGTGCCTCCAAGAATCCAAACTCACTCTTCCTCCAGAACGTAAACTTGCTTCTATTGGAGGTTCGTTTCTAACGAAATGGAAATCTCTTGATGCTATTGATAGCCGTGGTGGCATCTTGGTGGGCTGGAATGACAACACCCTTGACTGCATCTATTGTGCTATCGACATCTTCTCCCTCTCCCTTTCTTTTCGCAATAAAGCTACTGGGGTTGAGTGGTCTCTAACCACCGTATATGCTCCTTTTGAACTGGACGACAGAGTGCTCTGCTTCCACGAAATCTCCCTGCGCAGACAGTTTTTATGTGACGCCTGGGTCGTCTGCGGAGACTTCAATACCACCATCTCAAACTCCGAGCGTAATGGGGCCGCTAGTTCACCAAGGGATATGAAAGAATTCAGGAATTGGATCCAACAACTTCATCTTATTGATCTCCCATTGACCGGCAGAAAATTCACATGGTCCAATTTAATAGCCAATCCCTCCCTTGCTCGACTAGATCGTTTCCTTATCTCCAGTAACTTTGAACAGCTCTTCCCAAACTGCCTTCAACTGTCACTCCCTCGTATTGCTTCGGACCATTGTCCACTCCTTCTTGATTATCAAGGTATTGGGCCTCGAACACATTTTTTCAAATTTGAAAAGGCATGGACCACACACCCAAGCTTCCTCTCAAACGTCAAAGATTGGTGGGGATCTTTTACCTGTTCAGGATCTTCTTTTGACATATTTGCTCATAAGCTCACTCTGCTCAAGCGGAGGATCAAAAGGTGGCGCAACGAAGTTTTTGGCCACATCCCTATTCACAAGAAGAGTCTCCTGGAACATATCCATCGTTTAGACATCCTGGCTGATACTCAAACACTTGATGATTCTCAAGTAGCTGAACTAGACACTACTCATAAGGAATATCAAGCCCTGATTAAGGCTGAAGCCTTATACTGGAGGCAAAGAGCTAGAGTTACCTGGATCAAAGAAGGGGATGCTAACACAAAGTTTTTTCACGCAATCGCCAACGAGAAATTACATTTATTCTATTGTTCATAATGGAGATCTTATAACTGATCAACCCTCTATCCACTCCTGCTTTGAGAAACACTTCTCAGATATTTGCGGCTCTTCCTCCACTCCTGACTTCAAAATTGATTGGGAAGCCCTCTATCCTCAGCCCACCAACAATCTCTTAGAACTTGAGGCACCCTTCACTAAGGAGGAGATCCATCAAGCTGTATTCGGCATGAATGGCGATAAGGCCCCTGGCCCCGATGGGTTTTCTATGTACTTCTATCAGCAACACTGGAATGTTATTCAAGACGATGTTTGCCGTATGCTCATTGATCTTCAAGAGGGGCGGGCTTCTATCAACAGACTCAACTATTCAAACATAGTCCTTATCCCGAAATGTGAAGGTGCCAGTGCAGTATCAGACTTTCGCCCTATTAGCCTGCTCAACTGCTCTGTTAAAATCTTCATCAAAATTCTGGCAAACCGCCTCAGTCCAATTCTCCACACCCTTGTTTCTTCCTCCCAGAGTGCTTTTCTTAAGGAAAAATCGACAGTCGATTGCTTTCTCACCGCTCATGAAGCTATTAACCTGTGTTGCTCTAGAAAATCAGATACTGTCATGCTCAAGATTGAATTCCAGAAAGCTTTTGATACCCTAAGCTGGGGATTTATTGAAGAGATGCTTACTGCTCGAGAATTTGGGCCCAGATGGCATAATTGGATTACAAGCATTCTCCACTCTACCAAATACTCTGTCCTTCTCAATGGGGTAGCAGGTAAGACCATTTGCTCCAAGAGGGGCCTGAAGCAGGGAGACCCCCTATCTCCCATGCTCTTCATTTTAGGAGTGGATGTTTTAGCTCAAATGTTGAAACTAGGTCGAGCTCATGGCACCTTTTCAAATCTCAACCTTCGAGGAGCTCTATCAGAACTATCCATCCTGCAATTTGCAGATGACACTCTCATATTTTGCAAGGGGAACGAACAGGAGATTCTGCACATCAAGCTCCTTCTTCATATTTTTGCCAATGTCTCTGGTCTTCACATCAATCTCTCCAAATCTTCCCTAGTTTACTTTGGCAACTCCAATGCAAAACTACAGGCGTTTGCTCATATACTTGGTTGCAAACAAGACACTCTACCCACTAAGTACCTTGGTATGCCACTGTCCAAAGGAAAACTCAAGAGACGAGATTGGCAACCACTAATCCTCAAGATTGAAAGACGCCTAGCAACTTGGAAGGGGCGACTTCTTTCCAGAGGGGGGAGACTCATTCTTATCAATTCGGTCCTCAGTGCACTCCCTACTTACTTCGCCTCATTCTTTAAACTCCCCCAATGGGTTATCGCTAGGATTGACCAAATTAGAAGCAGATTCTTCTGGACCGGAGGGGACTCGAAGGCATCTGGCGCCTGTTGCTCTTGGAAACGCATGTGCCAACCCAAGTTACAGGGTGGTCTAGGAATTCTTAACCTGAGCCAATTCAATAATGCTCTTCTCTTGAAGTGGTGGTGGAAGATTCACACAGAGCATTCCCTTTGCACGAAGGTCCTCAAGTCTCTTTATTTCCGAAATTCACAAAACTCATTCATTTGCCCAACCAAATCCTCTGACTTTTGGAAGAGCATATACAGACTTAAGGAACAGTTTGATCTTTGCACCTCCTGGACTCTTGGCAATGGCCACTCTATCAAATTTTGGACCTCAAGATGGCTGGAAGGTTACAGTATCGCCACACTATTCCCTGCATTATTCAATGCTGCTTGGAACACAGATGCCTGCTTGACTACCCAGGGATTTAGACAACAGGGCAGATGGACTTGGAAGCCAGGTCTAAACTCTTCCACCTCTACCAGTATCATCTATGAAAAAGGTTGTCTACTCAATCTACTCCAAAACATACATCCCACCTCTACACCAGATAGCATTTCTTGGCGCTTTTCCACTGCTGGCGTCTTCTCGGTCAAGTCCGCCTACCAATTCTTCAGCATCTCAGGTTTGATTACTCCCTTCTTTAAGGCGTGTTGGAAATCTTTGGCGCCACTCAAGTGCAAAATCTTCATTTGGATGTTGAGTTCGGAAGTGCTCAACTCTAAGGCTCGTCTAATCTCCAAAGGATGGAATGGTGATCCGGCATGCACATCTTGCGCATGTCCGATGGAAACCACATACCATATATTCTTTGAATGCCCAACTGCTTGCCAATTATGGCAACACTTCATGCAGCGATTTGACATCACACACCTCCCCTCCTCTGTCACGGAATGCTTCTCACAGTGGTGTTTTGACCACCACAAACACAAATTCTCTTCCTCATGGCACCTGGTTGTTATTGCATCGTGTTGGAGTATTTGGAAAGCTAGAAATGCTCCTGTTTTTCATGCTAAATCTATTACAAGTGAAACACTAGTTGCTAATACTAAATTTTGGATTTCTCATTGGTTAGATGCAAGCCGAGATTCTAAGAAGAAGCGACAGATTCTCAAGGAACTACAAGACACCGGCGACACAGATCTTATGATACCAGCAGCAGCAACACCATCCCAGCCAAGTCCCGCAAACGATCAAGCATGATTATTTTTCCATTTCTGTTATCACTGTTGTATGTTTTGGAGGCTAGTCTGTTGCCTCAGGTTGCTTTGTGCTATATTTTGTGGTTGATCTGGCCTTTTTGTATCGGGGATGGGTAATGAGGCAAATAAGTGATAGGATCCTAGGGTTGAGCTAGTTGAGGTGCAAGACAGACGTCCGCTGCCCTCTATACGTCCCAGCCCTATGCAATCCTGATCTTCTTTTGCTTCATCACCTTATCGCCCTGGCCTTACGATCAACATCAGCCTGTAATGTTATGACTCTATTATCTTTAATATATATTTTGTGAGGTAGGTTTAATCCTACCTTTTGCCAGTCAAAAATAAATAAATAAATAAATAAATAAAATAAAAAATAAAATAAAAATGCAGCATTATTGTTTTCTCTATGAGACTTTCAATTTTGCCCAGTGTTGCCATTTCATTTTCCATTAAAAAGAAATGAGTAGCTCATTTAAGAGAAGAACAGGTCTGTCATTGTGCAATACCTAGCTCATTTAGGAGCTTCAATAATCAAAAATATACATTACTTTAACACTAAGAGTATCTGTAGTCGTTGAGACTCAAAATTTTCAAATTTGGTATTTAGAAATATGAAGTTTGAGTTCAAACTGTAGTCGTTGAGACTCATTATTTGAGTTTGAAACCCAAAAAATGCACGGACGGGAGATAAAATCCCGTCCGAAAGTATTTTATAATTAAGAAACTTAATTAAATATAAAATTAATCCTAATTTCACCTTATTTCTTAATTAAATATCCATTTAGTCATAAAATGTACCCATAATACTTTTATAGGCTTAGTGCTAAATAAATGAGATTGAGAAGAAAAGTTCGAGGATGGGATTTTGTTTTTTTTTCGACGAAAAATCAAACATCACCTGATACTTGAAAAAAAATAATTTCTGGAACGAAAAATTTTATTGTCTGATCAATTTTTCGGAGAAATTTGTGCACTAACGAAATTTGATCTTCCGATTGCTATGTTTTGACAATTCATATTTCTCCTCTCAGATATAGAAGAACACTATTCCTTCAAAACTCAAAATTTTCAAATATAGGGAATGACTGCAGTTTTTTTTTTTTGCTTTCAAAATTTCCAAAATTTAAAAATTTGGAGAACAACTACAAATGCTCTAACCTATGGTGTATTTTAATGAGTGTAGACATCTAGTAAGACTTATATTTTAAAACAGAAGAAGTAGCTACCACTCAATAATTGTAATATTCGGATTTTTGACCTAGTGAAGGAGCAGAGGAGAACAACTCTCTCTATAAGATGGTATTTTTCAAAAATGACCCACTTTTTGAAAGTATTTACCAAAACAATCCACTTTCGAAACTAATTATCAAAACAACCCACTCGCTATCAGATAGCGTGTTTAGTGAAATATCACTGCTATCTGCGATAGCAAGTGTATGGTGAGGTGTTTCTCCACCACTTTCAGAAAAATCAAAGAAGATATCAAGTTTAGACTCGCTATCTCAGATAGCGCGTGTGTTTGTACTACACTCGCAACTGAGATAGCGAGTGTATGGTCTTGAAGAAAAAATATCAAGTTTATACTCGCTATCTCAGATAGCGAGTGTGTTTGTACCACACTCGCTAACTGAGATAGTGAGTGTCGATTGGGAAGTTTTTTAAACACTCAATATTTCGCTCTCTCTCACACTTCTTTCTTTCCATTCTTTTCTTCACTTATCTTTCTCTCCACTTTGGAATGCCTGTCTGATGCACAATTCGTCTATGTTCGATGAACCAGAAGATTCTTGTGGAACTTGATTTACTCTCGCACTTTGTGACATCTCCTCGGTAACATGAACATTAACATTATTGAAGGCATCATTAACGTTCACGTCATTATCGTTCCTGTCATTTATATTAAGTGAAGAGGGTTTCGGAGTTGGGAGAGAGAGTGGAGAAAGAGAGATAAGTGAGAGAGATAGCGAAACAACGAGTGTTTAAAAACTTCTCAATCGATTATCTCAGTTAGCGAGTGTGGTACAAACACACTCACTATCTGGGATAGCGAGTATAAACTTGGTATTTTTCTTCAAGACCACACACTCGCTATCTCAGTTAGCGAGTGTAGTACAAACACACGCGCTATTTGAGATAGTGAGTCTAAACTTGGTATTTTCTTCATTTTTTCTCCAAGTGGTGGAGAAATACCTCACCAAGGTACCCGTGTACATACGCACGCGTGCGCGGGTGTACTAATACTCGCATGCATATGCGCACGTGTACTCTATCTCGCACACGCATGCACATGCACGTGTACGCACATGCACATGCACGCGTATGCACACGCACGCGTACACACACGCACATGAGTGCATGAATGAGCTCCCTATCCTGTCTTAAAACAGTCTAGGGATGTGTATGAGATTATTCTAGAACTGTAGAAAATGTGCCTCGTGGCACTTCACCTGAAGGTCCCCTTTTCTCAAGCTTAAGCTTTCCCTTTTATTTACCTTTCGGTAGTTTCCGACTAATCAATATAGGAGCTTTCTAAGAAGACTTATATTACTGATGTTCACGAGAACAAAGAGATCAGACTTATATTACATGATGTTTCGTCCGATGAGCATATCGATTTCACTTTTTTTTTAAAAACTAAAATGTTAGTTAGTAATTAGTTAATTAATTAGTTTAGTTAGATATTTAATTGGATAATTAGTTAAATAATTAAGTTTAGTTAGTTAATTAATCTACTAAACCTGAATTAAGCGAGACATTTGGTAAGCACATGGGTCCCACCATTTTTATTAAAAGAATATTAAAATTATGAAATATACTACTCCGAAAAGAAAAGAAAAAAATTATAAAAAAATTCAAACGAAACATTATGTTTTGTCCGTTTAATTTTTTTTCCTATCCTTCGCTATATGTGTTTTAGAATTTTATAACTGATATGGCTAAAAATAGGATTAAATCGGGACCGTTCACATTGGAGACGAATCTTAAAGCTCAGGGGTAAAACGGTAATTTCACCTGCTAAGGGGTCCAAAGCGGGTACTGGGTCTCCGTCTCACAGATCCAATAACCCGCGAACAGATCCACCTCAACTGGGTACGGGTCCCGACCCGATACAAACCCAGTCCGACAGGATAGAATTAGGGTCTCTGATTGAACCAAATCAACGGGCCTGATTCGCGACTATCCTCTCACCGGGAATTAAGGGATTACATTCCTAATCTGATTACGAGGATTTTACGCCTTATCAGATCACAGGAATCACATTCCTAATCTGATCCCAACGGCGACTATAAATACCCCCCACCTACCACTGTTACAGGTTAATCTCTTTTGCCAACTTAAGCTCTTTTTTAATCATCACTGGTTACTGACAAGAGCGTCGGAGGGTGCGTCACTGGGATCAACCCCGGTGTATCGCACTTCCTTGCAGGTGAACGGCGGGAGTCGGCATCCCAACTCAGACGAACAGGTTTGGACTCGCTATTCAGGGTTTTCCACGAACCCACAAATTCTATCTGTTTACCCCCACACTAAATTCAGCGGTAACAGATTGGCGCCGTCTGTGGGAAACCATACGAATAGCCTCCGCCTCTTCCTCGTCGACTAGCTCTTCTCCAGCCATGCCTCCCAGAAAAGTAAGATCTAGGGGGTCCAACCGTGGACCCAGCCATGATCAACAGCAGGAAGTCCCCGTCTCCGCAGCAGGGGCAACTTCCTCCTCCGGCCGAGGACCATTTCCAACAGGACCAGCCCCCTCTTCTAAATCAGCAACCCCCTAACGCTCCCGCTGGTCCTAACCCGCAGAAGCAAAAGCAACCTCTCCATCAGGACCGCATTTTGGTACACAATGCCTCTTCGGATTCCATGGCCTCCCACAATCCTCGAGTTTCCGACCTCTGCAATACCATCCTCAATCGGCAGAAGGATGAGGATCTTCGTCACCGTCTGGACGAAAAGCAGGCCCGAGAGGGAGCCTCCCGCCAACAGCGTCCGGATGAGCGATCTCCTCACCGCCGAGACTACAGAAGGTCCCCTACCCGAAGAGGGATGAAAGAGTCCCCCGAACACCATAGGAGAAGACCTCATTCCCTTGCCGGTCGACAACATCCGAGGAACGATGAGGCACCCATCACCCGTGCCGAGTTCCAGCAGTTCCAAGCAACGGTGTTGCAAGCCCTCAACTTCCGACCCAACAATAACAATGCTCAGAGGGCTCCTACCCCTCCACGGGTCCAAAGTCCTCACCATCGGTACATAACTCCTCCTCCGGCTCCTAGCAACCAACAGCGCATGCCTAGCCCTCACTGCTCCCAGAGCTACCATCGTCGCTCCCCTTCCTATGAAGATGAGTCCAGAGGCTCGTTTGACTATCGTCGAAGGGACGATGCTCTCTACCGCCGTCTCCACGAGATGGAGAGGCGCATCGGCCGAATAGACAAGGATGAGGAGTTAAGAGGAAGGACCATCCGCCCGAGCAGATCTCCCTTCTCCCGGACCATCATGGAAGCTCCTATCCCAAGAGGTTTCGAACCCCCAAAGTTTGAAACTTACTCGGGGAAGTCGGACCCCGTGGACCACATCGAAAGCTTTAAGACCCTCATGCTAATCCACCAAGCTTCCGATGCTTTGCTGTGCAAAACCTTCCCCGCCACTCTTAAGGGTTCGGCTCGGGAGTGGTACTCCCGCCTCGCCCCGTCTTCCATATTCTCCTTCGAGCAATTCGAGAGCCTCTTCATCACTCATTTTGTGAGTAGCAGACACATGGAGAAGACTAACATCTCGTTACTCCAGCTCCGCCAGGAGAAGGGAGAGAAGTTGAGAGACTATGTGAGGAGGTTCACTGCAGAAGTGAGATCCATTGCTTCCCTTGACCAGCCTGTTGCAGCGGCCGCCTTCCAATCAAACGTCCTCAACTCTAGCCTTCGCTCCTCCCTTGCCAAGAAGCCCCTACATAATTTCGCCGACCCCCTTCTTAGGAGCGAGAAGTATATTCGGGCCGAAGAAGCCGAGAATCTCCCGGGCTTTGAGGAGACATCTTTCGGGAACAAACGGAAGAGCACAAGCGAAGAGGGCTCCCAAAAATCCCAGAAGGACGGCAATGGACAGCGTCGCCCGACTCCTCGGTTTGAGAAGTTCACCCCCCTCATTGCCAATATATCAGAAGTTCTTATGGAGGCGGACAAGGAAGGGCTCCTCCGCGCACCCCCGAGAATGAATACACTTGGCAAGAAGAGGAACAAGGATAAGTGGTGCCGCTTTCACAGGGACCACGGCCACGACACGGAAGATTGTCGGGCTCTGAAGGAGGAGATCGAAGAACTCATACAGCGGGGGCACCTGACCAAGTTCGTCCAAAAAGAGGGGGCCAAGCTTCCCCCCTGAGGAGCCAACAAACGAACCGAAGGGCCCGCCGAGCTTTAAGACTCAGAATCTCCCAGCTCCTTTCAAGAGGTCTTCACCTTATTGTAGAAGTAGGATCCTGATTTTCAATAAGGCCGATGCTTGTAACCCGACCGATAGTATGTAATAATGGCTCGCCCTATTGAAGCGGCCACTTAGTTTATTTCAAACTTTACATCTTTTCATTGAAAATTATTGCTCTTGCCTCTCTCTTAAATGGTGGGTTTGGAGTCCAGCTTCTTCTACATGGCTGCTCCCGCAACTTACTAACCTTAAACAACGAGTTCGGAGTCCAACACTTGGCTCGATTCCTCTTCAAATAACTCGCTCTGCAGCGGGTTAGAAGTGGTTCGCCATTCGGAATTGCTCCCACAGCCGTTGAACAACTCTACCGATGGTTCGGAGTCCAACACTTGGCTCGATTCTGTTTCAAATAACTTGCTCTTCAGCAGGTTAGAAGTGGTTCGCCATTCGGAATTGCTCCCACAACCGTTGAATCCCTCAAACGACGAGTTCGGAGTCCAACACTTGGCTCGATTCTGTTTCAAATAACTTACTCTTCAGCGAGTTAGAAGTGGTTCTCCATTCGAAATTGCTCCCACAACCGTTGATTCTCTCACATAAGCAGCGAATTCGGAGTTAAAGCTCTCCCCTAGAGTTGCTCCTCACACTCGTCTCACAAATGGCTCTCTTCCAGAGCCGAGCTCTTCACTCTGCTCGCCCCCGAAGCGGACTCAACGAGTTCGGAGCTCACAACTCTCTCCTAGAGTTGCTCCTCAAACTCGTCTCGCAAATGGCTCTCTTTCAGAGCCGAGCTCTTCACTATGCTCGCCCTCGAAGCGGACCTCTTCTCAACGAGTACGGAGCTCACAACCCTCTCCTAGAGTTGCTCCTCAAACTCGTCTCACAAATGGCTCTCTTCCAGAGCCGAGCTCTTTACTCCGCTCGCCTCCGAAGCGGACATCTTCTCAACGAGTTCGGAGCTCACAACTCTCTCCTAGAGTTGCTCCTCAAACTCATCTCACAAATTGCTCTCTTCCAGAGCCGAGCTCTTCGCTCCGCTCACCTCCAAGGTGGACCTCCTCTCAACGAGTTCGGAGCTCACAACTCTCTCCTAGAGTTGCTCCTCAAACTCATCTCACAAATGGCTCTCTTCCAGAGCCGAGCTCTTCACTCCGCTCACTTCCAAGGCGGACCTCCTCTCAACGAGTTCGGAGCTCACAACTCTCTCATAGAGTTGCTCCTCAAACTCGTCTCCCAAATGGCTCTCTTCCAGAGCCGAGCTCTTCACTCCGCTCACCTTCGAAGCGGACCTCTTCTCAACGAGTTTGGAGCACAACTCTCTCATAGAGTCCCTCCTCACACTCCTCTCACAAATAGCTCTCTTCCAGAGCCGAGCTCTTCACTCCGCTCACCTTCGAAGCGGACCTCTTCTCAACGAATTTGGAGCACAACTCTCTCCTAAAGTTCCTCCTCACACTTGTCTCACAAATGGCTCTCTTCCAGAGCCGAGCTCTTCCCTCCGCTCGGATGCCGAGCAAGTGCCGATCCGACCCCAACATCAAAGAGCCCGGTCGGCTAACCGAGCAAGTGCCCATCCGAGCCCCAAAACGGAAAAAAATCACTTTTCCCTCAACATTCGCGTAAGATCTCGATCAAACGGCTCAGATCGCTCCAGCAGCACTAAACGACAAGATAGTGTTTTCTTGAAAACTGTGCCCGCCTCGAGATCCGCGCTGAGATCAACGGCTCAGATCGCTCCAGCAGCACTAAACGACAAGATAGTGTTTTCTTGGAAACTGTGCCCACCTCGAGATCCGCGCTGAGATCCAACGGCTCAGATCGCTCCAGCAGCACTAAACGACAAGATAGTGTTTTCTTGGAAACTGTGCCCACCTCGAGATCCGCGCTGAGATCCAATGGCTCAGATCGCTCCACGTCGCTTGGTATTCCGAGCCGAGCGACTAGCGATCCGAGCCGCTCGCGCCCCTTCTTTGCCCCTAGGGTCTTCCTAGCACAAGGGTCTTCCTAGCACATCTTACAAGGGTCTTCCTAGCACAAGGGTCTTCCTAGCACATCTTCTCCGCCCCTAGGAGTGGAGCTCCTCTGCCAAAATCCCCAAGACCAAAACACTCCTCAATTTCATGAAGACAAGGATGTTGCGGGGCTATTTTGACCATGAAGAAGGGTGAATCTTCATCCCACTCCTAAAGAGAAGTTGTAGATCTTCGAATTAGCTTCGAAACGAGGGGTCACACGCCCCGATCGGACCTCCGTAGCACCGAAAAAGTGGATCTCAATACAGCTTCGCCGAATAGCTCGGAAATCCGAGCCGAGCCACTCGCGCGAGGGAAAAATCCGAACCGAACCCGAGCAACTGTCAAAATCGAATCCGAGCTCTTCCCTCCGGTCGGCTAACCGAGCAAGTGCCCATCCGAGCCCCAAAACGGAGAAAAATCACTTTTCCCTCAACATTCGTGTAAGATCTCGATCGGACGGCCCAGATCTTGCCAGCGTCGCTAAACGACAAGATAGTATTTTCTTGGGAACTGAGCCCGTCTCGAGATTCGCGCCATGATCGTGATCAACCGTCCAGATCAAGCCACATAGTTCAGATCTCCAATCCGAGCTACTGCCCTACCGAGCTACAAAATGCCAAAGATTTGCCTCGAAATCCGTGCTCAGATTTGCCGAACAAGAAACAGCGGGGAAGAAAAAAAAATTTAAGGCTAACGGGTCGGGTTCCACAACCGACCCGTACCCTCTTCTCCTTCTTCTTCTTTCGCTCGTTCCCGCCAAAACCAAGAGAACAAATCCCGAGCTCACCTTCAAACTTCGATCTCTACCTCCGTGCCTCGCCACCTCCATGGCCGAACTCCTCCTATAACCTCTTCGCCCATTCTCCCGAGCTCGACTCCGTATTCTTCACGAGCTCCGAGGCCCCGCCGAGTTCTCCAGGCCGAGCCCAGCTCCCTCCTCCTTCAGCGAGCTTCTATGTGCCCTGCCATGGCCAAAGCTCAGCCACCGAGCCCACAATCCAGAGGTCCACCCTCGCCGGCTTTGCGAGCTCGAGCTCTCCTCAACTCTGAGCTCCGAGTTCCATTCTGAGCTCTCCACTGACGTCAAGCTCCAAAACCCAACCGTCGAGGGCCAACTCCAACTTCACGAACCTCCCCATTGAGCCGAGCTCCAACTCCGGAGCTCCGAGCTCCGAGCTCCTTCCTCGACGAAGCCATCGTTACCACGAGCTCTGAGCCCTCCACGAGTCGAGCTCCGAGCTCCGAGCTCGCCACCAACGAGCTCCGAGCTCTCCACGTGCGAGCTCAAAGAGACGAGCTCCGAGCTCTCCACCAACGAGTTTCACCATGGCCAACGACGCCATCATCGGCCACCTCCTCGCCATACCGAGCTCCTCTCCTTTATGCTCCACAATGCTGAGCTCGTCTCCCTCAACCGAGCTGCACTCAGTCACCCAGCTCGCCTCCTCGTTCGCAAGTTGTCCCCGTCGCTGAGACCCTCTCTCTCTCGCCGAGGTTCTTCGAAGACGAAGAAGAGGAAGGAAGGAAACAGAACGAAGAAGGGAAGAAGAACAGAGGAGGCGGGAAGAAAAAAAAAGTGTGCCCGGTCGGACTGCCGAGCAAGTCCCCATCCGAGCTCCAAAAACGGAGAAAAAAGCCACCGAGCGACTACGACCGTTGGATCTTCCAGAAATTCGCGCTTCTGGTGATGGACGGTCCAGATCGCGCCACGTGCGCTAAACGACAAGATAATGATTTTTTGGGAAACGCGCCTCCTCGAGATTCGTGCCGGGATCCGACGGCACAGATCGCGCCACGTGTCAGGTAATATTTAATTAATAAATTTATTTATTTAATTGTATTAATTATTTAAAAATTCCGAAAAATATTTAAAAAATCGAAAAAAATTAATTAAAAATTCTAAAAATAATTATTAATTCAGAAAAATTGTTTTAAAATTCTGGAAAAATAATTATTAAATTAGAATAATTAATTAATATTTTCGATAATTAATTATTTAATTCGAAAAATGAATAAAATTCAAAAAAATGAGAAAAAATCCAGAAAAATCTAGAAAAATCACCAAAAATTCAGAAAATTCTGAGAATATTTTTGGGCATTTTACAAGCCCAGAATAACACCGTTACACCCCAAGCAAGATCCAAAACTCCCTTAAGAACACCGATAAAAGCCCGTACGCCATTAGAACAGTAAAACTACTCCTCAAAGACTGAAAAACTCAGTCTCTAGGAGTGGGGGGCTCGTGATATGGCTAAAAATAGGATTAAATCGGGACCGTTCACATCGGAGACAAATCTTAAAGCTCAGTGGTAAAACGGTAATTTTACCTACTAACGGGTCCGAAGCGGGTACTGGGTCTCCTTCTCACAGATCCAATAACCCGCGAACGAATCCACCTCAACTGGGTACGGGTCCCGACCCGATACAAACCCAGTCCGACAGGATAGAATTAGGGTATCTGATTGAACCAAATCAACGGGCCTGATTCGCGACTATCCTCTCACCGGGAATTAAGGGATTACATTCCTAATCTGATTACGAGGATTTTACGCCTTATCAGATCACAGGAATCACATTCCTAATCTGATCCCAACGGCGACTATAAATACCCCCCACCTACCACTGTTACAGGTTAATCACTCTTTTATCAACTTAAGCTCTTTTTTAATCATCACTGGTTACTGACAAGAGCTTCGGAGGGTGCGTCGCCGGGATCAACCCCGGTGTATCGCACTTCCTTGCAGGTGAATGGCGGGAGTCGGCATCCCAACTCCGACGAACATGTTTGGACTCGCTATTCAGGTTTTTTCACGAACCCACAAATTCTATCTGTTTACCCCCACACCAGATTCAGCGGTAACAATAACTATAACAAAATCACAAAATGATATTTCTATTTATCTATTTTGTCATTTTTTTAGTTTGCACGAATTGTGAATGCTCTTATGGGGTTAAAATTAATGTGAACAACCTTAACCTTAATCAATAAGCAAGTAATGTATATATCAAAACTTCACACCCCAAGCAAGTAAAGTATATTGAACAAGTGAAAAACCTTCAGCAATAAGGCAATAAGCAATGACTTGTCCACTCAAAAATTAAAGGGAGCAATTATCAACTTGAAAAAAGTGTTCCTTTGTCCTCTCTCCCTCACTCAGTCTCACGCAACAACCATTAGTTTTTTCTTTTTGTCCTCTTTCCCTCACTCAAGCTCACCGTAGGGGTGGTATTCGGTATTGGAAAATTTTTTTGCATATTTTTCGGGCCGGATTTCGGTTGGCTCCGGCTACCGGCGGCGTCGAAAATTGATTGAATCATGTTCCTCTCGTCGAGTAGTATTCTGTAATGTACTCACTTGCCAAAAACGGTTTCCGTATGAATGAAAAATGTAGATCCAAAGTTGGGTACTCGAAATGTACTAACTTGACTAGTTGGAATGAATAATCCCACATCGGGAGGTGGGAAAGATTTTCTCTAATATATAAGCTACAGAAATGGACTAAAGGGCGTAGCCCTAGGATTACCACTAACGTGTAGTATGGAGAGGACCTAACAAAAATAACAAACACATGCGCGCGCGCGCCCGGCCCCAGCTCGGCGTTTGGTTTGACCTAGCTAAAATAACAAACACGCACACGCGCGCTCCCGGCTCGGCTTGGCTCTGGCCTATATTTTTTTTTGCCCCGCTCCAAATTTTTCCCCAGTTACTATTGAGGCTTTTCAAATTCTGTAACTGCTGGTACCATTACTCTGTAACAGCAAAGTAATGGCTCATCAGTTACGTTTTTGAACCATTACTCTACTGTTACAGAGTAATGGGCCATTACACTACAAAAAAATCGTTTTACACCGGCATTTCTACTCCGGCGTTTTGGTAGAAACGCCGCTGTAGAAACAAGGTAATGTAAAGAACAAAAAAATTCAACTCTACACATGCGTATGTAGGTATACACCAGTGTTTTTTCGTTGAAACGCCGGTGTAGATTGAGGATAAGGAAAACACACACTTACGTTCTCTCTCTCTCTCATTTTATCCCAAATTTCTTCAGATATTTCACTCTATCTCTCTCTCTCCATCTCCCTCCTCCCATCGCCGCCCCCATCCCTTCCCCCGCCCCCCTCCCCCGATGTCGCCACGTTCCCCATCGCCGCATCCTCCCCCCACTGTTGGCCCTTCTCCCATTGCCGCCTCCCTCCCCCGGCGTCCCCCCTTCCCCCATGGCTGTCCCATCGCCGCCCCCCCCAACCCCGCCGTCGACCCTTTCCCCATCGCCGCACCCTCCCCCTTCGTCACCCCTTCTCCCTATCGCCGCCCCCCTTCCCCACCGTCGCCCCTTCCTTTACACAAACCCTAGGTTTATTCTTAAAATTTCTAAATCATTTTTTTAAAATTTTTTTTTTAATTTGTAGGATGTCAAATTATGCATTGACTATGATGTTGCTGGTATGTTCTTGAGATTGGTTCTACATTTTTTCTCAACTCTCTAATTTAGCTTGCTTGTATGTTCTTGAGATTGGTTCTACATTGTTCTGCTTTGTGCTCACTTGACAACTTGCTTGGTAGGAGTTTGAGAATAAATGAGTGTATAATTCCTAATTTGAGAATCAAGTACTCAGAAGTGTCATTTTTGCTTCATGGGAAATTGAGGAGGATGTTGCTCATTGTATTAAATTGGTATGACCAAAGTTAAGAAGTTAATTTGGAATTATTGATTCCAAAATATTCTTGAAATTGAGCCAGAAATTTTTGTAGGCGGTTATATGACTAGCCTGGCATCGCTCAAAATGGGCATACAACAACCCTCTCTTTTAAAGGGGATTCAACTGATCACTTTGATAATGTGGATCAAGTGATCACTTTGAAAACAGGGAGCCCCTCAACCTCTATTTCCCTAAATCCCACTATCAAATGTTCATGCTTGTTTCTTGGGTTTGAAAATGAGATTGTTCTTTCTCATTGGTTTTAAGTGATGATGAGATGGATTATGTAACTGAAGTTGCATACTATGATTTACAGAGGAGTGACTAGTGATGAAATAATCCTGTTTGAACTTATGTTGTATCATTTGGTTAATTTGGTGTTTGTGAAACTCACTCAAATACTTTCCTTCAGTTTGCTATTTCGCTTCTTTGATATATGGGTTGGTTGGTTTTCTGCTGGATTGCCTTTGTATTGCTGAATGGGTTAGTAGACTTTGTATCTGGTCTTCATAACTAGTATATGATATAGGAGTTGGTTAATGTTGCTTTGAGATTTGTGCATATGTATGTATGTTCTTCAGCTTAATAAGGGAGGAGGAGGAGGAGGAGGAGGAGGAGGAGGATATCTCTGACTGGGGTGCTCACATGAGGCCAATCAACCCTCTTCCCTTTTAAAAAGCTTTACGACTTTGACTGCAAGAACAATTCTTCTTATCAGTTGATATCCCTGACTGGGGCTTTGTAGGAATGACACTGATGGAGATGTTACTAGGGTTGCTTGATTAAGGTATTTCTTGAAACTCTGTTAATCTAGTTTAGTTGGTTTATAAACTCTTTAAATATAGAATGGTGATTGTTGTTTATGATATGCATGGTTCTTTTGTTACTTTACTGATTGTCTTGATTGTGCTTGCAACTTTATATTTTTGATGGGTTTCTTTGAATGGGATGAGGTTGTTTGAGTTGGAAAGGGAAAAAAGGCAATCCTTTTGATGGGTTTTTGATTGAATGGGTGTTTGACAGTAGAAAGTGGTAAACTTGAGGGTATGTTTAGGGCTAATGTTGAAGAAAATACACTAAAGTTTGATACCTTTTGTTGTTAGGTAATTGCAGATGATAAAATGTGGATATGGGTATTTTACAATAGACAGTAATAAACTTTAGTGTAGTTTCTGTATACGAGTATGTGAACTATCTAAGAGCTTGATTGGTGGGTACTTTTTTCAGGGCTAATTTTGAAGAAAATGCCCTAAAGTTGACTAATTATTGTTGTGAGGTAGTTGGAGAGAACAAATGTGGATTGGGGTATTTTACAGTAGAAAGAAGTAAACTTTAGGGTATTTTATAATGAATTAGTGTTTATTGTTTTGTGCTGATGTTGTTGTTGTGGTGTAAAATGGACTAGCTATTGATGCTCCTGGTGGGTTTTTGTTCGAATGGTGGTCGGTGTTTTGGGACATTTTCATTGCGAGGACGAACGAGAAGCATTCTGATGTTGCGGCAATATACATAGAGGTAGATTTTGTTATAAATGCTGCACGAGTCCTTGTTCTTAATGCTTTATCTTGGTATGATAAGTTAGAGTTGGTTATTCCAGGTATGGATTAACTTTGTGAAATGCTTGAATGCTTAATTTTCTTTTTCACTTGTGTGGATGGTGATCCTTACTTTTTTCTTTTTCACTTGTTAAAACTATTTGATCAATTGATTATTACATGGGGCTGTTTTGATCCTTATTTGATACTTGTTAAAACCATTTGATCCTTACTTGTTTGGGGCTGTTTTGTCTAGAACTGAGCAATGGTTTGTCTAGAAGTGTAGCTTCAGGAGTTGCTTTTTTGTCTGAATTTGGAGATGAGATGGATAATGTATCTGAAGTTGCGCACTATGATTTTTTTAGGAGTGACTAGCGATGGAAATTTTTTTTATCTAAACTTTATATACAATTATATCATGATGTCTAGATGAGTATCAGTTTCTAAGATAATGTTCATGCTTGTTGCTTGGGTTTGAAAATGAGATTGTTCTTTCTCATTGGTTTTAAGTGATGATGAGATGGATTATGTAACTGAAGCTGCATACTATGATTTACAGAGGAGTGACTAGTGATGAAATAATCCTATTTGAACTCATGTTGTGGTTTCAATTGACAGCTATCTCATGAGTATTATAGAAGTATAAGTTTCATCTCAGTTAGTATCTTGTTTGCCTGAATTTGACATGGAAAATAATCTTTTTCACTCTTTGTAACTCAATATTGTGAACTCCTTATTTTGGTTATGAATGTGGGGAGATCACATTATTATGTTTATGAGATTACAATTTTATGATATTATACTATTATGCTTCATTCATATTTTATTGGGGCTCTTTTAGTTTTGCAATTGGTTTTGAATGCAAGAGTGTTCAAGGTTTTTTTTTAAATTTTTAATTTTATTATTTTTTTAATATTAATTTTTACTTTAAAAAAAATTTTTTTTATAAAATATATAGCTACCCCGGCGTTTTTACAAGCGCCGGGGTAGCTTCTAGCAAAAACTAGTAGTCTATACCGGCGTTTTAAAAAGTGGCGACCCGGATCTGGCCCCTGGCTTGAGGGTCGAGCCGGACCAGTACGGGTTTGCGGGTTGGCAATTTTTCACCTTGTGTGTGTGTGAAAGAATAGAGTTGAAAGATTAAATATTAAAGAGAGTGTAGAGTAGACAATTTTTAGAAAAAAAATTCAAACAATTGGCCTAGGGTTAGCTAGCCTTTTTTTTTTTATTATCTCCTCTTTAATCATTTCACATTTTTCAAACTCCTACAACAAAAAATATAGTATCTTCTCTTCAATCATTTCACATTCTACAAACTCCTACAACAAAAATTATGCACATTCTTGAACAATATGAGGGAAATATTATCAAAGTTGCAATATAGACAAGAAAAGCAAACAAATGAAATGAGAGATAAAATATTAGAGAAACAAGCTACAGTATAATAGACTTAAGATGTACAATAATCTTTGAAAAACTCACTAGTCTAGTGATGTGGCACTCTATGAGTGGTTCAATCCAGTGTTTGGTTTTGGAAACCTCACCCAATTCTACAAATCGCAATGGCTTTCGCGTCGTTTTTATATGGCTATCCCGGTGTTTATTAACTTAGATGTCTACATTCATTTTCTCTACAAGGATCAAACACACAAAAATCATCAATTCGTTAAAAGAACACACACATAAATACCACTGAGTTGTAGTTCGAGTTGTAGTTCAGATGGTAAAAGGTTGGGATGGGTAAAGGAAAGTTTGAGGTTCGAAAGCATGCTAAATGTAGGCCTTTATTCAGAAAAACACACACACATACACATAAAAACAATGGAAAAACCCATCAATACATGAAATCATTAATCATGAAGGTAGAATTAGTTAGTACCTTTTCGTGTTAGCAATCAAGAGAGAAACCCAAGAGCTGAGAAGCTTCAATGAAGAAATGTTCCTTTGGGCAGGAGACAACAATGAAGAAAGCTTCAATGAAGAAAGGAGAGGATAGGAGAGGAGAGGAGACGGGGGCTTCGGGCAGGAGACGACGACAGCGACAGCAAGTTGGAGTTAGGGTTTTGGCGATGGGAGCAACGATGGCGATGGGAGCGTCGAGGGCTAGAGACGACAATGGGGTCGAGGAGAACGGATACGGCGGTGTTGGCGATGGGGGAGGTCGGGGATGGCGGGAGTTGATTTTCGATTTTGGGTTTTGAGGGAAAGAGAGGATTTTTTTTTCAATTTTGGGATTTGAGAGAAAAAGAGAGAAAGAGGGAGGGAGGGAGAAATGAAAAATATATTGGGGATTTAATGTTTTTGGGGGCTATGCCGGTGCTGGTAAATAAAATGCCGGTATAGAACCCTATATCTCGGCGTTTTCCAAAAAATGCCGGGAAAAATGCTGCTTATTTCGTGGCAGATTTAACTATAGGTCTATCCCGGCGTTTCATACAAACACCGAGATAGAAATGCTGGTATAAACACTTTTTCTAATAGTGCAAGTGGGTTATTAAAATGCAGTTTGTGAACTTGTCCCCATCTATCACCATTTCATCCTCTTCAAAGCCCCCCCCCCCACCCCCACTCTCTCTCTCTCTCTTCATTCTCTCTTCCTTTCCATTTTTTTTATTTCTGGAAAAAAAATTCAAAATATGCCCAACCAACAGGCAGCCCGTGGTTCAGCCCGGGCCCGATCGGGCCGGTTCAACCCAATCCCGGATCAAGCTAGACAGGGCCGCTTGCGGGTCGGGCCTGCGCAGGTTTTCGAGCGGCTAAGTGGGGCCCGGCCAAGACCGGTCATCCTTGAGGGTTAGGGGCCGATTCAGCCCGAATTTAGGTGGGCCAGGTCGGGCTGCAGACCTAGCGAGCCAGGCTGGGCCGGTCCTAAGCTGACCCGGCCCTGATGCCACACCAACACTCGCACAACAATTATCGCTATTATCTCCCTCAGCCAGTCTCACTCGCACAGCAACCATCTCTTTTATTTTTTCTTCCATATCTAGAGTAAGTTAAGTCACTGACTCACCTTCGAAAAATATATACCAAACTAACCCACTTCCAAAATTATTTACCAAACTCATGCACTTATTAAAATAATTGATTTATTTAATACCTATAACCCATTTCTCAAATGTAATTACTTATAAACCCAAATACATTAAAAAAAAACTCGAGACTATGCAAAAAGTAAAGAAACTTTGATTAAAAAAGCTTTAAAAAATTTAAAATAAGACACATTGATAAAAGACTAATAGAAAGAAAACATATAACTGATAAGAAAATATTAGAATATTCAGTAATAACAAGTAGAGTAACTGAAAAGTGAATTAATTTTATTTATAAGACATTTTTCGAAAATACTTGCAGAAAGAGGACAGTTGCCCAAGTATTTGTGCTCATGGACTCAATAACTAAACTCGACGTTCCCAACGGCGAGTTTAGTTATTTCATCCTCGCTATTGGAAAACAACGTGTTTAATGCTGATTTTTAGTTGAAAATTTTCAAAGAAGACTCGTTGTTCCCAACGGCGAGGACATTTATACTAGACTCGTTGTTGGGAACAGCGAGTTTAGTTCAAAATTTTCAAAGAAGACTCGCTTTTCCCAACGCGAGGACATTTACGCTAGATTCGTTGTTGGGAACGGCGAGGATGTAGGAAATTTTACAGAGAGTGAAACATTCTGTTAGACTTAGTGAATTTTCGAAAAAAAATCCATAGATTTTTAAAAAAAAACTAAACTCGTTATTCCCAACAGCGAGTCTAGTGTAAATGTCCTCACCGTTGGGAACAACGGGTCTTCTTTGAAAATTTTGAAATAAACTCGCTGTTCCCCAACAGCGAGTCTAGTATAAATGTCATCGCCGTTGAAAATAGCAAGTCTTCTTTGAAAATTTTGAACTAAAAATTAGCACTAAACACGCTGTTTCCCAATGGCGATGATGAAATAACTAAACTTGCCGTTGGGAACAGCGAGTTTAGTTGTTGAGTCCATGAGCGCAAATACTTGGCCAACTGTCCTCTTTTTGCGAATATTTTCAAAAAGTGTTTTATAAAAAAAATTAATTCCTGAAAAGTTACCTAAAGAAATACAAAAAATAATAACATACAAGATATTAGATTATAGAAATGAAGAAGCAAGTTGGTATTACTAGCACCTACTAACACATAAAATATTAAATTATAAGAATTAAGTTGGTATGGATAATATTCCAAAAGTAGAAATATCAATACACGAATCAAATTCAAAAGTAGGATAAGGAATTAATGTGATAAATATCCAAGAATTAGAAGAAAATTATAACGTCCCAGAAATTGTAAGAGATATAAGAAAAGACTTAAAAATTATCAATAACAACATAATATAAGTATGCACATATAACTGATGACACTGAGGAAGAATTAGGCATAACAAAAGAAGTTACGAAGGAGTTAGAAGCTATAACAAAACTTAATATAAACATTTTAGAAATAAAAGATTTAATGGTCAATCTCAATTCAGAGGAAGTAGAAGAGGCCTTAGAGCATCCACAGTCGTGAATTCTATAAAATGCATATATGGAAAAATTGAAATAGCACTACAGTGGCGAAATGGTAAAATATAGCAAAGGTAGAGAGAGAATTGAACGGAAACACGTCCGTCTAAATTTGTGTGATTTTTAAATTTTTTTTAAATAGTTTAATTTTTTTATGGTGGGACCCATGTGCACCAAATATCTCACCAAATGGCCTAGTTATCTACAATTAATGGATTAATTAGCCAAAATGGCCCACTTAATTAACATTTAATGGATTAATTAGCTTAACATTTCGTCTCACCACGGTGGTGTTTCGGACACTTAAAATTTATAAAATATTTCGGACGAAACATAAATAATATGCATATTGTTATTTTCTCTTCCAAATATAGTAGTCTACTGTAGCTCATATGCCATATTATACATATATAGCACACGAATGCAGCGCTACGAAAGCTAAAATATGCATAAAATGCAAATATACCATACAACTATGGATGCTCTTAAGGAATTTAGATATAGCAAATGAAGAAATAAAAATGGATCAAGAAGAAGACATGACTATAACAAAAACTAAAGAAAATACAACTAATATGTATGAATACTTAAGATCACCACCTAATAAAAGACCTTATCCTAGTCATTTACCATGAAAATAGCAAAGTAAATAAAGGAATCAATCAGAGAAAGAAAAAGAAAAAGAAAAAGAAAAAGAAAAAGAAACCCCAAAATATGAACTTACAGAATATTATGAAAAATGAATAGCAGAAAATGGAGAATGACTATATTTAGACTGTGTAAAAGATGTAGATAGAATAATAGAAGAATGGGTAAAAACATCATTAATAGTAGGATTTTAGCAAAACGTCTCAGGATATACATTCGAGACATTTATAAAAGCAATCTTCATAGGAGTAGTAGCAAAATGGTGGAATAGAATAATAGAATAAGAGAGAAATAAGATCAGAAAATCAAAACCAGTCGATGACAAAGGAATAGAAGAAAATTCAGCATAACGAACCTTAGGATAAAAGAAATAATTACAATTACGATATAGCAATAATAACAGAAAGACACATTATATATAAAAAGAATCAAGCAAGATGAAAACTAAGAAAACTACAAATATACGACATGTGTTATTTTTACAATTACGCTTGCGAATTCAGAGAATATTTTCAAGAAAGCTATTTAACAAAAGAAGAAAATATTCCAATCTTAGACTCATTTTTCCCTAAAACTACCAGATCCGTGGAGTATAAACATATATAGTGCATGCATAAATGAGAAAGTGAAACCAGAATCAAATACTTTAGGATATAAAATACAATTTGTAAGAGATTACATAAATAAACCATAAAGTATTATAGAACATATAAACAAAGAATGTGTTATGAGGAAACAATCAAATCATTGGGGATGTAATAACAGTTATAATTATACCGAAAGGCATAAAAAATGCAAAAATATACACCAAAATATAGAAAAACTTTTAAGAGACACAAAAAACCCTATAAAATATATTTCAAAAATAAATAAAAACAAATAATGTCCAAAAAAGCCAAGAAAATGTAATTGTTATATATGCGGAGAAGTGGGACTTATATCACCAAACTGTCCTAAAAGAATTAAAAAAGAAAATGTGAAATATATAGAAGAAATTGAAGAAATGTATAACATAAACTATGAATCCATAGAATATGAAGAAGAATGATTAGAAATATGTGAAGATGGAAAAATAATGATAATAAAAGAAAATAGTGGAAATAGTGAGGATGAAATAGAAGAATATGAAATAAATGTGACAATAGATATAACAGAAATACAAGAACAATTAGAAAGAGAGAAAAATAATGAAGAAGTAAGAGAAAAAATGAGTTTTGATATACAAAAATAAGATAAAATAAGAGCAACCAAATTAGACATAAAACCCAAAGAAATATTTAAATTTCCAATATTTAAAAGAAAAAAGAATCTATAATAATAGCCATAAAAAATAATCATCCTATAGACATTGAACAAACTCAAGGAAAAACTATAATTTCATTGATAACAGAAAGAATAATCGCAAGAAATGAAAAAAGTGAATGAGAAAACCAGAAAAAATTAAAACACATATATTTAGGAGCAGTACAAATAATAATAAAAGCTTATTTTAAGGAATGAATAAATACACCCTTAGAATTATACTTGATAGATTGTAGAATAATATAAAGTACACAAGGGTGTTTTTATTGGTTAGGATATCTCAGAACAAGTACAACCTCTTCATGAAGCTTGATGGGTGAAAGTGGAGAACAAAGCAACTAGAAGACTTGGCAAGAATGTGATGCCAAATGGGAGTTCCAAAACTTACCGAAAAGAGAAAAAGAAACTTGTACCCTATTTTAACTATGGTGATCTTGGCCACATCCATGCAGTGTACGAAGAAAGTGCAATTTTTTAAGTGCTTAAAATGGCGGCATATGTCATATGTTTGCTCTAATGTTGATGCCAACCCCATTAAGAATCTAGAGTAGTCATGAGGGGGAGATCGTCGGATAACCCCGTGAGTAGTCTAATCAACATCAAACAAGAAGAATAATGGCTACAGAAATTGTGTAGATTTGCTAAGATCAAAACCGGGAGGCCATCAGAAAATCACATATTGGATGCTCTAAATGATCGGTGGTCGATGCAGGGTCATCGGGAATGGGTGGTCAAAAAATATCACATACAATTCGTAATGTCGTTCCCCTTACCTGAAAAGCACGAAGATGTGATCGCTTTGGGAGTGGTGGATTTCAGATAGTTCACAACCATTTTTTTCACCTCAGTTTCGTTATTTCGGAGCAGAATTACCTAAAGGGGATGCTTATTGGATCTGGATTCATAATATCCTCTTCCATTCTTGGAGGAGGGAGACACTCCAAGAAATTGTTAGCAAATTTGGCACATTAATGGAAGCAGACCCCAAAACAGTTAAAAAATCCGATTAAGTGTCAGCTAGAGTTATAATCATAAGCCATGACATTGGCCTAATGCCTAGATTTGCTAAATTCTACACATATGAAGAGGCATATTTGGTTTGATTTGTGTTTGAGACAGCAGTGCCTAAAGAGGGGGTCCAACCGAACCATAATCCCGCTATCTTAAACTCACCAAGAGACGAGCGTACTTACAAGACTACATCGGCGATCGAATCGTCGATTGGCGGAGCACACGAGTTCGAACGTGCGCACAGAGCTTCTCTGTTTGTCTCATGGTGGACGGTCGGAAAAGGCGACCCAGATCACCAAGGAAAAGGTGACCCAGATCAGCAAAGCAACTACAGCCTAGATCCTGCTATCTCAAAATCCAACGGTTTGTATTACAGTCAAACAAAGGCGCTAGCTTTGGTTAAAGAGGACAACGAAGTAGAGTGGCAGAGGGGGATTCACAGAGGAGAGTGGCAGAAAAAGCAAGGGCTAGTAGCAAATCTTGCCATTTTGAGCTCTTGAACTCAGTGGATTTCGAGGAATCTCCTTTTCGTACAAGGCTAGCTAATAGAGGATTTTTTTTCCCAAAATGACCCTTTTTTTGAAAGTTTTTCCCAAACTGCCCTATTTTTTATTTTTGTTCCCTAAACAACCCACTCGCTTTTTGAAAAAGCGAGTTTGGTTAAAAATAACTCGTTTTTTCAAAAAGCGAGTCTGGAACTTTTAATTTTCGAAATGTTAGACTCGCTTTTTAAAAAAGCGAGTTATTTTTAACCAAACTCGCTTTTTCAAAAAGCACGCTTGATTATTTTGATAAATATTTTCGAAAGTGGGTTAGCTTGGTAAATACTTTTAGAAAGTGGATTAGTTTGGTAAATAATTTCAGAAAGTGGGCTATTGTGTATTGTGGTAACAAGTTCTTTCTATATCACATTGTCACTTGATCTTCTTTAGACCACTATATATGAAATCGTTTGTCAGGACTTTCTATATCACATTGTCACTTCATCTTCTTTGGTCCTGATTTTATAAATTTAGCAACTGTTTAGCAGTAGGAGGGGATATACATAACTTGACATTATTTCAGTATATACATAATTGGTGTGTTTTAAGTTGTCGAGAATGAGCTCATAGATACTCTCAATCCCCGGTATACACATAATTGGCTTTTGACCTATCAATCATATGCGCTGAGTTCTTGCGCCAAAAGTCTCACACTCGCTTTCTGAAAAAGTGAGGGCTCATCTCTTTTTCATCAGCACACCTATCAACCAAAATAGTTCACCATTAGGTCACGATCTTAGAAATCAGATCCAATGGTTAACAGATATGAGCCTCGACAACAATCTTAACATTTATCCATCCACATACTGAATTGGCATATGTTGATGCTCCTACCAATAAATCAGTGGACAAATCATAAACAGAATGAACAATTCATAAACAACAATATAAACAAACGAAAGAAAAGTGATCAAGAGAGAAAATTTCTTCTTTGTTAGGAAAAAATAAACTAGGACTTTCAAAACAAGTGCAAGAAATACAAAACAATATATTATGAGCAAACCTTAGTCTACTGACAATATTCAGAACTAGAAAACAATGTCTCATCAATTACCACGTCAGGCTTTTGTGGTCTACCATTATGTATAATAACGACCATGAACGAAGTTACAACCACCCTTTTAATATAAGAATTTTTGGCGCAAGAACCCAGCACATATGATTGATAGGCCAAAGCCTAAGATTGATTGGGAGTATCTATGGGCTCATTCTCGACAACTTAAAACACACCAATTATGTGTATACTGAAATAATGTCAAGTTATGTATATCATCGACTACTGCTAAACTGTTGCTAACTTTATAAATATAAATAACTTTATGTATGAAGAACTTTTGTCTCTCGGTGGATTTAATACTTTAAATATAAATAATATATATTAAATATATAAAGTTTATAATTAAAAAAAAATTGTGAAGTGAGAGACGGATGAACATCATTCGTCCCTCCCTACCGCATAACCCTTTTACCCCTAAGGTGATAATCTAGTTATATGAAGGAAGGGGTAACTTGGTCATTTCCGCCAATGTGAAATACAAAAAAAAATCATGGACCCTTTTAACCACCCTCGCTTTTTCAGAAAGCGAGTGTGAGACTTTTGGCGCAAGAACTCAGCGCATATGATTGATAGGTCAAAAGCCAATTATGTGTATACCGGGGATTGAGAGTACCTATGGGCTCATTCTCGACAACTTAAAACACACCAATTATGTATATACTGAAATAATGTCAAGTTATGTATATCCTCTGCTACTGCTAAACAGTTGCTAAATTTATAAAATCATGACCAAAGAAGATGAAGTGACAATGTAATATAGAAAGTCCTGACAAACGATTTCATATATAGTGGTCTAAAGAAGATAATAAAGGGACAATGTGATATAGAAAGAACTTGTTACCAAAATGACCCACTTCCTGAAATTATTTACCAAACTAATCCACTTTCTAAAAGTATTTATCAAGCTGACCCACTTTCGAAAATATTTACCAAAATAATCAAGCGTGCTTTTTGAAAAAGCGAGTTTGGTTAAAAATGACTCGCTTTTTCAAAAAGCGAGTCTAACATTTCGAAAATTAAAAGTTCCAGACTCGCTTTTTGAAAAAGCGAGTTATCTTTAACCAAACTCGCTTTTTCAAAAAGCGAGTGGGTCGTTTAGGGAACAAAAATAAAAAATAGGGCAGTTTGGGAAAAACTTTCAAAAAAAGGATCATTTTGGGAAAAAATTCCTAATAGAGGGAGGGATAATGCTAAAAGTCCACCTTTCTGCTTTGGAGCAAATAGTGGAGAAGAGAAAGCAAGAAATTCTTAGAGCTCCAAGCTCATTTTGGGTAACTTGGGAGAAGATGAAGAGAGGGGGGTGAATGTGAATGAAAACCAGGTTTAGGGAATCAAGAGAGGCTGCTTAACGCCTCTGCGTTCCCATGTGATGCCACGGTGTGGAGCGAATCACTTTTCACTAGCTGGCAGCATTGGGGGATCGGGGCAAGTGGCACGGAGACTGAGGAGGCAGCTCCTAGAACGTGCTCTGAACGGGTTGACCAAGTCCACTCTCCCAAAAAGCTAGCTACAAACTTCTTGACATCTTCTTTTGGGCTTGGGCCCAGGTGCGAGCCCATTAATGACAAAGGCAAAGAGAAATTGATTTCAATTTTTGATGGGCCTCAATTTGTGGAAGCTGGGCCTAAGAGTGGGTCTGCTAAAGAGGTGGGTCTGCCAAAGAGGTGGTTCTCGTCTCATCTAATTCACCCAACATTTCCCATGATCCAAATCAAAACATTAATGATGAAGACAACCCATGCCTACATCTAGAGGATGATGCCCTCTATGTGGAGGACAATTCAGACTCTGAAAAAGAATTTTTTACAGATACTCAGTTTCACCAGGCGCTGGAGATCTCTCCTAACTTTGTTCCATCTTCTTTTCCATCGACTATAACGATTACACAGACAGACCATGCATTTCCACAACATACCTCAGAGATTGTAGCATCTACTTTCCCAGCAACCGCTTCTCAGAGTAGTGCCGAAACATCAAGGGTGCATGTGAGTGTCAGGGTCCAGAAAGTGGCCAAGAGGGCTCATGAGAAGTCCTGTAGAACTCCGTATTTTCAAATATTATTTTAAAATATTTGAAAATGAATTAAAACGATTTACTGGAAATTTAATAAATATTTTCTAAAAGATTTATCTTTTTACACGTGCGAAACACGTGCAAATAATTTTGGTGTAAAAATACAATTTTTTTTATTTCTAATAAGTTCTCATACTTATTATGGAGTGTATTCTAAATTTTGGGATTTTTCTGAATAAAGAAACTATTTTTACAAATATCTCGAAAGAGAGGGGCTTTTATGTAAAAAGACGTTTGGATCTTAAATAAACTATGAAAATTTGTTTTTACTGATATTTTGGTTCTCCATGGTCATCATTTGAATTTAAATATATTTGAAATTTATTTAAAATCGATTTGGTGAAGATTTAGTCAAAAAGGGTGTTTTTGCAAATATAGAATTTATGTTGGATCTTTGTGCAAATATTTTTCTGGAAGGTAAAAGTCAAATATTTTTATTGGAAACTATAATATGTATTACCATATATTATTTCGGATTTTTCTGGATTTTTATGAATATTTTATGAGGTATTTGCAAATATTGCAAAAGGGAGGGCTTTTGTGCAAAATCGCCACCCTGAGTGTAAATCCGGGATTTTCTTATCTCTGGGCAGTGCTGGGTTGTTGGAAAACTTAGTGGTAAAAGGATTTTATTTAGTTTTGATTTATTTAACTTATTTTGACTAAGAAAGGTTATATATGTGAAGTAATAAATTGGAAAAAGGACTATTTTGCAAAAGTACTTCAAAACCCTAATTCCTTTCAACCCCAGCCTGTATAAAAGAGGATGTGCAGCCGTCATTCGCTGCACAACTCCAGATTTATTAAAATATTATTTTCTTGGTGATCGGGAGGAGGATTTTTGGATCTAGCAAAAGGAAGACTTTTCGTGGATTCTTCTAAAACCAAAGGTGAGTGACATTGTTTGTGTTATTGTTTGATTTTGTGAGTGTTATGAAATCGTTTGTTTTGAATTATGTGAATGACAACGTTTGCTTGTTTTGTATATGAATGATATGGATCTTATATTGTGGTATGTATGTAAACCATTGTTATTGTTGGACCATGTTGAGGAACTTGTGGATATTGAGTAGATCTTGAGTTATGAGATTATATGTTAGAAAACATGTTAAGAATTGATCATGGTTGGGATCGGATGGTGAATATCTGGGTCTAGAGTATACAAATCAGATTTTGATCATAGTTGTGAAAGAAATTAGTTTTGAGAAACCCTAATTGAAAGATTAGTGATTATGGATCTTGTGAATTAAATTTCGACATTTGGATGACTGGGTGATGTATCCTTAATGGAGTTTATTTGAGGTTGATTATTTTTCTTGAGAACAACTATCTTTTATGAACAATGAATCTTTAGACGCTCCAGTTTGGATTTTTGTATTTAGACCTAAAATATGAAAATTGTAGGCCGACAGTCGACTGGCCTACTAAGCAGTCGACTGGAACGTCTCTACTGCTGTACCTTCAGACCTTTGAAAATTATTCGGGATAGTCGACTTAGACTTCTGTCAGTCGACTGGTCTGCTGAGAACCTTCTTAGTAAAATTTGTTCAGTCCTTTCGGGACAGTCGACTTAGCCTGTATGCAGTCGACTGGTAACCTCTGAGGTCGACTGATATGACTTAGTATATTTTTGTGAATTTTGGATATTTTTCCTCTGGACAGTCGACTTACCACAGTATAAGTCGACTGGTACTGAAGGATCTTGGTAACTTTAGTGTTACTTCGAATGATTGTTTTTTTCAGATAATTCAGTCTATAATTGATCTTCAGTTCAGTATTTGATTTTGAGATATTCAGTTCAATATTTGGTTTTAAGATGTTCATTTGAGCCACTTTTGTTTAGTGGAATTTGTTTAGACCTTTGAGTTTGAGTCTCTAGAGGTAGGTGACCCTAGTATACCGGTGTTGAGATATTTGTTAAGTTATTTTGTTGAGGCCCGTTGAGGCATATTCAGTTATTCAGTTTTGAGTTATCCCGGTAGGGTACACCGACTCTAGGAGATTTTGTTGAGTAATTAAATAACCCACAAATAATAAGGACAGGCACTAGTGGCGATATGATGAACGGGAACATGAGTTATGCACCTCAATACGGCTTTAGATGAGAGATTTGATCTCCTGAATTATCCAAGTAACTTTCTTGAGATGAGAGATTTATCTCCGGAATTATCCAGGTAAATTACCTGAGATGAGAGATATATCTCCGAAATTATCCAAGTGGTGCTTGAGATGCGGGATTGAACTCCGGAATTATCGAAGTCGAGGCGACGCACATGGGGTATTCATGTGATGATGTTTCAATGTTTAGATGATGGATGATCTCCGGAATTATCCAGGTAAAATGCCTGAGATGAGGGATCCATCTCCGGAATTATCAAGCATGGGCTAATTCTCACAGTTTATCTTTATCTTGAAGTAGTCATCGTGTTAAGATTAGTCGCATAGCGGGGATTGAACCCATATGAAGTGGAGACGTTAAGGGCTTGCACCGAACCTATGTAGAATGGGATGCATAGACTTCGACAAGTATGCATTAGAGAGTCCGCATATAGAAATTGTGTTTTCTTGACTTGGTTTTATGCATGTGTTTTTCAGTTTTCCTACACTTGACCTTTAGACTAGATGCACTTGTGGTTTTCATTCTATGATGTTTTCATGCTTTACATCTTTGTTATTCCTTATTCATCATTGTGGTTAATACATGTTGTTGATGACCTTATGTTTTACAATTAAATTATGTTGATTATTTTATGTCACTCACACCATTTATGGCTAACCACTTTAGTGTTGGGGGTTAGGGATCATCTCTACCCTCATGTGTTGCAGGTTGCTGCTTAGAGTTTGGGGGTTGTACGTTTGAGTTAGCTTTGGAGAATATAAGAGATGTAGTAGAACCTTGTGTAATTTTGTAAAGAGAAGTGTTGCAAAAGAATGTTTTTTTTTATTTAAGGTATTTTGTATTTCCGCTGCTTTTGAAAAAAAAAGATTGTTGTAATAAAGTTGGAATAAAATTATTTGTGTTTTGGGCTATGTGTACTGTTACATTGAAGTTGATGCTGGGATTAGTGCCACGTATTTTCTAAGTTATTATGTTAGAAATTCGGGGCGCTACAGATTGGTATCAGAGCATGCTTCAATTGTAATAATAGACATAGTATGAAAAACCAACCTAGGTGTGGACACTAGAGCGTGAGTACCTAGGTGGACATTAGAAGTGTGAGTACCCTGGTGGACATCTAATGTGTGTGATTTGATTGTTTGGTCATGAAGACCTGTAATGAGATTCAGGTTGGTTGTATGCTTAGACTTGAATGAAATTTCTTTATCGCAAATGTATTGATTATTTTTTACATAAAGCAAATATTTTCTCACTAGCTATTTTTGACATCTTTGTTCGCCTTGTGTATTCGATATTTATTTATGTAAGGTAGTATCCTTTCGACTTATATAATTTCTATTATACGGTATGTTTTGCTATCTTATCCACTATATATAATTTCTGGATTATATGATTTTCGCCAAAGAAATTTTCATTTGTTTATTTATTCCTAGTTATAAAATTTAATTATTTTCCGTTAGAACCTTTTAATTATTTGCTCGCTTGTATATTTTGTGCACCTCAATTTTGTGCTCACTCTTGTATTCTATCACTCTTACTGTTTTACATTTGTTTTCTTACCAAATAACTTTTGTGAAATTAACCTAACTTATTTTTATTCGGTTTTCTCTATTGCCAACAACTGAATTTATTTCTTGTTTCTATATCCCCAACCGAGTTTATATTATTTCTATTCATTAGTGCAAAACATTAAACTTTTATTGTAATTCAATAGTGCATCCCTTAGCATTTCACAAGCTTATTTTATTTCGCTATCTTACCCATTTCTTCTTGACATCCTATTTATCTTACTTTCGTGAGTTCTTCCGTTGCTCGTATACTTTGATATTACTTTTACATATTACATTAAAGTTTTGAATTTCTACGTGTTAAGTTATTATTGCTACTTTTATTTCCTTTCATTATTGTTTTGCTATACTGTAAATTTTGCTTTGCATATTTACTTTCAATTTATTATATATACCTGGATTTTCGATACTAAATATTCTTCCATTATTTTGTGTTGTCTTATTTATTTTGGAGCATTTAAACTTGATTGCAATATTTTACTCATATAAATATGATATGTTTTCTGCACATTTAAATCTTTATTATTAATTATGTTTTGCACCTCATATTCGATACCTTTATTATTACCTACGGTTGACCGCTTTTGTTATAATTTCTTTCCACTATTTAAAAGCTACTTATTAAATTTATTACTTCATACTTTTCGAGTATACTATGTGCACCCACTACTTATATTTTGGCTTAAAATTTACTATCATTACATTCTTGAATACTACATGTACTTCCTACAAATTCCTATATATGTACTACATATTTCAACATACTTGCTATGTATATCATGTTACCTTTGTTTAATCCCTACACTATGGTATATATATTTTATAATATATTTATTGTGTAAATTTGCTACACTACATATGTATTTTCTCATTCACAATTGTATTGGTGCTTCGGCATGTATTTCATTCCGTTTCTTCTTACTCTTACAAATTTCTTTCACCACTATTATTTTGTACGTCTTTATTTTATTCTTTCTTAATCTTGTCCTTTTGAGATTTTCACTTTGTCATGACCATTCTATTCAAGTAATATGTGTTTAACAAGTTTTTCTGATCGAACAATTCTCACTTTCGACTATTTCTCTTACTTATTGCTAATTGATATTTCAAGAATTTTACATATATAATGAGACTAATGGTAAAGAGATACTTCTTTTATGACATTTTATTTATACGAATTACACTATACGTTTTCATGCAATTTGAACTAGTATGGTTGATTTTACTCCACTCATATTTACCAAATTTTGGGTTTGTGTTAAGATTGGATACATCAACTACATGTGGTCTAAGTTATGGTTTGGAGTATGGTTGAGGTGTTGCCATGAGATGTGAATGTGAAATGTGTGTGTGATGTTCTAACCTTACCCTCGTTTTGTAGTGATCAGTATGGTTGCATCCCGACCCAGGAACGAGGACAACAATGAGGACGGATCTGGTAGTTCTTGAGGAACGGGAATTGACCTTGAGGCTGAATTCGCCAAGGTGCATCAGACTCTAGATGCGCTGATGGCAGTTAATTTGGCGCAAATTCGAAACCAGGAACGGGATTATAGGATTGGACAGGTGTTCATTAACGCTGATCCCACCAAGCAGGACGAGTCTCTCAAGAGGAGGAGGTCAGCATCAGATCAGGAAGGGAAGGAATCCCCAGCGAAGCAGGTCAAGTTCAGTGACCCAGTGCCGATGGCACCTGCAACTCGGGAGGTGACCTGTTATTTCTGCAAGGAGGCAGGTCATTACAGGTCAACATATCCGAAGTCGGCAAAGCAAATCAAGCTCAGCAATCCAGTGCAGAAGGCACCAGCAGCTCGGGAAGTGATCTGTTATTTCTGCAGGGAGGCAGGTCACTACAGGTCAGCATGTTCGAAGTTGGCGAAGCAAACTTGTTTTCATTGTGGTCAAGAAGGGCATATTCGACAAATCTGTCCACAGCTGAAGAAAGAGAATGCAAGGAAAAGAAAGGATCTGAGGAAGGGCGAGAGTCCGCATTGACTGATGAGGATGCAGATAACTCAGGAATGTGACTTGTGAGTGCAAGAACTTGGAAATTCATTCTTTTGTATTAAATAAAACTTTTATTTGGAATAATTGAAGATTGAGCATTTTCTTCATGTAGCAAGATTTATTTGGATTAATGAAATAAAGGCCAAAGTTTTATTAATACTGTTTTCTTGCATGCAATTGTGTCGCCCAAATCTTATTAGTCTTAGTGTGGAATTTAAGGTGTTTTCAGGCAAGGTCTTGAGGTGGTTATCCTTAGTCATGTCCTTTCTGAGGAGGGAGTGGTCACTGATTCTTGGAACAAATGTGGAAGGTCAGAGTTGAATGCAGGAGTTCAGTAGTTGTGGCAGCATGGCTTCCGGTGGCAGTTGGCAGAGTTGCGCAGCGAAAGTTTGATTTTCTAAATTCTTTGCATGATTGTGATTTGTCTGTATGTTGTACATTTTTGTTGAAATGCATTCCCTTGTGTGATTGTATTTCTTTAAATTATATTTCTATCCATAAGTTTTCATTCCTTCTTGATGTGTTTGTTTGGACTCCATTAGCAGTAGTTCTGAGGACAGAACTCTTCTAAGGAGGGAGTGATGTAGAACCCCGTATTTTCAAATATTATTTTAAAATATTTGAAAATGAATTAAAACGATTTACTGGAAATTTAATAAATATTTTCTAAAAGATTTATCTTTTTACACGTGCGAAACACGTGCAAATAATTTTGGTGTAAAAATACAATTTTTTTTATTTCTAATAAGTTCTCATACTTATTATGGAGTGTATTCTAAATTTTGGGATTTTTCTGAATAAAGAAACTATTTTTACAAATATCTCGAAAGAGAGGGGCTTTTATGTAAAAAGACGTTTGGATCTTAAATAAACTATGAAAATTTGTTTTTACTGATATTTTGGTTCTCCATGGTCATCATTTGAATTTAAATATATTTGAAATTTATTTAAAATCGATTTGGTGAAGATTTAGTCAAAAAGAGTGTTTTTGCAAATATAGAATTTATGTTGGATCTTTGTGCAAATGTTTTTCTGGAAGGTAAAAGTCAAATATTTTTATTGGAAACTATAATATGTATTACCATATATTATTTCGGATTTTTCTGGATTTTTATGAATATTTTATGAGGTATTTGCAAATATTGCAAAAGGGAGGGCTTTTGTGCAAAATCGCCACCCTGAGTGTAAATCCGGGATTTTCTTATCTCTGGGCAGTGCTGGGTTGTTGAAAAACTTAGTGGTAAAAGGATTTTATTTAGTTTTGATTTATTTAACTTATTTTGACTAAGAAAGGTTATATATGTGAAGTAATAAATTGGAAAAAGGACTATTTTGCAAAAGTACTTCAAAACCCTAATTCCTTTCAACCCCGTCCTGTATAAAAGAGGGTGTGCAGCCGTCATTCGCTGCACAACTCCAGATTTATTAAAATATTATTTTCTTGGTGATCGGGAGGAGGATTTTTGGATCTAGCAAAAGGAAGACTTTTCGTGGATTCTTCTAAAACCAAAGGTGAGTGACATTGTTTGTGTTATTATTTGATTTTGTGAGTGTTATGAAATCGTTTGTTTTGAATTATGTGAATGACAACGTTTGCTTGTTTTGTATATGAATGATATGGATCTTATATTGTGGTATGTATGTAAACCATTGTTATTGTTGGACCATGTTGAGGAACTTGTGGATATTGAGTAGATCTTGAGTTATGAGATTATATGTTAGAAAACATGTTAAGAATTGATCATGGTTGGGATCGGATGGTGAATATCTGGGTCTAGAGTATACAAATCAGATTTTGATCATAGTTGTGAAAGAAATTAGTTTTGAGAAACCCTAATTGAAAGATTAGTGATTATGGATCTTGAGAATTAAATTTCGACATTTGGATGACTGGGTGATGTATCCTTAATGGAGTTTATTTGAGGTTGATTATTTTTCCTGAGCACAACTATCTTTTATGAACAATGAATCTTTAGAAGCTCCAGTTTGGATTTTTGTATTTAAACCTAAAATATGAAAACTGTAGGCCGACAGTCGACTGGCCTACTAAGCAGTCGACTGGAACGTCTCTACTGCTGTACCTTCAGACCTTTGAAAATTATTCGGGACAGTCGACTTAGACTTCTGTCAGTCGACTGGTCTGCTGAGAACCTTCTTAGTAAAATTTGTTCAGTCCTTTTGGGACAGTCGACTTAGCCTGTATGCAGTCGACTGGTAACCTCTGAGGTCGACTGATATGACTTAGTATATTTTTGTGAATTTTGGATATTTGTCCTCTGGACAATCGACTTACCACAGTATAAGTCGACTGGTACTGAAGGATCTTGGTAACTTTAGTGTTACTTCGAATGATTGTTTTTTTCAGATAATTCAGTCTATAATTGATCTTCAGTTCAGTATTTGATTTTGAGATATTCAGTTCAATATTTGGTTTTAAGATGTTCAGTTGAGCCACTTTTGTTTAGTGGAATTTGTTTAGACCTTTGAGTTTGAGTCTCTAGAGGTAGGTGATCCTAGTATACCGGTGTTGAGATATTTGTTAAGTTATTTTGTTGAGGCCCGTTGAGGCATATTCAGTTATTCAGTTTTGAGTTATCCCGGTAGGGTACACCGACTCTAGGAGATTTTGTTGAGTAATTAAATAACCCACAAATAATAAGGACATGCACTAGTGGCGATATGATGAACGGGAACATGAGTTATGCACCTCAATACGGCTTTAGATGAGAGATTTGATCTCCTGAATTATCCAAGTAACTTTCTTGAGATGAGGGATTTATCTCCGGAATTATCCAGGTAAATTACCTGAGATGAGAGATATATCTCCGGAATTATCCAAGTGGTGCTTGAGATGCGGGATTGAACTCCGGAATTATCGAAGTCGAGGCGACGCACATGGGGTATTCATGTGATGATGTGTCAATGTTTAGATGAGGGACGATCTCCGGAATTATCCAGGTAAAATGCCTGAGATGAGGGATCCATCTCCGGAATTATCAAGCATGGGCTAATTCTCACAGTTTATCTTTATCTCGAAGTAGTCATCGTGTTAAGATTAGTCGCATAGCGGGGATTGAACCCATATGAAGTGGAGACGTTAAGGGCTTGCACCGAACCTATGTAGAATGGGTTGCATAGACTTCGACAAGTATGCATTAGAGAGTCCGCATATAGAAATTGTGTTTTCTTGACTTGGTTTTATGCATGTGTTTTCCAGTTTTCCTACACTTGACCTTTAGACTAGATGCACTTGTGGTTATCATTCTATGATGTTTTCATGCTTTACATCTTTGTTATTCCTTATTCATTTATCATTGTGGTTAATACATGTTGTTGATGACCTTATGTTTTACAGTTAAATTATGTTGATTATTTTATGTCACTCACACCATTTATGGCTAACCCCTTTAGTGTTGGGGGTTAGGGATCATCTCTAGCCTCATGTGTTGCAGGTTGCTGCTTAGAGTTTGGGGGTTGTACGTTTGAGTTAGCTTTGGAGAATATAAGAGATGTAGTAGAACCTTGTGTAATTTTGTAAAGAGAAGTGTTGCAAAAGAATGTTTTTTTTAATTTAAGGTGTTTTGTATTTCCGCTGCTTTTGAAAAAAAAAGATTGTTGTAATAAAGTTGGAATAAAATTATTTGTGTTTTGGGCTATGTGTACTGTTACATTGAAGTTGATGCTGGGATTAGTGCCACATATTTTCTAAGTTATTATGTTAGAAATTCGGGGCGCTACAAGTCCTTAGATGACTACATGGCGAAATCCGCAGTGGCAAAGGTAGCCAAAAAATATGGTGTAGATACGCATTGCCTACTCGCATATATTTTCAATTTTAAGTCAGATACAGATGTTTTTAATTTAGCCGAAAGCTGTGGTCTAGCGGTGGGTGATTTTGAGCATAATGCTTTCTTGCTAAACAAAATTAGAGAATGAAAAGGGATAGAGTAAAATTACATGCGTCAATAAATCCCATTTCGTCGTGCCCTTCTGAGGAGGGTGAGGTAGAGGGACTTTCCCACATACACACGTGCAACCCCCAAAATGTACCCCAATGAGTGTCCTCTTTGAACGTTAGGGGGTTGGGAGGGTAAGGTAAAAGGGAAATGGTCAGGGAAGCTATTCATAATTCCAAAGCGGAGGTGGTATGTCTACAGGAAACCAAACTCACAAACGGGTTTAAACTCAGAAGAATTGGACGGTCTAGAATTAAGGAATGGAAAGTTTAGCCATCGGTCGGAGCCTCTGGTGGTATTGTCATTGGGTTTAACCTGGTTATCTTTGAATGTCTTGATGAATTCCAAGGTGTTTTCTCATTGTCAGTACGACTGCTTAGGCGCGCGGAAAGCTAACAGTTACGATAGTTTATGGCCCGAATCAGTCTTCTTGTTGGGGGGAGATTTCAACATCACGAGCTTTGCCTTCGAACACCGTGGCAGACGGTCGAGCGATTTGGAAAGGGAAGAGTTCAATAAAGTGATTAATGAACTGGAGCTTATTAACATCCTTATTAAGGATAAACTTTTCACTTGGTCAAATATGCAAGCAGTCCCCATTATGACTAAACTTGATAGAGTCTTTGTCTCCAAGGACTTGGAAGTGAATTTCCCACTAGCTTCTGCTAAATCACTTTCGAGATCAACCTCGGATCACGTCCCCATCGTCCTAGCATTGCTCCCGAAAGCCAAGGAAATTCATATTCAAGAAGGCTTGGATGGAGATTCTGTGATTTCACCACATGGTTATGGAGAACTGGGCTTTACCTAACAGAGGCACAAATGCAGCAGCCTGCTGGTGCAAAAAAATACGGCTGCTAAGCAATAAATTGTACATGGAAACTTAATGTATCAAAAAATAAATTTTACAATAAAACATAATTTCTCAATAAGTATGGCAGAGAAAAATAAAGACAAAAGCTTAGTCATGTATAACAGGTTATCAGAGATAGAAATGATAGAGAAGAGTAAGGTTATGAGTATACAAATAAAAAATATTTATGCTTTTCCAAGTAAGTATGTAATAAAAAACAGAAATACTGAAAACTTTAAGATAGAACACTATTCTGAGAAACTTTAAGATATAAACCAGCCAGAGAAAACCCTGAAATGACCATACCAAATTAGATAGAGTTTGAATTTAACAAAGTAAAAGAAAATTATAAAGGAAAAACATCACAAATAATGTTTGGAAAAAGATCACTATCAATAAGAAATAAACATCATGCATTGGAACTAATAGCAATAATAAATACATTAGATAACCAAAATAATAATCAATTTAATAATGTAATAGAATACTATGAGAATAGTAAATGGAACAAAGAAATAGCCCTTGTGGATACAGGAGCTACTAATTCACTTATTAAACAAACAAGTATAAAAACAACGAAATTAATACCATTAGAAAAAATCATATTACTATTTAGACTACTATAATAATAAACATCCAATTGTCCATACAATAGTATTGCCACTAAGATAAATAATAGAATGAAATGATATTACATTTACCCAGAACACAATGATAATGAGATTTTATTAGGAAATGACTTCCTTACATCAGTACTATCGTACTAAATATAAGAGGAAAAAATAACAATAACAGTAAATAATGAGAGTATAATAATAAATAGAATAATGTCTAAATAAATCCATTAAGAGCAACAAAAAAATACATTATACATACTAATAGAATTTGTATACGAAAGATACAAATCAAGAAACTGTCACAGTCTAATAGACACTTAAGTAAGCACAAGCTTATCCCGTGAAAAATACTACCAAAATGGAAACCAGATAATAATAAAATAAAAAAAACTGGATTGATAGGAAAAATCATTATACTTGACAAGTATCAACAAAATGTTACGATACAAATGGAAAATTACATCCAAAAAATACTAATAATATATCATCTTGATGACATTAATAATGATGTCTTATTCGAAAATGACTTTTTACAACAATATTATCCTATAACTATATCACACAGAACTATTATATTTACAACGCATTGTAAACACCAAGCAATAGCAATTAGAATAACACAACTTTATACTAAAACATACTTAACCACACATCAGAGTTTCTTCAACCAAGCATGGTGATCAGTATTTGCCAAATATAACTAGAATACAGCAAGTCCAAGAATCAATTACACGAGAAATTTTACAAAAATAAATTAGAAGTCTTGTGTGGAGAAAACCATTTAGCAAAATGGCACTTAAGCAAACTCACAGCTCATATAGAGATAATAGATAAGAACAAAAGAATAAAAGTTAAACCTATAAGACATACTCCAACAGATTTAGAAGAATTCAAAATACATATAAAAGAACTAATAGAAAACATTTACATAAGAAAATCACAAAGTCCATATTCATCACCAACATTCATAGTAAGAAAACAATCAGAAAAAAAAGAGGTAAATCTAGAATGATAGTAAATTATAAGAAATTAAATAAAAATATTATAAGATTTGGATATTCCCTATAAGATATGCAGGTACTACTAAACTCAGTAAGAACAAGATAATTATATTCAAAATTCGATTGCAAATCAGGATTTTACCACATAAAACTAACAGAGGAATCAAAACAATTAACAGCATTTAGTACACTGCAAGGATTTTATAAATGGAATGTATTACCTTTTGGATATAAAAATAGTCTATGAGTATTTCAAGAATATAAGGATAAGATATTTGGAAAAATACAATAATTTTATACTAGTATATGTAGATAATATTCTAATAGGATCCGAAAACAGAGAACAACATAAAGAACATTTAGTAAAATGCATAGATTTAGTTAGAAATGAAGAAATTATATTATCAAAAAGAAAAATTTAGTTATATAAAACAAAGATATAATTCTTAGGAACAAAATTATCACACCAAGGAATATAACTACAACCACATATTGCAGAAAAAATAAAAATATTTCCTAATATTTTAAGAGAGAAAAGAGAATTACAAGTCATAATTAGACAAATAAATCAAATAAGAGGATATATACCAAACTTATTAGCAAAAACAAGTTAGCTACAACAAAAACTGAAAAAATTCAAGAAATGGAAATGGACTACAGAGGATGAAGAAAAACTCAAAATATTGAAACAACAAACCTCATAATTAAATAAACTATGATTACATGTTAAAGAATGTACATGGATAATAGAAATAGATATAAGTGAAAATAATTGGGGAGCAGTATTAAAATTTATAGATAAAGTTGTAAAAGAAGAAAGACTATCCAGATACAGTAGTGGATTATTCACACCAACACAACATAATTATGACATAAATAAAAAAGAATTATTGACAATCTTAAAAGCAATAAAACGACCTTACCTACCACGAAAATGGCAAAGTAGAGAAAGAAGTAACTTAAGAAAAGAAAAAGGAAAAGAAACCCCAAAATATGAATCTATAGAACACTACAAAAAAAAAGAATAGCAGGAATGGAGAACGGCTTGACCTAGAGTGTGCAAAATATGTAGATAGAATAATAGAAGAATGGATAAAAACCTCCATAATAGTGGAATTTAGACAAAACTCTTAGAAAACATATTTGATAAATTTATAAAAGCAACCTTTATAGGAATAGTTGCAAAATGGTGGAATGGACTTACAGAAGAAGAAAGAAGTAATATCATAAAATCAAGACCAACTGATGATAAAGCAACAGAAGAAAATTCAGCACAACGAAGTTTAGGACTAAAAGAAATAATTACAAATTACGAGAAAGCAATAAAATAAAATTTAATGTCTACGAAAAAACAGAATGTCACAATACATATAAAAAGAACCAAGCAAGATGGAGACTAAGCAATTTAGAAATATACGACATGTGTTATTTTGAAAACTATGCTTGTGAATTCAGAGAATATTTTCAAGATAGTTATTATACAAAAAAAAAAAAAACAAAAAGAGTCCAAACTTAGACTCATTTTTTCTAAAACTGCCAGATCCTTGGAGTATAAACATATATAGGGCATACGTAAATCAGAAAGTAAAACCAGAAATAGATACATTAGAATATAAAATACAATTTGTAAAAGATTATAGAGATTATGTATGCCAAGATGCTAAATCAACTATTAAATATTATAGAACATATAAATAAAGAATTTGTTGTGAAGAAGCAAGTCCAAATCATTGGGGATGTAATAATAGCAATAATTAAATAAAAAGACGTAAACACAAATTTCAAAAATATGAACCAAAATACAGAAAAACTTTTAAGATATATAAAAAACTATATAAAAAATACTTCAAAAGAATAAATAAAAAACAAATAATATCCGAAAAATCCAAAGAAATGCAATTGTTATATATGTGGAGAAGTATGACATATATCACCAAATTATCCTAAAAAAATGAAAAAAGAAACTGTAAAATACATAGAAAAAATTTTAAAAATGATAATATAAACTATGAACCCATAGAATATGAGGAAGACTGTTCAGAAATAAGTAATGATGAAGAAATAATGGAAATGAAAGAAGATAGTGAAAGAAGGGAAGATAGAATAGAAGAATGCAAAATAAAAATGATAACATAAATAACAGAAATAGGAGAGTAATTAGAAAGAGAAGAAAATATTGAAGAAATAAAATAAAGAATGAGTTTTGATATACAAAAATATGATAAAATAAGAGCAACAAAACTAGACATAAACCCGAAAGAGATATTTAAACTTTCAATTTTTGAAAGAAAAAAGAAATTTCATAATAATAGCTAGAAATAATGAACAACTCATTGACATTGAACAAGTGCAAGGAAAAACTATAATTCCATTGATAACAGAAAGAATAATACGACAAGAAATGAAAAAAAAAGTGAGAAAACCAGGTTGTTGGCTCCATACCGGTTACGCATACTATGCTTTTAGGCCAGTAAGAAGATTTTTACGTATGCGCATTAAGACACATATATTTAGGAATAATACAAATAATAATAAAGACTTATTTTAAGGAAGGAATAAATACCCCCTTAGAAATATACTTAATAGATGATAGAATAATATCATGTACACAAGATGCCCTAATAGGAGTAATATAAGGAAACTTAATGTACCAAAAATTAAAATTTATAATAAAACATAATCTATATATAAGCATTACAGAAGAAAATAAAGACAGAAGTTTAGTCATGTATCATAGATCATTAGGAAAAGAAATGATAGAAAAGAGGAAGGTTATGAGTATACAAATAAGAAATATTTGTGCGTTTACAAGTAAGCATGAAGTAAAAAATAGAATCACTGATAACTTCAAAATAGAACCACTATTTCGGGAAATAATAAGATACAATCCAGCTAGAAAAAACCCTGAAATGATCATACCCAATTATATAGAATTTGAATTTAACAAAACAAAAGATATTACAAAAGGTAAAAGCACTACAAATAATTTTTGGAAAGATATCACTATCAATAAAAAACAAACAACAAGTATTAGTACTAATACCAATAATAAATACATTAGATAACCAAAATAACAACTAATTTAAGATAGAAATAGAATATTATGACATCGGTAAATAGAACAAGTAAATAGCTCTTATCGATACAGGATCTACTAATTCACATATCAAACAAACAAACATAAAAAAAAGGGAATTAATACCATTAGAAACCTGTAATATTATTTAGACTATTATAACAATAGACATCTGATTGTCCATAAAATAATATTACCACTAAGGATAAACTGTAGAAATGAAATGTTATTACATCTACATGTAGACCAAAAGCACAATGTTAATGAAATGTTATTAGAAACTGACTTTCTTACATCAGTACAATCGTACTCAATACAAGAATAAAAAATAACAATAACAGTAAATAATGAGACTATAGTAATAAATAGAATATTGTGTAAATGAATCTATTAAGAGCAACAAAAAATATATTATATATACCAACAAAATTTGTACACGAAGGATACAAATAAAGAAACTATCATAGTATAATAGACATAGGAGCATACACTAGCTTATGCCGTGAAAATATACAACCAAAATGGAAACAAGAGAAATAAAAAAAACAATAACTTGATTGATAGGACAAACCGTTATACTTGACAGGTACGAACAAAATGTTAATATACAAATAGAAAGTTACATTTTAAAAATACTGATAATATACCAATTTGATGACATAAGTAATGATGTACTATTAGGAAATGACTTTTTCCAACAATACTATCATATTATTATATCACACAAATCTGTTACATTTATAATACCTTGTCAATACCAAGCAATAGTAATTAGAATAACACAACCTTATTCTAGGACAGACTTACCACATATCAGAGTTTCTTCAGCCCAACGTGGTGAATATCAATATATACCAAATAAAACTAGAATACAACAAGTTTAAGTAACAATTACACAAGAAATTTTACAAAAATAATTAGAAGCTCTCTGTGGAGAAGATCCTTTAGCAAAATGGCACTTAAGTAAACCCACAGCTCATATTGAATTAATAGACAAGACAAAATAATAAAAGTTAAACCTATTAGACATACTCCAACAGACTTAGAAGAATTTAAAGTACATATAAAAGAACTAGTGGAAAACAATTACATGAGAAAATAAAAAATTCCACACTCATCACCTGCATTTATAGTACGAAAATTTTCAGAAGAAAAAAAGGCAAATCTTGAATGGTAATAAATTTTAAAGAACTAAATAAAAATACTAAAAGATTGGATATCCACTACCATATATGCCTCAAAAATAAGATCAAGGAAAATATATTCTAAATTTGATTGCAAATCATGATTTTATCATTTCAAACTAACGTAAGAGTCCAAATAGTTAATAGCATTTAGTACACCACCAGAATTTTATGAATAAAATGTATTACCATTCGGATATAAAAATAGACATAGAGTATTTCAAGAATATATGGATAAGATATTTTAAAAATACAATAATTTTATACTAGTATATGTAGATGATATTCTAATAGGATCTGAAAAGGAAGGAAGAGCAACATAAAGAACATTTAATAAAATTCACATAAATAGTAAAGAATGCAGTAATTATACTATTAAAAAAGAAAATGGAACTATTCAAAATAAAGATAGAATTCTTAGGAATAAAATTATCACAGAATAGAACTACAGCCACATATAGCCGAAAAAATAAAGAAATTTCTAAATTTTTTAAAAGAAAAAAAAGAGAAGTACAAGTCATAATCGGACTACTAAATCAAACAAGACGATATATAAAAAACTTGTCAGCAAAAATAAATTGGCTACAACAAAAACTAAAAAAGTCCAAGAAATGAGAATGGATCTCAGAGGATGAAGAAAAAATTAAAATATTGAAACAACAAACTTCAAAATTAAATAAACTAAGACTACATGTTAAAAAATGTATATGGATAATAGAAACAGATGCTAGTGAAGATAATTAGGGAGCAATATAAAAATTTATCGAGATAGGTGAAAAAGAAGAAAGACTAGCCAGATACAGTAGTGGATAATTCACACGGACCCAACAAAATTACCGCATACATAAAGGTTTGAATTATTCATAATACATACAAAATTCATGGTAAGAACTGATAATACCTAAGCAAAATCTTGGATAAACAAAATAATAGATCCAACCATAGACAATAAAAGACTAATAAGATGACAAATAGAACTAGCACATTATGATTTTACGATAGAAAATATAAAAGGAAAAGATAACATTCTAGCAGATTTCCTATCAAGAAACTAACAATTTTGCTTTTGCATGATGGAGAATAGAGTCTAACAAATAGAACAGAATATAGTATTCCTCAGGGAGATTGAGGAGTAATTAAAGGGAGCATTTAACTAATTACAATTACAAATATAATTGCTTTGGTCTTCAGAGTATATTTTATCACCATCTACATGCAGAGCATATTAAGAAAATGAGTGAAGGGAGTGAACCTATCAACCTACAAAATACGAGTAAAATCACAAAAATGGCCATACGAGAGGGAATCTCCACATCCATACAACCAACTACCTACAATGAGAGTTTACTCCCAGAACCTCCAAAATATTCCAATGATTTATTTTTACAATATATTGAGAAATTATGTCTAACCACTCAAGTCAATCAATTTCTCAAAACTATTTCTCAGCAACATATGAACAAAGCAATTATATTTCCAGGAGCAAATCCAAAGACAACAAGAGTATTATTCAAAGAGGGCTTATTCACTACATATATCCATCCAGGGAATGCAAAGAACTTAGCCAACTACGAAGAAAAGTATATAGAACCACTAAAAGCTATTTTGGTCTTAAAAAAGACTCTAAAATATATGTTCGAATATTTTCAGCAATTCCAGAATTTCTTGAAGATGATGAAGAACTCTTTGCTAACATATTATAAAGATAGGTATGACTACACAAGTCCTATTTGGAGCAACTAATATTGTACCATATAAAACTGAAGAATTTGATAAACTAATCCCAGAAAGGAGAGCTATGAGATTTAGAACAATGTATTTTGAACTAAAAGACATACAAAATAGAGACAGTAACATATGGATCTACGATGGCCCAAATCCACAAAAAATAATGGTCTATAGTATAACAAAGATAAAATAGTCACAATCAAAGAAAGAAGTCTTTAGCTGATTACCAAATATTAGATAAAGGGGCCATGAATATAACATAAGAGATAGTTGTCCACTAATGTAGACTGATGAGGACAGAACCCCAGCATAACTGCGGACAATGTCGGAAAGGACAAGATAAAGCTGAAGAAGATCTATTTATGATGTAAGTGATGCATGTGAAGATTTCGGCCAAAAGGAATCTCATCTAAAGTAATGTAAGCAGTGACGTATTTGTTGGTGTATGCCATAGAGGCCAGTTGTGTATTGACATTACTAGTTTACATTGTATCATGATATTTATTTCATATATGAGGTATTTCATTTATTGTGTTGTTTATTGTGATTAAATGAACATAATAAAGTCCTTATAATAGTAGGTTCAATACCATGGAATATCAAGTGCATGAATTGATTGTGAGATCCTATTGGTTGTAATCAGAATACTATTCTTAAATGTCCCTAGTCAATTATTATTGTAAATTAGGACAACAATAATACATAGAGACTAGTATGTGCGTAGACTGATGACCATATCTCATGGGTCATGGATATAAGATATCAAGTCTTCACATGGATACATATTAGAGTAATAATGTACTGGACTGACCTACCATGAGAACGCTGCATGGATCATTACGTGAGTATCATAAGCGGTTCTCATAGTGACCATGGTGTATGTAGTCCTTTGACTTGAAGTCACTACGGTTCCCTACATGAGAAGTTATATGTTTTAATATCGTCAAACATTGTATTTAATAAGGTAATTATAAAATCGACTATTGGATATACTACAAATCATGCGAAGGTATCAGGGATGTGAGTGACTTAGATAGAATTTGTCCCTCTTACATAACAGGAGCGATATCTATGAGTCCCTTGATGAGTGAGAATACAAAATGCATGACCATGCTCAAATCAGTCAATATGTGATATTGAGCTCATTTGTTTTAGTAAGTCTACTCGGACATCAAGAAACTAAAGATTGAACTATACAAAGGTGACACGCTCTATGCTTTGTGGTCAATTAAGAAATCTGGACAAAGGGACTAGACTACATGGTAACATTGGTCACGGATAGGTTATGTCAAATTACTGACATTCGCGTTACTTGAGTATCAGTGATGTATTGCTAGATACCGCTTACTATTTGTAATACTAGAATATGATTTTAGTATTAATGTCAACGTAATAGGAACCTACAGGGTCACACACTTAGATTGGATCGAAATTGTGATTTAAGTTCATAAGATGAATTTAATTGGGGATCCAAGAAAGACTTGGACTTCTGACATTGGTTGGACATTTAATTAGATTAAATGGGCTGACTAAAGTTCAAAGGGCCACACACGAATCTGACCTAGGTCAGATTGTGAGCCCAACAACCTCATTATTCTCTTAGGGTTGATTTTCTGCACCTATACATATGATACATATCTATGAAAAAGTAATATATGAGAAAACCCTTGCCATCCCAGAAATTATGAGAGAGAGAGAGAGATCGTGAGGAACATCCTCTTCTCGTAGCTAGCACAGCGGCATGAGGAAAATCTGGATTTAATCCGTTCGTGTGGATACCGTAGAATCACAACAATATTTTAGTGTTGTGATCGGCATTAATTGGAGACAACTGATCCATCTTCAAGGTATAACTCCTAAACACGATTTATGGTTTTCGCATGGATCCATATTTAGGTTTCGATATTTCTTTGTAATTTTTTCGCTGTGTATTTGATCTGAGACTACCATCGAAACCTAACAGTGGTATCAAAGACACTTGCAAAACCATAATTCGGTTATGAATGATATGTGACTATTTATGATATGTTCACACTTTTGGTAAAAAAATTCATATATGATATAATTTTTGCAAAAGTTGCAATATAAAGATTCGTTTATGTGTAGGTTGTTAACACAGATGCCACACTAGGGTAGCCATCGGTTTGGAACCATTGAAAAGCCTGGAAAGATGTGATTTGCAGTGATGTTAGAGTTTCTTATATCATGAGTAGTTCATGCATCTGCGTCGTTTGCAGTGGCGTTAGGGTTTCTTAAAACAGGAAGGGTTCATGCTTTGGCGATGGTAAGAGATGATGAGGCCAGCTCTGCATAGGGCAATAATGATTCCCCAAAAAACAATCTTTTTTTATATATAAATAAACTAAATAAAATCATAACAACATATTCTTTGATTATTATGTTCTGTGATGCATGGTGCATGGTTGTGGCCTTAATTTTGTGATGCATGGTTTAGTTATGTGATACATGGTTTATGTTCTGTGATGTATTGTTTATATTTTAGTATTTTGAATACGGCCTGCGTGTCGTGTCTTTCTCTCTAAACTTTAATTGTACATTCTTTCTTTATATGTAAATGTAATCTCACCATGGAAACAAGAAATTGGCAATCATACAAGGACAAGATTGGAAAGCTGCTTGGAGAAGACGGTATAAAAATCCTTTGTTTAGTTTTTAATACTCTCATTGGCTTGAGAGAATCAGTGTGTTAGGGCCACAACCATGTCACATAAGTTTTATGCTTTTAATTTTGTATGAGATGCATTGTTGTATGTTAATGGATGATGAATGGTGAGATCAATTAATAAAATAACAAAATCCCTCAAAGTAAATATTAGTGAGATGCGATGGGATAAAAGTAATATTCAATTGCAAACCATTGGGTCTGACTTAACTAGACTATTTCAATAGAATTGAAGGTTTAAAGGCATAGAGTTGGGCTTTAGTCTATGAGATAGATTAGAGTAAGTGTTACTCACCAAACTATCCAAGAGTTGTATATGATGTAATTGAGAAATGTTCCATACCTAAATAACTAAATTTTGGGTGATCAGCCAAAGCTGACTCAAAACTAGGTGAAATATGGATCTTGACCTACTAGAAAATCTTACGATGGGATTTTCCTAGTCAATGATGTGGGTCGTTGATTTGAATAAAAATTAGTAGAAGTCACATTTAATAAAAAGACATTATTAAATATTTCAATGTCATGATACATACTCTGCATATTTCTGTTGATGGTTAAATATTTTTTCTTTGAATATTTCTGTAAAATGATATTTACATTGTATATTTATGTTGATAGATTACCATGGCATCCAACATATCAAATAACCTATCATTGCGATCTGTCAATGAGAAGGACAAACTGTCTGTAGGGTTGGCATTCAGGTCGAACGGGCCGGGCCGGGCCGGACCTGCCTGGGTTGGATGTTGACTTGGGCGGGTTCGGGCCTGGTTGGTGACTTAACCGGGCCGGGCCGGGCCGGGTCGAAAAGTGGAAATGGCGACCCACCCAACCCGTGAACCCTTTCGGGTCCAACCCAGGTCGGGTCGGGTCGATCCGCGGATTGGCCCGTTTAGATAGATTTTTTTTAAAACTTAAAATAATAATAATAATAATAATAATAATAAACATTAAAAATCGTAATAATAATAATAAGATTAAAAGTGTGAAATTGACAAAAAATATTGAAATGTTATTCATATGATTTTAAGTTATACAAATTTCACAATTTCTAATGAAATAAAGAATTCAATTCACAAATATGTTTTATACACTAACTAATTTCTTATATAAAATTTCAATTTACTTCAATTTTTCTAAAATGAAATAACAAGTACAGATATAATACATTTTTTTTATCTATTTACAATTGTCTTCAAGTTGATGGCCTTGAATTTGTTGTTGTTGGTCTTGAATTCTTCATTTTGGTTGCTATTGTTGCTATTGTTGTTATTGTTGTTGTTGTTCTTCCAGCGAGTTGCTCTCACTTGTGGACGTAGATAATGCTTTTCCTTGTGTCCTATTTTCAGCCTTCAGCCAGTCTTCTGTGCAAACGAGCATCTCTAACGTGTTAGGCTTCAAGCGATTCCTGTAATTAGTTAGAACTCTGTCACTTGAAGAAAATGCACTTTCAGAAGAAACTGTAGAGACAAGAAGAGTTAGTAAATCTTTAGCCATAATTGACAGAATACTATAAGTGTGTTCATGGTCTTTCCACCATTGTAAAATATCTAGTGGAGAAGAAGAAGACTCAGAATCTTGTTGGTTATACCAATTTAATTCATTTGGTTGATTAATCCTAGGTTTTTTGGATTGAATTTGTACAAGTAAATTAAATATTCTATCATCAAATTTACTCTTTCCCTTACCTTTAGAAGTAGCAAAAGAAAAACTAACTTCAGAAGTTGTACTACTAGAAGCAAAATATCTATCATAATAATCATACAAGTTATTTAATGTAGATTCAAATTGAACTAAAAAAGTAGCGCAATCAATTACTATTTTTACATTTTCCCCAAGTAATGCAAAAAACATTTCAATCAAACTCTTTGTACCTTCTAATTTGATACGAGGATCAATAACGGTAGCAACACAAATCAACATAGGAGGAGAAAAATAATAATTCAATTTTTTTTTGTATGCAGGTTTTACAATATCACCAACATAAGTATCATTTAACATTTCATTAAATGTTTGCATCATGCTAACTAATGAAATAAAAATGCTACTAGAAGTAGATTCATATATTTTTGAAATTTTTAAAGTTGCGGTTTCAAAATGTTCTAAAAATTTCAACAAAGATTCGGCATAAAACCAATCGGTGGGAGTCATTTCAAAATTGTGCATATTTTTTGCGATACAAAAATCACTTACAACTGCTTTATATTCGGTAACAACATGTAGTAAATCAAAATTAGAGTTCCATCAGTGTTTAACATCCTTTGGAAATCTTCTAAAAGGTACATTTGAAATCTTACACCAATTTTTCCATTCTTGAAATACGCTGGGACTTAATGCAATAAAATGTACACAATTTCTAATTTTAAGTATATATGGATCGGCTATTTTTAATGCATCTTGAACACATAAATTTAAAATATGACATGCACATCTAATATGAAAAGTATTGTTAGATGGAGGGTTTAATGCGAATTTTAAAGTAATAATTGCTACATTGTTATTAGATGCATTATCAAAACTAATACGCATAATTTTATCGTGAATATGAAAAACATCACAAATTTCTAAAATACGGTTTGCTATTTCAGTGCCACTATGGGGATACGGCAACACCGCAAGTGATATGATTCTTTTTTGAAGAATCCAACCATTGTCGATCCAATGACAGGTTATTCCCATCGTTGGAATATTGTTGACACCCGTCCAACAATCCGAAGTTAAACTAACCCGACAAGTTAAACTCCATAAAATTGCAATCACAACGTCCTTCATTTCATTGTACACTTTAAAACAATCCGATTTGCAAGTATTTCTCGGAATTCTTCTAAAATGAGGGTTTAAGGCCGTTTGATTAAAATTTTCTAAGTCCCTACTATCGGAATAGAAAAATGGTAACTCTTCCTTTAATACTAATCGAGCCATTTCCCGACGAACAAGATCGGGATCATAAGGGTGGCTATCAACTAGACCGGTCCTAGTGTTGATTTTTTGTTGGCCGAGTAGGTCAACAAGAAGTTCTTTATGGTTATTTTGGATGTGTCTACTAATTGTTCCGGTTCCATCATCCCTCTTGAATTTGTATGTCATAGAACATGTTTTACAAACTTTCAAACCTATACCCGGAGTTTCTTCGTCCGGGATATAATCGTAAAACTTATGCCAATCACTACTTTTTCCTCTAATTTTCCTACTACTACGGGGTTGTGTGGTTTCGGGTTGTTGTTGTTGTTGTTGTTGTTCTGCTTCTAATTGTATGTCACCTACAACTTCGTTGTGTGTACCCCATTGTTGGGTAGGAGGATCATGGTACTCTTCGGCGGGCTCACTAATTGGGACAATTTGTGGCCTACGGGAAGTGCCGGTGGAATCTTGCCAACTTTAGCTATGACCGCTACCGCGTGATCTAGACATAATGTAGTAATGTATGTAAAAAAAACTACACAATGTAGGAGCGATGAGTTATAAAAAAATCTAGAAAACAATAGGGTTGAGATAGAGAAGATAAAAAAACCAACAATAATTATAACTACAACAAAAATAAAATAAGAAGAGAGGTATGAAATTTTGATACCGTTCACCATAGATACGCGTATATAAAAAAATCCGTGAAAATAAAAATAGAAGTAGAAGTAGAATTCCTCAAATCTAGAATTGAAGAGTTGGGGAGAGCTTGTAGGAGAGTTGAAGACTTGATCACTTGGAGTTGGACGAGAGTTGAAGAGTTGAAGACGTTGTTGAATTTTGATTTCGATACGATCGGAATTTGATCGTGTATATGCCTTGAAGACTTGCCTGTTGAATACTTCGGTTGTTCACAAATTGCTTAGAATTGAGTTATAATAGTAGAGAGAGTAAGAGAGTTTTTTGTGAATTTTTTGATAGGGTTTTGGGGGGTATTTATAGGGATAAAATAACAAAAAAAAAAACCAAAAAAACCCACAAAAATGGCTATAAGAGCCGTTAAGGCTATCTGTGCTACAATACCCAGGACAACGGCCATTTTGCGACCCGTTTGACCCGTTTGGGTCAAACGGTTCGCAACCCGCGGGTTGGCGGGCGGGTTTGGCAAAATTAACTGGGTTCGCGAGACGGGTTGGGCAGGTTGGATCCGATAATTTGGTGACCCGGGTCGACCCGTTACTGTTCACGGGTTCGACCCGAACCCGAACCCGAAGTGCTGTTTCACGGGCCGAGTTATATGGCGGGTCGCGGGCGGATCGGTGGTTGACCCGGCCCACTTGCCATCCTCAACTGTTTGTAACAAATTTTCTAGACTGGTACAGGAATCTGAGGATAGTCTTCATGCATGAGAAAAAGTTGTATGTTCTAGAGCAGCCTATTTCTGATCCACCAGCTGCAAGTGCCCCTCGCACCGAAAAGGATGCTCATAAGAAGCATCAAGATGATGCCTTGGACGTTGGTTGTCTCATGCTAGCCACCATGAACTCTGAGCTTCATAAGCAACATGAGAACATGGATGCCTACGATATGATCGTACACCTCAAGATGTTCTATCAAGAGCAGGCTAGGTATGAGAGGTTTGAAGTCTGAAAGGCATTATTTCAGTGCAAGCCGACAGAAGGAAGTGTAACCCCTGTTTTTCATTTTGTGTATTTTGGTGTATTTTTTTTTCTTGGTTATTGTACTCTCTCTTGTATTTTTCTGAACTATATATTGGAGTTGTTTTCAATATATATTCATTTATTTCATTTTGAGCTCCTTGTGTTGGTTTTTGTTTGTCTTTTGTTCGTTCTTCGTTAATTATTATTTTTTTTCTTTTTTTTGGTTCTTGTCCTTTTTATTTTTGTTTTTGGGTGCTTGTGGTGGTGATTGGTTGCTCATCCTATTCCCAATCCTATTGTTGATCCCTAATAGAATTACCAAAGCTAAATTAAACCCAATCCTATTTTAAATCCTATGTCATTAATCCATATCAATACCCATTAAACAATCCTATTACTACTCCTAATCTACCCACAACCCAATTACCCAATAACCCTAATCCTCTCTCTCTCTCTCTCTCTCTCTCTCTCTCTCTCTCTCTCTCTCTCTCTCTCTCTATATATATATATATATATATATATATATATATATATATATATATATATATATATATATATATATATATATATATCCCCTCAAACCCTAACCCTAACATCTAAACCCTACACCCGGCCTACCCTCTCTCTCTCTCTCCCCTTGGCTGCACCGTACACACCCGACGCCCAGCCAGGCCAGCACCCGAGCCCCTCTCCGGCCTGCACTCCAACCCGCAACACCCCAGGCTGAGACCCCCTCTCTTGGCCATTCCGACCTCCTACACCACCATATACCACCCTAGTCTCTCTCTTGGTGTTCCCTCGTGGCTGCAAGCCACTATTGGCGTCATCTATCTCTATTGATCATCTCTCCTTTGTGGAATTTGTTCGTGTGTAGATTTTCGCTCAAGTTTGCTTGGATTCATTCGTTCGTGGATTTTCGTTCGTGGGTTTGTTCGTTGCTGGGATCTGTTCCCGTTATTCTTGATTTTCATCGTTCTTTATCTTCAGTTAAGGCAAGTAACTTGTACTCCAATTTCTTTGTTTGATATAAGTCAAAAATACCACCTATCGTGTAGTTGGATCTAGAGACGACTCTTGTTTGTGTTATTCTTAATGAGTTTTGTCTCTATAGTGCTGTTTGACCATAGATGACTCACGGCATAAAATTTGGCATGAAATAACCTAGGTTTTACCTGTTCTTGATTTGATCATGTATGTGAGACTTCTTGTGAGAATTTGGGTATTTGTGGAAAACCATGTGATAGACTTGTTTTAGATATGTTAACTACCTAATTTCATGATGTTTGGACACTTGTTAGACTCGATTTCATGTTGGGTGTGTTTGGATCAATTTTCTTGAATCTATGTTGATTTTGGTTTTTAAGGAAATTCTGTATTTTGCCGATAATCTGTCTTGATCAGTAATTTAGACCAGGTTAGGGTCAGTATCTTAATTTCGGTATAAAACATGAGTTGTAGAGAAATTCGTCTTCTTTCCAACCCCTCTGACCTTGCTCGATTTAGTTTTCGTAGGTGTGAGATATGACTGTTTTACTGCAGAGGTGTAGATAAATTCCAGATTTCGTTTCTTGTTAATTTTGATGACTAAATTAATTTGATACTTGTGCTACACATATTATTTTGATCTGAAACTTTAGTCAGTCTTTCTATACTTATCTAGGGATTACCCAAAATTTTGGTAGATTTTATTGATGAGTTTTATGTGCCGTTTCATGCTCGTTTATGAAAATTATACTTGTTGTATTTTGCTCGCTGTTCTGTAATGAATCGTATTTTCACCCTGATTCCTTTTACTGTATGAAAAATAATCGTGAAATATGGAAGTTAATATATTTTGTCTATTTTCATCTCCCTTTGGCGGATTTGGATTTCGTTTCACGGCTTGCGAGATAATTCAGTTTTCGTACAGCAGTGTTGGTAATTTCAGATTTTCCAAACTATCGTTTCTTTATGTTTTCTGATTTTGATTTACTAAACAAATATTTCTAGAAAATTTTTAAATGTTATATTTTGATGCTAGACATATAGGGGAATACCCCGAATTTTTCTTGGAATTTATTATGATGATTTCTTGCTGTTTTCCTGTACTTGAATATAATTTACTGATTTTTTGCTGAACGCATTTCCTGGTATAGATTCAGTTTTGAGTTATGATTTTGTGAAACACTATATAACTTATTTATATTCTCTGGATTCGTGTGGAAGTCTATTTTCCAGATTCTTTGACGGATCCAGATTTGAAGGTTTGTAGTAGTGGAAATCACTGTTTTAGTACAACACAGTCTTGCTGTCCTAAATTAGAAAGCTAGTTGTTTTACCCTGTTATGTGTTATCTTGTATCTGTACTTGTTTATCTTGCACCCTGAACCTGATACATGTTATATCCTATTATCTTTGCTTTGTTTTGCGACACATACATGCATGCCTGATAATAATAATAAATAACCAAGCCGGAGTTAAGGGAAAGATCTAGTAGTGGAAAATATAGAAATGTGTACTGAGAAGAAGATCTGTGTCCTGCTTGCCTATTACGTATTCATGAATCCATGATTCACGATCCTTTTTCCTGTACCTGACTGCATGCATCCCTATAGGAAGATGTACTCGGAAGAAAACCACTAGGTTATGCCTGTTTTCTGTACCTGACTGCATACTTTCCTATAGGAAGGTGTACTCGAAAGAGAGCCATTAGGTTCTACCTGTTCCTGTTATTCCTATTATCCTGAACCCTGAGTACACTGCCCTATGGACTCCACTAAGAAATTTAAAGCGAAACTGTTTGTTGTAGCAACCATGTAGTAAAAGCTGGGATGCATGAAGTGCTACCTAGATAGTAATATAACAAGACTTAACATGACATAATCTGATTTCCTGTACTTGATACCTGATTATCCTGTTACATGATTACCTGTTCACCTGTATACCTGTTACCTGATATATGTTACATGTTTACCTATTTACTTGACACTTGATACATGTTACCTGTACCTGTTAGTATACCATGCTACTTGATTCTGTTTGTCTGATTCATGCTAGATAATATATATCTATTGACACACTTATACCATGCTATGCTTGTTACTTAGAATTATCTATCCCCTGTACTTTTATCCTACATTATAAGTGGCCCGTAACTTGCAATTGACGGGTACTTGCTTTTTTTTCCTTCTCCTGTAATTCACTAATTGCATATCAGGATGGTCGGCTGCCAGATGGTATTGGCGAGATGATATGTTAGTGCTGGATTTTCTGCTTTATTATTATTATTATTATTTGTTGCTTGAACTTGAATAAAATGTACTTGATTACTTGGATATTTATCTTGTATTTGGGCGATGTGACCCAGGATATTTAACTTGTCCAGATTCTGATTTACTTGAGATTTATATATTTTTGGTTTCAAGTAAATTCCTGTTGGTATCTTGTTTCAATTATGCATGTCTAGTTGTTTCTTTGCTTCCGACTCTGATTATTCCTGTGATATGTTGTAAAGATTCCTGAACAGCTTATGGATGATGAAAATCATTTGCTGGGCCAATGTTACGTGCTCATATTCCGTATTTTTGGAAAGCGGGGCTTGACAGGAAGTCCTGTTGGAACTCAAGTGCTAAAAATGATTGGGTACATAGAGAATCTTGAAAGGCTTGGTTTTTCATTGGGTCAAGAGTTGGCCACTGACTTGGTCCTGCAATCGTTGCCGGAAAGTTATAGTCAATTCGCCATGTACTACAACATGAATGAAATTGACAAACCTCTGCCAGAACTGCTAAGCATGTTGAGAACTGCAGAACAGAATATTCATAAGGAAAAGACCATTATGATGATCCAACAGGCCAAAGATAAGGGCAAGGGCAAAAAAACAAATTAAGAAACCCAAAGGCAAGGGCAAGGGCAATTTGAAGCCCAACACTTCTGCCTTGATACCTAATGGTGGGGTGGCCAAGGAGGGCACATGCTTCCACTGTGGTGAGACCGGACATTGGAAGATGAACTGCCATAAGTACCTGGAGGAGGTTAAGAAGAAGAAAGTAAGTGAGACTTCCACTACAGGTATTTTTATTATAGAAGTCAATTTATCTACTTTTGCATCTTGGGTATTAAATACTGGATGTGGATCTCACATTTGTGTAGATGTGCAGGATCTCAAAACGAGTAGACCATTGGCTAAGGACGAAGTTGACCTACGAGTTGGAAATTGAGCTAAAGTTGCTGTTTTAGCAGTAGGAACTTGTCATTTATCATTGCCCACTAGACTTATCATTGAGTTAGAGAACTGTTATTTTGTGCCTGCTACTAGTAGAAATATACTTTCTATTCTTGTTTGGACAATAAGGGTTTTTCATTTATAATAAAGGACAAAAGTTATTTTATTTATTTGAAGGATATCTGTTATCTGTTATGCTAGTGCACAATTGAGTAATGGACTTTATATTCTTGACCTCGAAATGCCGGTCTATAATATAAATACTAAGAGGTTCAAGTCAAATGATACGAACACAACTTACCTCTGGCATTGTCATTTGGGCCACATAAATGAAAACCGCATATCCAAACTCCATAAAGATGAATTCTTGCACTCATTTAATTTTGAATCATATGAGGTATGTGAACCTTGTTTGTTGGGAAAAATGACAAAAGCTCCATTCACTGAAAAAGGTGAAAAGGCTAGTGGTCTTTTAGGTCTCATACATAGTGATGTTTGCGGATCTTTCAACACATTGGCTAGAGAAGTTTTCAATACTTCATTACATTTACTGATGAATTCAGTAGATATGGATTTGTGATGAAACAAAAATTAGAGTCAGTTGAAAATTTCAAAGAATTCAAGAAGGAGGTACTAAATCAACTTGGTAAAAGTATTAAAGCCCTTTGATCATATCGAGGTGGTGAGTACCCAAGCCAAGATTTTGATGACCATCTAAAAAAGTGCGGGATAATATCTCAACTCACTCCCTCTGGAACACCGCAATGGAATGGTGTCTCTGAGAGGAGGAATCGGACCTTTTTCGATATGGTCCAATCAATGATGAGTCATGCAGATCTTCCAAGCTCCTTCTAGGGACATGCTCTATTAACAGCTGCTTTCACACTTAACCGTGTTCCATATAAAACGGTTCAAGAGATACCATATGAGATATGGACTGGGAGGCATCCCAGTGTGTTCTTTATGAAGATTTGAGGTTGTGAAGCCTATGTAAGGTGCCAAGGTCCTGATAAACTTGGTCTCAAATTTGATAAGTGCTCTTTGTAGGATATCCCAAGAAAAATAAGGGATGCTATTTCTATAATCCAACCGAAGGCAAAGTATTTGTCACACAGACTGCTGTATTCCTGGAGAGAGAAGTTGTCTCCAAAAGAACCAGTGGGAGAACAATAGAACTTGAAGAAATTCAAAATTCGCAAAGTAGCAGTGAACCAATGGTGGAAATGGAGCAGACTCAACAAATTGTTGTGGAACAACCACCTGCTCAAGTAGCACAAGGCCTACGTAAGTCTAGTTTTATACTTCATCAACCCCAAAGATATGGATTTCTCGTGACTCAACATGGTGATATATTACTTGTGGATCAGGATGAGCTTGCGACTTATGAGGAAGCTGTAAAAAGCATAGATTCTGAAAAATGGCTTGAGGCCATGAGATCTGAGATGGAATCCATGTATACCAACCAAGTATGGACCTTGGTAGATTCATCTAAAGGAGTAAAACCTATTGGATGCAAATGGGTTTTCAAGAAGAAAACTAACATGGATGGTAATGTACATGCCTTTAAGGGGCAATTGGTGGCTAAAGGTTTCAAACAAGTTCATGGTTATACTATGATGAGACATTTTCCTTAGTGGCCATGCTTAAATTCATTCGGATCTTGCTTGCTGTTGCAGCATATCATGTTTCTAAATGGAAATCTTCTCGAGGATGTGTACATGACACAGCCTGAGAGTTTTGTCACTCCAAAAGATGTTGGAAAGGTGTGTAAACTGCAACGATCCATTTATGGATTAAAGCAAGCTTTTAGAAACTGGAATCTTCGTTTCGATGAAGCAATCAAAGAGTTTGGTTTTATCAAGAACGAAGATGAACCTTGTGTCTACAAGAAGATTAGTGGGGGCACAGTTATATTTCTAGTGTTGAATGTAGATGACATAGTACTCATCGGGAATGACGTCCCTACCTTACAGTCTGTAAAGACTTGGCTAGAAAAATGTTTTACCATGAAGGACTTGGGTGAAGCTACCTATGTATTAGGCATCAAGATCTATAAAGATAGATCAAGGAGACTGCTTGGCCTGAGTCAGAGTACATACATAGACAAAGTATTGAAACGCTTCAATATGCAAGAGTCCAATAAAGGATTTTTCCCTATGTCGCATGGTGTAAGCCTGTCTAAGGATCAATGTTCTTACACTCAAGATGAGAGAGACCGCATGACAAAGATTCCATATGCATCTACTATTGGATCTATCTTGTATGTCATGTTATGTACTTGTCCAAATGTCTCATATGCTTTGAGCATGACGAGCAGGTACCAATCAGATCCCGGTGAGAGTCACTGGATTTCTGTCAAGAACATCCTTATGTACATAAGAAGGACTAAGGATTCGTTCTTGGTATGGAGCCGAGAAAGAGCTTGTTGTAAAGGGTTACACTGACGCTAGCTTCCAGTCCGATAAGGATGACTCCAAATTGCAATCAGGTTTGGTATTTTGCCTAAATGGTGGAGCTGTGAGCTGAAAGAGTTTGAAGCAAGAGATAGTAGTTGATTCCACCACAGAGGCTGGGTATATTGATGCCTCCAATGCAGCAAAGGAGGCCGTTTGGATCAGAAAGTTCATCACTGAACTTGGCGTAGTTCCTAGCAATGTGGACCTGCTGGACCTCTATTGTGATAACAATGGAGCCATTGCACAAGCTAAGGAGCCTTGATCTTACCAGTGATCCAAATATATACTTAGGCGCTTCCATCTCATTCGAGAGATCATCGACAGAGAAGATGTGAAGATATGCAGAGTACCGACAGATGATAAAATCGGTGACCCACTGACAAAGCCTCTTGCACAGGGAAAGTATGAGGGTCACACTAGATCTATAGGCATTAGATGTATGTCTAATTGGCTCTAGTGCAAGTGGGAGATTGTTGGTGTATGTCCTAGAAGCCAGTTGTGTATTAACATTACTAGTTTACATTGTATCTTGATATTTATTTCATATATGAGCCATTTCATTTATTGCGTTGTTTATTGTGATTAAATGAACATAATAAAGTCCTTAGAATAGTAGGTTCAATACCATGGGATATCAAGTGCATGACTTGATTGTGAGATCCTATTGGTTGTAATAAGAACAATATTCTTAAATGTCCCTAGTCAAGTATTATTGTGAATTAGGACAAAAATAATATATAGAGACTAGTATGTGCATAGACTGATGACCATATCTCACGGGTCATGGATATGAGATATCAAGTCTTCACGTGGGTACATATTAGAGTAATAATGTATTGGACTGACCCACCATGAGAACGCTGCATGGATCGTTACGTGAGTGTCATAAGTAGTTCTCACAGTAATCATGGTGTATGTAGTCCTTTGACTTGAAGTCACTACGATTCCCTACATGAGAAATTATATGTTTTAATGTCGTCAAACTTTGCCTGTGATCGGGTAATTATAAAGTCGACTATTGGATATACTACAAATCATGCGGAGGGATGTGATTGACTTAGATAGGATTTGTCCCTCTTACATAACAGGAGCGATATCTATGTGCCTCTTGATTAAGTGATATTGCAAAATACATGGCCATGCTCAAATGAGTCAATATGAGATATTGAGCTCATTTGTTTTAGTAAGTCTACTCGGATATGAAGAAATCAAAGATTGAACTATACAAGGATGACTCGCTCTATGCCTTATGGTCAATTAAAATATCTGAACAAAGGAACTAGACTAGAGGGTAACATTGGTCACGGATAGGTTATGTCAAATCACTGACATTTCCGTTACTTGAGTAGCAGTGATGTATTGTTAGATACTGCTCACTGTTTGTAATACTAGAATATGATTTTAGTATTAATGTCAACGTAATAGAAACCTACAGGGTTACACACTTATGTCAACGTAATAGGAACCTACTGGGCCACACACTTAGAATTGATCGAAATTATAATTTAAGTTCATAAGATGAATTTAATTGGGAATCCAAGAACGACTTGGACTTCTAACATTGGTTGGACATTTAATTAGATTAAATGGGCTGACTAAAGTTCAAAGGTCCACACACAAATTTGATCTAGGTCAGATTGTGAGCCCAACAACCTCATTACTCTCTTAGGGTTGATTTTCTGTACCTATATATATGATACATATCTGTGGAAAAGTAATATATGAGAAAACCCTAGCCGTCATAAAAATTGTGAGAGAGAAAGAGAGATCGTAAGGAACATCCCCTTCTTGCAGGTAGCACCGCGGCGTGAGGGAAAGCTTGATTTGATACATTCGTGTGGATACCGTAGAGGCACAATAATATTGTTGTGTTGTGATCGACATTAATTGGAGACAGCTGATCCATCTTCAAGGTATAACTCATAAACACAATTTATGGTTTTCACATAGATCCATGGCTAAGTTTCGATATTTCTTTGTAATTTTTCCACTGTGAATTTGATCTGAGACTACCATCGAAATCTAGCAGTATTGATCTCAATTATTTACTTATGATGTAAGTCGTGATGTAATCAGATAATAATTGTAACTGATGTAAAGCTATCCCTTCCTCTATAAAAGGGGAAGCTGAGTAAGGAAGATGGAAGAAGATCTAAGAGCAAAATTCCATATAACCTTGTAATGAGAGTTGGTCTATAAGAAAGTTTGGAATCAACAAAGACTAGATTTCTTGTTCAGCTCATGTACAATATAAGGTATGACTAACTAATCTTTTTTCCTTAGGGAGAGTTTTGTAAGGCTCTACTGAAGGATCTTGCAAAAAAACCAATTTGCGGCATTCTATAATTGAGCTATACACCTAGTAGCAAAAAACGAGCTAGGTTATGGTTGCATGTACCGAAGTGCTACTAGTTGTTCCAGACGTATTCCTTGGATGAAGCTCTCTTGAAGAGCATAGTAGTCATGGTATGGGAGGAACGTAAAAGGAGTATTGAAATCGGGGTGCTTATCCACTGGTACTAACTTGTACAGAGCAGCTCAAAGAGGCTCAGCTATGTCGGAAGCATGTTGGGCCCTTTGTTTGATTTTTATGATATCCTTAGAAATATCTCCCTGCTCTTGATTTCATACTTATTGTTTAAAGTTTTAACTTCACAGAATCACTAAAAGGAAGAATGGATAATAATAGTAGTTCCAATCATGAGCTAATTTATGAATTAACAACTAACTATCAAGGAAGTGATAGAATGTGGGTTTTTTATGTTTATTATCCTCAAAGATTAACAAGCACATATGATTTTTATGAGTTTAATTTATTTTTCATTAGCATACAGAGAGTAATAATTATAACAATAAATTAAATTAATCATGAAAAAACTAGTAATATAAATGTCCACATAATTGATGACCTAACTTTCTGTGAAAGATCTTCATTATTTTATGAAAATGGAGAATTTAGCAGTTAATATATGGAGTCCAACAACAGTATATAGACAATTTCTTAAAGAAAACAAACATATTGAGGAAGGAATTGAACATATGGAAGAACCCGAAGAACCCCCATATGATAGTAATTATGAATTATCTGAAATAGAATCAGAATCTATGAGAGATTTTGAAGCTATGATTGACTAGTTTAATATTCTGGAGAATGATAATGTAATTGATTTCCATCAATATTATTTTAGAGAAGGATATCATTTTTGAAGTTTTCATTTTAAAAGTTTTTTTATACTCTTTTGTTTCTCTTTTATAGGTAATCACTACTAATTCACGTTTCGCATCTAGTTAGTATCAGAGCTAGGTTGAAAAGTAAGTAACTTTCATTTAACTTTTTCACAAATTAAACATTAATCAAACACTATAGAATAAGAAACGAAATATTTAATATAAAAAATAGAAATTACCTAAAACCCAAAAACTTTTAGTTTATAATAAACTGTCATACATCTTATAGAAAATATTACAGGAAAGGCATCATCGAAATTTAATTACAAACTGGATCATAAGTGAAATTATTTTTAAAACAGGGTCGTTTCAATAAGTATTTCATAAAAATAGGTCACCGTAGGGGTGGCATCAGGCCCGGGTTGGCCCAGGACCGACCCGCCCAGCCCCGAACCCTCCATACCTTCGGTCTTGGCCAAGCCCTCTTCCACATTCGAACGCCCGCTAATGGCCCCGCCCACCAACGGCCATACCCTGCTCGAACAGGGACCAGGTTGAATCGGCCCGGTCCGGTCCGAGCTAAACCGCGGACCGCCTATTGGCTGCCATTTTTTGTACCAAACTACGCCCCCCAACGGATCTTTACTAGCTAGTTTTTTGGGGTATTTTGAAAATTTCGAAAATATACTAATCTATATATACAACTCTATTTCATTCATTTCTCTTCACAAATTCACTCAACTCTCTCAACAAATTGTGGAATTGTTGATGCTTATTTTGGTGTGGGAGCAAACTGATAGTCAGTTAATAATTGATGGAAACTACTAAAAGTCTAACCTTTGACCTTGGCCATTAAAAGCGGTTAGAGCTCATGAGATTGAATCTGGATCGTTGATTGACCACTGTGATTTGAATCCGACGGTTGCTGATGTGGCCGATTGACTGCAAAAAGTCGAAAACACCGGGGGGTGGCCCCGGCGACAGACCCTCCGACGCTCAAGTCAGAACCAGAAAGAGAAAGAGTATGAGAAAGAAATTGGCGAATTGTTGATTACCTTCTGACTGTAAAGGGAGAGGGGTATTTATAGGTCTGAGAGACATATCAAGAGATTAATTTGTGTCCGTTGGACCGATTTGAATTCCTTATCTCTTTCATGTCTCTTCCCTCAAGAGATAATAATTTCTTGTTAGGAGATAAGAGATTTGATTCCTAGCCTGCATGGGCTGGGTGTCTCTCATAGTGGGCCTAGTCTGTCACTTTTATGGGCTTGAAAGAAGCCCATGTCTTGGAGAAGACCTAGACCTTTTAAAGAGGCATGTGATGGTTGATCTGCCTGTGGAAGCTTTGAGATTAGTTTAGGAATCGCTCAGCCCTCATTTGCTGCAATTTTTACCATCATCATAAGCCCCCCACTCCCGGAAGGCAACTTTCTTGGCTTTCGGGGAGTAGTACGTCTTACTTTTCGACTTTGGAGTATAATCTTAGCAGTCAGGGTGTTCAGAGATACCTGGAACTGATCCGTGGCTTCTGAAGGCATTGAATATTTTCCTGAATTTTTCCATATTTCTTCGGATTTTGCGAATTTTCTAGAATTTTCTCCAATTTTAAAATCACTTTTTTAAATTTTATAATTAATAAATCCAATTTTAGTTATTTTTTGGAAATTTCTAATGAATTTTCCGAATTTAAATAATTATTTTCATATTTTTAATTAATTTTTGAATTGTAAATGATTTTTTGGGGATTTTTCTGAATTATCAGACCTTGGTGTGAATTTTGACGCAATCTGAGGCATTGATGAAGGAGATCTCGCGCGCTAAGGGAGATCTGACGGTGGAGAAAATGTTCGTAGATATTCAAATCTGAGCACGATCTTTGAAGCGATTTGGCTCGCTGATTAGGGAGAGCTTGCACGCTGAGGGAGATCAGATGGTAGTGATTCGTCTGCTGTGATGGAGGGCGACGTGGACAAATCAGGAGTGATCATCAAGGGGGAGCTTGAACGCTGAAGGAGATCAGATGGTCGTGATTCATCCATTGTGATGGAGGGCGACGTGGACAAATCAGAAGCGTCCATCAGAGCTCGGTTCGCCCGCCAAGCGAAATCAAACAGTGGAGAAGCGAGCGGAGCAGACGAAAAGTGACATGGATGCATCTGAGCCGCTCTTCACACTCGAGCTTTATTTTTGGAGAGATCAATGGGTCAGAAATTGATGCAAGGACCCCCTAGCTCGGCCGACCGTTTGGCCGAGCTATGGCCATTTTTTTCTTCTGATTTTGTTGACTTTGCTGAGCTATGAAGAGTCTGTTTCTTTGCAGAGCTATGAGCTCCCATCCTCGTCGAGCCAGGACACCGTCGAACCTTCCCCTTCATTGCCTTATTCTTTTTGCCGAGCTATGAGAGGTTTTTGCCAAGCTAGGAGAATGTGGTTTGGCCGAGCTATGGCCTTCGAACTCGCTGAGCTATGAGTCTCAAGCTATTTGTTTGAGCTGCGTCACGAAGGGGACTCTATTTTTGGATCGAGCTCTGTTTCCTCGAATTCGATGAGCTACCACCTTCGAGCTATCGAGCCTGCCTTCTCCGTCAAGCTATGATCATCGAGTTTTGCCGAGCTATCGAGCTATTCCTCGCCGAGCTATCGAACTACTCCTCGCCGAGCTATGCAATTTTTGGAGCATCCGCCAAGCTATGGCGTGTTTTCGCCGAGCTGTGGAGCTATTCCTCGCTGTTTCAAGTGATGCTCGAGCCAAGAAGACGACCAGTTAGGCGAGCTAATTTGGACCTCTAGCTATGGGATTTCGAGCTTCGCCAAGCTTGTTTGGGTTTTGACGAGGCGAGAGCTCGAAGTCAGCGATGCACACTGGCCATGAATTTGGCCATGCACTTGATAAGGTGAGAGCTTGAAGTCAGAGTTGGAGTGAGGAGGAGAAGGTCTCTCAGTCAAGCTCGAATCTTTGATGTTGGAGAAGAAGAAGAGGAGTTGGAGTGTTAGACGAGTTCAGATTTTTTGGCAAGAAAACTTTTCGGAGGAGGAAGAGAAAGGAAAGACGGAGGAGGGTTATCGGGTTTGCAGATCTGAAACCCATACCCGCATACCCATTAAGTGTTTTAGCGCTTGGGTTTTTTTAGCATGCGAGTCCGAAGTTCGCAACTCGACCCGTTTTTGACCCTATCCTTCACTTGTTGTCGTTTTGAGCCTTTATAAAAAATTTTTTGAGATTTTCAATTTTTGCAAATCTTTGGAGCTTTTGTGGAGATTTTTCAAGTCTTGATCTCGCAAGAAGCTTGCCTTGTTTAGAGTTCAGTCATCTTTGGTAGAGTTCTTTCTCACATCGAGGTAGGAGCACTAGTGTGCTTGGGTTTTTGGATTTAATTGTCTCTTCGGAGTTTGAGTTGATTTTGGTCGAGAGAGTTTGAACGGACTTGGAGACTCCGCAGGGCTAGTAGGCTTTGTCACAAAGAAGCTTGGCTACTGATGGGTTATCTTCTATTGGTGGTGATCATGGCTCCCACCAAGTATTTGTGAGATTTTTCACCCTATCACGTCCACCAAGTGTTTGTGAAATTGTTTGCCTCATCAAACTGCTTTTCCCATCTGCCGAGCACGGTGACGTTCGCTCATTTTGCCGATCGACCGTCCTGTTGATAAGTTACTGTTCTTATTGGACCTGATGTAGTGTGATCTCACCGTTGAACCTTGTGAAGGCTCAGATCCTGCCATGTGGTGATTTGATCTCTGAGGTTCTATAAATAGGGGTCGATCCCACCTACTACTCCTTCATTTACCACCTTCAATTTCTCTCTCCTAAAAATTTTGAGAGCTTCTCTCTCTAGAAATTGTGGTGCTTTACCAGGTGGTGCTAGTGGCTTTCCTGGTGTTCAATGGGGGTGCTAGCTTCAGTTTTTGGTTCGGAGTTTCCACCACTTTGTCTAGGTAACATTCTTGAGATCGCTGTTTATCATGTCTAGCATTCCGTCGATCTGTGCTTCTATTAGATCTATTGGTCTAGATGGAGAAGAGGGTGCTGTGTTCGACCACTTTCTCGGAGAGAAAATTGTGTGTGGTGAGGCTGATCGTTCCACCGTTGTGGAAACGATCGTCGAACTTGAGAGAGATGGGGGTGTATGCTCAAGACCCCAATGTTCCTTGTTCCAGAACTGATTAGAGAATATTCAGTAGTTGACCAACAGTTTCTTAGGAGCGGCATGGAATACGACGAACCAGAGCTCATCCATACTACTGAGGCTAATTATGTCACCACCATTCTTACACGAGATGTGTTTGTCGTGATTAGAATGGGCTTTGGCATTCCTTGCGAGTACAGCCTACTCCTGTTGGGTGGTGGAGTTAGTGCGTGTTACCCCATGTCTGAAGAATACTCTTTCTTTCCATGCGATGCCTTCTTCGCGGGGCTTCGCTTGCCCCTCCACCCCTTCGTTGAAGAGGTGCTCAACTAGTATTGGCTGTGTCTGGTGCAGTTGATGCCGAACACGTAGAGTCACGTTGTCGGTTTTGTCTTGCAGTGCCTCCAGCTCGGAGCTGAGCCGAGTCTCGCGGTGTTCATACGTCATTTCAAGCTTATCCAACTCAGTCAAACGGAGGAGCATTGGTACCCTGGCCCTCGTATGAATAGGGGGTTAGTCGATGCTCCTCGATCGATAAGATGTTGGAAGAAGAAATTTCTTATCGTTCGCAGTGCCGAGCCGTGGGGGATTCCCACTACTTGGAGGGGAACAGTTCCCTCGGCGTTGCGAGTGGAGCCGGTGATGACCTTGGAAGAGAAAAGCATTAGTAATGTGCTTCTTGGACTGAAGGTGTTGGCGTAGCAAGACATCACTAACGAAATACTCTTTGAAGGCGGTCTTGGACCAGTTGTTCTTAGTACGATTTTACTGTTGTTGCCTTCATGCCAAGTTATTCATGCTTTTGTTGCTTTCTGGTTGTTTTATCGATGTCTCTGTTGTTTTCATTTAATCTTACGATTTTTAACTCCTTCGTGTTTCATCTTGCAAGAAGCATAGACATGGATTACGAAGATCTTCTGGCGAATTTGGAGACGCTGTGTACCAAGAGGGAAGATGAGCCGAAGAAGCGAAAGAGGTTGGCTGCGCATCCTTCTCCCTCCCAGGACTTACTGCCTCGGGCCTCCACTGTGCAAACTGGGCACCCTGCAGAGGTACTGCCTACTGCCGAGGCAGGATCTTCCTTAGCTGCGGTCATGGCGAGTGCTGTGTTAGTCCCATTAACTACTACGGCTGCCGCGGTACTTGCTGATCGGGGGGACGTGGTCTATACTCCTGATTGGAACGTGAAACCTCAAGAAAATGTTTTGGGAAATTATGCTGCTTGCCTTGAGGCCTGCACCACATTCATACTTCTGCTGATAGAGAAAGGTTGAAGAAGGATCCCCTGAGAAATCGGTCTTGGAGATTGCGAAGGCACATGTGGCGGTATGATTTAGTCCCTCAGTTTCTTAGCTTGCGCTTTTCTCCCTTGTGTTGTTATGTTTTAACTGTTTTCTCCTTGTTCCAGGTGATGAGCCACTTCGAGCATTTGGAGGACTTTTATGCGGCCGAAGAGAAGAACATGAGTGCCCGTATCTCTCGTCTCGAGAAGGACAAGAAAAAGGTCGTCAAGGAGTCTAAGGCGGAGTTGGAAGGGCTGAAGAAGAAGGAAAATGAGGCACATCTTGAGTTGGAGGCATTGGCAGTGAGTAAGGAGGAAATGTGCCTCGAGTTGGAGGCATTGGTAGCGGGTAAGGAGAAGATGCGCCTTGAACTAGAGGCGTCCAAGGAGAGAAATAAGGCGTTAGAGAAGAAGAACGCCGATCTTCTACTGGAGTTAGAGAAGGATCACATTGATGCGACCTCGGAGCTGAAGGTCTATGTGGCCAAGGATCATGTTGAGTGCAAATCCAAGCTGCAAGGGGTGATGTTAAAGTCTTATGCCGTAGCGATTTCACACGTGGTGGAGCGTGTTCCCGGTTTCGATGGGAAAGGTTGCCATGTGACCCTTCGACCTGGTGAGCCGCTTGATACAACAGGAAGGATGGTGGGATCAGCACTCCTGCGGGTAGCACAGGGAGTGGCTCTGGAAAGAAGGACAAGGGAAAGGATGCAGCTGGGGGTTCCTTGTCCATGGTGGCACCGAAGCAGGTGAATGCTTGATTCACCTTGATATGTCCTTTTTCTTTGAGGCTATTCTTGATTTGTTTTGTTTGGAACTTGTAGTTTACTTTCTGTGATGCCTAATTGTAGACTGGCCACAGCATTCATGTAGCATCCTTTTAGTGTTTGAAAAACTATCTTTTAGATTTGTTATCACTTGTCGTACTGTGTTGATGTTCTTTGAACCGATGCGTGCTTGTGACACCTAGTATTTTTTTTGTTTGACCATGCTTTTAGAATTGTTGACAGACGATCGTTGGATCCGGGGAGAACCCCTGTAGTGACGAGGATGAGTGTCTTTGCAAGCGACTGCGTAAATTGGCAGTCGACTGTTTGCGTGTTCAGTAAGAGGATGAATGGTTGGTGTCCGTTCGCCTTAAGTCGACGCTCGTTGAAAGGGATTGCAAGTTTGCACTCTTGTATTTCGATCGTCTGGTCAACTTGCCACTACCTCCGAAAGTGACGAAAGACAGTATTGGAGAGCGTGCTCTACTCAGAGAAATAGTCGTCGAGAAAGACTTGGAGTTGTATCGCCTTCAAGCGAGACTTGGTGGGTTACAGATGGCAAGCATCTCGCACGTCGTCAGTGTGAAAAAGGAATCAATGGTTGAAGGGAAGAAGGCACCATGACTACTGCGAAAGAGAGTGCGACGGTTAGAGGAGTCGGGTCGGTTGGTGGAGGAACAGTGCCAACAGCGCGGGTGCCCCCTCGACATCCTGGCGGCACCCAGAGTGGCACGTCGGCTTTGTTGAGTTTGGCTTTGGTTGGTGTAGAATCACGTGCCTTGTGTGCCGGCCAGCAATCTCAATCTATGGGATCAATGTTTTCTGTCAAAGATGCTAGCAGTCAAGGAAAATAAGTGGGCGTCAGGCGACCCACATGGAGGCTTGTATCTCTTAGGAACAACGTTCCTCGCCCACTAGGTCGTAAGGACGACTTATAGATCGAGTTGTATAATTGATGATTTTGTACTTGTAAATATCTGTAGTATTACTGAATCTGAACATATGCGTTTGTGATAGTTCTGTGATTTGGTGAACTCTCTGTGTGCCCGATCCTTGCTGTCGAGATTGAGGTATCATCGGCTGGGTTCTTTGAAGCTAAATAACAGGGCCTCAAGTCTGTTGCGTATAGCTAACGAACTGTCGATGGTGTATGACGGAGTTTGGAATTTCTCCGCCTTGAACTCGGCTAGTTTTAGGGGCAAATCTGAAGGAGAGTTGTTTTTCAACTTGCTGTATGGGTCCTCTAACAAATTGTGAGAGTCACATCGAGTGGAGAGTTGAACTGTTTCTTTTTACAAGTGTTGCTAGAGTAACTACGATCCACGATTTTGGACCTCTTAATCTATCTTTGAGGAATTTTAACTAATTTTAGGAACAGATCGAATGGTGAGTTGAACTTTGAAAGTGTGTATTGCAGGCTGCGAGAGTAACTCTGAGCCATGAGTATGGATTCCGAACATGTTAGTTTGAATATCAACAGGATGCAGGAGCAGATCGAATGGCAAAGTGCACTCTGAACTGACTTCTTGAAAAATTGACAGAGTCTCTTTCGAGCCATGGGTATGGACTCTGAACCGGTCATCGAAGCGCTAACGGATTGCAGGACTAGATCGAATGGTGAAGCATACTCTGAACTTGATTTATTGGAAATTGTTAGAGTATCTTCGAGCCATGGGTATGGAATCCGAACCCGTCTTACGGGAAGACTTGTAACAAGTTTTCGTGTCGTTTATGTGTATAAGTTTGGCACTCAAGTCGTTGTATAAGTCTTCAAGGAACTTTAACTAGTTTCAGGAACAGATCGAACGGTAAGTTTTTCTCTAAATGTGCACAATTGCATATTGCGAGAGTAACTCCGAGTCATGGATCTGGATTCCGAACTTGTCTTGTAGAAAACTTGTAACGAGTATTTAGCACCACTCTAGGTATAAGTTGTGGGCATTTTAGCTCATTGCTTGCTTTAATAAATTGACTGAGATGCAATGAATTAAAATAGCTAATTTTATTAAAAAATAAAGACTGCCCTAATGGCTGGCCCCTATTACATGCGCGACCATTAGTGAAAGCGGTCTTTATTGAAAGGAAAAACTAAATGGATACTCCAGTGGTTGGCCTTTATTACAATTTTTTTAAAAAATTCTACTATCAGGAAAGGGCGTTTCAGACACTCTCGTTGTATTTCATAAGGTATTTCTCCTACCGTGTCTTTGCTATCATATCCTTGCCCTCCGGTCTTCAAGTTGATGAGCTGTTATGCGAACAACTTGGTAGACATTGTCTGGACTTGCCTGTTTTGGAAGGAGCTCCCCCGTTGTTTTGCATAGAGAAATAGAAATCTTCTGATGCACCAACGTGTTTAGGCAAGACTATTTGTTTCCGTTGAATGAGAGGAGTGGCTTCCGGTGAGGGATTTAGGTGTATTGTTGTGTTCTGATGAGGACGTACTCGGAACTGGGAGGAGATAACTTGACAAATTAAAAAAATCTCGGTTTGACTGCCCAGTGTAGCAGCTTTGACCTCGTTTGCAGGCTCTGATACTATAATTGTTTTCCTGTAGTAGTTCTTTGGCATGGAGGGGAAGAACCGAGCCCCTCATGGTAGCATTATAGCATGCATGTGCTGCCTGTTGGCTTCCCACTACCTGGCCTACGCCTGTTGTTGTCAGAAATTTCATTTTCATGTGAAACGCGGAGGCAACGAAGTGGAAAGCGGCTAGTCTGTGGTGGCCAAATATGACATTGTTCGCGGATTTGACGTCGACTACCAGGAAGTCTAAAGATTCTGTCCAAGTTGCTGGGGCTTTTCCTGCCGTCACATCGAGTGCGACAATTCCCTCGACTTGGACAAGTGTACCTGAGAAGTTGTGAAGTGTATAGCTGACTGGCTTGAGTCGATTTTGAGAGAGCTTTAGCGCATCAAATGGGGTCATGAAGAGGATCATGGAACTACCGTTGTCTATGAGGATACATCGCACCTCATGATTTGCCATGCCTAGATTGATAACCAGTGTATCGCAATGAGGCATTTTGATGCCCTTGAGATCTTTATCAGAGAAGGATACAGAGAGACCCAAACCCTTTGGGGGTGGAGTGTTATGAACCGAATTAACTTCCCTTACAAAAGATTTGCGAGAGGAGATAGAATCTCCCCCCATAGGTCCTCTATGGATGGTGTGTAGAATTGCCATGTGCTCAGAGACACGTGATTCAGAAGGCCTTTCTGGATGCTTATTAGCCCCCCGTGGCGGAGGGTTTTCGGCTTTATTATTTTGTTAGATAGACTGAGAGAGATAGCCCCGCCGAATTATGTCTTCAATTTCTTCTTTGAGGGCATTGCAATTATCAGTAGTGTGTCCATAGCCTCTGTGAAATGTACACCACAGGCCTTTGTCTCTTTTCTTGCTGGCCGTTGTCATTCTGGGAGGAAGACGAACTATCCCATCTTTTTCAACCGCCATGAGGATGGCAGAAACACTTGTGTTCAAAGGAGTAAATTTGTCGAAGCAGGGTGTAGGAGGAGGACGGCGTTGACTTGCACCCTTTTTTTGAAACTTCTTGGGTGTTTCCTCACTTGTGTTCTTCCGTTTTTTTCCTGAAAAGTGACTCTTTCATGACTTGTGGATTGAGAGCTTCCTGACCCTGATGTACGTTTCAATTCTTTCTAGGAGCTTGGTGAAATCTCGAGGTGGCCTCTTGGCGAGGGATGCTTTTAGTTCTTTATGCATGACGTTGTGACGAAAGGCTGAAGCCGCCACCGAAGAGTCCAAGGAGGAAATTGTCCTTGCTTCTGCTGTAATCATTTAACGAAGTTCTTTAGCAGTTCTCCATCTCTCTGCTTCAGTTCTAATAGGGAGACACTTGTCTTTTCAGCCCTGCGGCTAGTAACAAAGTGCGCAATAAAAAGTTCTTTGAGCTGATCGAAAAAAAATATTGATTCTGGAGTCAGGCGCGAATACCATTCCCTTGCTGATCCTTTTACTGTAGCAGGAAATGTTTGACACATGAGCGCATTAGTGGCATTATAAACCATCATGAGTGTTTTGAAGCTCCCGATATGGTCAGTCAGGTCTGATTCTCCATTGTAGGATTCGAATTGAGGAGCCTCGAAGTCCCTTGGGATGGGTGCATCGAGGATGGATCTGCTGAAAGGAGGTCGACTAGGGCGGTAGGCCCTGCTGGAGCAGTTTGTCTCATTCTTCATCTATTCTAGATAATTCTCTACTTCTTAGATACGGTGAAGGACTTGGTCGTCCTTCCTCTGGGATCCAGATGAGTCGGCAGATTCTTCGTTGGGGGCTGGCCCAGATCTTGACTTCCTTGGATAGTATGGAGAATGTCGAGCTTGAACTTATCCAATTCGGCCCTAGTGACTGGGGCGTTCTTTACTATATTCTGCACAGGAAGCCTTCGACTCTCATGAGTTGGGCTCCTCATTATTGGGCGCTCCCTGTGAGCGGAGGATTGCCTTGATCTCTGTTTAGGAAAATTGGATCTCTGGTTTGCTTGATGTCCCGAGTAGGAGGCCTCAGATCGGGCGCGCCTTTCATATAATTGGATTCGCAGGTCGGTTTCTTATTGCCTGGCACTGATGATCTGGCGGAGATCTCTAGACCCCGAGGGCCTCACGAGGCCATTGAATCAGTTGAAGCATTATGAACTGAGATGTGGTCGTACTGAGGATGTTGTTCATGTTGATTTTGTCAGGAGCACCCCTGTGCCTCTCCGTTGGAAGGAGCGTGATTAGGCTGTCGGGGTGACTGTTGAGGAGCAATCGGATCTTCCATAGGAGAGGCTGGTTGACGAAGAGAGTTGGTACGACGGCATGAGATCGCTCCTCTGCCTCTTAGTTTTGGTGGTATGACGGTAAGTCTTACTTGTGTAGTTTCCCACAGACGGCTTCAATCTGTTGCTGCTTATTTTGGTGTGGGAACAAACAGATAGTGAGTTAATAATTGATGGAAACTACTAAAAGTCTGACCTTTAACCTTGGCCGTTAAAAGTGGTTAGAGCTCCTGAGATTGAATCTAGATTGTTGATTGACCACCGTGATCTGAATCCGACGGTTACTGATGCGATCGATAGACCTGCAAAAAGCCGAAAACACCGGGGGTGGCCCCGGTGATAGACCCTCCGACGCTCAAATCAGAACCAGAAAGAAAGAGAGTATGAGAGAGAAATTGGCAAATTGTTGATTACCTTCTGACTGTAGAGGAGAAGGGTTATTTATAGGCTTAAGAGACATAGCAAGAGATTGATTTGTGTCTGTTGGATCGATTTGAATTCCTTATCTCTTTCATGTCCCTCTCCCTCATGAGATAAGATCTTCTTGTTAGGGGATAAGAGATTTGACTCCTAGCCTGCATGGGCTGGGTGTCTCTCCTAGCGGGCCTAGTCTATCACTTTTTATGGGCTTGAAAGAAACCCATGACTTGGAGAAGGCCCAGACCTTTTAAAGATGTCTGTGATGGTTGATCTGCATGTGGAAGCTTTGAGATTAGTGCAGGAATCGCACAGTCTTGATTTGCTACGATTTTTACCATCATCGGGAATCAACAACAATAAAAATTAAAACTATCTTAACTCTCTCAAGAATCAAGTGATCTCCAACAATCAACAACAAGCTCTCAACTCTATCTACTCTGATTCTTCAATCTACACTCTTACGGTATTTTTGTGTTTGTTTAATTTTTAGAAATAACATTGTTCTCATCTTTTTCTCTTTATTAGATTTTAGTAGTTAATATATTACAAGTGTACAAATTATTGTTTGTGTTTTGTTGAACACCTCTTCTTCTCTTTAGATTTTATTTTTTTGTTAACATGTAGTAGTTCATCACTATTTGTGGTTGTTTTATTGAACTATTTCTTCTTCTTTTTAGATTTTATTTGTTAACATACACTAGTTCACAACTTGTTATTTGCATCATTTTTAGCTATCTCTACTTGTTTTGTAGAATTTTGTTCTATAACATACACTAGTTCATAATTTGTAGTTTGTTGTTTTTTTAAACGTACATACACTAGTTCTTAATTAGATGACATCTAATTGATCACGCGAAAGACACAGTAGCCAAGTGTCCACCTCATCTCGTCGCATTTCTTCCATTCCAATTCCATATATCAATAGTGAAGAAACATTTATGAATTATGATAGTATTCCCGATTTCCATGATATTCAATATACACACGGAAAATGTAGTAGGAGAAGACATAGAACCACAAGACACAGAACAAGCTCTTTCTCAATCTTGTAAATCAAACACCAATATTTTACTTTTGTCCCTTCTCAAAATGATAAATGTGTAAGACTTAAAACTTATAATAAGTGTAAAACGCCATATAAATTTAAATTAGGTTTGGGAACGGGTACACTTTAGCCTCACTTAGAAAAATGTCGACCCGAATTATCACCAAACACGCTTACACAACAAAAGATACACCCTAGGACCAGTCTCGTAGATAGTCATAGCTACGATCACAATACTGTTTGTAGAAAAATGGTTAAATTAGTAATTAAGGATGAATTACCATTTTTCTATGCCGAAAGTAGGAATTTAGAAATTTTAACCAAGCCGCATCAAACCCTCATTATAAAAGAATTACTAGGAATGTGGTTAATGGAGATTATTAGTCTACACTAAGGCTAAGGATATGTTAGTTGTAACACTAGCATCACTAAACATTGGAGTTTCTTTGACATCAAATGGTTGGGTAGGAGTTAACAACGTACCAATGATATGTGTAATATGTTATTGGATAGATTCCGATTGGTTACTCCAAAAGATGATTATCTCTTTCGGATTTGTTAGGTACCCACATAAGGGCGAGATAATTGTGACACACATCATGGATGCATGTAATACTATTAGTATTTTTGGTAAAGTTTTTACTATTGATTTTGATAACGCCTCTAAATGTAACATCCTAAATTTTTAATTATAATTAAATAAGAGTTTGTTGATTTCACGTGTTTTTCACGTGCAAATTCATGTGCATTTTACCCTAGAAAATTATTTATTTCATACCATGAACAAGTATTTTATTTCTTCTCTTTTTTAATTTTAAAAGCCTATTTAAATTCTAGGCCTAATTGTTTATTTTTAGCCCACACTAATTAAATTAATTATTTTTTTGTAGAAGCCCATAGACTTTTAGCCCACTAGATTGAGCCCACTAATTTAATTCTCTTTTAATTGTCACAACTTGTAGGGCATACTAGTTTTGTAAACAATTTGAATATGTACAAATAGTAACTAGGGGTGTATTGTGTGACACGTGCATTGCACTAGCACGTGTCTTGAGTTGTGCATGGGGGTAGGCGGAATGGAGCAAGAGAGAGTAGGAGAGTTGGTGTAGTGGAGAGGTGGTTTTGAGTTCATGGGTAGTTGCTTTAACTACCTAGTTCATCCTAGCCCCCAATCCACAACCATCTAGTTCATCTTGGCCCTCCATTTCACTTTAAAAATTGTATAAATACCCCATCCATCTCTTCATGCAATACACTTGAAAATCTGGTAAAGAGAAAAAGAAAGAAAAAAACAAGAGTGAGAAAAGATTGAGAGATTGTGAGTAAAAAGATTGGGTTGTGTTTTGTGTGTGTTCCCCTTCACCTTGGAGGCCGGCTATTATCAAGAGGAGCAAGAGGAGCTCGGGTTCCATCTAGTACAAGGAGGAGAAGGCAACTTGGTGGCACAATCTAGGAGGAGAAGGATCGTTCGCGTGTTCAAGGAGATTTCTAGGAGTTCTTTTCTTTTGTTTTTCTTCAAAAAGGTGGGTGATTTTTCGAACTTCTACTTTAGATACCATGCTAGGAATTGACATTGTGATTATGTTAAGAATGAATAGAAAAATTGCCATGCATTTGTTTAAGGAGATTAAGAGGAAAAGAACACCAAAGTAATCTACATGAAAAAGTGGTAGAATAAATAGAATGTGTAATTGAGTATGTGTATGATGACTTGGTAGTTTATTCGCATGCTAAAAGGGATGAATTATGATTTTTGTGAAACTGTCTATGCATGAAATAAAAGATACAATATGTGAAATTGTGCTTATGGATAGATTATGAAATTTAAATTGGCTTGCATGGAATATTAAATAGATGAAATTGTGATAAAAGTGTGTTTATGTGCCTTATACAAGTAGTATTGTGATCACTTGAGTTATTTAGCCCTATTTGTCTTTTAAAATTGTTAAGTTCTGTGAGGAAATTAGCAATTGGGAATTAGGGTTTTATCTCTAGATCTAAGTTGCTTGAGATATTCACCCTAGGTATCAAAATTGGAATACCTAGACTGCTATCACAAGCCAGTATTTATAGATAAATACTGGTTTGGGTATCGGGTTGTAAGCCCATAGACCCGCGTTCCAATATCCAATCAATTGTACGTTCATTACACGTGTTACACATATGCACGTGCTTTAATTTATATAGAGAGAATATACCAATATATCCAACAATCTCCTCCTATATTCTCAATATATAAAGTACAGGATTATCTCATCAGATCAGCATACAACTGACTGGCTGATAGCAGTCCATAAAGGAAAAGCATCATAAGGTATAGTTTCATAAAGAACCAAAATAATTATAAAATTGAATAGTTCAATCAAGACTAAACCAATATAATTAAATAGTTCCAAACCATATCCAATTCAGAATAGTTCACAAAGACTAAACCAATAGATAAATAAACCATAGTCTCAAACTAAATAAAGCAAATAAACTTCAAACCAAACAAAAGAGTTTTAAGCTCCAAAAGTAGTCTTAAACTCAAAAGAAGTTTTATTAAGCAAGTGATTGGCAAAAGAAAATCCCTGCATGCTGCTTCATGACTACTCCTCCATATCGAGCAAGTCATCATCTTCAAAATCGAGATCTAAGATTCCACCTCCATTATCTTTGCTAGCACCTGTTGCTCAACATTGCAAATAAGAATTTCATGAGTCATTTCTCTTTGAATTCAAACAAATTGCATAAAAGTATCTAGTTCAAACAAAAGAACTTAGTACAATTCAAATTGGCTAGCAAGATTTTAACACAAGCATCACAATCAAGTATCTTTATCAAATAAAGTACATGAACTTTATAGTTTCTACACAAGAACCATACTATGTTTCATATTGGAATGAAAACTGCCGTTTCACTCATGGTTTAACATTGAATCATCAAAATTGGAATGAAACATGCATCCATAAGAGACATATCATCAAAATTGGAATGATATTTAGGACAATTAATCATCGGAAACATATCGACAAGTTTTCATGTTTCGTATTGGAATAATATGATTATTCTAAGTAAATTCTATAGATATTTGATATCATCAAAATTGGAATGATATTATATGTCTGTGGAATTTATTTGGAATCATCATGATTATCTGAAACACGTTAACTGTCAAATTGATGCTTAAGTTTGAACTTCTCAATGGCTGTTCTAATTATCAAAATAACTAGGGTGTTAAGGCCTTTGTGACTTAATGGCTCTTAACCCCATTTCCCCCACAGTTTTGACAATTAGACCTCTTTGTAATCCCTTGGTAAGGGCATCAGCCACATTCTGTTTTGACCTCACATCAATAAGGGTAATAATCCCTTGCTTAATGAGATAGTTCAACTTTGCCTGTCGAAGACCGACAGTTCTTCTCTTACCATTGTAAAGAGAATTGGTTGCTACAGTTTTTGTAGCTTGGTTGTCGCAAAACAAGCTAAGAGTGGTTACTTTAAACCTTCTCAATGGAATATCTAGCAACAGGTCTCTCATCCATTCCGCTTCTTCGCCAGCACAAGATAGCGCAAAGAGTTCAGACTCCATAGATGAGAATGCAATGCCTGGTTGCCTTTTAGATTTCCATGACACAGCTGCTCCTCCTAGTGTAAACACATAACCACTAGTGGATCGACTTTCACCATGTTCTGTGCACCACGATGCATCAGAATATCCTTCCAAAACTGAAGGATGTCCAGAGTAGCACAAAGCTAACTCTTGAGTACCACATAGGTAACCCATTAGCCTCTCAAGGGCATTCCAATGTGTCTTACCGGGATTACTAGTAAATCTGCTAAGCATGCCTACCGCAAAGGCTATGTCTGGTCTAGTGCAGATCATTGCATACATGAGACTTCCAATCAGTTTGGAATAATCCAACTGTCTCACTGTTGCACCAACGTTAGGTGTCAACTTTTTGTTGTAATCATAAGGTGTTTCAAACCTTTTGCAATTACTGTATCCCCACTTTTGTAACACATTATTGATATAGTGAGATTGACTAAGGAGTATGCCTTGCCTACCAAAACTCACTCTCATACCTAGTATAGTGTCCACAACACCTAGGTCCTTCATGCTGAATTCTTTGGATAGCATTGTTTTAACTTCAACCACAGTTGAGAGGTCGCTTCCAACAACAAGCATGTCATCAACATACAAGCAAATTATAGCAATTTTATTTGATCGATCACGAAAATAAAGGCATTTGTCAGAATTGCTAGATTCAAAACCTAAGCTCTTTATTGTTGTATCAAATTTTTCGTGCCATAGTTTTGGTGCTTGTTTTAATCCATACAAAGATTTTACCAATTTGCACACTTTGTTCTCTAAACCTTTAAGTACAAAACCTTCAGGTTGGTTCATATAGATTTCTTCATTAAGATCTCCATTTAGGAAAGCAGTTTTAACATCCATTTGGTGAATAACAAAATTTTCAATGGATGCAAGGGCAAGAAGAATCCTTATTGTAGCAATATGACAGACAGGTGAGTAAACATCAAAATAGTCTACCCCACTTTGTTGAGTATAACCTTTAGCTACTAGTCGTGCTGTATACTTTGCTACAGTCCCATCTGGATTAAGTTTCTTCTTCAAAACCCACTTATTTCCTATGGTTTTAGCCCCTTTTGGCAGATCAACTAATTTCCAAGTTTTATTTTGTAATAAAGAATCCATTTCATCATCAATGGCCTCTTTCCAAAGTAGACCATCTCTAGACCGAAGAGCTTCACTCACACTAAGTGGATCAGCCAACAGTGCATAAGTTACAAAATCATCACCATAGGTTCTAGGTGTCTTATCTCTGGTGGAGGTTCTTCTAGGCTCAATTTCATTTGTAGTTTTAGTGTCAGTTATGCTAGGTCTAGATTCTATTTGTGAATCATTGACTAAGTCTGTGTGGCCAGATAGTGTTATGCCTTTGTCTTTGATGAACACATCTTCAAAGAATTCTGCATCTCTAGATTCAATTATCTTATTGAGAGATAGGTCATAAAATCTGTATGCCGCACTATCAACTGCATTTCCTAGATACACACAGGTATTTGTACGAGATCCTACTTTAGGCCTTCTTGGGTCTGGTATTCTAACAAAAGCAATACAACCCCATGTTTTTATTTTATCAAAGCTCGGTGTGTGTTTATGCCATAACTCATAAGGTGTTTCAATCAATTTAGAGTGCAGTAACAAATTAAGAATATTATTAGCAGTCAATGCAGCCTCTCCCCAAAAATTCGAAGGCAATCTAGCAGTCAATAACATAGAATTCAACATTTCTGTAAGTGTTCGATTCTTTCTTTCGGCTATACCGTTTGACTGTGGTGAGTAGGGTGCTGTTGTTTCAGAGATAATGCCATGTGAAGTGCAAAATTCTTTAAAACCCATTGACACATATTCTCCACCTCTATCAGATCTGAACCTTTTTATTTTAGCATTTAACTGATTTTCGACACGGTCTTTAAATTCTTTGAATTTATTAAGTGCTTCATCCTTTGATTTTAACAGATAGATATGACAATATCTAGAACAATCATCTATAAAGGTGATCAAATACTTCCGACCTCCTTGTGTCACAAAGTTTTTAAAATCGCATATGTCAGAATGAATTAGTTCAAGAAGTTGTGTACTCCTAGAAACAGAACTAAAGGGTTTTCTAGTGATCTTTGTCTGAGCACACACTTCACATTTGTCATACCTTAAGGATGTATCAATTGGCAGATTAAAAGTTTTAGCAACAGCAAGTAATTTAATATAGTTTACATGTCCCAATCTGTTGTGCCAAGTAGAAGGGCTACACAGTTTTGAGCTAACAGCATTAATCACTTCATTTGCTAAACTAAGTCTATACATGCCATTGACTAAATAAGCACAACCAAAGTAGTATGAGTTAACAGATAATATTGCTCTACCACTTATCATAGAAACTACCATGCCAGCATTATTCAGTAAGCTAATAGAAATTAAATTCTTTGCTAAAGCAGGAACAAATTTAACATTACGCAAAATTAAATTCTTACCTGATGAGAGACTGAGATTTGCAGTTCCAACCTGGAGCACCTTGACTGATTCTCCATTCGCCATAGAGACAGACTCATTTGCTTCTTTGAGATCAGTTAGCAGGTTCTTATTGTTGCAAGCATGACATGTAGCCCCCGAGTCCAACAACCAACTCGTAGAGGCACTGACCTTATTGTCACCAACAACACACAGAAAGTTGGTGGGTTCAGTGTTATCCTCTAATAAGTTCACCGTTTCATTGTTAGGTTGTTCTCTTTTGGGTAGCCTACATTCGGTAGCATGGTGACCCCACTTCCTACAGTTGTAGCACTTCCCTTTCTTTTTCACAATCTTTTTATTGGCTTCCAACTTGGACGGTTCACCCTTAACCTTATTAAGCTTGTTCTTCTTAAACTTAGGAGCATATTTGGAACTGGTTAGCACATTAGCATGAGAAATTTGTTTCTTAGCCAACTCCAAATTTATCCTAGTTCTTGTTTCATCCTCTACCTTAATACATCGTTTGAGTTGTGCAAGCTTAATTTGTTCTGGTAGTCTATACATTTCAGTCTTAAATGTGAGCCATGATGCAGGTAATTTAAAGATTATTGCTCCAGTGAGAAAAGCATCACACACAGTGATATCTTCAGTTTTCAATTTAGCTACTAAGTTTTCAAGATCAGTTACCTGAGGGAGAATGGCCTTCTCCTCTATGAATTCAAAGCTCATGAACTTATTAACCAGGTGAGTCTTGGAGACCTTCTCCTCCTTTTTGAATTCATCCAGCAGATTGTCCCAAATCTCCTTAGCTGTTCCATACTTCATGTACACATCTGCTAACCGATCTGAAATACTGTTTAGCAAAAACTCCCTGCACAGGTCCTCATCTCTGATCCAAGTGGCATCATCCACATCTTCGGTACAGTCATCATAAGTCGTTTGACAAGTATAAAAGATCTTCATGAACTTCATCCCATACTGTGCTTTTCTCTTCCAACTATTGAATTCAGAACTACTAAACGCCTCTAGTTTAGGAACCTCATACGGTCGATCATGTTTTTCCATCTCAAGGAATAAACTATGATTTCCTAAAATTCGAGAGTATGTTCTGAATTATTACTACACAAGTAATTTATAGGGAGAAGATGATCTGCTAACTAATAACAGAATAGATGGATTAGATAAATTGCACAAATATTAGGGATTTAGAAATACCAGATCTTCACTGTCTTCTTCTTCAAGATTCGGTTTTCACACAGATCGAAGAAGAGAGAGAAGGAGTCGGCGACTTGCAATCGGAGAAGAGAGAGAGATGACCGGTGCGGCCCAGTGGGCTTCGACGCCTGCTGACTCGCGACGGGCGGCCGACTTCGCAGCGGGTCGCCGAGCGGTGCGTACGGCGAGCGACGCGTGCGGCGAGCGACGAGTGCGGCGAGCGACGGACCCAGCGACGCGATCGGCGTTAGGGTTCCGATGTGATCCGGCGGCTACTGAGGGATCCGACGGGATTGAAGAAAACCAATGGTATTCCCCTTAATTAATCTCACAAAAATTAAAAAAATATCTCAAGATTGTTAAGTTCTGTGAGGAAATTAGCAATTGGGAATTAGGGTTTTATCTCTAGATCTAAGTTGCTTGAGATATTCACCCTAGGTATCAAAATTGGAATACCTAGACTGCTATCACAAGCCAGTATTTATAGATAAATACTGGTTTGGGTATCGGGTTGTAAGCCCATAGACCCGCGTTCCAATATCCAATCAATTGTACGTTCATTACACGTGTTACACATATGCACGTGCTTTAATTTATATAGAGAGAATATACCAATATATCCAACAAAAATATGTAGTTGGGAAATAGGAATAAATTGATAAATTAAATCTTTAGTAAGGAATCAAAGAGAGAAAATTTGTATTGAACTCATTATGAATGAAGGAAATTGTTGATAAAGGAATTTTTATAAAAATAAATGTTTCTATTTCGAAATGTGTTAATTTGATCCATTGTTTAATTTTAACTAAGTGGAGAAATAGTTTTTATGATAAAAAATGAGTTTTATAAGAATTACGAAAATACAAGCTACTGTCTTCATTTAGAAATTGTACTCAGGAAAAATCTATTTTTTATAAGAACCATTTGAATGAGAAAAATCGAGTTTTCTACAATGAACTAGCAATAGTACAATCACAAATAAAATCGTTTTAACAAGATTTCTTTTCGGGTGAGTCACTTGGACCTACTGGTCATCGATTGCATTTTAAGAACGTTACTGTAGCAAGTGGAGCCTTGGGTCTTGGGTTCGAGTCTCGGCAGAAACATTGTTTTTCCAAAAATTTGATTTTATTCAAAACCCGAAAACGAAACTTAAGTATAATTTAAGTCACACTTTTAACAGCTAAGCGCTGTGGACTTTTTGGTCTTCAGTGGTGCCTCAGGGACGTCACTGTAGCACGGGCGAGCTTGTTGTGTGTGGGTTCGATCCCAGGCTTCGGCCATTTTTTTTAATTGATTTTTTGGGGTAAATTATTATATTTTTGAGATCTTAAGTATTTTAAAAATTAAGAAAAATTATTAGAAATATCATAAAAATGTCTATACTTTATGGAAAATTTTCTACAACATTTTGACTTATTATAATGAGGTTTAGAAGCAAATTTTGGGAAAAGTGATTAATAAAATTTCTTTAAAATATAATTCTTTTGTAATTAAAGATGAGAATATTTTGTTGAACATAGAAAATTGTAAGGAGTCCAAAATGAGTTTTTGACTTATAAATTATTGAGTAAAATTTAATGCGAGATTGCTTAAGATTATGCAAGTTGTGCATGAGAAATAAATTGAAACGAAACATGATGTAATGTAAAATTTGTGAACAAGTATACTCTTATTTTAATGAGCATGAAAAGAGAATTGAGACTAGAATTTTAGCTAAGTCCTCACGTCGGCAAGAATGAAAGTTTTGAAAATAGAATTATGATAATTTCAGACCAAGTTTGGGTCATGGTTAATTATTGATATTTTAAGACCGATGTAGAGGTAACGCAAAATTCTAGAGTATTGATTTTTATTCATGATTCAATTATCTAAAGATTAGACACATAGTGGAGATGTGATGAAAGTAAGAGAAAAATATAAATATGAGGGACATTGAATTTGCGGTGTGAGAGTGTTCACAGGATGTCCTCATGATGTATCATGATTAGGGCGTGGATACTACTCCAGAATATCGTCCTGGTGGCGAAGCTTGTGAGGTGTTTTAGTGACTACGGGTGGTGCCATTGTCCATGACGGAGGTGAATTGTCCACAGGATGCCTGCATGATGCGTCATGTGTCAGTTCATGGGATTTTCTCCAAGATGTCTGGATGTGAGCTCGTAACTCATAAAACACCTAGGATACTTACCGTAGTTACTGTAGTAATTTAAGTCATAGCGAGAGATTGAACCCTACAAGCTGAAGAACGATTAAGGGCTTTCCCTCGGACCTATGTAGTATGGGATGCATAGAATCTGAACAAGTGCACATTAGTGTCATTTAATAAGAATAACTGCATTAAGGACTAAGTGCACATTCACACACGACATCAATAGGATAGTCCCCCTTAACTTTGTTAAATTGATGTATTATATCCTAGCGTCAGCTGTATGCAACTGACGTACCCACAGTTTCTATGCAGAATAAAGTAAATGACAAGACTAAAGATTGATTGCTGCTTAAAGAAATGTTCAAGTTATTATTCAATTCATGTATAATGTTGTATTTCGCTTCCGCTGTGTAAAATGTAATCCTTGTTGTAATAAAAGTTTTTAATTCCTTGTAAAATCGTACGAAGTGAAGTGTAAAGATCCTGTGGAACTTCGAATTTACTCTTATTTAGAATTTGGGGTGTTACACTAACAATACTAAGACAATTACTATTTTGAAAATTACTTTAAATCCTATAGAACTGGATATTTTTCATGTTAGGTGTGTCTGTCATATTTTAAATCTTTGTGTACAAGATGCACTAAAATACGGATACGATAAGAATAGTGCAATAAGAGACTGTGTTAATTTTATTACTTTGAGTGGTCCAACATATCAAATTTTTCATGATTGGTGTCCACTTAGGAAAATTCCATTTAAACGTTTTCCTAAAGATGTTAGACTTTGTTGGAATTCGACATATGAACTATTAAGTGTAGTTCTTCATAAAACACATTTAAAAGAATTTTGTATTGCTTTGGGTATGCAAGATTGTAGAATATATGATGATTTTTGGTTTTTTGGTGACAGTTTGTTAAAACTTTTAGAACTTTTTAATGATGCAACTTTGCAATTTTTGAAAACGTATTCATCTACTTCTAGTGATATATTACTAACAAATTTGACTATGATGACCAATATTAAAGATTTGATAAGCTGCCCTTATATTGGAACAATGGTGTATGTCGCTTATCTAAAATTTTTGAAATATTTTCATCATCTACCTATGTTATATTGTTTTTCTAGTGTAATGAATCTCAAAATAAAGTTAGAGAGCACAAAGAATTTAATTGAGAATTTTTATTCATATGCTCCACACGAAGAATTAAAAGACTTTGATAATGTATTTTTAACTACAAATTTTGAGCATGTTTTGAATAATTTATATGATAGTTACGATAGACTATATGCATCAAATACTATAGAAAATGTCAGTTCTTCTTCTGCTTCCATATCAAAGGGAAAAGGGTCTTATATTTTCAACTAGTGGTGTTTTAAATTTTATTAAATTAAAAAAAACCAAGAACAAATGCACCAAATGAGTTGAATTGGTATAATGCACAACCTCCCGTCGATGATATAGTTGATGTGTTAATTTTTGGAATAACAATGAAAATATTTTTCCTATTGTTTCTCGCATGGCTAAAAATTTGCTAACTCTCCCGGTGTCAACTGTTGCATTGGAAAGTGATTTTTCTCTTGGTGGCAAGATAATGAGCCCGAACATGAACCGCTTACTTTCGAAGAATTTGAAGATGCTAGTATGTGCGGAAAATTGGATGAAAGCGGAAGAGATGACCCGAGATTTACTTCAAAAGGCACAAAACGGATCAAGTAGCGACGAATAAAAATTGAGTAGAACTGCACTACAATATGTATTGTAAATAATTGGGACATTTAGGGTGATGAGATTCTATATTTAGGTGACGTTGAAGTGCACGATAATAGTCCAATATCTTCTCTTCAATTTAAATAGAGGTTATCTCAAACTCTAAATTCAAAGGTTCCCCTCAACTTGTAATTTGATTATATTTGTATGAAATATTATTTATCTATTTGATTATATTTGAAAATTGTAATTCATTGAAATAATTTAATATATGGATCTTGTCTTTTAATCTGTATGTTCTTACTGTTGTTCTCTTAAATCAATCTTTTTTTTTTTGAGGGAAAAGGTGGAATAAGGCCACCCTGTTTCATTAAAAAGAGTTTAACGAAACAAACCCAGAATACTGGGCCCAAATACAAACTACAGATATAAAATAAAACATATATGAAGCAACATGACTACAAACAACAAGCCTCTCCAACAACCCTGGAGGGTGGGCCGACAAACCAACTCGGTCCAGCAAAATTGTGGGTACGTCAGGTTAGCTTCGTACAGTGCCTCCACGGTACATGCACACCCACCTGAAACAAGTCTGGCAGGATTTTCTCACCTGCCGCTTCCTGCGTTCACCTCGCTGGGGGGACCCCATCTTTGGGCCCAAGCCCCGCAGATCGGAACTCGCAGCCTCCCACCAACTTCACCACTCATCCTACAAACACGCCAGCCGCTCCTACAGCCGCTACCAAAGAGATAGCCATGAAGAGGATACCTTCACCTCTCACACGATAGCGCTTTTCTTCTGCGATTTCTCACCAAGCAACTATCTCACTCCCACCTAACACCACCCTCCAGGAGAGAGCCGTGTAGAGGATACCTTACCCCTCTCACGCTCAAGCTCTCTCTAGCGATTTCTCACCACACAGACTTATCTCACCTCAAACTTCTAATACGAGGGAAGAGGCGACGCTGTCTCGAGGCAGTGGCCTAAGCTGGAGGAAACTTAATAGCCAGATAGTAGGCGCTGTGGAGACCGCACCGACGACAGCGTAGGACACACCCGACCCACCACACCCCAACCCCACACCCCCTCACCCCCAACCATACCGACTTCACGCATCACGGAGGGACCCCATCTTTGGGCCCAAGCTCTACAAACGTCAATCACACAAAACTACAAGCTTTCCACCCCAGCCCCAGCAAAAGCACTGACAAAAGCACCCTCAACCACAGCAAAACAGATCGGGGGTGGGGGGAGCACCCAAACCGCAACCACAGCAAATCGGGGGGGGGGGGGGGGGGGGGGGGGGGGGCACCCACAACAAATCAGATCGCGGGCCCCCCAAACTGCAACCACAGCAAATCAGATCTTAATTCAATCTTTCCCTTTATCTTTCTACTTCATACACACACACACCAAAAGTTAAAAAATCCCCAAACCTGCAAACCCGCGAAGGCCTGGCCCGGCCCCCAAGCCAGGGGCCAGGCATCGGGCCCCCCTCCCCAGCCCGGTTGCCATCCTTAGGTCACCTTTAATTCCCCCACTCCTCTTCCTATTTAAACCCTACATCACTCACCTATTCAGTATTCCAAACCAAACAAAACCAAACAATGAATACACCAACCACCGTTCTCGCCCTCCTCTCTCCCTTTCTCCTCCTCTCCCCTTCCCTCGCCGGCGTCGCCGCCGACTTTTGTGTCGGTGACCTCTCCGTCCCCTCACCCCGTTGGTTATGCCTGCAAACCAGAATCCAACCTCACCACTGATGACTTTGTCTTCACCGGCCTGGGCAAGGTCAGTGTCACTGCCAACATGATGGGCGCTGCCGTCAGTCTGGCGTTTACTGCCCAATTTTGGGCAGTCAACGGACTTGGAATATCGGCAGCTTGCCTTGACCTTGCTCCTAGTGGTGTGGTCCCCTTTCACACCCACCCAGCCGCCACCGAGTTCTTTGTGGTCACTCAAGGAATGATTACATGTGGGTTTGTATCTTCACCAAGCAAAGTGTATATCAAAACCTTACACAAGGGTGATGCCATGATTTTCCCACAAGGCTTGTTACATTTTCAGGTACTTCCATTTTCGAACAAGCAATCCTATAGTCACAACCTTTAATTGTATGATGTGACATAGTCACTGTTGTATTGTATGAACCGATATAAAATACAAGAAGAGCCTGTGTCACATATCACTCACAGTTAAATGCATCCTTTAATTGTATGATGTGACATAGTCACCGTTGTAGTGTATGAATCGATATAAAATACAAGAAGAAGAGACTGTGTCACATATCACTCACAGTTGAATGCATGAAAAGTTAATGTAGTCGGCTAACTCTAATAACTAACCCACTATCACTAATTATTTAGCCAAACGACCCACTTTCAAAATTATTTAGCCAAACGATCCACTTTTATAAAATAGTGCAAAAACCAAAGTACCCCCTCAACGTTTGGCCCGAGTACAAAATATCTATATAACGTTTGAAAAAGTACAATAAACTCATTCTTCCGTTAACTTAACCCCATCCGTTAAGTTATAATTATTAAATTACTTTTTTACCCCTTACTCTTTTATAATCAAATCTCTTCTTCTATGATTTCATCTTGCCTTTTGAATATTTCTTATATGATCATGTATGTTCAGTTACTATCCAAATATACTCTTCAATCTGCTAGCAATTGACAAAAATAATAGTGAGAGTTTCTAAAAAAAATAACCAATATTTAACTTCTTTTTTTAATTTGGAGCAGCTAACCTCATCTTACCCATTTCAATGCATCTTAGCAAGCCCATGGCTTCGATAAACATGTGTTTAAATGGACTGTGTTTGAGGACCTATTAAAAGCCACTAAGATGGACAAACTGATGACACTATTTTCTTGTCAATTGCGAAGTAACTACCATTAATTCATTAAGAAATTTAATATTTCTTATGTAAGAAACCAGCTTGACTAGGTGAACTAATTTTCTAACATGATCAGCAAATATGAACTTATCATTTTTACAAGATTACAAATAACAATAATAATTTATGCTGACATCTCCGATATAAAAAATATTTATATGAAAGATAATAGAAAAAATAATAACCACAAGAATTTGACGATGATAACAACTATAAGAAAGGCATCATTTTTAATATTTGTGGGCAGCCAAATGAATCATTCTCTTTCAACTGCAAATTCAAAAATATCAAGTGCTCAGTTGACGGCCGTAGTTGGATCAATCTACAATCCCTTGTCATTGATCGGTCTTAAGAATGAATTCCTCTCAATTAATGCTCTCACGGTGAAACAAAAGAACAGCCACAGGCAAACTAAACTAAAAGAAGGGTTTACAGGTATTCCCCAAATGCTAGGGTTTATTCTTTATTAAAATCAAACCGGTTCATTTACTATAGATTTTGGAGAAGAAGAAGAAAATTCAAAAGAGAGTTGAGAATCTTACCATTACTGACCTTGCCGACCCCACCTTGCCGAAATCTACCATTTTGCTACCAAAAAAATCACGAATGAAGAAAAAAAGAATAAAGGGAAGAACAAGAAAAAATTAAGAAAGAAAAAATGAATAAAGAAAGGGAGAAAGAGAATGAATATGAAAGGGTAAGGGTAAAAAAGTAATTTAATAATTATAACTTAACGGATAGGGTTAAGTTAACGGAAGAATGAGTTTATTGTATTTTTTCAAACGTTGTATGGGCATTTTGTACTCAGGCCAAACGTTGGGGGGGTACTTTGGCTTTTGCCCTATAAAATATCATATCTAACTAACCCTATTAATATAATAACCTAAAAACAAAATTTTTTATATAACCCTACTCTAGAGATTATAAACTATAACATACCTTATCCTTATAAAAGCTGGAAAATTCACAGAAAATAAAGAAACTAAAATTAAAAAATCTTTTAAAATTTAAGATTAGATACATTGATAAAAGATTAACAGAAAGGAAGTATATTGCTAGTAAAGAAATATTAGAATACTTGTTACTAACAAGAAAAGTAACTAATCAACTACCTAAAGCGATACAAAAAGAGATAGCATACAAAGTATTAGATTACAGAAACGAAGAAGCAAGTTGGTATTACCAACACCTACTAGCATACAAAATAACAGGCTAAGTATGACCAACGAAGCAGTTGCATTAAATCCTAACATAAACCCAGAAATTTATATGATAAACATACAAGAGTTGGAAGAATATTACAATGGTCCTGAAATCGTAGGAGATATAAGAAAAGTTTTAAAAATCATAAATAAAAATATAAAAGAATTAGGTAGATATATAACTGACTACCCAGAAAAAGAATCAGGCATAACGGAAGAAGGTATGAAAGAGTTAGAAGTCATAACAAAACTTAATATAAATATCTTGGAAATAGAAGATTTAATGGTAAATCCTAATTCAGAAGAAGTAAAAGAAGCCTTGAAAAATCTAGATATAACAAATGAAGAAATAAAAATGGACCAAGATAAGTTTATTGCAAAACCTTCAGAAATTCCAAATAACATGTACGAAATCTTAAGGCCACCACTTAACAAAAATCTTACCAATTACTATGGAAATGGCAAAACACAAAAAGAAGAATGCAGCTAGGAAGAGATAAAGAAAAGGAAACCCCAAAATATGAACCTACAGAACACTACGAAAAAGGAATAGCAGGAAATGGAGAATGGTTAGACCTAGATTGCGTAAAAGACGTAGATAGGACAATTGAAGAATGGGTAAAAGTCTCACTAATCGTAGGATTTAGGCAAAATTTTACCGGAAACGCATTGGAAAAATTTATAGAAGCCACCTTTATGGGAGTATTAACAAAATGGTGGAATGGGCTAGAGGAAGAAGAGAGAAATACTATAAGAAAATCAAGACCAATAGATGATAGAGGAACTGAAGAAATCTCAGCACAACGAACCTTAGGTCTAAAAAAAATAATTACAAATTATGAAAAAGCAATAAGAACAGACTTCAGTGTATACGATAAAGGAGAAAAATACACCATATATAAAAAGAATCAAGCAAGATGGAGACTAAGTAACTTAGAGATATGCGACATGTGCTATTTTAACAACTATGTTTGTGAATTCTGAGAATATTTTCAAGATAGTTATTATACAAAAGAAGAACGGAGTCCAATTTTGGACTCATTCTTTCTAAAACTACCTGATCCATGGAGTATAAACATATATAGTGCATATATAAGTGATAAAGTAAAACCAGAGGTAGACACTTTAGGGTATAGAACACAATTCGTAAAGGATTATAGGGATAAAGTATGCCCAGATGCTAGAGCAACAATGAAATACTATAGAACATATAAACAAAGAATTTGTTGTGAAGATGCAAAACCGAATCATTGGGGATGTAATAATAATTATGATTATACAAAGAAGAGTAAACATAAATTTCAAAAATATAAACCATAATATAGAAAAACTTTTAAGAAATATAGAAAACCCTATAAAAAAATACTTTAGAAGAATAAATAAAAATAAAGATAGACAGTATACTAAAACCCTAAGAAATGTAATTGTTACATATGTGGAGAGGTACGATATATATCACCAAATTGCCCTAAAAGAATGAAATAAGAAAATGTAAAATACGTAGAAGAAATTGAAGAAATGAACAGCATAAACTATGAACCCATAGAATAAGATGAAGAATGGTCAGAAATAAGTGAAGATGAAAAAATAATGGTAATGGAAGAAGATAGTGGAAGTAGTGAAGGTGAAACAAAAGAATGTGAAATAAACATGATGACAGAAATAACAGAAATAGGAGAACCTTCAGAAAGAGAAGAAAATAATGAAGAAGTAAGAGAAAAAATGCGCTTTGACATACAAAAATGCGATAAAATAAGAGCGACCAAATTAAATATAAATCCAAAAGAAATTTTTAAACTACCAATATTCGAATGGAAGAAAAGTACCATCATAATAGTTAGGAATAATGAACAACCTATAGATATTGAACAAGCATAAGGGAAAACCATAATCCCATTAATAACCGAAAGAATAATAAGACAAGAGATGGAAAAAAATAAATGAGAAAACCAGAAAAACATTAAGACACATACATTTAGGAGCAGTACAAATAATAATAAAAGCCTATTTTAAGGAAGGGATAAATACACCCCTCGAAATATACCTAATGGATGATAGGATAATATCAAGTACACAATATGCTTTAATAGGAACAGTACAAGGAAACCTAATGTACCAAAAAATAAAGTTTACAATAAAACCTAATTTCTCTATAAGCATGGTAGAAAAAAATAAAGACAAAAGTTTAGTCATGTATCATAGGTTATCAGGAATAGATTTAATAAAAAAAAACAAAGTAATGAGTATACAAATAAGAAATATTTATGCTTTCACTAACAAGCACGAAGTAAAAAATAGAAATACAGACAATTTTAAAATAGAACCTCTATTCAGCGAAATTATAAGATACAAACCAGCTAGAGAAAACCCTGAAATGACTATACCAAATTATATAGAAATCGACTTTAATAATGTAAAAGAAACTGTAAAAGAAAAAACATCACAAATAATGTTTGGAAAGAGATCACTATCAATAAGAAATAAACAACAAGCATTGGAATTAATACCAATAATAAATACATTAGAACACCAAAACAATAACCAATTTAAAATAGAAATAGAATATTATGACAATGGGAAATGGAATAAACAAATATAGGGATGGCAACTGGGCCGGGTCAACTGGCGACCCACCCGCGACCCGGCCCGATTAGTTGCTTGGCGGGTTCGGGTCGAACCCGGTGAACAGTACCGGGTCGACCCAGGTCGCAATTTACGTGAATCAAACTCGCGAAACCCGGCCCACGAACCCGGCCCAACTTGCGAATTCAACCCGCCAACCCGCGGGTCGAGACCCGTTAGACCCGTACAGGTCGAACATTCGACCAGTGATGGGTAGACCGTTGACCCGCAGGTCGTACGGGTCGAACATTGCGCTGCTAGCTTGCTGCGCTCTGTCTGGGACAGAGCCGTTTGGAACGGCTCTTTGAGCCGTTGGGTTATTTTTTTTTGTTTTTTTTTTGTTTTTTCCCACATATTTAGCCTATAAATATCCCCAAAAATTTCATAAAAAATCACACCTCACTCTCTTACTCTCTCTACTATTATACATCATTTGTAAAGAATTTTTGAATAATTGTAGTATTCATCAAACAAGTCTACAAGGAGGCATATACACGATCAAATTTCGGTCGTATCGAAATCAAAATTCAACTTCTTCAACTCTCTTCAACCCTCGTCAAATCTACTTCAACCTCTTCTCAACTCTTCAATTGCGGAATCGGCAAAGCGCTCCTCCATCTTTTCTATTGTATTCTTATTTTAGTGGTTTTTTTTACATACGCGTATTTCATGATGAACGGTATCAAAATATCTCTATCTCTCTCGTTAATTTTTTTTGCGTTGCAGTTAAAATTATTGTTTGTTTTTTGAACTTCTCTATCTCAACCCTCTTGTTTTTTAAATTTTTTTTGTATAATTCACCGCACCTACATTGTATATTTTTTTTACATACTTTAGCACATTACTACATTATGTCTAGATCACGCGGTAGCGGTCGTAGCGGACAAGATTCCTCCTCTTCTTCACGTAGACCACCAATTGTCCCAACTAGTGAGCCCGCCCAAGATTACATTGATCCTACTATGGAATAATGGGGTACACACGACGATGTTGTAGGTGACATACAATTAGAAGAAGAAGAACAACAAAAACAAACCGAAACCACACAACCCCGCAGTAGTAGGAAAAGTAGAGGTGAAACTAGCGATTGGCATAAGTTTTATGATTATATCCCGGACGAACATACTCCGGGTATAGGTTTGAAAGTGTGTAAAACATGTAGTAAAATATACAAATTCAAGAGAGGTGACGGCACCGGTACAATTAGTAGGCACATCCAACATAATCATAAAGAACTTCTTGATCAAATACAAGGCCAACAAAAAATCAACCCTAGGACCGGTCAAGTTGATAGCCATCCTTATGATCCCGAACTTGTTCGTCGGGAAATGGCCCGATTAGTTATTAAGGAAGAGTTACCATTTTCCTATCCCGAGAGTAGGAACTTGGAAAATTTTAATCAAACGGCCTTAAACCCTCATTTTAAAAGAATTCCGAGAAATACTTGCAAATCGGATTGTTTTAAAGTGTACATGGAAATGAAGGACGCTTTGATTGGAATTTTATGGAGTTTAACTTGTAGGGTTAGTTTAACTTCGGATTGTTGGACGGGTGTCAATAATATTCCAACAATGGGAATAACCTGTCATTGGATTGACAATGATTGGATTCTTCAAAAAAGAATCATATCACTTGCGGCGTTGCCGTATCCCCATAGTGGCGCTGAAATAGCAAACCGTATTATAGAAATTTGTGATATTTTTCATATTCGCGATAAAATTATGGCTATTAGTTTTGATAATGTATCTAACAATAATGTAGCAATTACTACTTTAAAATCTGTATTAATCCCTCCATCTGACAATATTTTTCATGTTAGATGTGCATGTCATATTATAAATTTATGTGTTCAAGATGCATTAAGAATAGTCGATCCATATATAGTTAAAATTAGAAATTGTGTACATTTCATTGCATTAAGTTCAAGCATTTTACAAGAATGGAAAGCTTGGTGTCGGGTTAGAAATGTTCCTTTTAGAAAATTTCCAAAGGATGTTAGACACCGATGGAATTCTACTTTTGATTTACTAAATGTTGTCACCGATTATAAAGCAGTTGTAAATAATTTTTGTATCACAAAAAATATGCACAATTTTGAAATGACTCCCACCGATTGGTTTTTTGCCGAATCTTTGTTGAAATTTTTAGAACCTTTTAAAACCGCAACTTTAAAATTTTCAAAAACATATGAATCTACTTCTAGTAGCATTTTTATTGAATTAGTTAGCATGATGCAAATATTTAACGAAATGTTAAATGATCCCTATATTAGTGACATTGTAAAACCTGCATTTACAAAATTTTTGAAGTATTATTTTCCTTCTCCTATGTTGATTTGTGTTGCTACTGTTATGGATCCTCGTATCAAATTAGAAGGTACGAAGAATTTGATAGAAATGTTTTTTGGATATTTAGAGGTAAATGTAGAATTAACAATTGATTGCGCTACTTTTTTAGTTCAGTTTGAATCTACGTTAAATAACTTGTATGATTATTATGATAGACGTTTTGTTTCTAGTAGTACAACTTCTGTAGTTAGTTCTTCTTCTGATAGTTCTAAAGGTAAGGGTAAAAGTAGAATTGGTGATAGAACATTTAGTTTACTTGAACAAATTCAATCTAAAAAAACTAGGACTAATCAACCAAATGAATTAAATTGGTATAACCAACAGGATACTGAGCCTACTCTTTCTGCACTAGATATTTTACAATGGTGGAAAGAACATGAATACCTTTTTAGTATTCTGTCAATTATGGCTAAAGATTTACTAACTCCTCCTGCCTCTACAGTTGCTTCTGAGAGTGCATTTTCTACAAGTGGCAGAGTTCTAACTTATTTAACTTAAATTCATATGAATAATATTTCAAAATTTATTGTCAATTTCACTCTTTCAATCTTATTATTATTATTACGATTTTTATTGTTTATTAGTATTATTACTTACTTAGTATTATAATAACTATTATTATTATTTTAACTTAGGCTACCAAAAAAAACAAAAAATAATAATAATAATTAAACGGGCCACCCAAACGGTTGAACCCTAAAGGGTTCACGGGTTGGGCGGGCCACCCAAACGAAAACTTAGCCCGACCCGGACCGGCCCGTATAAGAGTGCAACCCGGCCCAGACCGGCTAAATATACGTGCCAACCCGTACGGGTTGGGCCCGGCCCGGCCCACTCGACCCGTTCGGCATCCCTAAACAAATAGCCTTAGTTGATACAGGAGCTACTAATTCACATATTAAACAAACAAATATAAAAATCACTGAATTAATAACATTAGAAAACCCATATTACTACCTAGACTATTACAATAATATACATCCATACAGCCTACTACCTACAAAGAGAGTTTACTGATGTGTCTAATTTTTATACAAATATTTGTATTCAATAACCCATTAAAAGTGCTTGTTTTCAATTATATTGTCTATAAGTCGTCTTGTTTCTTTAAGATTTCAATTGATTATTTATTTATGAAGAAATAAGATTTTTTTTTAATGCAAAAAGTGTTAATTTTTATAAAGGTGTAAAAGAAAAAAAAATAAATTTACATGGATTTGGATAAAGCCAAAAAGATAAAAATATGTTATTTTAAGTTTATTTAATTAAATTTAAATTTAAATATTAAATTCTGATTTATATGTTTGCAGATATATCCTAATCAAGTGAGATGATGACACATCCAAATCCTATTACCGTACAAGACCTACTCCTATAAATAAGAGGGCAGCAAAATACAAGAGGCAAGCCAGCAAAAAGAAAAAAGAAGGAAAAGTAAGAGAGAGAGAGAAACAGAGAGAGAAAGCATAAACATCTCTCTTCTTTTCGGATTAAAGGAGCAGCTTCACGTGGGCTTTGAAGTGACGGGCGACTGTTCTTCGAAGTGACGTGCGGCAGTTTGATTGACAGCGGAGCAGGCTTCACACGTGGCACGCAGTGGATCGACGGGAGCAGAGAAGCTTCGATTGGCGGCTGCTTCGATCTCTGGCTTGCGGCAGAACGAGACGGGCGCATCACGTGGGTGACCAGCGCACGTTTCGAGAAGGGAGGTGACGTGCTGACATGCTTCGATCTGACTGGCTTCGAAGTGACAGCGTGCGACATTGCTCGATCTGACTGGCTTCAGTGCTTCGACTGGCGTTTAAGGTAGCATTCGGTTCTTTTAAGACAGAGGGGTTTGCAATAATTTTTTTATTCTTTTTCTCCTCTATCTAATTTTTGTAATGCAATCCCTGAACAAATTTACTAATATTTTTATTATGAATATGTGCAACTAATTTCATTGTTGGGCAGATTGAAACCGTAGTCATGTAATGTTATAATCTTCTAATAAAGCTGCTTTCATCACTTATTGATTAAGCCTGATTGTATTGACAAAAATTTATAATATGAATCAAACTTGTTCAGAAGTTCTTAGGGCAGTCGACTGAGAGTGACAGCAAGTCGACTGACATGAAGAACCTGATGTTATCAAGTTTGCTTATTATAAAACTGACTCTGTTATATGAGTATAGAGATGACCCATATCCTATGCTCATAACTTGTAACACAGGAATCTTTAGGGGTTCTTGGTTTAATCAACTTGAAGGATCTAGATCTAATACCAATTTCTAGAACTTTGAGTGTTTGTTCGTTTCCATTATTCCTATGCTTTCTTCAAGTGCAACTTAGTAGATACCATGCTAAATACTTAAGGAAAGAAACGAATTAGAGTAGATACCATGCCTAATTCTTGGTCTAGGGAAACATTAACTTTAAGGAGTAGATGCCATGCCCTTAAAGGAACAACATGAGTGATGAGAATGGTGTAGAAGGTAATATAGCATTCTTAACTATAGGTGGAAATCAAGCCCAACTCATTTAATTAATATTCTTGAGATACTACTTGATTTAGTTTTTAATCTCTTCATTTCTTTTCAAATAAACTTTTAGAACAAACTTTATGATTTGCATTTTCTTTTGTTTTATTGATTAGTGAGTTAAGTACTACAATCTCTGTAGGATCGACCCTTGCTTTTCACTACGCTTCTATAAACGATTCGTACACTTGCGAGGTTTTAATTTCTGTCTAGTTTATCTATTTATTTAGATCATCTAGATTGCACAACAAGTTTTGGCGCCGTTGCCAGGGATTGTTTAGTATTTTAACATGCAAATCAATTTTTAGCTTTTTCTTTTTTTTTCTCTTTTTCTTTTATTATATTTTCTTTCAGGTTACATTCCAAAAGCAACAATGGGTGAGGAAGTACCAAATCGAATACCAATGCAAGACAAATTCACTCCAAAGAATATTGAGCAACCTTCTTGCATTGCTTATCAACCTAATGTCACAGGGAATATGCATCTATCACCTCAATTACTCAGCATGGTTCCCCACTTCAGTGGCAGAATAGACGAGGATCCGCACCTCCATTTGCAAGATTTCTTTGATCTTTGCAGAACGCAAAGCGTCCAAGGGCTTACCCCTGAACAAATCAGATTAATCTTGTTTCCATTTTCTTTAAAACTTAATGCTAAATTATGGTATAATTCTTTGGAATCAGGATCAATTCAATCATGGAGCAATTGGCAACAAAGTTCTTGAAAGAATTCTTTCCAGCCCAAAAAACCAAACAACTAAAAAGGGAGATTCAACTCTTCCAACAAAAAGATGGCGATTTATTCTTCGAAGCATGGAAGGACTTCAAGAACAAGCTTCTCAAGTGTCCTACGCACAACATGCCTAAGGATGATCAGGTACAAGCATTTTATAAGGGTTTAAATGACACTAACAAGGCGATTGTAGATTCAGCTTGCAATGGAATCTTGATGAGGAAGAGTGGTGAGGAGGCCATCGAACTATTTGAAGAACTCAGCGAGAACTCACAACAATTCTCAACAAGGAGGGGCCTTTCGAAAAAACAGGGAGTTTACGAAATTTCTAGTGATAATAGCATGCAATTAGAAATGAAAATTATGAACAAAAAGATTGATATGCTTGTTAATGCAATTTCGATGATGGGTGGCATAAAAAAACAAACAAAAAAAATTTGTGCAATTTGTTCTCATTCTGATCATACAATTGATACATGTCCAATGTCTTCTTTCACAGATCAGGAGCATGCCAACTATGTAGGACAAAGAATGTACCCGCCTAAGAACAACCCTTTTTCAAACACGTACAACCCAGGGTGGCGAAACCATCCAAATTTCTCATGGAGCAATAATCAAAATCATCAAGGCAATCATTTCGCACAAGGGCATGCGCAGCAATTCCAGAGTGGGAATGGGTATGATCGGCCAATACAAGAACAGAAGAAGTTTGATTTTGAATCCACCGTTCTTCAATTGCTCCAACAGCAACATCAAACAAGCAACCAAGCAGGCCATTCAGAAATTGGAAAATCAAATTGGTCAAATTGCTAAGAAGTTAAATGAAAGGAAGGCAGGAGAACTCCCATCACAAATCATACCAAACCCTAGAGGACAAGAATAGCTCCAATCGGTGACAACCCTGAGAAGTGGTAAGGTAATCGACAGCAGAGTTGGAACAAATGCAGACGAATCAGATACACAACCATCAAAATCTTTGGATTCCAACAAGGTAAGTGACAAAGAATGAGCAGTTTTGCCACCATTCCCTCAAAGGTTAGTCAACCAAAAGAAAGAACAATATCTATTTGATATTTTTGAAACTCTCAGGAAGGTAAAAATCAATATTCTCCTACTTGATGCTATTAAACAAATTCCTTCGTATGCCAAATTTTTGAAAGAATGTTGTACTCAAAAGAAAACTTTTCAGGTTCAGGAGGATGTGGCTCTAACAGAAGAAGTAAGTGCGGTGTTATTAAGGAAATTGCCTCCTAAATTGAAGGACCCAGGTAGTTTTACCATTCCTTGCAGGGTTGGTGAGCACTTATTTGAAAATGCACTGCTAGACTTGGGGGCAAGCATCAATCTTCTTCCATACTCTGTTTACAAAAAACTAGGATTGGGGGAACTCAAACCAACATCCATCACCTTGCAGTTAGATGATCGTAGCATCAAAAGACCTAGAGGTATTTTGGATGATGTCTTAGTTCAGATAAATAATTTTATTTTGCCTGCAGATTTTGTTGTTTTGGATATTGAAGAATCTTCGATGCTATCTTCTTTACCTATCATCTTAGGTAGACCCTTTATGAGTACTGCTGATATGAAAATTTGTGTTAAAAAGGGCACTATAAGTATGAAAATAAATGGTGAAAAGATCGAGTTTAAAATGTTTGATGCACTAAAATTGCCACACGATGATCATGAATGTTATAATGTTGATGTGGTTCAGGAAATTTGTGACCAAACATTTCAGGAACAAAGTGTCGATCCATTACAAGCCACAATTACACACTCTCTATCATTATCTCAAGTTGAACAGGAATATGATGATTGGAGGATTGCAGAGACAGTACACTACCTTGAAACTCCAAAATCATATTCAGGTAAGTTTGCACCTGTGTTTGAAAATCTTGTGTCTAATAATATTTTTGTTTCTTCTTTTATCAGGACACCAGATGTGGAACTAATGCTGCGGCCAGAACAATTGAAGTATGCATATTTGGGTAAAAACCAGACATTACCTGTGACAGTTGCTGCAAACTTAAGGATGCAGGAAGAAGAGCCGCTGTTGAGAGTATTGCAAGAACACAAGGGTGCATTAATGTGGACCATTGCAGATAGGCTTATGTTAAGATGGTACGGTCTGTACGTTGTTACAAAGGTTTTCTCACATGGAGCGTTAGAGAAAAATCAAACGTTCAAGGTGAATGGGCATAGTGGGAAACCTTATAATAAGATGAGTTTTGAGCCGCGAGCCATTCAATACATTGCATAAACTCGTCCAGTCTAGCTGAAGACAAGAAACGCAGCGCTTATTGGGAGGCAACCCAATTTTTCAGGGGATTACTTACACTCTCTCTTTATTTTTCTTTATTCATTTAGATTTGATTTATCTTTTAGTTTAGTTTATTTTAATTTTTGGATTTTATCTTGTAGGATTGCAGAAAATTTGAAGTCGCCGGGGCAGAGCTGTTTTGAACACATGCATTGACGGCTATTTTTGAGCAATTTGGAGTCAAAATCTGGAAAAGTGATTCAAAGAGAAGTTGTAGCCTATCTTCTTAGCTTTCCATCCAAAAAGATTCAGCCCATTTGGACATCTACAGCTCCAGATATCGCCAAAATAGTGAACGCTGCTCGTGTAGAATTTTCAAGGCTAATCAGGGGAGAATTTTCTGAACTTTTGCATTCTTTTTGTTTTTCTTTTTCCTTTCCCATTGAGAACAATGTGATATTCAAGTTTGGGGGGGAAGGTTTACAAATTTATGATTTATTTTTTTTTTAAAAAAGAAAAACAAAATTTTAAAAGGATTTAAATTAATCTCACCATTACACTTTTGAGTTCTTCATTTAGATAAGCATTGAAATATTTTTTTGGGATAAACAATTTTTTATAAAGTAAGAGTAAGTATACTTATTTACTTTAGGATTGTTGAGTTTCATAATTCCTTACAAAATTGTATGAGTCATGCGATTATACATAAAGTACAAATGTGATGCTGTTTCTTGTGATTATCCCCTTTGATCTAGTCCTAAACAGAGTTTAAGTAAATAGAGTAATAACGAAAAAAAAGAAAAAAAATTTGAATAAAGTCAATCTACTCCAATGTTTTGAGTTGCTTAGTAACTAGGGGTATTCATCACCAATGTTTACTTTTACGTCAAACGGCAACTTGAAATATGAGTATGTAAAGCACTTTAAGTTTGTGACTTGTTGAGTAACCGGGTGAATTCATCACAAATGTCTTGCATTCGCGTAAAAAGGCAAGTGACAACTTAGAGAATACTTTATTAAAAAAAATAATAATAATAAAAATAAAAATAAAAAAACTCTAGTTTGCTACTCGGTTTGTAGTAGTAAAAAGGGATAATCACAGATAGAGTTGTTACATACTATAATTAAATTAATGGCATGACAAACACGATTGGGTTGTGGATTATGACTAAATAATTACACTGGAGAAAGTGGGTATGCTTGATTTTACTTTATGTGCAAATTGTTTATATCTTTAATTACGATTTTGATGCTTACATGATGAGATCTCTTAGTATGATGAGTAGAGTTATTCTTGAGTATTTTTCCCTTATTCATAATTTTACTTTTTGCTTGAGGACAAGCAAAATCTTAAGTTTAGGGGTATTTGATGTATCTAATTTTTATACAAATATTTGTATTCAATAACCCATTAAAAGTGCTTGTTTTCAATTATATTGTCTATAAGTCGTCTTGTTTCTCTAAGATTTCAATTGATTATTTATTTATGAAGAAATAAGATTTTTTTTTAATGCAAAAAGTGATTTTTAATTTTTATAAGGGTGTAAAAGAAAAAAAAATAAATTTACATGGATTTGGATAAAGCCAAAAAGATAAAAATCTGTTATTTTAAGTTTATCTAATTAAATTTAAATTTAAATATTAAATTCTGATTTATATGTTTGCAGATATATCCTAATCAAGTGAGATGATGACACATCCAAATCCTATTACCGTACAAGACCTACTCCTATAAATAAGAGGGCAGCAAAATACAAGAGGCAAGCCAGCAAAAAGAAAAAAAGAAGGAAAAGTAAGAGAGAGAGAAACAGAGAGAGAAACCATAAACATCTCTCTTCTTTTCGGATTAAAGGAGCAGCTTCACGTGGGCTTTGAAGTGACGGGCGACTGTTCTTCGAAGTGACGTGCGGCAGTTCGATTGACAGCGGAGCAGGCTTCACACGTGGCGCGCAGTGGATTGACGGGAGCAGAGAAGCTTCGATTGGCGGCTGCTTCGATCTCTGGCTTGCGGCAGAACGAGACGGGCGCATCACGTGGGCGACCAGCGCACGTTTCAAGAAGGGAGGTGACGTGCTGACAGGCTTCGATCTGACTGGCTTCAAAGTGACAGCGTGCGACAGTGCTCGATCTGACTAGCTTCAGTGCTTCGACTGGCGTTTAAGGAAGCATTCGGTTCTTTTGAGACAGAGGGGTTTGCAATAATTTTTTTATTCTTTTTCTCCTCTCGCTAATTTTTGTAATGCAATCCCTGAACAAATTTACTAATATTTTTATTATGAATATGTGCAACTAATTTCATTGTTGGGCAGATTGAAACCATAGTCATGTAATGTTATAATCTTCTAATAAAGCTGCTTTCATCACTTATTGATTAAGCCTGATTGTATTGATAAAAATTTATAATATGAATCAAACTTGTTCAGAAGTTCTTAGGGCAGTCGACTGAGAGTGACAGCAAGTCGACTGACCTGAAGAACCAGATGTTATTAAGTTTGCTTATTATAAAACTGACTCTGTTATATGAGTATAGAGATGACCCATATCCTATGCTCATAACTTGTAACATAGGAATCTTTAGGGGTTCTTGGTTTAATCAACTTGAAGGATCTAGATCTGATACCAATTTCTAGAACTTTGAGTGTTTGTTCGTTTCCATTGTTCTTATGCTTTCTTCAAGTGCAACTTAGTAGATACCATGCTAAATACTTAAGGAAAGAAACGAATTAGAGTAGATACCATGCCTAATTCTTGGCCTAGGAAAACATTAACTTTAAGGAGTAGATACCATGCCCTTAAAGGAACAACATGAGTGATGAGAATGGTGTAGAAGGTAATATAGCATTCTTAACTATAGGTGGAAATCAAGCCCAACTCATTTAATTAATATTCTTGAGATACTACTTGATTTAGTTTTTAATCTCTTCATTTCTTTTCAAATAAACTTTTAGAACAAACTTTATGATTTGCATTTTCTTTTGTTTTATTGATTAGTGAGTTAAGTACTACAATCTCTGTGGGATCGACCCTTGCCTTTCACTACGCTTCTATAAACGATTCGTACACTTGCGAGGTTTTAATTTGTGTCTAGTTTATCTATTTATTTAGATTATCTAGATTGCACAACATTTACTCTCAAATCCTCCAAAATACTCCAAGAAGGATTTATTTTTACAATATTTTGAGAAATTATGCCAAACCACTCAGGTCAACCAATTTATCAAAATTATTTCTCAACAACATACGAACAAAGCGATCATACTACCAGGAGCAAATCCAAAAACAGTGCGGGTATTGTTCGAAAGAGGACTTATCCACTATATCTATCCATCTCAAGAATGTGAAGAACTTAGCCAGTTCCCAAAAGAAGTATATAAAGCTGCTAAAAGTTATTTTGGTCTCACAAAGGCATCCAAAATATATGTCCATGTATTTTCGGCTATTTCAGAATTCCTTGAAGATGATGAAGAACTACCAGCTGAACATATTATAAAGATAGGGATGAATACACAAATCCTGTTTTGAGCAAGCAGTATTATACCATATAAGAACGAAGAATTTGAAAAACTGATCCCAGAAAGAAGAGCTACGGGATTTAGAACAATGTATTGTGAACTGAAGGACATACAAAACAGAGACGGTAATATATGGATCTATGATAGTCCTGACCCACAAAAATTAATGATCTACAGCATAGCAAAAATTACACAACCACAGTCAAAGAAAGAAGTCTTTGACAGCTGGTATCGAATCCTGGATAAAGGTGACATGACAATGACAAAAGAGACAGTTATCCACTACTGTAGATTGATAAGGATGGAACCACAGCATGAATGCGGACAATGCAGAAAAGAACAAGAGAAGGCTGACGAAGAGGTGTTTCTGATGTGAAGCACGTAAAGATGTCTTCAACGTAAGTAGTGACGTAATTAGCTCAATTATTTATCTATGATGTAAGCAATGATGTAATGAGAACAATAATTGTATCTAGTGCAAAGCCTTCCATTCTTCTATAAAAGGGGAGGCAGAGTAAAGGAGAGAGGCAGACCATCTAGGAGGAAAGAAATTCCATATAAGTTTGTAAGAAAGTCTGTAAGGGATTTGGGAGAAATAAAATTATCTTTCCATGAGTTCTGCTACAAGATCTATTACTAAATAAGGTATGAGCAACTAATTTTTCTTACTTAGGGAGAGTTTTGTAGGGCACTGCCTCAAGGATCTTGTAAAAAGACTCATTTGTAACCTTCTAAAGTTAGACCATACACCTAGTAGTAGGAAACGAGCTAGGTTGTGGTTGCCTGTATCGAAGTGCTATTAGTTGTTCCAGACATATCTCTTGGATGAAGCTCTTTTGAGAGCATAGTAATCCTGAGATGGGATGAACATAAAAGGAGCACTGAAATCGGGTGATACCAGCGGTATTTTATCCACTCGGAGTAACTGGTATATATCAGCTCAAAGAGGTTTAACTTGGTCGGAAGCATGATGGGCATTTTTGTTTTGATTTTAGGGTATCCTTAGAAATCTCTCACTACTCCTAATTTTATAGTTATTGTTGTCCAGTAGAACTAATGTATAATAATTTCGGTATTGCCTCAGAGATTTTTGAATTAATGCTTAAGTATCAAGGAAGTGATAGAATGCTAGTTTTTTATGTTTATTATCCTCGTAGAGTAACAAATATGGAGGATTATTATGAATTTAAATTATTCTTTTTCAGTATACAACGAGTAATAATTATAACAATAAACCAAATAAATCCTGGAGAAACTAGTAATATAAATGTCGAAATAATTGATGATCTAACTTACAATGAAAGATCTTTGTTATTTTATGAAAATGGTGTATTTAATAGTTATGTCTGGAGCCCTACAACAGTATACAGACAATTTCTGGAAGAAAATGAACAGATTGGAGAAGAAAATAGACATATGGAAGAATTCGAAGAACCCCCATATGATAGTTATAGTGAAAGCTCTGAGACAGAATTAGAATATATGAGAGAACTTGAAGATGACATTCCTTACTACTTCTATGAAATAGACAATATACATTATTTCGAAGAATATTATTTTACAGAAAACTATCATCTTTAAAAATTTAAAGTTTTTGATACTCTATTTTCTTTTTCAGGTGATTTCACGACATGCGCTTAGCACACAAGTTGGTATCAGAGCCAAGGTTAAGTAAGTAATTTTTACATAATTTTTGTAATTTTCTTTACATTAATTACTAATTTATAAGCTATAGAATAGAAAACAAAACTTTAATAATAAAAACAGAAATTATCTTAAAACCCAAAAATTTTTAGAATTTAAAGAAAGGTCACACATCCTATAGAAATTACTATAGGAAGTATACTATAAAAGTTCAAATAGTAACTAGGTCATTTAGCTAAATAGTTTTCAAACTAGGTCATTTGACCAAATAAAATTAAAAAGTGGGTCATTCCACTAATTAGCTCGATATTAGTAGGCTCTTAAATGCAATCGATAGGTACTTGAATTAAATGTATGATACTTTCTGTTAAATTTAGGGACAGGAAAATATTCTTTTATTGATTGAATTAACTGAGTACAACATCTCTCCTACATATTGAAGTGAATGGAAGACTAAACCAATACATTATTTAATATGGGACTAAACTAATATCTATCATCTAACAACCCCCTTTCAAACTCAAGTTGGTTCAAACCACATGAGTTTGGAATATTGACAGTGTTTATATGGTAGGGACGGCACATGGTGATGCACTTGGTGAAAAGCATGGCATAGGGAAGCCGCTCAAGTAGATGACACATGGGATGACGCACTATTGCGCAAGGATGATCTTGTGGGAAGTTGTAGGAGTTTGTGTCGGCTCCTGACACTAAAGAAAGTGTAGTAGTAATTGATCTTCAAAGGTGTAGAACTGGGAAGTTGTAGAAGGAGTTGTGCACGGTAGATGGCGAACTAAGTTGAGATCTCACCCCTGAACTGAGAAGTGGTAGAAGAAGTGGTGGCACACAAAAGTGGTGCATGTTGGGATCTCACCCCCGCACTGATAAGTAGTAGTAGACAAAAGAAGTAGTGTGTTGGTGATGCACGGTAGCAGCGCATGTTAGGATCTTACCCCCGAACTGAGAAGAAGTAGTAGTAGAAGGGTAGTATGTTTCTATTGAAGAGGGGTTGAATAAGGTTGTTGTTGTTGAAGATGAGTGTTGAAGATGGGTTGTTGTTGTGTTGATGAAGAGGGTGTTGAACGGGAGTTGTTTGTTGCTGTTGAAGAGGGTGTTGAAGATGGGTTGTTACTGTTGAAGAGGAGTTGAAGATGGGTTGTTGTTGTTGTTGAAGAAGGTGTTGAACGGGAGTTGTTTGTTGCTATTGAAGAGGGTGTTAAAGATGGGTTGTTACTGTTGAAGAGTTGAAGATGGATTGTTGCTCTTGTTGAAGAGGGTGTTGAACGGGAGTTGTGGCAGCCATAGAAAGTAGTGGGTGATGTCGGGAACTCCCCCTCTCAAACTCACGATGAATTAATCAGTGTGGGATTGTAGCGGGATATGGGAGCTGAAGAACCTGCAAGCAAGAGTTTTTTTTAAAATTTACCGGGTATAGGGTAAACAGGTATTAAGGTTTGGGTAAAAAGAAGGGTTTCAGATATATGGAATTGGATATTGGGTTCGGGTATTTTTATTGCATATTTAGAGTTTTGGATTTGGTAGTGGGATTTCGGATCTAGGTTTGGGGTGTGTGTGTGTGTGTTTTTTTTTTGGAAAACTGAAAACGGGTTGGGTATGGGTTCGAGTCAGGTTTTGAGTTAGGTTTTGGATTTGATTTAGGTATGGGGTATCGGAATTCGGGTATTAGTATAGGATGAGGATTAGGGTTTTGGGGAAAGGGTGAAGTGGCGGCTGGTAAAAGGATGGGTTCGAGAGTTGTTGAAGGCAGCGGGTTAACGAGGTAGGGGAGCAGCAAGAGGTCTCGAAGGGTGGTTTTCGGGGTGAGTTGTGAGGATTCGAGTTGGAGAAGATGTTAGAAGGTTGAAGAAGGGGTGATTTTGATGGTGATCTGGGTTGTTTCGATCTGCGACAAAGCTAAGGAAAGGCAGGGGATTTGTTGTCGAGTTAGAGATGGAGGTTATTAGGGTTGCTGGTACCAATTGTTGGTTGTTGATGGAGATGGTAGGGCTGTTGTTGTTGTTGCCGATGAAGAAGACATCGAAGGGGGGAGATATCTGGGTTGATGGAGGTTGAAGATGAAGTTGGAGTAGTTGGGTTTGGTGGCTGCTGATTGAGAAAGAATGATATTAGGGTTTTGGTATTTGATCAGGAAAGAGATTTCGTCGACGGGAGGTGGAGTGATTCCGATGAAGGAGGGGAACCATTCCAGCTCGATAATGATGAAAAAATTTGTACAAGCCTTATAGGAGTATAGGCTCTAAAACCATGTTAAATTTAGGGCTAGGAAAGTATTCTTTTATTAATTGAATTAATTGAGTACAATATGTCTACTATATAGGAGATAGGGGAAGATTAAACCAATACATTATTCAATATAGGACTAAACTAATATCTATCATCTAACACTTTCAATTCAAATATGATATGCATTTTTAGGTTAAATTTATGACACCTTCAATTCAAGCATATGAATAAGTTAAAGGCTTATCTATCTAGTTGCAAGTAAAGTCGGTAATTTTGTAAATTAGTTGTTATCTTGGTAGCTGTTTTATAATTATCAATATTACGTGTTTTTCTACGGTTACAAAACAGTAAGTAAGGATTAGATTAATTGAGTGAGCCAACATTGCCAGGTGACAGGTTTGAGAAAACCAAATTCTCTCTTTGGAGAGTGATTTTGGTGAGGAACCAGATATTTTAGGAATTTTTTATAGAAGTTATGGGCCTTAGAGCATCCACAGTCGTTTGCTATATTTGCCAATTTTTCATATTTTGAGAAACAATGGCCTGCAGTCGTTTGCTATTTTGCCATATTTTGACAAAATCGCTACAGTCGCTTCTCATATTTGAGAAACGAACTGGCGATTTAGTTTTTTTTGAAGGAAAAGGTGGAGTATGGCCACTCTGTTTCATTAATAAGGAGTTAATTAAACAAAGTCAGGGTACTGAGCCAAGTACAATAACCTAAGAAACAACAAAAGAACATAAATCCACCCCAAAAACATGGGGGGTGGGGCAGAAGACGGTACCAAACCCCATACAACATAACAAACAAAAACCTCTAAGCATCTACTCCCCCGAACAAAATCCTGGGATGGTGGGGATCAATTAACAACACAAATCTGACGTGTCAGGCACCTCCCTCAGTCTAGCGTCGGCCCAATCTCTACGTCATCATCGTCTTACTCTTCCACCTGGAAGACGCTCGCCATCCTCCCTCTAGGTCCTGCAGTGGCCACATTTGCCCAAAAGAAAATAAGGTGCATAATGTGAGTCAAATTACTAGAAATACTATTACATATCTCACGGAAGTATCAATTATTCATGTCTACCCAAAGATCCCAGGTCGTAGCGGCGATAGCGAACTGGCAATTTAGTTAATGTTAGTAACTTTTGCTGGATGTCAATACTTTACAACGAGCATGGGAAAGTAAAAAAAGATATATAAAGTTGCTACTTTAGAAAAACTAATATTATCCAAACCTTTGTAAGAGGTGGATTTAACCAGCTGTTTTACTTGCAATATACAATTACAAAGTAAATTCTCGACCATGAAATCCTTCAATATCAGAATTAGCAAAATTGTTTACTAGCAATCAAACATTTATTGATGCATAATTTGCTCGCTTACAGAGTCAGTTTTTAATATGCGTTTCAAGATTTCAATTATATTTAGTAACTTTCCTGTAATAAGTTGCAATATATTATATATATTTGAGATGTATGTTCTCAAATTGTGGCTAACAATACCAACAAATTAATGTAGTTACATGAAAAACAAATTAATGCTGGGGGAGTAAATTCAGTTGCAATAGTGAGCTTCAGCAGCCCAGAACCAGACCTTCAGATTTTAGAATTTGCCCTGTTCGTAAACAACCTTCCCAAAAAGACCACATTCCTCGACGGAGCCACGATTAAGAAGCTCAAGGGAGTTTTCGGAGGAACTGGCTAAATTAATTATAAGAGATCGATGGAACCAGGTTTTTTATTTCAATTTTTTCTTTCTTCATCTTGTTCCATTAATCAAGCATGATAGAGTTCACAAAGAGATTGAAAAATATTATTGAATTATTGGATTTATTATAATTGAGTACAATATCTCCTATATAGGAGGAAACTGAATAATAAACTGATACATAATCCGATATGAGACTAAATAATATATTACAATATCTAACACCCCCTCTCAAACTCATGGTGGGTCGAACAGTGAGTTTGCCCAACAAGTAACGAAATCTTTGAACAGTGTGTGATTTCGTGAAAAAGTCTGTTGTTTGCTGTGAAGAGATAACAGAATGAAGTAAAATGGTCTCTGCTTCAAAGCACTCACGAACATAGTGGCAATTTATCTCTATGTGATTTGTTCGCTCATGAAAGACCGGATTATTTGCAATGTGCAATACACTCCAGTTATCACAATGAAGAGGAATAGCTCCTGTAAGAGTGACACTCATATCTGATAACAGCCAGTAAACATGAACAATCTCTCTAGTAGTAGTTGTTATTGCTCTGTACTCAGCTTCGGTGGAAGAACATGCAACAACTGTATGTTTCTTGCTTCGCCATGAGATCAGTGAATCACCAAGAAATAGACAGAAACCTGTGTTAGACCATCTGGTGGTAGGATCACACGCCCAATCTGAATCAGAATATGCACTGAGTTCAAGTTTAGAAGTAGAAGGCATGAATAATGAGCGAGTGATAGTACTCCGAAGATATCTGAGAATATGAAGAAGAGTACTGTAGTGAACTGATGTAGGAGCGGAAACAAACTGACTAACAATACTGACTATATAAGCAATATCGGGTCTGGTCATGCATAAGTAGACAAGCTGTCTAACAATCTATCTGTATCTAGTGGAGTCGGGAAGGAGCTCACCATCAGTGGACGAAGCTTCACATGAAGCTCTAAGGGAGTCGGTATTCACTGTCAGAGAGACGTGCGGCGGAGATAATATCTTATGTGTATTTCTGTTGAGAAATAAGTATTTCTCGATATCCATGGGCAATCTCTAGACCTAAAAATAGCGTAATCTACAAAGATCGTTCATATGGAACTGCTAGTGAAGATAGTGTTGGGTGGATGCAATGTGTGCAGAGTCATCTCCAGTAATAATCATATCATCAACATATAATAGCAAAAGTACCCTCCACTGCAGTGTTGACAGCATAAACATAGAATGGTCCTATGAGCTCTAAGTGAAACCATCCTGGGTGATGATACGATGAAAACACTCAAACCAGTCTCATCCCTCTCTGCTTGAGAGAGCTCGGCTCGAGAGGCTTGTTTCAGGCCATATATAGCACGACGCAGACGGAAAACATGATGAGGAGAAGTTGTAAGGCCAGAAGGAGGATGCATTTTAACAGCCTCAGATAAGGTACCATGAAGAAAGGCATTCTTCACGTCCATCAGGTATAATGGCCACTGACGAACGTAGGCAACAACAAGGAGAGTGCGAACTATAGTCATCTGTGCAACTTGGGCAAAAGTCTCATCATAATCAATGTCATGTTCTTGAGTGAATTCTCAGGCAACTAGACGAGCCTTGTGCCGCTCAATGGAGCCATCAGGTTGATATTTGATCTTAAAGATCCACTTGCAACTAACAAGCTGGACGCCCACAGGCAGTGGAACAACATCTCAAGCGCTAGTCTGATCAAATGCATAAAAATCCTCTGCAATTGAAGGTATGACTGGGGAGATAAGCCCAACAACTGGAGAATCAAGAAAACTAACATCCTCAGGAGAGGTCTAGTAGTAGGGAGAGTCTTCTACAAAGGAGACATGTCGAGAAATACGAACACGACCCACCACAGGATCAAAACAACAATATTCTTTATGTTCTGGACTGAGACCTAGGTGAACACACTTAATGGCTCGAGCAGTGAGCTTTGTGCGCTCAGAGGGGGGAGGGGGAGAGAGATAGTGAAGAACATAACAAGTGCATCCAAAATTACGGAGCATACTGTAGTCTGGTGATGAGTGACGAAAAGCCTCATAAGGTGATGTAACAGATAGAGCAGATGAGGAAGTGATGTTAATGAGACTGAAAAACGTCATGATAGCTTCAGCCCAGAAAGAACGAGGAACAGAAGAGGAGAGTAGAAGAGCGCGAGATATCTCAAGGATGTGACGTTGCTTGCATTCAGCTATACCATTCTGCACATGCATAAGACATGATTGCTGAAAGAGTGTACCATGAGATTGAACGATCAATCTCATAGCAGCGGAAGTGTACTCACGAGCACCGTCTAATCGAAAGATTTTGATACGGACTCCAAATTGAGCGTGAACCATGTTTGTAAAAAACTAGTAAATATCAGGGATCTCAGAGCATTGACACATAAGAAACACTCATGTGAATCTAGTGAAGTCATCAACGAAACTAACATAGTAGAGATAACATTTGTAAGACGGTGTAGGAGATACTCTCCATATGTCAGAGTAGATAAGTTGAAAAAGATGTGTGGTTTGAGAAGTATTTTTATAATTAAAATGGATTTCTATGTGTTTGGCCAAATGACAACCTGAAAATCAGACAAATAAGGGAAAGAAAAAAGAACCAAGGGCACTACTACGGGCTAAAGTCTTGAGTCGAAACTCACTAATATATCCTAAATGTCTGTGCCACAAATCAACATTAGCGAACACAGTACCAGAAAAATGACGATGAGATTTATGGGCATGAAGAAAATCTAGATGATATAGACGACCATGTCGACTAGCACTCCCAAACTTCTGACCAGTGTGTGAATCGGTGATAGAATAATCTAAAGAATCAAATGTAACGACAAGACCACTATCACATAGAGTACTAATGAAAATAAGGTTCATGAATAAATGATGAGCATAAAGAACATAAGGCAATGTGAGAGTAGGAGAGCTAACAGACCCTGAGTGTATAGTGATAAGTTGTGAACCATCGGTATTGTGTAGGGATGGAGAGTGAGAGGGAAGTGCAATGCTGGTGGTGAGAAGTGTAGGATTACTAGTAAGATGATGTGATGCACCAAAATCTAAAATTTAGAAAGAATTCATACCAGGGGTAACAGAGAATGCAGGGGCAGAGGGGCTAGCAACGACAGACTGACCCAAGAGATGCAGTTCTAGCTGAGCGAGGCAATGTTGAAAATTAGCTCAATCAGCAGGAGATGGCAAGGCAGGAGTAACGGTTATGGCCAAAGGTGTAAGGGAAGAAGTACAGTGAGGAGGAAAGAAACCGGTGTTGCCATGGCAGAGATCAAAATGAAGACGAGGATGTTGTTGGTGTCGGGATCGGGATAGTGAGCTGGATGGTGCGGCCGGTGTCGGAAGAAGAGGTGGGATAGGGTTAGGGATGATGCTGAGAGGATGTAGGAGTCCAGAATAAGGATGAGGGTGGCATTGCTGTTGTTTGAATCAGGATGAGGATCGAGATGTGAAGGAGGGGGAAGAGGAGGATGTAGCAGCCGGAGAGTCAATGGAGAAACTGATGTTCCATTGGAAAAGTACCTGCAATATATATATATATATATATATATATATATATATATATATATATATATATATATATATATATATATATATATATATATATGTTGTGAAATCCAGCTACCTAAATAAATAGATAAACTAGACACAAATTAAAAACCTCGCAAGTGTACGAATCGTTTATAGAAGCGTAGTGATAAGCAAGGGTCGATCTCACAGAGATTGTAGTACTTAACTCACTAATCAATAAAACGAAGAAAAATGCAAATCGTAAAGTCTTGTTCTAAAGGTCTGATTGAAAGGAAATGAAAAGATTAAAATCTAAATCGAGTAGAATCACAATTTGAGTCACGAATATCTATTAAGGTAGTTGGGCTTTGATTTCCACCTGTAGTCAATAATGCTAAGTCACTACTCTAATTACTCATGTTCGTTCCTTTAAGGGCATGGTATTTACTCCTTAAAGTTATTGTTTTCCTAAGCCAAGAATTAGGCATGGTATCTACTCTAATTCGTTTCTTTTCTTAAGTATTTAGCATGGTATCTACTAAGTTGCACTTAAAGAAAACATAAGAACAATGGAAACGAACAAACACTCGAAGTTCTAGAAATTGGTATCAGATCTAGATCCTTCAAGTTGATTAAACCAAGAACCCCTAAAGATTCCTGTGTTACAAACTATGAGTACGAGATACGGGTCGTCTCTATGCTCATATAACAGATCCAGATTTATAATACGCAAACTTGGTAAACTCAGGTTCCGCATGGCAGTCGACTTGCTGTCACTCTCAGTCGACTGCTCTTAGAACTTCTGAACAAGTTTGATCATTATAAATCTATACCAATTCAATCAAGTTTAATCAATAAGTAATAGAGTAGCATTGAGAAGAATATAAGCATTACATGACTACGGTTTCAATCTACCCAACTATAAAACTAGTTGCACATAATACAACCTTTATTGATTAATAAAATAGAATTCATGACTCTAAAATAAAAATGAAAGTAAAAGGAAGAACAGAAGAACTCTGATTTGTATGATGTTGAAATTGAGCCCAATCAGCAGTCGACTTGTTCTCCTTCTTTGATGCTGGTATATTGATGCTTGCTGTCGATCGATGGATCCCTGATTTGATGCCTCTTCGTTGATATTTATAGAACAAGGAAAGAGAGTTAGGGTTTGTACTTTTTGCAGAAAAGTCCTCTTCTTTCGTTTATTTCTTTCCTTATTTGATCTGCCTTTTATTTCTTTCTCTTTTCTTCTTTTCTTCCTTATTTGCTAACCACGTGCTCTTGCCAATCCCCCGGTCTCTAGCTTTGGTTGTTGGAGAAGTTGTTATTCGCAGATAACCTGGGTTTGGATAACTTAATTTTGATTTGGATTTAGATGAGGATGGATCTTCAATTATCTTATCTTTTCACTCCGCCGGATGCAGTCGACTGGTGTTGGAGTAAGTCGACTGTGCCGAGCAGCTTCAGCCTCTCTGTCCAGTCGCCTGTATAAAGAACCAGTCGACTGATCCTCTGCAATTTCTATGTATCATCCTCTCAGTCTGTATTAGCCTTGAATCTGCTTCGTTTGGCTGCTTTTAGGCTGTTTCCTATGGAAAAGAGAAAAGAAGTATAAATTACCACATACAGAGCATTTAAATGTTTAATTGCACTAAGATTATTGCTCCTAAATGTGAATATTATTGAGTTCATCAAATACCCCCAAACTTAGCTTTTGCTTGTCCTCAAGCAAAAAGTAAAATTATGAACAAGGAAAAAATACTAGTAGACTCAACCCATCACACCAAGAATGAAAGCATCAAAATTGCAATTAAAAATATAAACACTTGCAAATAAAGTAAAAACAAGTATACCCACTTTCTCCAGTGCAATTGTCTATTCATAGCTCCAACTCAATCATATTTGTCATGCGATTAATTTAATTATAGTATGTAACAACTCAATCTGTGATTATCCCTTTTCTCCACTACAAACCGAGTAGCAAACTAGAGTTTTTTTTTTTTTTTTTCAATAAATCACTTCTCTAAGTTGTCACTTGCCTTTTGACGCGAGTGCAAAACATTTGTGATGAATCCATCTAGTTACTCAACAAGTCACAATCTTTAGTGCTTTACATACTCATATTTCAAGTTGCCATTTGACGTAAAAGTAAACATTGGTGATGAATACCCCTAGTTACTAAGTAACTCAAAACATTGGAGTAGATTGACTTTATTCAAATATATATATATATATATATATATATATATATATATATATATATATATATATATATTTTGGTTCCTACTTTATTTACTTAAACTCTGTTTAGGACTAGATCAAAGGGGATAATCACAAGAGAAAACATCACATTTGTATTTAATGTATAATCGCATGACTCATACAATTTTGTAAGGAATTATGAAACTCAACAATCCTAAAGTAAATAAGTATACTTACTCTTACTTTATAAGAAATTGTTTATCTAAAAAAAAATCTGTTTAGGACTCCAAATGACTACCCCCAAACTTAGATGGAACATTGTCCTCAATGTTCGCACAAAAACTTAAAATAGGCATGTGTTACCACCCAGTTTGAAGGAAAGAAAATAAAGTAAAGAAATAAAGACATGATTAAAGAAATAAATAGAGAGTGTAAGTACTCCCCTGAAAAATTGGGTTGCCTCCCAATAAGCGCTGTGTTTCTTATCTTCAGCTAGACTCGATGAGTTTGTGCAATGTAGTGAATGGCTCGCGGCTCACAACTCATCTTATTATAAGGTTTCCCCCTATGTCCATTCACCTTGAACGTTTGATTTTCGCCAACGTTCCATGTGGGGAAACCTTTGCAACAATTTATGGACCGTACCATCTTGACATAAGCCTATCTGCAATCGTCCATCTTAATGCACCCTTGTGTTTTTACAAGACTCCCTGCAGCTTCTCTTCTTCTCGCATGCTTAATTTTTCTGAGACTATCACAGGTAGCGTCTGGTTCTCGCCCAAATATGCATGCTTCAAGTGTTCAGCCAGCGGCTTAAGCTCCACGTCTGGTGTCCTGGTAGCAGTCGACTTGTTCCGTTCACCAGTCGACTGGTCTGAGGAAACACAAGTGTTATCAGACACAAAATTTTCAAATGCAGGTGCAAGCTTACCTGAATATGATTTTGGAGTTTCAAGGTAATGTACTGTCTCTGCAATCCTCCAATCATCATATTCCTGAAATGTTTGGTCAATAGTCTCCTGAACCACATCAACATTATAACATTCATGATTATCGTGTGGTAATTTTGGTGCATCAAACATTTCAAACTCAATCTTGTCCTCTAGGGCTGTCACCAATTGGAGCTGTTCTTGTCCTCTAGGATTTGGTATGGTTTGTGATGGGAGTTCTCCTGCCTTTCTTTCACTTAACTCCTTAGCAATTTGACCAATTTGAATCTCCAATTTCTGAATGGCCTACCCTTGTTGGTTGCTTATTTGCTGTTGCTGTTGGAGCAATTGAAGAACGGTGGATTCGAAATCCAACTTCTTCTGTTCTTGTACTGGCTGCTCAAACTCATTCCCAATCTGGAATTGCTACGCATGCCCTTGTGCGAATTGAGTGCCTTGATGGTTTTGATTATTGCTCCCTGAGAAAGTTGGATTGAAAAAGTGTTTGAAAAAGTGTTGTTCTGGGGTGGGTACATTTCCTGTCCTACGTAGTTTGCGTGCTCCTAATCTGTCAAAGAAGACATGGGACATGTATTAGTTGTATGATCATAATGAGAACAAATTGCACAAGTTCCTTTTGGTTGGTTTTTTACACCACCCAACGTTGAAGTTGCAATAACAAGCATATCAATCTTTTTGCTCATAATTTCCATTTCTAATTGCATGCTATCATTGCTAGAAATTTCGTTAACTCCCTGTTTTTTCGAAAGGCCCCTTCTTGTTGAGAATTGTTGTGAGTTCTCACTGAGTTCTTCAAATAGCTCGATGGCCTCCTCACCACTCTTTCTCATCAAGATTCCATTGCAAGCTGAATCTACAATTGCTTTGTTAGTGTCATTTAAACCCTCATAAAATGCTTGTACCTGATCATCCTTGGGTATGTTGTGCGTAGGACACTTGAGAAGCTTGTTCTTGAAGTCCTTTCATGCCTCGAAGAATAAATCACCATCTATTTGTTGGAAGAGTAGAATTTCCCTTTTAGTTGCCTGGTTTTCTAAGCTAGAAAGAATTCTTTCAAGAACTTTGTTGCCAATTGCTCCCATGATTGAATTGATCCTGGTTCCAAAGAATTATACCACAATTTAGCATTAAGTTTTAATGAAAATGGAAACAAAATTAACCTGATTTGTTCAGGGGTAAGCCCTTGGACGCTTTGTGTTCTACAAAGATCAAAAAAATCTTGCAAATGTAGATGCGGATCCTCGTCTAGTCTGCCACTAAAGTGGGGAACCATGCTGAGTAATTGAGGTGATAGGTGCATATTCCCTGTGACTTTAGGTTGAAAAGCTATGCAAGACGGTTGCTCAATATTCTTTGGAATGAATTTGTCTTGCATTGGTACTCGATTTGGTATTTTCTCCCCCATTGTTGCTTTTGGAAAAATTCGCTGTACAGTCGACTGGTCCTTGGAGACAGTCGACTGGTCTGTCTGTGCAGAGTGTAACCTGAAAGAAATGTAAGAAAAGAAGAAAATAATAAAAAGAAAAATATTTGTATTGATTTTGCAAGTTAAGATACTAAACAATCTCCAGCAACGGCACCAAAAACTTGGTGTGAAATCCAGCTACCTAAATAAATAGATAAACTAGACACAAATTAAAAACCTCGCAAGTGTACGAATTGTTTATAGAAGCGTAGTGATAAGCAAGGGTCGATTCCACAGAGATTGTAGTACTTAACTCACTAATCAATAAAACAAAGAAAAATGCAAATCGTAAAGTCTTGTTCTAAAGGTCTGATTGAAAGGAAATGAAAAGATTAAAATCTAAATCGAGTAGAATCACAATTTGAGTCACGAATATCTATTAAGGTAGTTGGGCTTTGATTTCCACCTGTAGTCAATAATGCTAAGTCACTACTCTAATTACTCATGTTCGTTCCTTTAAGGGCATGGTATCTACTCCTTAAAGTTATTATTTTCCTAAGCCAAGAATTAGGCATGGTATCTACTCTAATTCGTTTCTTTCCTTAAGTATTTAGCATGGTATCTACTAAGTTGCACTTAAAGAAAATATAAGAACAATGGAAACGAACAAACACTCGAAGTTCTAGAAATTGGTATCAGATCTAGATCCTTCAAGTTGATTAAACCAAGAACCCCTAAAGATTCCTGTGTTACAAACTATGGGCACGAGATACGGGTCGTCTCTATGCTCATATAACAGATCCAGATTTATAATACGCAAACTTGGTAAACTCAGGTTCCGCATGGCAGTCGACTTGCTGTCACTCTCAGTCGACTGCTCTTAGAACTTCTGAACAAGTTTAATCATTATAAATCTATACCAATTCAATCAGGTTTAATCAATAAGTAATAGAGTAGCATTGAGAAGAATATAAGCATTACATGACTACGGTTTTAATCTACCCAACTATAAAACTAGTTGCACATAATACAACCTTTATTGATTAATAAAATAGAATTCATGACTCTAAAATAAAAATGAAAGTAAAAGGAAGAACAGAAGAACTCTGATTTGTATGATGTTGAAATTGAGCCCAATCAGCAGTCGACTTGTTCTCCTTCTTTGATGCTGGTATCTTGATGCTAGCTGTCGATCGATAGATCCCTGATTTGATGCCTCTTCGTTGATATTTATAGAACAAGGGAAGAGAGTTAGGGTTTGTACTTTTTGCAGAAAAGTCCTCTTCTTTCGTTTATTTCTTTCCTTATTTGATCTGCCTTTTATTTCTTTCTCTTTTCTTCTTTTCTTCCTTATTTGCTAATCACGTGCTCTTGCCAATCTCCCGGTCTCTAGCTTTGGTTGTTGGAGAAGTTGTTATTCGCAGATAACCTGGGTTTGGATAACTTAATTTTGATTTGGATTTAGATGAGGATGGATCTTCAATTATCTTATCTTTTCACTCCGTCGGATGCAGTCGACTGGTGTTGGAGTAAGTCGACTGTGCCGAGCAGCTTCAGCCTCTCTGTCCAGTCGCCTGTATGAAGAACTAGTCGACTGATCCTCTGCAATTTCTGTGTATCATCCTCTCAGTCTGTATTAGCCTTGAATCTGCTTTGTTTGGCTGCTTTTAGGCTGTTTCCTATGGAAAAGAGAAAAGAAGTGTAAATTACCACATACAGAGCATTTAAATGTTTAATTGCACTAAGATTATTGCTCCTAAATGTGAATATTATTGAGTTCATCAATATATATATATATATATCTATATAATAAAACACAAAGAAAGCTATCAAGTGGCTCTCCTTCAATTCCTTAAAAATCAAAGGCCCAGATTTAACATTACAAAACATATTTTTCCCCCAAAAGTTCCCCCCCAAAACTCAAATTCAAATCCCCCACTCAAAACAACTCCTATATTTATTTAATTTTTTTTTTCTCTCTCTCCCTGCATCTTTTATTCAAAAAATTAAGAAAATAAAAAATTTAAAAATTTAAAAAAAATTTAAAAACTAAAAATTTTAAAATTTTAAAAACTTTTAAAATAATTAAAAAAAAATCATATAATATGTTTTTTTCTCTATGTTTGCTACTTCAATTAATTTGTTGGATCTCCAAAACTATTTTATATGATCAAACAAGATGTACCGTTTCGAAGACGTGACGTAGGCACGTGTCAACGGGCAAACCTAGTATATATATATATATATATATATATATATATATATATATATATATATATATATATATATATATATATATATATATATGTGGTGATGGGGGGGGGGGTATTTTGTGTATAGGGTTTGGTGTATAGGGTATGTGGGAGGTGGGTTCGGATAGTTATTGAAAGTGGGTAGGGTTAGAGTTTGGAGTGGGTTGGGTTTGGGATATAGGGAAGGGTTAAGATTTAAGTGGATTTAGAAGAGTAGGGAGAAGAGAATGGTGGCTAGGGTTATGGTGGGGTTCGGATAGATTGCAGGATGTCGACGGCAGAATGGAGCGTCGACGACGGGGAGAGGAGATGAAGGAGTTCTTGGGTTTGGTAATGTTGATGGAGTTGTTTGAGGTAGGAGAAAGGCAGCAGGGGATTTGGATTGATGTGGAAAAGAGAAGCGGCGGCTAGGGTTTCGGGATTTCGGGGACAAAGACGCTGCGGCTGGAGGTTGGGGTTGAGGAATTTCAGGTGGGTTCGCCGAAGAGGAAGACGCAAGAGGGTGGTCGGGAACGAAGACGCAAGAGGGATTGCTGGTGGGTTCGGGGTTGAGGGATTCGGGAAGAAAACATAGCAGGGCGACAGGAGGTTGCCGGAATTGGGATGTTTTCGCCGGTGATGAGTTGCTGTTGAAGTCGGCTTCTTCGTCTTGTTGTTGTAGTTGGCTTGTAGCCGTTTTTTTTTTTTGTTTTTATTTCTTGTGTGTGTGTGTGTGTGTGTGAAATTCTGAGAATTTAATGGAGAAAATAAGAAAAAAAATTTTGTATAATCTTTTGCTCTGATACCATGATAGAGTTAACAGAGAGATTAGAAAATGTTATTGGCTTATTGGATTGATTGTAATTGAGTACAATGTCTCCTGTATATATGAGGGATCTGAATGCGCAATTGATACATAACCTGATATGGGACTAAATATATATTACAATATCTAACATTTGGAATTTGTCTACTATTTTGGCTAGTGTTGTAGCTTCCTGTCTTGGTTGTCTTTTGGATGACGATTCTGATTTTTTATCTGTTGTTTATTTTCTTCTATCTACCGGTTGTAAGTTTATTTTGATGTTTGCAAGGTTGCATCTTGGGTTTTGGTGTTTCATATAGTTGGTTAGGTTGTATTTTGGGCTATATTGTTGTTTGTGTTGTTCTGCAGCCTGTTGTTTCTATGTCACTGCTTTTGCATCTGCTGCTGCTGTTTACAGCGGGCCTGCTGTCTTTGTTGCTGCTATGGTCCTGCTGATGTTCTTGTTCTTTTTCGATGGTTGTGGAAGGGTGGGAGTGTCTGCTCATTCTTTGTTTGTTTACTTAGTTTCTCTGGACTATTATGCTTGTGTTTGTTGTTGTTCTCTTCTTCGCTTACAGTTTTGTCAAGTGGTTTCTTTTCTTCCATTTATTTTCTATCATGTACTGGAATTTATGGACATGTAATATTTTTGAGTTTTAATATATATATTATAAGGCTGGAGCTCCCAAGCTCTATCCGTTCTATCAAAAAAAATGCATTTGAAATTTGTTTTGAAGCTAGCACTTGCAGGTGTTCCAGTCATGTTTCTGGTTTGTTCTTGGTTAATTAGGTTTAGTTGCCTTGTTATGAAATAATGTTCAATTTGAGAGCAGGATTTATCAGAGTTTGATTGGAATTAAATTGTGGACTTGTAATTTGTGGCTTTCAGAAGTTTGTTCTTGTTAGCTTGTCTTTTTTTTAAAAAAAACATAAAATGAAGGTATCTTCCGAGTTTTGTTCCACTGGACCTTGTCTCAAAATTCACTGTAGTCAAGGCCACTAGAGGCTTTCTAATCTAACCATTCAATGGATAGAGAGAAAATATAATCATATTGGTTTGGCAAATAGCTAGTGTAAGCATATTTTCATGGTATGGACTATAATCAAATACTTATAGCAACAAGTCAGAATTCGAATAAGGATGTGGACTCCAGTCAAGGCGGACATGTTAGACATGCTCTTAATGGATATTGGACTGTCTATGTGGAAACGGGTTAATGGATAAGTTATGCCCATATTCATAAGGGTTAGAATTTTCTTTATGATAGAAACCCTATATAAGGAGGATATGGGTGCTCACCCCAACCACAGTCAAATTTAGAGATACAATAACCAAGTATCGCAAAGCGATTCTCATTTGACTAGAACGTAGTTGGAACGGAGAGTATGTAGATGTTTATTCAATCATCATAACATCCGGTAATATTTTCTATGTCGATCTTTATTTAAAGTAATATACTCCCTCCATTCCAAATTATAAATCATTCTAGCTCTCTTTTTTCTCTCTCTACATTATAAGCCGTTTTAGGTTTTCTAGGGTGTTGTCTTATAGAGGTGTATTAATATTTTTTCTATGAGACTTTCAATTTTGTCATGGTGTTGCCCTTTAACTTTTTCACTAAAAAAATTAGTAGCTCATTTAAGAAGATAACAGTTTGTTATTTTACAATAGCTAGCTCATTTAAGAGTTTTAATAATTAAAAATATTATTACTTTTACACTAAATGAGTACAGTAATTTAGTATAAATTAGATTTTGGAATTGGAGGAAGTAGCTACCATTCAATAAATTTAATATATTCTTATTCAGATTCTTGAGCTAGTGAAGTGAAAGAGCAGAAGAGCACAACTCTTCTCATATAGTATGAGATAGTGGTGCAGTGGAAAGAGCAGGAATATGACAAGTCATATGAATGTAGGTCTATAATATCCATATAGGCTTTTGCCCTATGTGGATTATCTATACCTGCATTTATAAGATTTCATTACTTGTAATTAACGAAAATCTATATGAATTTTCATCTCGAGATTAATGTTGCAGCAATCGGAAATGCAATGTACGTCAAACGATACGTTGAACAACCACCTCTCTTATCATCAAACTCTAAACTACTTTAATTAATTGTAGACAACCCCATAAGAGCCTCCACAGCCGTAATTGCTATTATTTACTTTAATTAATTGTAGACAACCCCATAAGAGCCTCCACAGCCGTAATTGCTATTATTTACTTTAATTAATTGTAGACAACCCCATAAGAGCCTCCACAGCCGTAATTGCTAAAATAATAGCAAAATGTATATTATATTTATAGCAATCGGACGTTTGCTGTAGTAGTGAAATGCTATAATATAACAACAACAACAACAACAAAAATTGATCGAACGGAACTCTAAGTTTCACCCCGCGGAGAAAAAAAAAAATTCTGAGCATTTTTTAATAATTAATTTTAATATTTTAATAATTTTAAAAATTAAAAAAATTAAAAAAAGTTTTTAAAAAAAATTGGGACGGATCTTGTAGATACATCCAAGGCCAATAGTTTTTAAAAAATCTGGTCATTTTTTAATAACAAATTTGAATATTATAATAATTTTAATAATTAAAAAAAATTTTAATAAAAAAGTTGGGATGGATCTTATAGATCCGTCCAAGGCCAATAGTGAGAAAAAAAAAATTATTTGGGATGGAAAGTTCCATCCCATATAAAAAAAATTTATTTGGGACAGAACTTGAAGATCCGTTCGATAAAATAAAAAAATAATTTTTTATTTGGGACGCTTGAAGATCCGTCCGCTATAATATGCATATTCTCTGATCTACTCTCATATATAGCATTGTTCTGTAGCGATTTTGTCAAAATATGAATAAATAGAAAACGACTGCAGAGTCGAAAAAACTATAATATGGATCAAATGGAAATTTAGCAAACGACTGTGGATGTTCTAATAAGTTAAGTGATTTTTTTTTTTAAGTTATGGTTAATTTCAGTATTTTTAAAAAAAATTGACCCAAAAAAAAGGCCACTTATTTCTTTTCTTTGTGTTTTTTTTTTTTTTTTGAAGAAAATGTGGAGTATGGTCACCCTGTTTCATTAATAAGAAGTTAACAAAACAAACTCAGAGTACTGAGCCAAGTACAAGGTCCTACAACACAACAAAAGTACATAAATCCACCCCAAGTATGGGGGTGGGACAAAAAAGGGGGCAAAACATACATGCATCCCATATACAACAAATCCCCCCAACAAACCCTGGGGTGGTGAGGATCTATCAAACAGTAAACTGCCAGACGGGCATCACACGTCTCTCATTCGAGCGTCGGCCCAATCTCAACATGATCATCATCATACTCATCCACCTAGAAGACGCTCGCAATCCTCTCTCTAGGACCTGTTGTGGCAACATTTGCCCAAAAAAAAAATAAGATGGATAATGTGAGTCAAATTACCAGAAATACTATTACATGTCCCACAAAAATAATAATTATTCATATCTAGCCAAAGAACCCAGGTAGTGACGGCAATGGCAATAAACCAAGTTTCTTTCATAGTGCGTCTCTCAGAAGCGAACTTTGGGCCTACCCACAGATCCTCGTAAGCACTAGGGAACTGATTCGTCCCTAGGGCACTGAGTACCTCAACTAGGACAGCTTTGCTCCTGGGGCAGTCAAGAAAAAGATGGTCTCTAGTCTCAGGAGCAGCGTTGCAGAATCCACAACAAGAATCCACATTCGGTTGGCGTTTCATAAGGTTCTGTCTAGTCAAAATTGCATTGTTCAGCATCAGCCATAAGAAAACTTTAATTTTCAGTGGTGTTTTTGCTTTCCAGAGAACGCTCGACCAATTTGGGCTACAACCCCTAAAGTGAATGCGGTTATAAAGGGAGCGAACGGTGAACGTGCCGTTCTTCTCCAGTCCCTAAGATTTCTTATCGGGGCCCTGAGAGCATTTAATTCCAGCGTTGGCGATATAAGTTTGAAGCTCCATGAGTCTAAGCTGAGAACTCACGTCCAAATGCTCTTTAAAGGCCAATTTCCAGGAGCTTCTTTTCCAGGCTGCGGCCACCGTATAGTACGGTTGTGATGCTTGATCATACAAATCGGGGAAAAGAGCTCTAAGTATGTGATCACCACACCACTTATCCCACCAGAATCTGGTGAGTCTGTCATTACCGATAACCGACGTCACACAGCTAATGAAGGGTTCATAAGCCTTAGCAATGCCTCTTCAGAACCAGGAGACACGTGGGCCTACCCTGAAGCCCAAATTTCTTGTCTCATTCCTGTGCAAGTATGTCTGGACAAAATCTTGTCACCCTTCTCCACTATGGTGGAAAACTTTCCACCACCATTTACCTAGGAGAACAAGGTTCATATCTCGAAGATCAATAATGCATAGTCCTTCATGTATCTTTTTCATGCATGCTTTTTCCCATCTGATGAGGTGATAGCCGCCTCTATCAGGACTTGCCCCTTTCCATAAAAATTGTTTTTGAGTTCAATCAATTCTCTGGATAACCCATCGTGACATTTCGAAGAAAGACAACTAATAGGTTGTAAGATTTGAGAGGACTGCATTAATAAGCGTGACTCTCTCTCCCAAGGATAAGACTTTACCTTTCCAACCTGCTAGACGATTTTCTACCCGGTCAATGATGGGTAGCCAATTAGCCTTCTTGAGTTTCCCTGGTCTCAGCGGCAGCCCCAGGTACTTAATGAGGAAATTCTCGATGGAGCAGTTGATAATCGTGGCATGTTCTTATGCCTCCTTTGTAGTAAGGGCAATGGGGATAACAGCACTTTTGTGGAAGTTAACCCTGAGGCCAGACCAAGCTTCAAAACTATATAGAATTCCTTTGAAGACGGTCGTTTCCCCGAGGTTGCCATTTTCAAATAGGAGAGTATCATCTGTATATTGGAGGATTGAGCAACCTTAGCGATTGACACCATTTGCCACTGGCGATATCCAGCCTGCCCTACTGCAGTTTGCCATCATGGACCGCAATACGTCTGCCATAATGGTGAAGAGAAGGGGGGAGAGAGGATCTCCCTATCGAAGGCCCCGTTTGTATGAAAATGGATGACCCGAGACTCCATTCACCGAGATTGTAGTTCTGCTGGAGGTAAGACATTTGTGGATCCATCTGATCCATTTATCCCCAAATCCTCTTCCAGCCATCGCTTCGAGAAGACAATCCCATTCGACCAAGTCATAAGCTTTCTGGAAATCCAGCTTCAGGAGATAGCTCTTAGCATTCGACGTGTGACATTGGTGGATAGTTTCTTCAGTCGTGGCTATATTATCTTGAAGACATCGTCCTTTAATGAACCCCATTTGATCATGATTAATGAGTCCATCCATCACATTTTCCAATCTATTAGCGAGAGTCTTGATAATGATCTTGACTGAACAGTTAAGGAGACTAATAGGGCGGAAGTCTCCCACCCGCAAGGGGTCCTCTTTCTTAGGAATCAACACAACCTCAGCAAAATTAAGTCTACCAAGCTAAAGCTTATGGTCGTAGAAATCGGTGAATAACTTTAATAGATCATCTTTGATTTCCTCCCAGAACACCCGGTAGAAAAGGATTGGTAATGATCGTCTTTCTTTTCTTTGTTGCTAAAAAAAATCTTTTCTTATTCTCTCTTTCCTTCTACAAGTCCTGTTGCAGATCCACTTGAGGGATGCTCAGTAGATGGAGGGGGTGGTGGTGGTTCACGTCCAGACCTAGTAACTGTCATGGCGATGCGCTACCTACAAGAAGAAGAGATTAAGGGAAAGAGGGAAATACAGAGGAAGGATTAGAGCAGAGAGAGTTAGAGACGGAGAACAAAAGCAATTCTTATATTCATAGCCATTACATTCGTTCCCCCCTGCATATAAAGGGAGAGGGAAAGGAGAGGAACAGTGGATCCACCATACGTTGAGCTGCACGTGGCACGTGCACTCAACAAGTTTACAAAAAGAAAAGAGAAAGAAAAAGAAAAAAGGCACAGTAGCATAACAGTTATTACTGTCGCTGGGCCCCACTTAGCTCCCATCCCCTACTCACGTTAAGCCACGTGGAGCGACAGTTAGAGAAAGGAGGGGCCGAAGTGCAAAAGTGCGGCATTTATTCATAAAAACCCCATAAAGAAGTATTATCTCCGGAGGACTGATACGTAACGTATTTGGGCTGATACGCAAACTCTCATCTTCCTAATCCCAGCTCAAGGATTTGCATCAAGTCCTCCCCATCCCCTTCTTCTCCTCCTCCGCAACCTACAATGTCCTCCGCACCCCTTTTCTTCTCATCTGCCATGTCGACGCCGAACGCTGCACGTCAAACCTCATACGCATGTGCAGCTTCGACTGCCATCTTGAATGTCCCCAACCAAACCTGATACTGCACCCCTTTTCTTCTCTTCTGCCATGTCGACGATGAACGCCGCATGACGAACGCCCCATGCCGAATGTCATACGCACGTGCGGCTTCGACTGCGGTCTCGAATGTCCTTGTTAGAATAAATCAGAGAGAATGAATACAATACTGAATATTGAATTGAGAAATAACTGAGTACAATATCTTCTATATATATAGGAGGAACCAAATACAAAACTAACCAACTACTCAATGTGGGACTATAATCTCTAACACCCCCTCTCAAACTCACTATGGGTCAAACATTGTGAGTTTGCCTACTAAGTGTCGGAATCTCTGAACAGTATGGGATTTAGTGAAGAAGTCTGCAGTCTACTGGGAAGAGGTAACAGAATGGAGAGAGATGGTCCCTGTCTCAAAATGCTCACGAACATAATGACAGTCAATCTCAATATGCTTCGTTCGTTCATGAAAGACCGGGTCGCTTGCAATGTGCAATGCACTCCGGTTATCACAATATAGTGGAGTAGCTCCTGTAAAAGTGACACCCATATCTCATAACAGCCAACGAACATGAACAATCTCTCTAGTAATAGCTGCCATTGCTCTGTACTCAGCCTCGATGGAAGAATATGCAACAACTGCCTATTTCTTGCTCTGCCATGAGATCAGTGAATCACCAAGAAATAGACAGAAACCTGTGGTAGACCTTCTGGTAGTTGGATCACCTGCCCAATCTAAATTAGAATATGCACTGAGCTCTAGTTTGGATGTAGAAGGCATAAGTAATGAGCGAGTGATAGTGCTCCGAAGGTATCTGAGGATCCGAAGAAGAGCACCATAGTGAACTGATGTAGGAGCGGAAACAAACTGACTGATAATACTAACTGCATGAGAAATATCGGGTCTGGTCATGCATAAGTAGACAAGCTGTCCAACAATCTGCCTGTATCTAGTGAGATCAGGAAGGAGCTCACCATCTGTGGGACGAAGCTTCACATGAAGCTCTAAGGGTGTATCAGCTGATCAACTGTCAGAGAGACATACAGCGGAAATAATATCTGATGTGTATTTCTGCTGAGAAATGAGTATTCCCTGAGATCCATGAGCAATCTCTAAACCCAGAAAGTAACGTAGCTTACCAAGGTCTTTCATATGAAACTGCTGGTGAAGGTATTTCTGTGTTGATGTAATGCCAGCGGAGTCATCCCCAGTAATGATCATATCATCAACATATAGTAGTAGAATTACCCTCCCCTACGGTGATGACCGCATAAACATAGAATGGTCCTGAGAACTCTGACTAAAACTAGCCTTGGTGATGACAAGGCGAAAACACTCAAACTAGGCTCGAGGGGCCTGCTTCAAACCATATATAGCCCGACGCAGCCGGCAAACATAACGAGAAGGAGTAGGAAGGCTAGGAGGAGGATCCATATAAACAATCTCAGATAAAGTACCATGAAGAAAAGCATTCTTCACGTCCATCTGGTATAACGGCCATTGGCGGATGGCTGCAACAGCAAGAAGGGTGCGAATAGTAGTCATCTGTGCAACGGGAGCAAAGGTCTCATCATAGTCAATGCCATGCTTCTGAGTAAACCCTCGGGCTACTAGACGGACCTTGTGCCGCTCAATAGATCTATCAGATTGATATTTGACCTTGAAGATCTACTTGCAGCTAATAGGCTGAATGCCCTCTGGTAGAGGAACAACATTCCAAGTGTTAGTCTGATCAAATGCACTGAATTCCTCTACAATATCTTTCCTCCATTCAGGATATTGAATTGCGTCTTGATAGGTTCTGGGCTTACGTGTAGAGTGTATAGCAGTGAGATATGCATGAAACTGTGGTGAGTAGGAAGTTAGGGTGGCAAAACCAAACTGGTCAGAAGGACCAGTGGCATCAGGTGTATAACGTGCCGGAGGAATACCAGAAGTGGAACGGGTAGACTGACCAAGAGGTGGTGGACTGACAGGGTGTGGGGGTGAGGACGGTGGAGTAGGTGCATGTGTCGGTGGGAAAGTAGGTAGGATGGGTGATGGCTGTTGTGGGGATGCAGGTGGAGTTTCGGTAGGGGGAACAACAGGTGCAAGGACTGCAGGAGATGTGAATGGAGCCAGGGGAGTGGGATCAAAAGGAATGCGGGAAGATAAAGTTGGGGGACTAGCAGCAACTGGGAAATCAAGAAATCTAGTATCCTCGGGAGGGGTCAGGTAGTAAGGCGAGTCTTCCACAAAGGATACATGTCGAGAAATGCGGACACGACCCGCTGATGGATCAAAACAACGATAACCTTTGTGTTCAGGACTGAGACCTAGGTGAACGCACTTAGTAACACGAGCGGAGAGCTTCATGTGCTCAGTAGGAGGGAGAAGGACGTAACAGGTGCATCCAAAGGTACGGTGCATACTGTAGTCGGGAGGTGAATGATAAAGAGCCTCGTATGGCATCGTACCAGCTAGGGCAGACGAGGAAGTAATGTTGATGAGACTAACAGAGGTCATGATAGCTTCAGCCTAGAAAGAACGAGGAGCAAAAGAGGAGAGTAAAACAGCGCGAGCCGTCTTAAGGATGTGACGATGCTTGCGTTCAGCTACACCATTCTGCTCATGTGTGTGAGGGCATGATTGCTAAAACAGGATGCCATGAGACTGAAGGATTGATCTCATGGTGGTGGAAGTGTACTCACGTGCACCGTCCGATCGAAAATTCTTAATGCGTACACCGAACTGAGTGTGAATCATAGTTGTAAAGAACCGGTAAATATTAGGTATCTCAGATTGCTGACGCATAAGAAAAACCCATGTATGTCTAGTGAAGACATCGATGAAGGCAACATAATAGAGATAGCCTTTCCACGATGGTACGGGAGAGGATCCCCATATGTCGGAATAAAAAAATTGAAATGGGTGAGTGGTTTCAGAAGTTCTTTTGTGACTAAAGGGTAGGGCAATGTGTTTGGCCAAATGACAACCCTGACAATCAGATAAATGTTTAAAAATGAGAGAACCAAGGGCACCACTACGAGCTATAGTCTGAAGTCGTGATGTGCTAATATGACCTAAACATCTGTACCACAGGTCAGCATCAAAGGAAATAATACCAGTAAAACTAGAAGGAGAGTGATGTGCACGAAGAAAATCTAGATAATATAGACGACCATGACGACTAGAACGCCCAAACTCCTCACCGGTGGAGGAATCAGTAATAGAACAACCTAAAGAGTCAAAAGTAACGACAAGACCACTATCGCACAACGCACTAATAGAAATAAGGTTTATTGATAAATGAGGAGCATAGAGAACATATGGTAATCTGAGAGTGGGAGAGTTAATTGTCCCTGAGTGTGTAATAAGAAGTGGTGAGCCATCAGCTGTGTGTAGAGATGGAGAGTGAGAGGGAAGTATTGTGCAGGTGGTGAATAGTGTCTGATTACTAGTGAGATGATGTGATGCACCAGAATCTAAAATCCAGAACGAATTCATACCGGGAGTGGCAGAAAGTGCAGGAGCAGAGGAGCCAGCATTGATAGACTGACCCATGAGCTGTAGTTCCAGCTGAGTGAGGCGTTGCTGAGTATTAGCCCAAGCAGCAGAAGACGGCAAGGCCGGAGTGACGGGCATGGCCGAGCATGTGAGGGAAGAAGCACTGCGAGGAGAAATAAGACAAGCACTACTGTGACTGCTCACTGAGAGCACAATGTGAAGGGAGATATTGCTGGTGTCTGGAATGAGGTAGGGAGTAGGGCGGTGCTACCAGTGGCGGAAGTTGAGGTGGGGTAGGGTGAGGAATGATGTAAGGAAAAGGTAGGAGGCCGGAGATAGACTGAAAGTGGCACTGCTGCTTTTGGAATCTAGAGGAAGAACGAGAGGCGGTTGCATCGGGAAAGTCAGTGGAGGCGAAAATATGTGGGAGAGACTGAGATGCCATCAAGTAGTAGTAGTAGTAGTATATATATATATATATATATATATATATATATATATATATATATATATATATATATATATATATATATATATATATATATATAATTTTTTTTATTTTTTTAAAATTTTTTTTTTGGTTACAACAGAATCATTTTGGAGTTAAGACTACGAAAAAAAATTTGAACCCGGGAAATCTCACTTACTAATTTCGGGTTTCGGGTAGGTTTACAATAGAAGTAGGGTTAACAATGGCGGCTGGATCTGGATCTGGAGGACGACGGCAAGTCTGCAGTGATGACGGCAGGACGACGGTAGGATCTGGACCTAGGGTTGTGGGAGAGGTGGGAGCGCAGAAGATGACGATCTGCAGTGAAGAAGACGATGGGAGAGGTGGGAGCGCAAGTAGGATCGGCAGATGATGATGGGTTGCCGATGGGTTGTGCCGATGGGTTGTGATGATGGGTTGCAGATGGATGATGAGTTGCTGATGGCTTCTTCTTGATGATGGTGCTGATGGATGGCTTCTTCTTGATGATCGGCAGATGATGATGAATTGCTGATGGCTTCTTCTTGATGACGACGATAACTAGGAATTCAGGATGTTTCTTCTTGATGATGACGATGGCAGGGGATTTTTTTTTTTTTTGGGAATTCTAGGGTTTTGGGAAGAATGGAAAAATTTGTATAATCTGGCTGTTGGGATTTGAGAATTTTTGTAGAGGAAATTTAAGAAGGAAAAATTTTGATAATTGGCTCTGATACCATGTTAGGATAAATCAGAGAGAATGAATACAATACTGAATATTGAATTGAGAAATAACTGAGTACAATATCTTCTATATATAGGAGGAACCAAATACAAAACTAACCAACTACTCATTGTGGGACTATAATCTCTAACAGTCCCCAACCAAACCAGATACCTGCGATGATTCGGGTCGCGGATCTCCGCGACAAATTTGCCCCACCGTCACTGTTGGACCCCACAATATCAGCGATTGTTCGTCATCGGGTTAGGGTTGGGGTTGGGGTTGGGTTTGGGTTTGGAGCTGGTTGGAGAGGGAGAGGAAGGAAGAGTCGCTGCTGATGAGGAGGTTTTGGCGGATGAGTTCGAGAGTTGCCACATCATCAGATTGAGAAGCCATGGCAAAGAAATTCAAGTAAAGAGAGAAATTGGAGACGAATTTGTATAGAGAGAAAGAAATGATGATAAGGTTATGGTTTGTTGGAGCGGAGAAGAGAAGTAGAGGGGGTGGGGGGTAATAATAGAGATAGGAATTTTTTTGCAAACTGTTCCACTTTTTGAAAGTTTTTCCCAAACTGCCCTACTTTTTTTTTAATTCCCAAACTGCCTCACTCGGTCTTTGAAAGACCCAGTTTAGTTAAAACTAACACGGTTTTTCGAAGACCGAGTGTTAGTCTTTGATTTTTCGAAGTCTAACAATCGGTCTTTCAAAGACCGAGTTAGTTTTAACTAAACTCGGTCTTTCAAAGACCGAGTGTGTTGTTTTGGTAAATACTTTCGAAAGTGGGTCAGTTTGGTAAATACTTTCAAAAAGTGGGTCATTTTGGTAACGAAAATGAAAATGACTGATTGAGCATTAAAATTGAAAATTCAACCTTAGATGTCATCAACGTCATGAGAATTAATCATAAATAAATGTTCATAACTTTGTCAAACCATAAATTCAACGCTCAATATATAAATCAATCCAAAATTACATAATTTGCTATCACTTGTATAAAATTCTTAAATTTTTATATGGAAATAGATTTTGCGGAGCATATCACATTGAACAATTGGATTTTTAGAAAAATTTTGGGTCATGATGAAGCAGGTCTGAAAGGGTTTTATGTGAGTTATTAACTCTATATTTACGAATTAGGTTCCGGTAAAATCCAACTCCATGAATAACCTATAGCAAAATGTAAGATTCTAGTTTTTTTTTGGTGAAAATATTAAGATTAGAGTTGCATCCTAAAGATCGCTTACAGATCTACTAATATAGCTGTCTGGGGTGTCTGGGGAGTTCAGACTGTCCTAGGTCGTGTTCAGATGTCTGGGGAGTTTACAGAATAAATAAAATTAAGAAAGAGAATAGAGAATCGTGGGATATTACTGTAGCTGCAATTTTGTGAGGATCGTGGCTTGATCGTAATGAATTTTGCTTTGATAAGATTGATCATAGACTTCCATTTTTTATGCATATTTGATAAGATTGATCGTATGAAAGAGAATCCTAAACAATGGTTTTCCAGTGTCTGATATCCAAACAATATTTTCTATCTTAAGGTTATTGTCGTGTTAACTGGATTAAAAAAACAACAAAAAGTGACAAACGCAGCTATAAATAAATGGGAACATCCTTGAAGAATACATGGATTTCATGATAATCTCGAAGGACATAAAGAGATTATGAGAAGCTCTGCTTGCATGACCAGATTGAACGATAATGTCATATTGTCATATATAATACAAAATTTAAACAGTTTCGTGGATCTGTTGACGAGCTATGATGTGACGGCTATCACTCCAAAGAAGGCAATTGCATTGGCATTGCTGAGAGCGTGGATTGTTTGGTCAAGCAACGAAACATATATCCTATTCATTATATCATTATTATTTATTTATTTTTATTGTGTAAAGGTGACTTCTACTTTTGTATTATTGCTTTTAACATCTATATTGTTTAGAGGCAAACCTCCACTAACAAACGGAGTAACATTATAGGGAACAAGTGAGTAATACAATCATGAATTTCAAGGAGATAATACGTGGAGGGACATTACTTGATCATGGTTCATCGGATTATTTGTCCAAACCTATTTTGAAATCTTTCAGGTACTCCACAGAAGGAAGAAGAGTGGCGTGCAATTGTAATTCTTGATGGGCCAAGCCATCTCAAAAGTGTTGATGTAGATGTGTTATTATTATTCTTCCTAGAACTTGTTACCAAAATGACCCACTTTTTGAAAGTATTTACCAAACTGACCTACTTTCGAAAGTATTTACCAATACGTTTGGTTAAAACTAATGAAAGACCGAGTGTTAGATTTCGAAAAAACCGAGTTAGTTTTAACTAAACTCGGTCTTTCAAAGACCGAGTGGAATTGTTTGGGAATTAAAAAAAAAACTAGGACGGTTTGGAAAAAACTTTTAAAAAGTGGGACAGTTTGGGAAAAAATTCGAGAGATAGGAGGGATCTAAGTTTGAAAGATGCACATAAGCATGCTTCTTCAAAATTTAAGAATTTGTCTTTCAGTGAAGAGGTTGAGAGTTTTCAGAAAGGCAATATAAAATTATCAAAATATTAATTCAGATATCATAAGATTTTAAATTTCACTTTATTTATTTTATTTACAAGGTGAACCAATCAGTTTTAGAAATAGATAACCATAAATCCTATGGCTTAGAATAATTGTATGATGGTTACAAAATTTGTGAGAAGTTATGTTAGATACTAGTTTGCATTCTAAAATTTTCCAAAGAATAAACCAATAACCTTGTTTACTGTTATTCTCTAATAACAAATCTATTTATGAAAAAAAAATTCTCTAATAACATCTATACAATATTACGCGCTTTTAAGATTTGATTAAGGGATAGGATTGCAATTCAAAATTTGGATGGAGAAAGAGTAAGAAGTTGCCTCCTTCATTTGCTCATTTTTTGTTTTTTGTTTTTTAAATTAGAAAAATCATTGGACTAAAAATGATTTAACATAATATATTGTATAGATTAGAGTTGGAGTTAGATTACCCGTTCCAACTTCATCAAATCAAATCAAATCAAATCAAACAAAACAGTTTCAAATCCCTCTAAAATTACCAATGCGGTAGAAATTCTTCCACATCTAAACTAAGAGTAATGCTACCAATCACTATCAAAATTACTAGATTTCACTTTATTATCTTAGGGTATATGGTAGAAATCTCCAATAGTTGTGTAGTGAAGAGAAATAGTGGTTTTGGTAGTGAGTGTAGGTTACTCTTAAACTAACTCTTCCACGAGTGACTTAACTGATGAAAGGAATTGTGGATTGTCGTGCTTCCCACTGTCAATTGATGAAATAAATAGTAGTTATTGGTGAAGGGTCTTCTACCTCAATCTCTCATCCCGCTTGTAGGGTCATTTTCTCTAGTGAAAAAAAATTAAAGGTATAATGGTCCATCATTCTTTAGAGCCACTTGAGAGTTCATTTGGCTGCCTGTTTACTTCGCCGAGGTTCTTACAACTCATAACAAGTACTTCTTTAATGTCTTGGAAGTTCGATGATGTCCAAAGTACCTACGTCAATCATATGCCCAGGTCGAATGGGCATGAAAAGGAACTTCCTAGTATTTGCGCTCCATAAATATATGTTGATGTTACAAATCAAAAGAACATTTCGACATTAATGAAGGCAAACTAATCTCAGTTTTCTACCAGCAAAACCTGGATGTACTTTACAGCCTTGAACACGACCAACTCAATCGAAGAAAGAACCTAAGCTTTTTTTTAAACACGACTCATTTAATAGAAAGAGAACCTGAAGTTGTATGTTGCAGTCTTATTAAACCTCATCCATTCAACCAAAAAAAAGAATCGACAATGAATTTTACCAGATTATAAGCCACCATTCAGGTGGTACATTTTGGTAGTGAACAAGCTTATCCATCTCATTAGGCTTAACCACAAGCAGATGACCAAAAGGAACAAACAAACAAACAAAAAGTTAATGACAAGAGTTTAGAAAGCAAAAGAACTGAAACAGTCATAACCGGATAAAAAGGCAAACATTTTATAACATCAACCATTTATTTTTGCAGAAAAAAGGCAAACATTCCGACAAACATGGAGAAATACAGTAGTCTTATTCAAATGACACACCAAACCATAACTTCGCAAAGTTCGAGTTACCATGAGTTTATTTTCAACGCTTACAACAGTGATTTCAAAGTTTTGCGACCAAACCATTTGGAATCGACTTTGAAGTGCCATTCTCCTTCAGCTCAATTTCATTACTACTGGGAGGAACGTCGACTGCTGGAGAGCAGTTGAAAAATCCATGAGGCTGAAAACCCACGCAAGACAAATACATTAGTGCATCTTTTAACAGAGCATCAAGTGATGAAGTAATCAACACAAACATTCAAACAAATTCTTTAAGATTATAGTGGCCTAGCTCAATTGGGTTTGTAGCACCAATGATCTTTAAAATGTTATGAAACATATGTGAACGAGGAATTAGGTGCTTCTACGATTTCTAAACAATTCATCAAACTTACGCAAAATGAGTAGCAAGTAGTTATTATGATGAGAGGAGCCATTTGCTCTTTGCTGGCTCTAGAAATTTTCAAATCTCATAATCTTCATCCAAATATGTCAAATGATGTGCGGATGAAGATGTGATCGATGTTAATCACCTACCCAGATGGCCCACCATGTAGTTTTGTAGATAGGGGTAAAATAGACAAAGAAAAGCTACGGTACGCCATTCAAAATAATGCTACAAAAGGCTAACAACACAAGTTTTTACAGGAGATTATTTCTTGAATAAAATAATTCACATATTACCTTGACTAGGTCTCAAAATCATTAAAGGTGGGGGGAAGAATGAAAATTTAAAAGAAGGAAATAAGTGTTTTTTGAATGTTGACAACTAAAGCTCTACAAAAAGTTTTTTCAATGCCTAAGAAGTTGTGACTAACCTAATACAAACTTCTAGAACATACAAACACAAACACAAACAACTGCACTAAAATTTAAAAAAAGTCAGATATATGAAGGTTGTACAAAAAGGTCAAAAGCTAAAAGATAATTATCAACACATAGGAGAAAAGGTAATAGAGAGCAAGCAATACCATGAGCATGAAACCTGTGCGTTCCACAGGCATAACCGGCCAATCTTCCAGCCGAGGAATATGAGTAACTCCAAACACATACCTGGAAATAGTAAATGAATATAATTGTTGAAGCAAAGATTAACATATTAAAATGAACCTCAATAAAACTGAAAACTCAAGAACAGAAACAGCTTCTATAGACAAAAGCAAGAGATAGAACAATGACTTTAGCATTGTAATTTGTAAGTAAATATATCAACTTAACAATAAAAAGTTATTAGATGTTGAGACTTGGATAATTAACAATGTAAGGGTTAGAGAACCTAAGTTTGGAATGCATTTCATTAGGGAACTTGGGGCTCAATTGTGACTTAAAGATACGTGCAATTCCTTGTAGCTATTATCGCTGAAACCCATTTGAAGATAGTTAAAATGGTTTTCTTCTGGTGCAATAACCACTGAACAATGAGGGTATAATGTTCTGGTGCAAGAACCTTCTTCACATGGCTGTTTCCCCAGTTATATCAAGGTTTAAAGTCAATTTGATTGCTAATGTAAGTGTACATTTCATAGAATGGAAGTGATATCAGCTCATGAATTATCCAACATGTCTGAAGTTAATAATTATAAAAAGAAAAAGGAAGATGATACTTTCTATACATTGGTTTCATTGTCCAACATTTGTGGCATTGTCTAAAGGAGAAAGATAACTACCATCTGGTGTATATGTGTAAGTGTCATGCTATGCAGGGATATAATTCTACACATTTGCATGCAGGAAAAAAGGGAAAAGATACCTAATCTGATGTATGTGCGTGAAACAATCCAAGGATATCAACCAAAGCCTAAGCGTTAGCATGCGCAAAAAGCAGATATAGAAATTTCAATAAGATAATATCTATATGTGCAAGCTCAATAGCATTATAAATATAATAATACTACAAGATCAAAAGTAGCTCCAAAAAAAAAAAAAAAAGGATATGCACAAAACTAACCAGAGAACGATGTTGGTCTCCTCAAGTGATCTGTTCTTCTTAACCCATGTAGCTAATCCCTCGTTCACACGTGGGTTTTGATTGGGAAACTCTCCACCTGGGAATATCTCATCACGTTTGTATTGCGTGACCCAAAGGTTGTGCTTGAGAAAGGCTGCCCTTCTCAGAAAGGCCGCCTCTGGACTAGCTAATGGTAGGCAGTTTGAACCAGGAACAAGCTTATAACCTGTAAGCTGTCCTGTTCGATTAACAGTTCGGGTGTTCCTTACCTGTAAACAACATAATGCACCAAAAATACTTACTATATTATCAAACAAAAACCGGATCACAGGAAACAGTAACTCACAGGAAACTATTGTAAGCTTTTGTTATCCTGTATCTCCCAGTCCCGTATAATAATATGTAAACAGTAATGATTATACGATCAAAGCCAACAGGTTAGTAACTAAAATGAAAAAGATTTTGCCAAATGGGAGGTCTTAGGTTCAAATTTCAATCCCTAAATTATGATTGTTTCCTATAATACCACAAGAAGTCACCACTTCGTTCAAGCAGAACTTATAGCCAGTGTCTAAGACCATAAGCTCTTCTTTGAATGGCAAAATAATGCACTACTTTCCCCTGAAAATTTTCTCAACTAAATTCATTCCTACAAGGTACCAATCTGAATCTACTGGACTGGGAAGGTACAAATCCAAATTTTGAAGCTTTTGGATTTGTGGACATTGGATTGATTTAGGATTAGGCTAGATTTGTGGACATTGGAGTTATTCAGGATCAAGGCTGGTTCCTGTTTGGAGTTTAAATGGATGTGATTCACCTATGATATCAGGTGGCTAATAAAGAAAAGAGAAGTAAACATAGAAGAGTAGAAAAGAAGGGAGAGAAGAGAGGTAAATTTGTTACAAAGGTGCAATAGTCAATATATAGGGTCGATGTAACATAACTGATTTCAATCTATGACATGTGAAGGACTATCAACGATTCAACGGAAACTTGGATATCAATTCTTCTAAAAACCAAACACAGAATCCCCCTCGTAGTTATACAATAAAATTAGTCTAACTAACATCTTTCGAGAAAAACTGCTGCTAAATGATTTCCTCTACAATATATCCCAAAAGGAGATAATTTCTTTTCATGTACAGTATGTCGTACAATGTAGATTATTGAATATGTAAAGCAAATATTACTTATGCCAAGTCAGTTCAAGAAAAACTCTTTTGTTCTAGCTACAAACACGAAGAAAAAGAATAAATAGGACTAACAGTAAAAATAGTAAACATATATGCCAACAGAGAGAAGGATCAATCGCCTTACAATCCAATGGCGTGCAGCAAGAGGATCACAGTCACGCATTGCTTGTAGTTCAGACTTAAGGAGCTTCTCTTCAGCATAGAATGCATTATTATGAACATTACTTTGGCCTGGCTTTTCAACTTTAACATTCACCTCAACCACCTGAGAAGAGGTCAAACAATGTTTATAACAGTATCACAGATCAAAACCTTTATCATTTCAATGGTATCATTATAAGAAATAAGAAAAATACATATGAGAAAGTATATTTCCTGCTAATCAGTTTACAGTGAAATAATTACAATTGAGCATAAAATACAGTTTACTTGGTTCAAAAAATCAGCAGTGGGAACAAATTTATAAATATTCTTACAGAAGCAACAGTGTCATGATTCTGCATATCAAAAAAATATTCCTAAGCTTGCAACTAGAGCAGAAATTTCATGGAATTGAATGGATGAATGTCCACTACAAAAACTCAGAAAGAAGCCTAACTCATTCTCACTGGAGTCTGTTCACAACTTCTCATTGCATATATAATTTAGGTTTGCTGAAATATTTACATATAACCTCTATGCCTAAACTTCTACAAAATATAGGGCACTCAGTTTTGATCACTGAAAGTCATTCTAGGGTATTTCAAATCATGACTCCATTGACAAAGAATTCTCTATAAAATTACATAAGTAGATTTATGGATCCATAACTAGTGAAACATATTCCTCTAAACTTGCTGAAAGTTCGCTGAAGAAAATCAACATGTCAAAAAAAATTAAGGGGTGAAAGAGGCTAACATACTAAAAAACAATGAGAGCTCACCTGATTGAAGGTTTCATTAGGCTTACAATCAACAGCCATGTCCATACGAGCAACAAAAAAATGTTGATGGACTGGAGCATATAAACCTGGAGCAATTGTAGTTCCATATTTTCTTGATTCTCCAGGAGGCAATGCTCCCAAACTGAGAATTCCAGTAAGTTTTACTTCTGCTTCAATTTTACCATCCTACAAACAAAAATAAGCAAATACCTGTCAATGTTACCTGCATGAATACGCCAAAAAGTACAGCAAGCCAAGAATCATTAATTAACATACATACACAGCCATGTGCAAGTAGACCAAGGCAGGAATAATGGAATACGTATATATATTATGTGCACTGATTGGTGGTAACAAGAAAAATGCTCAATATTTTGAGCCACAACACTAAATAAAATATGATTAAGAACGTAAATTTTGTCACATCATCACCATGTATCTACAAACTCATTTGGTGCATGCATATCAATTCAGATTATACTGAGAGGCTTCAAATAACTACAAAGTACCACGTTTAGATCCCCTAAAAGACCAAAGAAGAATAGAAGTTCAGGTGATAGAAGCCACAGCTTGAACTTTATATATAGGAAAAGTACAAGAGTTCAAGATGTGGCAAATAACACAACCAAATATGGAATGCCTGATCATCATCAAACTAAGTATAACATATCCAACTCTGGATCAATGAGATTTTATACCGTAACATCAACCCATCCACTTTAATTTCACAAATCAAGTGGAAATCAACCTTATTGGTTGACTTGAGAGTTAAAATGTAAATTAAAATCATACAACCAGCTGAAACACACGAAAAAGACAAAATTTCAACACTGAGTGTTCATAAGAGTACCTGATAGAAATGCCAAAAAAAGCCATATTCGTAGTTAGCCACCGTACATATAAAAGAAACGGTCAGCCTTCTTGAGCGTCGTACCTCTGCTAATCCTGTTCTCCAATCTTGATGCTTCCACAATATTCCATGATCCTCTTCGTGCAAGCAAACACAATTTTCAATAGTCTCTACACCCCCAGTGTAATTAGTAAAATGTGCATCGAAATATTTTATGTAGCCTAGACAATCGCATCCCTGTACAAAGAACGACACTATTCGGCACTATCAGAGAGAAGGGAAAAAATTGTAAGAGAACATTAAAATTGGAAGCTGAATAGCTGACCTTTTTAAGAGAGTGAGCATTTTTTCCAAGCCCATCTTCCCCAGCATCAAAAGCATTCTTACGGTAATGAGGTTCATCTGGATCTCCATAAGGCACTACCATTTCAACAAAACTCAACCTGTGAGCTACAGGTCTGCGACCACGGCTGCCATCGATATATGCTACAGAATATATAACCAATCCCTCTCTGGGAGTGAACCCGATTCGAAAATTCCACTACTCAGGGTAAAAGGGAGAGAAAAAATTCAGTAGAAGCTTAACGTACATTAGATAAAAATGGGGAGATAATATACAATGCCAAGACAACCTTTTGGTGTTTATCATCCATCCGATTCAACCGAAGTAAAAGAAAAGAAAACACTTAATTACATATATACACCACGAACTATTATTTTGCCTAATATCATCCTAGGAATCTATAAACAATCAAAACCAAATACGCAAATAAACAATAACAAACATTGCATTTGGCATACAAACCCAAATACCATTCAAAGACAGAAGATCACGATCCGCAGACAAACATCATATTTGCATATAAACCCAAAACAGCAGTAATAAGGAATGGTTTACAGATTTGACGCATACTTGTTGAAATGTGAAATTTATATATCCCATTTGAATGTTTTGTAACTGTGACTCGGACAAAACATTACTTTTTGGCGTCCGCAAACATCTACAAAATCTAACACAAAAAAGCGGAGACAAAATAATAGAAAGGTACCTTCTGCCATTCGATAAAATGACCATTCACACGAAAGCTTGGGCCATCAGGCTGCAAAATTTGCAGAGATTTCACATCACTACGATCAACACCTCCTCTAGTATCTCCTGAAGTGTAGTTTCTTAACGGATCTGCTGGAGGAAGAGGAACCAATTTCCTATCTTCGAACTCAATGATAACCACATTTTGGATATCAACAAGAACATAGATGCCCTCAACAGGGCGTGCATAACCATTCTCCATAGGACAGTCACTCTCTGTCCGACAAAAAATCAGTGGTTTAGCAAGTCGTCGGCTGGGAGAATCAGCTTCACTGTGATAACCAACACACCTGCAAAAATTAGCAAATATTAGCATTAAGGATCTGAGTCAAAAAAGAAAACCCTAAGAAAAATTTTACAAAAATAATAATATGTTAAAAGAACTCCAAAAAAAAACTGACCAGGCATCTACCATCACCAGATCCATATCCTCTATGCCTCGCCTCTTCATTGCTTCTTTGAATGGAGGATAATCTTTTACAACAGCTTCACATTCTGCATATTCCACAGCATCCTACAGTTGAAGAGAGAAATTATTGAGCATTAGAGCATCCACAATCGTTTGCTAAAAAATGGCAAAATGGCAATTGAGAAATAGCAATTTGACTTTCTCTTGCAGTCGTGCTTTGCTATAATTTTGTCAAAAAAATTTTTTAAGCGGACGGGACATGTCCCGTCTCAGTTGAATTTATTTATTTATAAAATCTTAATTCTACGTTAGATTTAGTTAATTCGTTAATTAGTAGTAGAATTAGAGTATTAAATTATTAAGTAGATAATTAGTGGTTAATTAGGGTTAGATTAATGTTTAATTCCTAAATCCCACTCCTGGTTTCTTGGACGGGACATGTTGTCCCGTCCAAGCAATTTTTTGCTTGAGCCGGGACAACATGTCTTGTTTGAGATTATTTTGATTTTTTTTTTGAGACGGTACAACATGTACCGTCCGATAATTTTAAAATATATATATACACCTTTCCGAAGACGTGCCGTAGGCACGTGTCAACAGGCAAACCTAGTATATATATATATATTTAGACGAAACATGTGTTTCGTTTGATCCCATTAAAAAAAATAGGGACGGAACCCCTATATTTTGAGAATCGTCATTTCGTTTCTCAAATATGAGAAGCGACTGTAGCGTTTTTGCCAAAATATAGCAAAATAGCACACGACTGCAGACTCTCATTTCTCATAAAATGGCAATTTGGCAAAAATAGCAAACGACTATGGATGCTCTTAGAAACTTCAATTACCAGCATCTTTAGATGCCATTCAATTATTACATTTAAATGAAAAAGATTAATAAAATTAAATCAAGTCCAACAGCCTCAACCATTGCATTTAAATACAACAGTCTGGAATTAAGAGGTAGCATGTTGTGTCTGTTAGATTTGTTCCAACCATTCTCATTGTGTAAGATGACGCTGTTCAGCCATAACATAAGTGAATTTCTTCACAAAAATTACTCAGAAACAAGGTTTAAGTAAAATTTCTTTTACTTAAGTATGATATCTTTCAAGTATTGCATTTAGAAGATAAATTTCTTTCCGAGTAAAAGTTTTTAAACTTCTAGAAGTATGTTGTATTTATATTCAACAAGTATTATATGAAAGATATACCATTGGCGGTTGTACATCAGGTACAACTTCTGATGAAATGACCTTCCCCCTATGATGACCGCCACGAGTTGCAGCATGTACCTCAGTCAGCTCTACAATCCATATGCTCGTCTCATTTGATTTCTTGTTATAGACAACCAGCCTAGCCCTCCTCGGAGGTAACTTGCTAGGAATAATGGGTCCACCTTTTGTTCTGGGTACCAGTGATGGTTGGAAGGGAGGGAAAAAATATGCATCAGCCAGAGCAACGATATTCTTCTCAGGTTCCAATAGAACCACTTCAACAAAGCGCATGCTATCTCTAACCTGAAAAGAAATTTTGGCTCAATAACGGATGCATTGCTAATATCATGTATAAGATTCATGTAAAAAAACACAGATGGAGATAGGATGTCAACCTCTGGAGTTGCCCCCGCAGCCCTGACTGTTCCTACTGCCACAGCGATTTCGGCAGCAGATAATGGATCTAAAGGGTGGCTTGATTGAGCCCTCATCATCACTGGGATACCTAAAAAATCACAAACAATTATAAGATGATCACCCCAATATCAAAATATGAACATTAACATGCAAAAGAAAGTATCCCTGTAATGAACAAAAAATCAGAATGAGGTTAAGCAAAAGGAAGAAGTGGTAGAAAGGAAAAGCTACATGGGGATGCAACATAAATAGCCAAAATAAAAAGGCATGAGGTACTAAGCATGGCAGCTGAATGATAACTTTAAAATTAACCATAAAAATTCTCTCTTCCGTAAGAAATAATTTTTAGAAAAAAATGCAATTCATATGTCGAATATATACTTTTACTGTTAAAAAAGGGGAAATTAGAATAGATTTATTGCTGGTGATAACAAACCAAGTTCACTTTAGCAAAATACAATTTTTAATCAGAAACAGGGGCCAAGGGGCCGAGCTTCTCCTGATCTTCTCAATTTCCAAATACGCAGTTTTACTCTACAGAACTCAAAGAGAAGTGTAAATCTAACTTAATTTATTGTCAGTCATAACCACAACAATAGCATAGTGATAAATCCTCAGTCAGTTGTGCCAGAAGTAAGTTGTGTATGGCACTTGGTTATGACCTACGACCAATTCTACAACAAATAATCTATTTAAAAGTTGAAAAAACTAATAGATTTTGACAGCAAAGTTAGATAGGGATCACATAAAGGTATAATAAATTTGAGAAATGTTTGATCCCTGTAAACTATAAACCCAACATGGAATAGAAATATGACATAACTAATCCCCTACGATACTGACCCATTATGTGTACTTCACAGACAGTAAGCTGATAAACTACTTGATAACATAAACAATGCAAAAAACAATGCAAATTAAAAGCACAGAATCTTCAAAACCAATAATCACAGTTGACTCATTACATACACTAAAGATAAGCTTCCCCTAAGATATTGACTAGTTTGTGTGGCTATCACTAGTGGTAATAAGCTATCACTTATCCCAACAACAATCACATCAGCACGGAAATTAAAGCACAAAATCTAAATTCAATGTAATTAGCAATTTAACAAACAGTTTAATCCCAAGTATCTAAACATTCTTGGAATTCAAGAATCAAGAAGTGAGTACACACATACCCTTCGGTGAAGCCTTGGTGGTCGGAGCCGGATCTTGAAGATCATCAACCGGCGTGATCAGGGTAGCCACAGCCGTCGATCTCTTGCCGCCACTCCCTCCATCTACCGTCCATTCCTGGACCAAACCGGAACCTCCGACATCCTTGGATTTGGCAGCAACAATCCTGACCTTAGGGTTAGGGTTTGGAACGCAGCAAGGCGTCGCTTTTTCCGAAGTTGCGGCCATTGAAGAGGGTTTGCGAGCTCACCACCGAATCCGCCGTAGTTTAGTAAGTCTCCCTCCTCACAACGATCTGACATACAGCAGATCTCCGTTTCCTTGTTTTCACCTCGGTCCCCTCCAAAACCCTAGAAGGCCCCCCTTCCCCCCCGCTAAAAATCCCGCCTTTTTAAGGATAAAGATCGCACCTTCTTGGGGATGGTGAGGAGAGGGGGGGTTTGAAAAGATAGCAACTTTGGTGGGTTTGTCGTTCGCCGTCAAGAAAGGAAATAGAGAGAGATTGAAGGGAAAGGATTGCGAGAGAGAAAAAGGTAAGAAAGAAACAAAAATGGCAATGTCGAATATTTAAGAGTCGGAGGAAGGGGGAGGGTAGTAAGAGAGAGAGAGAGAGGCTGTATTCGATTCACGTGCATTTATAAGATATCACAACTTCCTTTTTAGGGTTTTTAACAAGTATACCCTATCAAACATGCTAATATCGTATATGCTATTTTCATATATGTCCCTAATAATATGAGCTCATTTCTTATTTATCCCTAAAAGTTATCTCAAACTACTTATATTTGAAACTTATAAGATTAGTAGCAAATTTGACTAGAAAATATGATGAAGAAAATGAAATTATAAAGATATACTGTAAATTTGTCCATTTATTAAGAAAACTGAAAAAAAATTGAGAAAGATTAATGTGTTTCAATCGATTTTATAGACGATTTAGTTTATAAAAGGTAATAAGAATAAGCTTAACTAGTAGAGTAAGGGTATTTCAGTCATTTTACAAAAAAATTATTAAACATAACTGTATATTGTATACATTTTTTAGTTTTTAAAGTAGTTTTAACTTAAAAGGGTAATTAAGAGATTGGATACACATTGTTGGGGATAAATGTAAAAATATATATTTATGAAGGGTAAATGTGATATTCAAATATTTGTTAGGGACATACATGTTAAAAATTCTTTTTTTTTATCCCCTTTTCTTTGTAGAGGATCTATTAGTGGATTTTAATAAGGTTTCTTCATTCTATAAAATGTAATTTGACTCCCTTTTTCTGAAATGTTTCCTAATTTTGGGTGTGGGTGCATGCAATGTGGTGCCAAGGCCGGCCCTGAATTTACATGAACGGAGACACGAACTTCCAAATTGGAGGCCAAATAAAAATTTTTAAAAAATATATAATAATAATTCGAAAAAAAATTTGAATCTTTTTTTGCTGCAATACTTAAAAACTGATATATACGAAGAGATCGATAAAAATTTATGGATTTGAAAAAAAAATCTCCATACAAACCTAAGTTCAACTAAATAAGTCGGCACAAGTACTAAATTTAGAAACAAAATCTATAAAAAAAAATTTGGGGCCCCTAAAAAAATGTTACGCCCAAAATATGTATATATAAATACAAGTAAAAAAAATTGGGGCCCTAAAATTGGGAAAATTTTGGGGACCCAAGACGGCCGCCTCTCATGCCTCCATTAGGGGCCTGTCCCTAATGTGGTGATATGTACGTCAAATCTTGTCTATCATATTTAGGACGATTGAAAAAAGGGGGAAATATACATAAGGTAAAATTGCTGAGCACTTGATTGGATGTTTATCTATAAGAAAAATCATAATTTCTTTCTCAATAATTCGTAATGATAAATAATTTGTAATGATATATACGCAAGTTTTGTACAACCATTTTGAGCATTTTTAGAATGGAGCAAAACCATATGCATAATATATACGAAGTACGACAACTATTCTATACCTTAAAGTTTTTATATTCACAGGTGAAATACCGCATCTTTTGCCTACAACAGATGAAATACCGTATCTTTTGTCTACAACAGATATAGCACATGCATTGCATGTAATTTTCTTCGTACAAAATGAAAAGAACAGATATATAAATATTGTTTAACAATTTGTGGTCATATCTATAACTATTATAATGGGAGAGATGGGGTTGGTAAACAAATAAACAATTTTTTATTTTTTTGTGTATGTGTGTCAACACGTGCAGCACACGTGTTGGTAGTTTTCTTTTTTTGTCTTTTTCATTCTCCCTCCACGTGCATCGCACGTGCATAATACTAGTAAACTATAAACGAGCTCCACACATCATAAAGAAATCTATATGTCAAACTTTTAGGTTATAATAGTAAAGATAATAAGTTTTAACAAGTATTAAAAGGTGTGTATTGAATTTTAGCTTGAACTCAGAACACTTGTTGCATTTAATAAAATAATAAACAATTATTTAATGATATTAAGTTTTACGGATGTTAGAATCAAGGATAAGAAAATATTTTTTTTATTGATTGAATAAACTGAGTACAATAAGACTCATACATATAGGAGAGAATAGAATACTAAACCAATACATTATTCAATGTGGGACTAAACTAATCTATCATCTAACACCCCATCTCAAACTCAAGTTGGTTCAAGCAACAAGAGTTTGGAATACTGACGATGTTGATATGGAAGAAATGACAAACTGTGATGCAGAAACGGCGCTTGATGTCGCATGTGATGGAAACTGAGAAGTAGATTATTGCGGAAGAAAGTAGTGGTGGCGCACTGTTGAGATCTCACCCCGAACAGTGGCAGGATCTCCATATCCCGATTTGTGATGGGATCTCACCCCTGAACTGAGAAATAGACTAATGGTATCTCACCCCTGACTTGAGACATAGTCGATGATGGGATCTCACCCCTGACTTGAGACATAGTCGATGATAGGATATTATCCCTGAAATGAGAACTGGATGCAAATAACACACCCTCTCAAACTTACGATCTATCAACCGGAGTGAGTTGACGATCTGGATGTAGAAGTACAAGAACCTGCATTTTTTTTTTTGAAAACTGCAACAACACACTAACCAACACAGTAGAATATCTGACTGACTATCCCATAAAAAATAGTGATTTGAAGTGGAATATCTGACTGTAAGGAATAGATTTGAAGAGACCATGAAGAAGGAAGGAACACCGTTAGAAGATCTGATCAGATCCACTGAGGTCTGGGAGAAGAAGATCAGGACTGGAGAAAATCGGATCAGGATGAAGAAGATCTAAAGAGATTTGAAGTGATTTGAAGAGATGAGGAAGAAGGAGAGAGCTCCAGAAGTAGGAGGAGAACAGATCTGGCAGGGAGTCTGGTAGAACCCAGATTGAAAACATGGAGCGCCGGCCATGGCCGAGAAGAAAGAACCAGACTATTCTTTTTGTTTAATACATTGCCGGTAACAACTTTTTTCGAATTTATCCAGTAACCATAAGCAGATATCACAGTACCAATCGCAAAATAAATGATGACTAGTGTAAAGGTCCATTGAGTGTAGAAGTAGAAGGCAGAGGCGTCGTCAAAGACGACCATACGAAACAGCACGAATGACATGAAAACGGCGACTATATCTCTGTAACCAAGAAGCCAGATCAGATTGAGATTCTTGAAGCAGGGAACCCAAAAATCTGACGGTCTTAATCGCTTCTCCTCCTTCGACCTCGAGACCATGATCGTCGCCGCGATTGTCAGAGCGACGGTGATGAGACCGCGAATAAAGGAGGTGGCCCAGATGCCAGTCGACCAGGAAGAAGAAGCGGACCGGAGTTGACGATCTAATGTTGACTTTGATGTTGATGTTGACGGCTAGGGTTTTGGATCTTGTTTTTGGATGACGGCTAGGGTTTTGCAGATTAGGGTTTCGATCAAGATCAGGAGAGAGATGTTGGGAGGTGGAGTGATTCCGATGAAGATGAGAATCACTCCACCTCGATAATGAGGATCAAATTAGTAAAGGCCTTATAGGGATATAGGCTCTGATACCATGTTAGAATTAAGGATAGGAAAATATTCTTTTTATTGATTGAATAAACTGAGTACAATAAGACTCATACATACATGAGAGAATAAAATACTAAACCAATACATTATTCAATGTGAGACTAAACTAATCTATCATCTAACAACAAAAATTTTAAGTAAACTTACTCCAGGTTTTGCGAGTTTGCAGATAATACACCCTACATTTTCTTTTAGTAGTTTGTTATACTATTGGGCTAAACTATTTGCGGTTCTCCATCTTCATCCAAATTGGGAGTCACATGACAATTTCCATCCATTTTTTGGGTATTTCTTCATAAATTACACATGTTGTTTTTTAATGATTTAAAAAATCATACACACACACACACACACACACACTAGTAATTTACATGTGCGATGCACGTCTTAATAAATTTATTTTTTCAAGTAAAAACTCCGACCTAGTCTGGATTTGAAACTGAAACCTCCTTTATATTAGTTATGTACGTGCATTGCACATGTTGGTAGATTTACAAATGACTCTAAAGCCTTATCCCATTATAATATTAGAGATTTATTTATATACTATATTTGCCTGTAGGCACGTGCCTGCGGCACGTCTTCAGAACGATACAACATATGAAAAGCCTTGTAAACAGTAAATCAACAATTATGTAGCTCAAGTTTGAATAGTATGACAATAATTAGTTGTAAATAAAAGTCAATATTTCATAAGTGTGTGTGTGCACGCGCGCGAATATATATATATATATATATATATATATATATATATATAGAGAGAGAGAGAGAGAGAGAGAGAGAGAGAGAGAGAGGAGAGAGAGAATTAAATAAATAAAGGCGTTGTTTTTTTTGGAGGGGGGGATTTGAGAGAGAGAGATAGAGAGAGAAATAGTTAAATAAATAAAGGAGTTGTTTTGGGGGAGATTTGAATTTGAGTTTTGGGAGGGAACTTTGGGGGGGGGGGGGGGGGGGGGGGGGAGGGAATGCGTTTTGTGAGATTATGTCTGGGCCTTTGATTTTTGGAGGATTGAAGGAGAGCCACTTGATAGATTTCTTTGTGCTTTGTTATATAGATATTACCCCATTTGTAAATTGTACAGACCTTACCAAAAGATATATTAAAACATCAGTAACGTTCAATAAAAAATTCAGCAGAATCTCCCCCTATTTACAACTTTTTCTCTGTATAATTATAATCCAAAATATTAACATTCAACAATTATATAATAACAATGTTACAGAAAACACAATCTTCAAACTCAAATATTTGATGGCAATAAGGCACCTCCAAACTCAATCATAATAATCTTTTATACTTAAATCACAATTATATATCAAACGGATGGCTTAAATAAATTGTTCATGATAATAAAAGAGTCTAATCCAAACAGTTAAATTGAAAAATTAATTTTCTAACCAACTATTGTTTATAGCAAAAAAAACGTGTATTAATTTCAACATGGTAGTATTAAAATATTTTTGTAATTTAAACCTGCAATCACATTATCGAGTGATTGAATTCTTCACACATGAACATTATATGTCGGCTTACCTAAAAACAAAACATGAAATGAAAATTTAGTTAGCTGCATCACATTAAAAGATAATTACTTATATAGCGGCATGAACTAATTTGAATTGATATAGGACGATACATAAAAGAATAACTCAGGCTTTGATAAACTTACTAAGATGATATTATGCGATTCTTAAATCTAAAAACATTGCTTGCTAATAACTATTATTATAATCATTTAAATATTATTAGATTGTTGATAACATTTAACTTTCAATTGATTATCATGAAGTTACGCACTTCTTGAAGAACTTCTTGATATACCACATTACGTGTACGATTATTAGTTTTTTCGGGATCATTTGAGTTATCTGTCAACAACATCTTCAAGCCAAAACGAAAAGTACAATGCGATAATGCTACATATAGTTGATCATGCGTAAACACAGGTTTTTAAAGAAAAACCCCAACACTATAAAGAGTGTGGTTCCGACTCTTGTTTACTGTCATAACAAATGCTAACTTTATTGGAAATTGTCTTTTTCTGATAACAAATGACCACTTGATTTTGTAGGCGATATGCTCATTCTTTGAATCACAACTGTCCCACCTGCACATCTCTCTCTCTCTCTCTCTCTCTCTCTCTCTCTCAAGAGAGAGAGTATCACTAATATGAGATGGTGAGATGGTGAGTATGAGATGGTGAGATGGTGAGATGGGTGATATGATTATATATATATATATATATATATATATATATATATATATATATATATATATATATATATATATATATATATATATATATATATATATGTAAGCGATTTGAGTCATTCGAATCTTAATCTCATCCTTCACATCATTCTCATATCATCAAAATGATGTGTACAAAATTTTAAGCAATCTAGAGACATGTAGTTTATGCATCAAGGTGTTCAAATAAATGCATATATATGTATTTCATGTTGGAAAATATTTTTGCAGATTTTTCGTGCCGGATTCCGGTGAGCTCCGGCCACCGGCAACGCCGGAAATTGATTGGATCGTGTTCCTCTCGTCGAGTACTATTCCGTGATGTACTCATGTACCAAAAACGAATTCCGTATGAATGAGAAATGTTGGTCCAAAGTTGGGAACTCGAAATGTACTAACTTAGATATTGGGAGAAAATGGATAGTCCCATATCGGAAATGGGGAAAGTTTTTTCTAGTATATATATTTAAAAAATGGACTAAAGGGCGTGGCCCGGGGGTTACCACTAACGTGTAGTGGAGAGAGAACACACACGCGCGCTCGCACCCGGCCCGGCTCCGGCCCCGGCTTCGGCTTGGTTTGGTCTGGTCTGGTCTGTCCTGGCTTGGCTTGGCTCTGGCCTATATTTTTTTTGCCCCAGTCAAAAAAAATTTCCCCCCCAGTATTCTGTTGTGGCTTTTCAACTTCAGTAACTAGTACCATTACTTTGTAATAGCAGGATAATGGCCCATCAGTTATGTCTTTGAACCATTACTCTACTGTTACAGAGTAATGGAGTCTCCCATCAGTTGCTCCACTTCTCCTATAACACCAGAAAATCCTGTCTGCTAGAGGACACATTTCTGTAATCCGAATCTTCTTCTTCTTCTTCTTCCTCCTTTCTGAGTCAGTACTGAGAATACAACACAACTCTAGTTCGATCAGATCTCTGAAGTTAGGGTGTTGCTCTTCAGGAAAATGTAATACAGTTGTATCTTGTGAGGCATTTTGTCAACCACCGTCACACTACGGGGCGAAAATTGCTTTAAGGACAGAGATATTCAAATCTCGACTCTGTATTGTATTGTATGGTTTGTTATTTTATTTCCTGTAATTGTAACTCTTCACAATCATTGTTAGCATTTCTGTTTTATGAAATTCTTGTTCTAACATTTCAAACCATCTTCATGACGTGTTGAACGCTTTAATGCATAGGTTAAAGGTCTCCAAATTGCTTAAAATTTTGTACATACCATCTACATGACATGTAGAACGATGTGAATGGTGTGATCAAGATTCGAATGATTCAAATCATCTCACAAAAAAACATTCTATCTCACTATCTTGTATTAGCGCTATATATATATATATATATATATATATATATATATATATATAGATATAGATATAGATATAGAGAGAGAGAGAGTCTCCTTCGGTTGCTCACTACTTTTGATGAGCGCTCCGTGAGCACTCATAAAATAGAGACCCTATGAAATATCTGAACCGCTCATATTGTTCTATATACCTAAGATAGCCTAACAATAAAAAAATCAAGTAATTTAAAGTTCATTTGCTCATCCATCATGCTATTAGAATTTTCAGCCATACAATTTTGTGATGATGTAAATCATGGACAAATGAATTTCATGTTAATTGATTTTTTATTATTAGGCTATCTTAGGGATATAGAACAATATGAGCGGTTCATATTTGTCATAGGTGCTCTATTTTGTGAGTGCTCACGAAGTGCTCACCAAAGTAGTGAGCAACCGAAGATCTCTCTCTCTCTCTCTCTCTCTCTCTATATATATATATATATATATAGGGAAAAAGGGGTATGAGCAACTTGCTCATTTAGTAAATAAGCAATTGATGATGTGACATACATCTGATTGGAAAAGTCTTAAAAGGGTTAGTTATCCAATGTATCACAAACATGCCACATAATCAATTGCTCATTTACTAAATGAGCAAGTTGCTCATATCCCTTTTACCCATATATATATATATATATATATATATATATATATGGGAAATGCTCAGTTGAAAACGCAAATGTCTGTGAAAACGTGGAAAACCACTTAGGCCGTTGTTGGAAACAACGGCCTAAGTTATAATGCATTATAATCTAGACCGTTGTTTCCAACAACGGCTTAGGCTTGTTTTCACGTTTTTCACAATATTTGCGAGCCTATATATATATATATATATATGAGGGAATGTTCATATAATGGTTAAAAAAATTAAAAATATTTTAGTTCATATAATGGTTAAAAAAATTAAAAATATTTTAATCCCTAATTTTTAAAAAATGGGGTTGGTTTTCTGTCACTTATCGTAGGGGTATAATACTCCAAACATCTTAAATTTAATGGATAATGGAGCAAATGATCACGTTATAAACCGCAACTAGTTTAGCCGATAGTATAGCAAACCGCAAAAAAAAAGGGTTGGAGTGGATTACCTGCAAACTCGCAAATAGCGGAATGGGTTTTTCTAAGTTAAAAGCTTGATTAGTTATTTCTTATCTTAAATAATGAGGCACTAGTCTTCCTGAAAAGAAAGAGTACAGTAGTGTGGACTATGAAGACTTAAAAACCTATGTACTAATTAGCCAGATTTGAAGACTTAAAAACCTATGTACTAATTAGCCAGATTTCAGTAAAACCTAATATGATTTTGCTTCTTGATGCGGTTTGTTTTTGGGAGAGTGGCTGCACCAGGTGTGAGTTCTCTTAATTTGTATTTTTGCAGAAACTTCGGTACTGGATGGTACGTCCGACCCTCAGCCGAGGCAACAGCTCGGGAGTTGGCGGGTGCAAGGTGGAGATCGGATGCTCAGCTCGGATTCGGAGGCTCGGTTCAGATTTGGAATCTCGGATCCGGAGGTCTCGTATACCTGCACTCGGCCTAGAAACACCGGGGTTAGTCCCGGTGGCAGACCCTCCGACAGTCTAGTCAGTCACTGAAGAGTAACGGTAACTAGGGTTTTTAGAGGGGAGAGAGTGAAAGATTGATTACCTGTTAAAGGGGTAGGGGCCTGGTATTTATAGGCAAAGCCAACCAGGTCTGGACCCATTTGGGGCCGGGTCGGGACCCGGTTGCCCGTGGGCCTGACGTGGCGGAAGCCCAAGTAGTTTAGGGCTGACGTGGCAGGAGCCCTAGGTGGTTTAAGGCTGATGTGGCAGATGCCCAAGTGGTTTTAGGGCTGACGTGGCAATCTGGATGATCAGGGGTGAACGCCTTTGAGGGGATCTTATGGCCCAGAGGGGGCCACGTCATCTGACCCATATCAAGAGCCCCCCACTTCTGGAGGGCTGGATAATCCAGCCGTGTAGGAGTGGTTTTTTGTCTCTGTAGGAAGAGCGGTTTGGTGTGTCCGGCGAAGAATGGGACCCGTATTTCCCAGAAGAGGTCAGTGGGGTAGGATGAAAGGATCCTCTCTTGGAATCACGCGGATCGTCGGAACTCGGTTTGCCAAGCATCGAGGGTCGGTAGACGAGCCCCTCGCTGGTTGGAAAAGCAAGGGGGCGCAAGAGTCTGGAGCGCGGGTCCTTCTTGCCGAGCGTCTGGGGTCGTCAGGCGAGCCTTCATTGTTGGGGGATAATTTTGGGGCTCGTGGTGACATCCGAGTGTCGACCTAGAGGTCATTTGGCCGAGCATGGGGGTTGGCAGATGAGTCCCCTCACTTGTTAGAAAAGCAAGGGGACGTAGGCATCTGGGGTCGGCAGACGAGCCCCCTCGCTAGTTGGAAAAGTAAAGGGGGGGGGGACACCAAAACCCATGGAGGAGGTTTTCTTGTCGAGTGTCTGGGGTCGCCAGCCGAGCCCTTATTATTAGGGGGATAGTTTTGGGGCTCGCGGTGATATCCGAGCACCGACCCTGAAGCCGTTAGGCCGAGTGAGTAGGGGGATCGATAGGCGAGCCTCTTCACTTATTGGAAAAGCAAGGGGGCATAGGAGTCTGGAGCGAGGGTCCGTCTTGCTGAGCGCCGACCCTGAAGCCATTGAGAGAAACTTTTTTGGGCTTGCGGTGACATCTGACCGCCGAGGTCCAAGCAGTTTGGGAGAAACTTTTTGGGCTCGCGGTGATATCTGAGCATCGAGGTCCAAGCAGTTTGGGAGAAACTTTTTGGGCTCGCGGTGACATCCGAGCATCAAGGTCCCAGCAGTTTGGGAGAAACTCTTTGGGCTCACGGTGACATCCGAGCGTCGAGGTCCAAGCAGTTTGGGAGAAACTTTTTGGGCTCACGGTAACATCCGAGCGTCGAGGTCCCAGCAGTTTGGGAGAAACTTTTTGGGCTCATGGTGACATCTGAGCGTCGAGTCCCAGCAGTTTGGGAGAAATTTTTTGGGCTCACGGTGACATCCGAGCGTCGAGATCCAAGCAGTTTGGGAGAAACTTTTTGGGCTCGCGGTGAAGTACCTGAGAAGTTGACCCTGCATGACGAGACGCCGCGTTGGTCGATAGAACTGAAGGTAAGAAGGTATTTTGGTGCACTAAGCTGTCATCAAGATTTTAGTAGCCATTAGATCTTGATGATGAAGATCAGACGGCCAGATCTTTTTGCGGAATTCGAGGAGTCTTGCCTGTGCCTATAAATCCCCCTCCCCCCACCTCACTTTTTCACTTTGCTTTCAACTTCCAAATAACAGAAATTTTCCTGCACACCGCCGACGACCGTTTTCCGTTGACATTTGCGTACTCCAGTGAAACAGGTTAGTATTTTTGCTTAAAAAATGTCTCGGTCTCAGTCCGGTTCCGAGGCCAGTACTTCAGGTCATGGCGAGGAGAAGGTTCATTCGTCTTCAATATCTTTCTCGTCGGGAGACATCCGCCCGGTAAAGGAGGAGGTTCTATCAGAAGGAGGGTCGGATGGTGAGGGTGACGTAGCCTTCATTGTAGGGCCCCTGCAATCCCGTAGGCCGGGTAAGGAGCCTGTAGAGGAGGAACACAAAGAGAGGGATCCTGCGCGAGAGGAGCTTGTGGAGGAGGAGCAGGTTGAAGAAGAGGATCAGGTCGAAGAGGGTGATGATCAAGAGGAGTCCGAGCTAGGGACCGAGAGCGGTAGTGACCATGGCGAGGTCGGAGTGACCGCAGAAGAGGTAGGGGAAGAAGAGGCAGGCCTCCCGCCGTTGCCTCTCCAGGCTACCATTTCCCCTTATAGAAAAGATCACCCTCGAAGGAGGAAGAGGAAGTGGATAAGGCCCGATAGCCCGGCCGAGAAGGATAAGCATGAGTATGGCTCTAGATTTACGTACCCCCTTATCTCCGGCAAAAATTTAGGATCGATCAGGATGTACCCTGACGATGTGAAGGATCTTCTGGCGTATACATCGCTGTTGAGAGACGAGGGCCGGTCCGTGATCAAGATGGACAATATGAAGTGTGCCCTGCCAAGGGACTACTTGCCCATCTTGAGGGCGACTTACTTCATTCCTCGGGAGTTCGAGCTGCTGGTGCCGAACCCAGGAATTCATCTGACCACCGCGCTCGAACCGAGCTTTTGCATGTTCTCTGAGGATGCTTTTGTCTTGGGGTTGAGGCTTCTGTTGCACCCGTTCATCAAAAGGGTGCTGAACTGGGGGGAGCTGAGTCCGATGCAGTACGGTCCCAACTCTTGGAAACACTTAGTGTGTTTTATTTTGAAGTGTCAGGAGAAGGGGATTACGCCGAGGCTGACCTACTTCCGAGCCATCATGGGGATGAGCTCTCTCGGGGACCAGGAGGGGATTTTCTACCTTTCGCCCCGCCCCCATAAGAAGGTGATGCACGGCCATCCGGACTCCATCAAGGGTTGGAAAGAGAAGTACTTCATGGTCCTGAGTGAGACGCCTTGGGACATTCCCACTGTTTGGAACTTCGGAAAGCCGAACCATAAGCCGCCGAAGTGAAGAGACTTAACTGAGAAAGAGTGGGTGAAGGTCGACAAGATCATGGAGGGTCACAGCATTGGGTGGCCTCATGTCACGGAGCTACACCTCGCCCGAGCCGGATTGAGCCCGGTTAACCCTAGTATGTTTTTATTTCCATTATGTATTTCTTTTTGCCTTTGCATCAACATGTTAACTATTTTTTTTGTACAGATGTCCGCCAAGGAGATGGATAACCGAAATGCCATAGTAGAACTAGTGGCCAAGAGAATGGCCGAAGCGGCGAAGAAGGCCGCGCAGGAGAAGAGCGGAGCATCGGCCGCGGGACCCGATAAGGTACCGGTGCTAGCTACCGAGCAACCGCCCCTGAAGAGGGTGAAGAGGCCTCATCATTCGTCGAGGTCGGGGAAAGAGCCTGGGGTGAGCTTTGGAAGTAAGAAGTCGGTCGAGGCTCGAGAGCAGAGGCCTCCGCCCTCTCGCCCCGACGCCGCGCAAATGGTGAGCTTGCAGTAGCACGTCCCGAGCTGGGGGGTGAAGGTAGGGGACACCCTACTCCAGGGCTCGGTGGCTATGGAGGCGGCGGAGCACATCACCACAGAGCGGGACCGAATGACTCTGGAGACGCAGACGTCCGAGGCGGCCTACACGCGGTGGGCTCAGGCGCAATTCTCGATAAGTGCTTGTTGTTTTCCGTGCACGCAGAATTTTAGAGTTTAGGATTTTTCTAACTTGTTTTCTTCGGCCAGGCGTTACTCCATGGGCAGCACTACCACCGGTGCATGGAGAAGGAGGTCCTCGTTGAGAGGAAGAATTCAGAGAAGCACTTCTGTGAGGTCTTTAAGCTCACGACCGAGCTGAAGGAGGCCCGCGACAAGGAGGCGATCCATGACGCTCAGATGGACTTGATTATGGGCCATCAAAGGGACGAGCTGGCACATTTTAAGGAGAAGGCCCGAGCGGAGGTTGCGAAGCTGAAGAAGGCCATGGGAAAGGCACAGATCTCCATGGCAGATACTCTGATTGCGGCCCAGGACGAGGCCTATGCCAAGGCGAAGGAACATTTCGTGCTGATTTACCCGGACAAATGGGTGGATCATTTGCATTACAACTGGCAGCCAGAGCATCCGCCCATGCCCGGTGGCGATGAGGAATCAGAGGACCCTCATCAAGAGGAGGTCGGGGGCGACCCCACTGACGAAGAGGTGCCACCACCCCCCCCCCCCCCCCAAGCATAGTTTGGGTTGTTTTTTGATTTTGTAAATGCCTTCCACGGACTGACCACCGCATTTTGTAGTACAAATTTTTGAACTTAATACAAGATGATTTTTTGACCGATGCTTCATGACTTGTGTTTTTTAGTCTCTTTTGTGACCTGTTGCTTTTTTCGTCATTTTGATAGACGCATGAGGCCCTCGGCGTCGATCTTGGTTCTGCCGAGGTCTCCTGGGTCCGAGCTGGGCTGGGGGCCATAGAGAGTGTTCTGGCTCACCAACGTAAACAGGCTCGGGACCGAGCTACCATAGTGAATTACTTCACGAACAAGTCTAGGGAGCTCAGCTTGGAGGTCACTCATCTGAAGAAAGCCATAGCCGGCCGGGACTGGTGGGCAGTTGAGACGAGCTGGTCGATCTCGGATGCCACGAGTGGGCGGTCGGCTTTGGAGTCTTTTCTTCGCAAGGCCGTTGTTGAGAAAAAATTGGAGGTCCGCAGGCTGAAGCTAATGCTAGGTGCCGGTCTAATCGAGGAGGTGAGCAATTCCGTACTAGGACCTTCTCCGACCTTTTTCTTGGAGGCGGCCCAACCTGCTGATGCGGAAAGCTTTGTCGCCGGAGTGCCTTCTCCGGTCAGACCGGCCGAGTGTGTGAAGGAAACTGTGGGAAGCATCGAGTTTGAGTTTCAAGCCGAGCGATGAGTGATTTGTAAGCTTTTCATTGTATTGGGCGGCCGTTTCTGGCGCTCTATGAGTAATAAAAAATTCCGACTTCTTTGACTTTGACAATTCATTGAGTAGGGCAGGTGTAGCTCGAGAGCTTTGCCGTGCTCGGCATTGTAGGAGGTCGCCGCCGAGGCGAAAGGCCGAACCATAGTATCTGGCAAGCGACGCCCAATGAGCGACGTTTTCGTCTTCCGATAGACATTAATGGCGACGTTTTGCCTTTGCCGTTTGGACTTCCCTATGTAATAAATGTGCTTCTCAGGGGGCTATATAATCCCCATCTTCCCATTGATTTTCATCAGGAATTTGAGATTGACTCATCTGTCATAGGATTCGGGTGCCTGCCGAAGGTGGGTGTCCCATAAGTAGAACTTTGGTCCGAGTGTTCCGAATTGGTGGATCACCAATCACCCTCGAACAATTCGACGTTTTGGCTTTCAGGGTCGTAAACCCGAGTTGCTTATGGGTGAGTGGTGGGCCGACCGATTGGTCCGGAGGCTCGGGGAGAGTCCTGGGTCGGTGGCTCCCCTGCCATTCTCGAACAATTCGGGGTTTTTGGCTTTGAAAGCTGTAAACCCCGAGTTGTTCGCGGGAGAGAGGTGGGTCAACCAACGGTCTGGGGCTCGGGGCATTGGCCGAAGGCTAGCGCCCTAAATCTGCAAGGAAATTTTTTTTTGAACGGGAGGGGTTGTAGGTCGTCGCCAAGCATAAAAGGTATGGCTTGAAAAGCCAAGGCCTTGCTCGAGGTCGACACCAAACCCTTATATGTACATCTTTACGGATAGTATGGGTGTAGCCAGAGATCATCGCCGAGTGCATAGGTTGATGAGTTTGAACAATCCCAAACCTTGCTCGAGGCCGATGCCGAGTCCCCATACCTTAGAGAAGCCAATGATGGGCGTAGCTGAAGGTCATCGCCGAGCGTAAAGGTTGCATGGCTTTGAAAAAGGCCAAGGCCTTGCTCAAGGTCAACGACGAGCCCCCACACCTGTTCTCGGGTAGATAGCACGGGTGTAGCTGGTGGTTGCCGCCGAGCATATAGGTTGATGGGCTTGAACAAGCCTAAACCACGCTCGAGGTAGATGCCAAGCCCCCATACCTTAGAGAAGCCAGTAATGGGCGTAGATGAAGGTCGTCGCCGAGCGTAAAGGTTGCATAGCTTTGAAGAAAACCAAGGCCTTGCTCGAGGTCGATGACGAGCCCCCTCACCTGTTCTCGGGTAGATAGCACGGGTGTAGTTGGCGGTTGCTGCCGAGCTCATAGGTTGATGGGCTTGAACAAGTCCAAACCACGCTCGAGGAGATGTCGAGCCCCCATACCTTAGAGAAGCTAGTGATGGGCGTAGCTGAAGGTCGTCGCCGAGCTTAAAGGTCGTATGGCTTTGAAAAAAGTCAAGGCCTTGCTCGAGGTCAACGAAGAGCCCCCACACCTGTTCTCGGGTGGATAGCACGGGTGTAGCTGGCAGTTGTCGCCGAGCGCATAGGTTGATGGGCTTGAACAAGTCCAAACCAAACTCGAGGCAGATGCCGAGCCCCCATACCTTAGAGAAGCCAGTAATGGGCGTAGCTAAAGGTCGTCGCCGAGCGTAAAGGTCACATGGCTTTGAAAAAAGCCATGGCCTTGCTCGAGGTCGACGACGAGTCCCCATACCTGTTCTCGGGTAGATAGCATGGGTGTAGCTGGCGGTCATCGCCGAGCATGTAGGTTGATGGGTTTGAACAAACCCAAACCGTGCTTGAGGTCGATGCCGAGCCCCCATGCCTTGGAGGTGACTTTTTCTGACTCGGGGTGTCTTTCGGGCGCCGAGCCCCAGGCTTGTAAGTGAGGTTTTTGTGGCTCGCGGTTTCTTTCGAGTGCCGAACCCTAAGCCTGTAAGAGAAGCTTTTTGTGGCTCATGGTTTATTCCGAGTGCCGAACCCTAAGCTTGTAAGAGAAGCTTTTTTTGGCTCGTGGTTTCTTCAAAGTGCTAAGCCCGAGACATGTTCTTTTTAAAGAAAGCTAATACGAAGCCAAAGCTTGTTTTAAGAAAGCTGGCATAATTACAACATACTTGAACTTTACAAAAACAAAGCACGACGTGCCGATTACATTTTCCATAATTTACATTGGCTGTTGAGGCTAACCCTCCCCTTCTAGAAATTTGATGAGGTGTTATGCGTTCCAGGGCCTTTTGACAGCCTTGCCTTCTGGGTCGGTTAGGCGGTACATACCCGGACGTACGACCTCAGATACTTTGAATGGGCCTTCCCAGTTTGGGGCCCGTTTCCTCTTTTGGCCGGGGTTGGATACCACTAGCTTCCGAAAGATGAGGTCCCCCAACTTGATGTCAGTGGGACGCACCTTTTTGTTGTAGAATCTTTCGATCCTCTGCTGGTAGGTATTCCTTCTGATGGCGGACTTCTCCCTAACCTCATTCATGAGATCCAGGTCGGCACATAGCTGTGCCGAGTTGCTTGCTTCGTCGAAGGCCATGATCCGAGGCAAAGGGAGCCCGATCTCCAGGGGGAATACGACCTCCGTGCCATATGTCAGATTGAATGGCGACTCTCCCATGGGGATTCTCTTCGTTGTTCGGTGGGCCCAGAGAACACTTGACAGCTCGTCGACCCATAACCCCCTGGAAGAGTTATCAAGTCGTTTCTTGAGTCCTTCAAGAATCTGGCGGTTCACGTTCTCGGCCTGGCCATTTGACTACTGGTGGCATACCAAAGAAAAGCGCTGCTAGATCCCGAGATCTTCGCAGAACTTTCGAAAATTCTTACTTGCGAATTGAGTCCCATTATCTGTGATGAGTACTTGGCAGACGATGTGTTTCCAGAAAAACTATTGGGTTTGCTGATCAGTGATCGTGGCCAGAGATTCGGCCTCGATCCACTTCGTGAAGTAGTCGATCGCCACTATGAGAAACTTTCTTTGGCCCGTTGCCTTCGAAAATGGGCCTACTAGATCCATCCCCCACATAGCAAAGGGGGTAGGACTGGCTAGAGAGCGGAGGTTCACTTGTGGGGCTCTTTTCACCGGGGAGAACCTTTGACAGGGGGCCACACTTCTTTACTAGGGATAAGGGGTCTTGTAGCATTGTGGGCCAGTAGTACCCGTGATTCAGAGCCTTTCACATGAGCGATCGGCTTCCCATATGGCACCCTTGAGAGCGTACTTGGCTTCGTCGGGTGTTAAGCAACGGAGGTAGGGCCTTCCATCCATCATGGTGTACGACCTTTTGAAGAGGGTCTCGTTGATCATGGCAAACATTTCTGAATGGACCTTGACCCGTCTTACCTCGGCTCGGTCTCCGGGGAGCTCTCTTTTGATTAGAAACTTCTTGATGGGAGTGGTCCAGTCGTAAGGATGAGATCCGTCTTCGATGCAGAGGGTCTCGAGGAGGTCAGTACTCGGCTTCAGGAGTACTTCGATCAGGACGGTTCAGTCGAGACCCTCGAAGGACGAGGAAGCTAACTTTGACAGAGCGTCGGCCTAGGCGTTCTACTTTCTGGGGATCCTTAAGATTGCAGATTCATCAAAGGATGCCAATAGTCGCTGGACTACGGCCAAGTACCTGATTATCCGATCGTCACGGGCCTCGTACTCTCCAATGATGTAGTTGACCACGAGCTGAGAGTTGCTAAAGGCCCTGATCTGCTGGCGCCTGCCTGGTGCGCCAAGGTGAGCCCGGCAATCATGGCATCATACTCAGCCTCATTGTTAGATGCTGGAAAGTTGAGGCGGAGGCAATATTGAAGGAGGAACCTATCAGGACCTCGCAGAACGATGCCCGCACCACTCCCCGCTTCGCAGGAGGACCCGTCGACGTAAACTTCCCACGTTTGGTCGACCTCCTCACTTTCAGGTTGCTCGGAGATGGTGCATTCCGTGATGAACTTAGCGAGGGCCTGCCCTTTGATGGCCATCCTTGGCTGATAGCCAATGTCGTATTGACTGAGCTCGATCGACTACTTGACTAGTCATCCGGAGCTCTCGGGCTTGTAGAGCACGACCTTCAGAGGCTGGTCTGTGAGGACCTAGATTGAATGCGCCTGGAAATAGGGACGGAGCTTCCACGCGACCATGACCAGGGCGTAGGCCACCTTCTCCATTTTTAAGTATCTGGTCTCGGTGGCGAGCAGAACCTTGCTCAAGTAGTATAGCAGCTTTTGAACTCCGTCTTCTTCTCAGACGAGAACAGCACTGAGCACATTTTCCGAGGTCGAGAGATAAAGTCAGAGTGGCTCCCCTGGTTTGGGCTTGCTGAGGAGAGGAGGGTTGGCGAGGTACTCTTTCAATTGGGCAAATGCCTCTTGTTGCTAGTACGCCACTCGAAGCCTCCGATTCCGCGCAAAGCCTTAAAGAATGGGAGGGACTTCTCTCCAAACTTGGAAAGAAAATGAACGATGACTGCCAGTCTTCCCGTGAGCCTCTGGACTTCTTTGTTGTTTCTAGGGGAGGCCATGTCTATTATAGCCTGGATTTTCTTGGGGTTCGCCTCAATGCCGCGCTGGCTGACGACGAACCCGAGAAATTTCCCTGAGGAGACGCCGAATGAACACTTTGCCGGATTGAGTCTCATATTGTGGGTCCGAAGGACCCCAAAGGCTTCATCCTGGTCGATGATGTGGTCCTGGCCCCGCTGGCTCTTAACGAGAATGTCATCGACATATACCTCCATGTTGCGACCGATTTGATCCTTGAAGACTCGGTTGACGAGCCTCTAATAAGTTGCAACGACATTCTTTAGCCGGAAGGGCATAATCCGGTAGCAATAAAGACCTTGGTCCGTGAAGAAGGACGTCTTGGCTATATTAAGGGGGTACATTTGGATCTGGTTGTAGCCTGAGAAGGCATCCATGAAAGAAAGGAGCTCATGACCCGACGTTGCGTCGATCAGAGCGTCGATGCTGAGGAGAGGGAACGGATCTTTGGGGAACGCCTTGGTGAGGTCAGTAAAGTTTATGCAGATTATCCAGCTCCTGCTTGCCTTTCTGACCATCACGATGTTCACCAGCCACTCAGGGTAGCTGACCTCCTGTATGAAACGAATAGACAAGAGTTTGTCCACCTCCGCTTTCACCGCCTGCTGCCTTTTCGGGGCGAACTTACGTCGCTTCTGGACAATAGGCTTCGAGCCGGGGATCACGCTGAGTTTGTGCATGATCAGGTCTTCGGAGATCCCGGGCATATCGGAGAGCTTCCAAGCGAAGAGGTCGAGTCTGGTCGACATTACGGCGAATGCAGTCGATTAGGTCAGATTTGAGGTTGGGAGCGAGGGAGTAGCTCACTCAGAACCACTTCGATATGTCCCCTATCTCGAACGAGACTTCCTCAAGTTCGTCCGCCGGCTCTGGTTCTGGCTGGATTCTTTCGAGCTGCAGCTCGACGGCATCCAGGGAAAACACACCGCCCCCCGATTGCCATCATATAGCACGACCGTGCCGCTTCTTGGTTTCCTCGGACAACCCCAACACCTGACTTAGTGGGGAATTTCATCTTTTGGTGGTAGGCCGAAGGAACAGCCTGGAGGGAGCAGAGCCCTGGTCGGCCGAGGATGGCGTTGTAGGCTGCCGTGACATTTACAACCATGAAGTCCATCGACTCAGTCCATCTGTGAAGGGTCATACCGGTGGTGACGTCTAAGGTCATGATCCCCTCTATTAGTACCAGGACGCTGGAGAACCCGTGCAGGGTGTATCCGGCTGGCTTCAGCTTATCCCGAGAGAGTTTGAGGTTCTCAAATGCTACCAAGAAGAGAATGTTCACCGAGCTCCCATTGTCCACGAGGATCCGACGGGCCTCGCAGTTCGCCATGGTGAGGCTGATGATGAGCACATCGCAATACGGAAGCCGAACTCCCTCCAGGTCTTCCCCCAAGAAGAAGACAGGGAGTTGTTGGACCTGGGGGGAAGGGAGACCCTGGACGGCATTTACCTCTCGGACGAATGCCTTGCGGGAAGTGCTGGAATCTCCTCCAATGGGTCCTCCATGGACGCAATGCAAGATGGCTTGACCCTCGGTTTCTTCATGCTCGGGGTTCCGCTCAGGACGCAGTTTGGGTGTTCGAGGAGGAAGGGAAGGCCTTCGGTTCCTCGTGTCCCTCTGATCCCGAGTATCTTCCCATTTTAATTCCCGGAGGTACCCTCGTAGGATGAGGGCCTCGATTTCGTCCTTTAGGGCGCGGTAGTGGTCGGTGTCGTGCCCGTTGTTTCGGTGCAAGCGGCAGTAGAACCGCTGATTTGTCTTCTTGTTGTTGTTGGCCGGTCGAGGAGGGAATTGTACGAGGTCCCTGTCTTCGATCGCTAAGAGGATAGTTGATACGTTCTGCGTCAGCGGAGTGTACCTCCCGAAGCGTGGGATCGGAGGGACCCTTTTTGCGATGGCCCCATCTTTTGGGACCTTCTTTGCTGGCTCTGCCTCGTCGGCCTTGCGCTTCCCCTTCCCGGGGACTTCTTTGGCATCCTTCGGATTTAGGGCCTCCTCGGCCCGAATATACTTTTCGACCCAATTGAGAAGGTCAGGGAAATTGAGCGGAGGCTTCTTCGCTAGGGATGCCTTCAGCTGGCCGTGCCGGACGTTGTGCCGTAATGCTGCTGAGGTGACCCCCGGATCGAGGGAGGAGACCGACCTCGCCTCGATGGTGAACCTTTGGACGAACAGCCGGAGCGACTCTCCTTCCTTCTGTCGGAGTCCCAGCAGGGACGCACTCGTCTTCTCGGCTTTTCTGCTGGTCACGAAGTGGGAGAGAAAGTTGCTCTCCAACTGGTCGAAGGAGTAAATGGAATCGAGGGTGAGCTTAGAGAACCATTCCCGAGCCAGGCCCCAAAGGGTGGCAGGGAAGGCACGGCACAGGAGGGGATCCGATGCGTTGTGAATCATCATAAGGGTCTTGAAGCCCTCCATGTGATCAGCAGGATCACCCTTGCCGTTGTAAGTCTCGAATTGAGGTGGGTAGAAATTGCAGGGTATTTCCGCTTGAAGGATTGCGGTGGAGAAAGGAGGTCGGTTCGGCCTGTGACCCTGAGCCGGCCTCGTGCCGCTATTGCCGAAGTGGTCGAGGTGGTTCTCCATTTCCTAGAGGCGCTTCATGACGTCCTCGTCATACTCTAGCGGGACTGTCGGGTCGTGGGACGCACTGGTCCCGACATTCGATCGCGAGTGAGAGTGGTGGAGCATCTCATTGACAGGGGTCCCCAGGATAGCCTCCATGATCTCTTTTCGGAAGTCTTGGAACTCCTGGTGGGCGACTGGAGCCCGTTCAGCCGGGTTGCATTGGGGCTGCATCCTTTGGCCGACGCAGCTGAGCGCCGACCCTCGTCCTTCGGGTGGAGGTCTGGGACGGTTCGGGGCCGATTTGGAATTGGCCCCTCCCCTAGTCCGACTTGCCTGTCGGTTCTGGATAACCCGACGTAGGTCAGGTATGACCGAGCGGGAGGCGCCCGACTGGTGTCCGAGGCTGACCCTCGGATTGTTGGATCCATGAGTGTTGGCGGGGATGTCCTGAGGAAGAACGTCCGGCAACGTGTAGAGGTGACAGCTCTCCTAGGCTTGGGTCCCATGTGAGCTCGGATTGATGGGATGCCATTGATGGCTGAGTTCGGACTGATGTCCGTACCAAAATTTTCCACAGACGGTGCCAACCTAATACGGTTTGTTTTTAGGGGGTGCCTGCACCAGGTGAGAGTTCTCTCAATTTGTATTTTTGCGGAAGCTTCATTACTGGATGGTATGCCCAACCCTCAGCTGAAGGAATGGCTCGAGAGTAGGTGGGAGCGAGGTAGAGATCGGATGCTCGGCTCGGATCCGGAGGCTCGGTTCGGATCCGGAGGCTCGGTTCGGATCTGAAAGCTCGGATCCGGAGGTCTCGTGTACCTGCACTCGGTCTAGAAACACCGGGATTGGTCCCGGTGGCAGACCCTCCGACGGTCTAGTCAGTCACTGAAGAGTAACAGTAACTAGGGTTTTTAGAGGGGAGAGAGTGAAAGATTGATTACCTGTTGAAGGGGTAGGGCCTGGTATTTATAGGTAAAACCAACCGGGTCTCGACCCGTTTGGGGCTGGGTCTGGACCCAGTTGCCTGTGGGCCTGACGTGGCGGAAGCCCAAGTGGTTTAAGGCTGACGTGGCAGGAGTCCTGGGTGGTTTAGGGCTGATGTGGTGGAAACCCAGGTGGTTTTAGGGCTGACGTGGCAGATCTGGATAATCGGGGGTGAACGCCTTTTGAGGGGATCTTATGGCCCGGAGGGGGCCACGTCATCTGACCCATATCACTTCCTGCTTCGATATGCTAGACTTTCGTAATAAAAAGGTTTCAACTTTGTTATAATATATATATGTATATATTTGTACAACTAGGTAGTTCAGAACTATCAGTTGTATAATCTCACATGTAATGAGATATGTCACATTTTATTATTTTTGCCATTGTTGTTGCTAATTTTGGTGTGGGAGCAAAGAGATAAATTTGTGGATTCTTTAGGAAATGAATAAGGCAAATCTGTTGACTTTCACCGACGTTTGACTGATTCCTTGCTGTTGCCGTTAACCTGCAAAAAGTTCGATACACCGGGATGGATCCCTCCGACGAACCCTCCGACACTCAAGTCAGTAATCAGGAAGATTATGAAAACGCGTTTATGTGAAAAAATATTAATTACCTTTTTTTATGGTAGGGGAAAGGGGTATTTATAGTCTCCTTTAAAGACAGTTTAGAGATAATCATTTATCTCTATGTCCCGGTGTCTTTGGATAAGATGTAAAGTTTAAATCGCTTCATGATAAGAGATTTGATTTAAACCGTCTCTTATAGATAATCATGAATTTGAATTACTCTTTAAATATCTGAATTGGTTTGTAATGGGCTGCTATCCATACCCAATAGGACAGATCCGTTTATGGGTTATTAGGCTTTGAAGAAAGACCTATTTCCCATTTCAGACCCGTTTGTAGGTAAAATTACTGTTTTACCCTTGAGAGCTTTAAGATTCGTGCCCGATTTGAATGGTCCCTATTTGGTTCTATTTTTAGCCATATCACAAGTCCCCACTCCTAAATACTGAGTTTCACAACCTTTGATGAGAAGTTGTCCGTTTTCAATGGCTAATAGAATTTATCGGAGTTCTCGGGGAGTTTGGATCTTGCTCAAGGTGTAACAGTGATTTTTTGAGCTTGTAAAATACCCAAAATTATTTTTAGAATTTTCTGGATTTTTTGTGATTTTTCTAATTTTTAATTATTTTTCGAATCATTTATTCAATTTTGCGAAGTAACACTCTATTTTCAAAAATTATTAATTAACCATTCTAATTAATAATTATTTTTTTAGGAGCTCAAAAATATTTTCCCCGAATTTATAATTATTTTTTAGAATTTTTAATTATTTTTTTTTGAATTTTTAGTTATTTTTCGCAATTTTTAAATAATTAATTCGATTTAATAATAAAAATAAAAGAATTAATCAAATAAATAACGACGTGGCGTAATCTTGACCGTCGATCACGTCACTGGCGTGATTTTCCGAACGATCAAACGGTTGATCTGGCGCTAGTTGACGTGACTTGATTTGGGCGCTCTGATCATTGCGCACATTGGGAGGTAAGCTTTTCCCCCATTTCGACGTTCGGTTGCTCAGACGCTCAGATTTCAGATACGAGCTACGTGGCGCGATGAGAGGCGTCGGTTCGGATCAAACGCGAATCACGAGGCGATGATTTTCACCATTTTCATGCTGAGTTGCTTGGATGCTCGGATTTTGATCCGAGCTACGTGGCGTGATCAGAGGCGTTGATTTAGATCAAGCGCGAATCATGAGGCGGTGATTTTTGCCATTTTCACGCTCGGTAGTTCGGACCTTTGGATTTTGGATCCGAATTATGTGGCGTGATCAGAGCCATAGATGGAGATCAAGCGTGAATCATGAGGCGGTGACTTTCGCCAATTTCATGCTCGGTAGTTCGGACCTTCGGATTTTGGATCTGAGCTACGTGGCGTGATCAGAGCCGTTGATAGAGATCAAGCGCGAATCATGAGGCGGTGACTTTCGCCAATTTCACGCTCGGTAGTTCGGACCTTCAGATTTTGGATCCGAGCTACGTGGCGTGATCAAAGCCGTTGACGGAGATCAAGCGCGAATCATGAGGTGGTGATTTTCGCCAATTTCATGCTCTGTAGTTCAAACTTTCGGTTTTTGGATCCGAATTACGTGGCATAATCAGAGCCATTGATGGAGATCAACCGTGAATCATGAGGCAATCTGACTGGTCAATGAGGTTTGGGTGCCATATCATGTTCCTGCCTTTATGGATGCTGTCGTTTAGCATTCTGATGCGCTTTCTAGTGGTTTCGGGGGCCCAAAGCTCTCAGAAGCCCAAGCGGCGCCCCCTCTTTTACTATAAGTCTCCACCCTTCCCCTCATTTTCGCATTCTCTCTTTTTACTCTTGGCAAAAATTTCTTATTGCTGGGTGGCTCAACTGGCGTTCGCGGCGAATCGTTAGTGCTTTTTGACGATCTTTTCCGACCGTAGCTATCACATCAAGGTAAATATTTATTTTATTTTATATATTTTATGAGATGTCTAGGGTGTCTTCTGGGAGTGAGACCTCCACCTCAGACCAAGGGAGTGATCGGTTGTTGGTAGTCCCCCCAACTGTGGACAAGGGGAAAGAGGGTGTTGGGTCGGTGGTTGTCGAGACGATAGTGGAGAAGGTGAGGAGAGCGGGGGAGTTGGGAAGGCTACCGTCTACTCTGTCTAGCCTCGGGAGAATCAGAGAGTACTCCGATGATCTTCTTGCCAAGGTTTTCTACGGGAGCTTGGCTTCATACGAGGAGAACAAGCCGAGGGAATGCTCTAAGGTTAACAACATCCCTTCGGTTCTCACGGAGGGGGATTTTCTGCGCATCAGAAGAAGCTTTATGATACCGGCGAAGTTTACCCTCCTTCTTCCGGGTCCGGGGTTCCGAGCATGTTCAGCAACCTCGCCGGATAGTGCGCCTTCCCATTTGATGTGCTCAATGCCGTTCTTCGTTCACCCCTACCGCCATTCATGACCGAGGTGTTGCGGTAGTACAGATTGAGTCTTTTTCAGTACATGCCAAACATGTGGCGGCATGTCATCGGCTTCATACTCCAGTGCCAAGCAGTGGGGGTTGAGCCTCAGCTCAGCGTCCTCCGAAGTCTTTATGGGGTCCATCGCATGAGCAAAATGGAGTGCCGATACTATTTGTCGCCACAGCGGGGTGTAAAATTGATCAAGAACCCGGACTCCATCAAGTTTTGGAAAGAGAAATATTTCTTGATCCGGGGTAGCAAACCGTGGGATTTTCCTACGAGATGGAGGGAAGATGTGCCGAGATGGGCGAAGGCCGAGCCCATATTGAATCCGGAGGAAGCTGAGGTCGTATCGAAACCCCTCGGTCGCCCTACCTTGTGTTGGAAGGATATGACCGAGGAGGTTAACTTCGGTGGGGGTCTCAGTCCGATCGACCCCAGTACACTTTAGATATTTCCCTATGTTTTTGTTTTCTTTTAATCTTGCTTTCTTCGTGCGCTAACTTTTTTGACCTTTGTTCCCACAGAGGCCCCTGATATGGATTTTCGAGCGATGCTATTTGATCGGGGAGGAGTAGGCAGGAAGGCCACCGATAGCATGAAGAGGAAGAGAACAACAGTGGGGCCATCGTCCGGCCGAACTGCGAAGGGTTCGGCGGCGGCAGCCCCGGTGGTTAACTTGGAATTCCCCTCTTCCACTTCGTTTGCCCCTCTTGGCCCGTCAGTCGAAGAACTCACTCTCGGCACTGCACTGGCACTCGAGGCGCCACCACTTACCGTCGAGGCGGAGACGATCCTTACCGAGGAGCACAAAACGCTCTTCGTTCCTGATTGGCGAGTGATGAAGCATGACGGCTTCCTAGGGGACTCTGTCATGAGCATGCAGGCGATTCATCACCTGCCAACTCCGAAGGACCGAGCAGCGTTGAAAGCAGGGACAGTGGGCGACCATGTCGGTGAGTAGTTATTTGGACTCTCAAAACATATGAATTTTTCTTGCGCTAAACATAGTTTTTCCCTTGTTTTTTTGAAGATCATGTGCCACTTTAGCCACCTTTTGGAGCAGTTTTCCGAGCAGGAGAAGGAGCTCAAAGCGGCGAGTGACATGGATTGGTCCGAGAGAGTCAAGACCGTAAATATGTACGAGGCGGAGCGGCGTCTGTCGGAGTCTCAGGCTGCTCAGATCAGTCTCCTCGAGTCTGCCTTGGCGAAGGCGAATGAGCAGACCGTCTTGGAGATGGCGAGGGCAGACAAGGAGAGGGAGAGGGCTAACAAGGAGAGGGAGATGGCCGTGAAGGCTACCAAAGACACGGTGAGAGAGAAGGAAGCGGCAGTGGAAGCAGCTGCGGAGGCGATTAGGGCCAAGGCTAAAGCACATATGCGCACGAACATGGAACAGTCATACGCCAGGGCCCTTAAACATTTGGAAGCACGCGTCCCCGACTTCGACAGCTCACGGTACAGTTTGTACACCCTTCTTGAAGGCAAAGTGGTTGAGGAGACAGAGGACGCCGGTTGAGGCGAAAAGGAAGAAGAAGAAGGAGAGGAAGAGGAGGATGTCATGGCGGATCCTCAGTTGAAGATCGTGGAGGTACCGGAGGCGATTGAGGAGCAGCCCCCCAAGGTGGATCCTTGATTTTTTGTATCTGCACTTGTTATTTTTTTCTCAACGCTTTTATACTGATGCCTTATAGCAGACTAGCCACCGCTCTTGTATCTTCTTTTTGGAAATGAAATGGGATTTTTGGACTGTGTTTGGCTGCAAGGCTTAAAGTTCTTAGTTTACTTAGCATTTGAACTTAGGATCAATTTTTTAGCTCCCCTTGGACCCAACACTTAGCCTCCTTAAAGTTAGAGCTCAGAACTATCTTGTAGCTCTATTCGAAGTTCGGGCATTTTACATTTCTTTCTTTGATTGGTTTTCCCAGGGTAGCGAGGTATCAGATCTCCGCTCTAAGCTAGGAATTACGATGTTAGGGCTCACTCAGTCTCGGGAGATGCTTTTTAAAGCGGAGCGGGAGTTAAGTCATTTGAGGTTGACCTTGGCTCGTCGAGATATCGAGATGAGGCATCTCGAAGAGAGAATTCGCGATGTGCCCCCTTACAGTGAGGAGGCCTGCCCTTCGATGGCTGTCGGCCAGTGTTTGAGGCTCAAGTTTCTTTGCCACTCTTTGTTCGAAGCGAGATCCAAGAGGGACGAATTGAAGAACGTGGTGCTCGAGAAGAGTCTAGAAATGGCTCATCTTCGGAGGACTATCTCCGATGCATCGCGGGGGGTTAGTTCGGGCTGAGTGCCTTGTTTGAAGCTCAGAGTGATGGATGACTCTCTCAAAGAGCGGGTCGTTGAGTTAGAGGCGGAGAATCTTGGTCTGCAACGGCTTTTTGAGGGGTGTAACGTTAGAAGCACTTCGTGTTCTCGAGATGAGTACACCCAAGGAAGATCGTTCCACGAGCTAGTGCTTCGTTCGCCTCCTCTTTTGCGAAATCCTGGGGATGCCCAAAGCGGAGTGGCCGGCTCGTCGAGCGGAGCATCTGTTGGGATGACAGCTAGGTCTATGGGTCCCGATGGTACCACTCGACTCGCAGGCTTGGAGATCCCTTCGGAGACCACAATGGGTCGGCATGGCGCTTATCGTCCTCTCGTATCTCTTAATAGAAGTGTACCACTTCCTAGGAGGAGTTAGAGCAAGACTTTATAATTCTGTAGGAGCCTGTAGCCTTGAATAAGACTCGTATCTCCATATTTGGTGGAACAAAATGTTTGTAGCAGTCTTTGAATAAGACTTGTATCTTCACTTTTAATGGAATAAAATTATTTGTAGTGTTCGAGCAATGCTTTAGTCGAATGAGCTTCTTTCACCTAATAACACTGTGTTCAAGAGTTTTCAACAGTTTTGGGAGCAATTTCATATGGTGAGCCACTTTGTACTTGTAATCCTTGTTTTTTGTTTTTCGTATTCTTGGTGTATTTTTCTTCTTTCTTGAGTATTTATACTCTTCTTGTATTTTGGACCGTATATTGGAGTTATTTTCAATATATATTCATTTTTGCTCATTTTGATCTTCTTGTGATTGATTTTTCTGTCCCTTATTTTGTTCTTGATCGTTATTATTGTTTTCGATCTTTATTTGGGTCCTTGTTCTCTTTGTTTTGTTCTCGGGTGCTCGTGGTGTTTTGGTTGCTAATCCTATTGCTATTCATATTGCTTTTGATCCTTAATTAACTACCAAAGCCAATTAGCCTACAATCCTATTTTAAATCCTATGCAAATCCTATTAAACCCAATCTCCTACTACTACTCCTAATAAACCCAAAAACTACCCATTAACCCAAATACCCACAACCCTAAACTAAACCCTATATAACCCTCTCTCTCTTCCCCCTACCGCAAAACCCTAACCCTAACCCCCGATCCCCTCTTTCTCCCTGTTGTGCCGTCAGCCGCCAAACCCAAACACCCCCCTTGTCGACCTCCTGATTTGCACCCCTTCCGACTGCCCCTACCTCATCCCGATCGCCAACTCACCCTAGCCGCCATTACCCATCATCGAGCACCTCCATCCCTTCATCTCTCCATCTCTCCATCCATCTCTCCCGCTCTATCTGACATCGCACGCGCCCAGGTCAGCAGCAGCAGCAGCGATGCCAACCAAGGCCAGCACCGCCATCGTGCCACTCCCGACCGCTCTCTCTCTCTCTCTTGGTTTTGCTCGTGCACGGAGTTGCACGTGGATTGCTTGGTTCATGGTTTTTGTTCGTGGGTTTTGTTCGTTGCCGGGATCTGTTTCCGTTATTCTTGGTGTTCGTTTCGTCTTCGGTTAAGGCAAGTAACTTATACTCAATTCCTTTGTATGATACAAGTCATAAATTCCGCTTGTAGTGTAGTTGGGTTCTAGAGACAACTCGTGTGTGATGTATGTATGATTAGTATTGTCTCTATAGTGCTATTGACCATAGTTGTCTCACGATACAAATTTGACATGAAACAACTTAGGTTTTGACCGTTCTTGATGTGATTATATTTGTGAGATAATTATGAGAATTTGTGTATTTGTTTGGATCCATGTGATATACTTGTTGTAGACATGCTATATACCCTATTTCATGTTATTTGGACACTTAGGTAGTGTTCTTTTTCTCCTCTTATTAGTGATTTACCTCTTGTAAGAGGTGGTCTACCTCTTACAATTATTTTTTTAGCGTTTTTTTTCCTCTTATAAGACATTTTTAAAAAAATCTCTTATAAGTCTAAAAGACTTCTAGTAGCCTCTTTCAAATTCTTATAAGACTTCTATCACTTAAAAAGTCTATATTACCCCAAAGTCTATATTATAATTGTTACTAATTTCAATCTCAAATTTCCTTCATCTCACTATTTTTATACTTTGCTTATGTCATTGTTTTCTTTTCGAAGGGCACAGTAGTGGCTGTTAGAATCACAATTGTTATCATAGGATTCCATCTAGATGTTTTGATTATTTGTAATTCATGGCTTCTTCAATCTGACTGCCACTTCTTGGCTCGCCTCTAATATTTTTGAATTCAATGTTGCTGATTTTACTTTAGATGGGGCCTGTCAATTATAAGTAATTGATTTAGAAGTGTAGATACACATTCATTTCAGCATCGAATGTAAGTAAATGATTTAGACGTTTAAAAGCAGCTACTATCTATATTATATTAATGTTGTATATTTGACTTCCTTCTACAGTGTTGTTGAGGTTGTATTGCACTGATAAAATTGTCGCCTCCAACCTTTGCATACCTTCTGAGGATTATGATGTATTCCTTATTAATTAACTTTTTTTTTAATATTCAGTTTATTGGAACGCCACATTCAATATCAAATTTCCTTGTTTTCTTGTCCTTCATCTCACTGTTTTTATACTTTGGGGTAATATAGACTTTGGGGTAATATAGGCTCTTGTAAGAGGTGAAAAAAGAACAGAAATGTCTTATAAGAGGTTCTTATAAGAGGTTATTTTTATATAAACGAACACCTCAAAAAGAGGCTCTTACAAGAGGCACTTACTGTAAATCTGAGAGGTAAAAAAAAGAACAGTACCTTAGTAGACTCTATTACATGTTTGGTTATGTTTGGAACGAGTTTCGTATATTGTATGTTGATTTGTTGTTAGGAGGAAAATCTATATTTTGTCAGTGATCAGTTTTGATTAGTATTGTAGACCATATTAAGGTCAGTATCTTAACTTCAGCATTAAACATGATTTTTAGAGAAATCTGTCGTCTTTCCAAATTTTCTGACAGAGATCGATTTCGTTTTCGTATGTGTGAAATACGATTGTTTTACTACAGAGGTGTATTATATTTTATAGATTTCGTTTCTTGATGATTTCGATGACTAAACTATTTTGATACTAGTGCTAAGAATATTATTTCGATCTAAAATTTTGCATAGTATTTCCATACCTATTTAGGGATTACCCAGAATTTTGGTGGATTTTATTGATGAGTTTTATATACCGTTTCATGCTTATTTATAAAAACTATACTTGCTAGATTTTGCTCGCTGTTTTGTAAAGATTTGTTATTTTCACCCTAATTCATTTTCTTTTATGAAAAATATTCATGAAATATGAAATTTAGCTTATTTTGTCGATTTTCTTCCCCCTTTTACGGATCTAGATTTCGTTTCACAGTTTGCGAGATATTACAGTTCTCGTACAACAGTGTTGGGAATTCCAGATTTGCCAAACTATCGTTTCTTGATGTTTTCTAATTTTTGTTGGCAAAACTAATCTTACTGGAAAATTATGAAACTTTATATTCTAATATTAGACATATAGGGGAATACCCCAGATTTTTTTCGGATTTATTTGAGGTGTTTTGATGCTGTTTTCCTGACTGTGAATTTGATTTACTGATTTCTGGCTGAACGTATTTTCTGGTTTCAAATCAGTTTTGAGTTATGTTTTTCTAAAATACTGTATGACTTATATGTATTCTATGGATTCGGTTGGAAGTCTATTTTCCAGATTCTCTGACGGATCTAGGTTTTGATATTTTTGGTAACGGGAATCACTGTTTTAGTACTGTACTGTCGTGCTGTCCTGAATTAGGAAGTACTCTATTTTGTTCTGTTCTGTGACTATCTTATCATCTGTACATGCTTATCTGTTATTCTGAACTTGTGGGTCATTATATCATGCTAGATTTACTCTGTTTTATGCACATACATATCTGTTTGATAATAATTATAAAATAATCAAGCTGGGGTTTATAGGAAAGATCTAACAGTGGGAAAGCATAGAAATATGTACTTAGAAGGGGGCCGTGTTTCCTATATAATTATCTGTTATCTGTTATTCTGTACCCTATCTACATTACTTCCTATAGGAAGGTGTAAGGAAGAAGAGAACCACTAGGTTCTATCTGTCTGTCTGGATCTGTTATCTGATATCTGTTTGTTTGAACCCCGAGTACACGGCTCTATATGATTCCCTACAAAATCTACAAACGTAACTGTTTTGAATATAGCAACTATGTGATAAAAGGATGGCACATGAAGTGCTACCTAGTTAGTAATTAATACAATACTTATAAAAATCTGAATCTGACATCTGTATCTGTATATGTATTGTATCTGTATCTGTATCTGATATCTGAATCTGTTATCTGTATTTGCTATCTGATTACGTGATTATCTGATTATCTGTTATCTGTCTGACACTATCACTTGACACCATTATTTGACACTATCTGTATATCTGTCTGTATGCTATTTGATTTTTGACACTTGACACGTGTTAGTATGCCATGCTAGTTGATTCTGCTATACCATGCTATATCTGTTCTGCTATTATTTAGATTTGTTATTTTTCCATGTACTTATATCCTGCATTACAAGCGGCCCGTAACTTGCATTGACGGGTACTTGTTTTCTTTTTCCTTCTCCAGCAATTTATTAATTACAGATCAGGATGGTCGTTTGCCCGATGGTATTGGAGAAATGAAATATTAGTGCTAGACTTCTTTTGCTATTATTATTATCTGTTGCTTTTGAACAATGTATTTAAGTATATAGATTTTATTTGTATTTGGGCAATGTGACCCAGGATATTAACTTGTTCGGATCTATTTATTTGAGACTATTATATTATTGGTTTTCAATTAGTTTCTGTTGGCACTTTGTTTTGTTTTGAGATATATATGTCCGTGTGAGGATAATTCTTTTGGTTTCCGACTCTGATTATTCTGAGATTTATTGTAAAGATTCTGAACAGCTTATGGATGATGTAAATCATTTACTGGGTTGAGTCGCGTATCCATATTCCGTATTTTTTGGGAAGCAGGGCGTGACAGTGCTTGCCGGTTCGCAAGTAGCTGAAGTAACATCGAACCAAGTGTTGGGCTCCGAACTTGTCATTTACAGAGTTTTCAACAGTTGTGGGAGCAATTTCGAATGGTGAGCCACTTCGTACTCGCTTGTTCGCAAGTAGCTTAAGTAGCATCAACCAAGTGTTGGACTCCGAACTTATCGTTAAGAGAGTTTTCAACAGTTGTGGGAGCAATTTCGAATGGTGAGCCACTTCGTTCTCGCTTGATCGCAAGTAGCTAAAGTAGCATCGAACCAAGTGTTGGACTCCGAACTTGTCGTTAAGAGAGTTTCAACAGTTGTGGGAGTAATTTTGAATGGTGAGCCACTTCGTAGTTGCTTGTTCGCAAGTAGCTAAAGTAGCATCGAACCAAGTGTTGGACTCCAAAATTGTCGTTAAGAGAGTTTCTCATAAGTGTTCTGCATTCCATGTTCTTGGTAACCTCTTGCCCCCCGGGTCTTCAAGTTGATAAGCGGCAGGGCGGACAAATTTGGAGATCCTATACGACCCTTCCCAATTAGGTGATAGCTTGCATTTCTTGTTCGGGAAAGAAATTGATAGCTTTCTAAGCACCAAATCTTCTTCTTTGAGATTAATGGGGCGGACTTTCTTGTTGTAGGACTGCTCAATCCTACGCTAATAATTCTCCTGATGGATGGAGGATCTTTCTTGAATCTCATCGATGAAGTCCAAGTTGCCCCGAAGCTAGTTCGAATTTGCTCTTCATTGAAGGCAATCAAGCGGGGCGAAGGTAGGCCAACTTCCAGTGGGATGACGGTTTCGGAGACGTAAGTAAGGTTGAAGGGAGATTCTCCTGTAGGGGTTTTCTTAATAGTGAGGTAATTCCAGAGCACATTGGAGAGTTGCTCGACCCATAACCCCTTGGCAAACTTGTCTAGTCTCTTCTTTAGGCTTGGAATTTTTCGATTGGCGTTCTCTGCTTGATCGTTGGATTGCGGGTGGGATATCGAGGAGAATCGTTGCTGGATGCCTAGGTCCGTACAAAAATTGCGAAAGGCTGCCCCTGTAAATCGGGTCCCATTGTCCATTACTAAGATTCGAGATACACCGAATCTGTAGACAATGTTCTTCCAAAAGAACCACTGGACTATTTTCTCAGTGATCGTCTCTAGAGGCTCGACTTCGATCCATTTAGAGAAGTAGTTGATTACAACGACAAGGAACTTCAGCTGGCTCGACACTGGAGGGAACGGCTTGAGCAAGTCCATCCCCCACATTCCAAAAGGGGTCGGACTGGATAAGGAGGAGAGTTGGGCTTGCGGTAAATGCCAAATTGTTGAGAACTTTTGGCAAGGGGCACATTGGCGAACGTACTGTTCGGCGTCGCTAAGGAGTGTAGGCCAAAAGTATCCATAATTTAAGATTTTGCGGGCGAGGGACCTTGCTCCCAAATGCGCGCCGCACATCCCTTCATAGGCCTCCTTTAGAGCATACTGGGCCTCCTCAGGGGAGATGCATCTCAAGTAGGGCATGCCGTCCACTTGAGTGTAAGATCGCTTGTACACGACCCCTTCAATGAGCGTGTATCGCTCGGCTATGGTTCTGATTCTTCTAGCCTCTTTAGGGTCTAGAGGGAGGATTCCATTTTTAAGGAACTCGAGCAAGGGCCTCATGCAATTCTCTCCGAGTGCTATGGGTAGCATCTCCATCAGTTCGGGACCATCTTCCTCGATGCTCGGTTTCAAAAGGACTTCTATCAAGACGGTTTGTTCTAGAGGGAAGAGGAGGCCAGTTTCAAGAGGGCATCTGCCTGCGCATTCTTCTCTCAAGGGATCCGTTGGAGTTGTGCATCTTTGAAAATGGACAACAGCTCTTTGACTTTGGCAAAATATTTGACCATGCGATCATCTTTTGCCTCATACTCCCCTGATACCTGGTTCACTACTAGCTGTGAGTCATTGAAGATTTTGACGCATTAGGCCTCGACCTTGTGAGCCATGCACATACCGGCTATGAGAGCCTCACATTCATCCTCGTTGTTTGATGCCCGAAAACTTATGTAGAGTGAGTACTGAAAAACGAAGTCATCAGGGCCAGTCAGGATGATCCCCGCCCCACTTCCGTCAGTGCATGAGGACCCATCAACATACACGATCTAGAATGGGGGTTCCTCTATCGCCTTGTTGGGGTCAGGGATAATGCTCTCTAATATGAACTCTGCCAGGGCTTGTGCCTTGATTGTGGCTCTGGGCTGATAGTTGATATCATGTTGGCTCAGCTTTATAGACCACTTCATAAGGCGCCCCGAAGTTTCGAGCTTGTGGAGAACTTGATTGAGTGGATGGTCGGTAAGAACGATCACTGAGTGCGACTGGAAGTACGGGTGGAGCTTTCGGGATGCCATGACTAACGCATAGTCCATCTTTTCCACCTTTGGATAACGGAGTTCAGCATCCCTGAGGACCTTACTCACACAGTAGATTGGCTTTTGCGTCTTATTTTCTTCCTTTATCAGGACGTCATTGAGGGTCTGTTCCGAGGTAGCGAGGTATATATAGAGGACTTCTTCAGGCTTTGGCTTGTTCAAGAGTGGGGGGTTAACTAGATAGGCTTTGAGTTGATTGAAGGACTCCTGCTGCTGTTGCTCCCACTCAAAGCCTTTTGCCCCTTTAAGGGCCTTGAAGAACGTGAGACATTTTTCTCCTGACTTGGAGTGAAAACGCCCTATGGCCGTGAGGCATCCTGTGAGTCTCTGTACGTCTCTGACACTGGAAGGGGGAGTCATATTGAGTATGGCCTGAATCTTTTTCGGGTTGGCTTCTATGCCTCTTTGGCTAACCATGAACCCAAAGAATTTGCCGGATGAGACGTCGAAGGTACACTTGTTCGGGTTTAGTCTCATGTTGTGTCTCCTCATCACATCAAAGGCCTCCTGAAGATTGGAGACATGATTCAATTTGCTGATGCTTTTTACCAACATGTATCTACATAGACCTCCATGTTCCAAACGATCTGTTCTTTGAAGACCTTGTTGAAAAGGCACTGATAAGTTGCACCGGCGTTCTTTAGCCCGAAGGGCATCACCTGGTAGCAGTATAGACCCTGGTTGGTTACAAACGAAGTCTTCGGAATATCGTGAGGGAACATCCTGATCTGGTTGTACCCGGAAAAGGAATCCATGAAACTCAAGAGTTCGTTTCTGGAGGTTGCAGCAATCAGGGCATCAATGCTTGGTAGTGAGAACGGATATTTCGGGCAAGCTTTGTTCAGATCCGTGAAATCAATGCAAATTCTCCAGCTCCCGTTGGCCTTTTTGACCATCACAACGTTGGACAGCCATTTCGGATAGTTGACCTCCTGTATGATCCGGGCATTCAAGAGTTTCTCTAATTCTTCTTTGATTGCCTGCTGGCGTTCGGGAGCGAACTTGCGTCGCTTTACTGGACAGGTTTGGCCCCAGGAGCAACACTAAGGTGATGCATGAGAAGTTCTTCGGAGAATCTAGGCATGTCGGTCACGGTCCAAGTGAATAGATCGCGATTTCCCTTAATACATTGGATAATGTCGGTTTTGACGGGATGGGGAAGGACCTTACTAATTTGGAATGTCCTGGTCGGATCTCCTTCTGAGAAGGCTACTTCTTCCAACTCGTCGACTGGATCTGAGATGACTTTGCTACTCTCTTGTAGGAGTTCGAGGGCTTCAAGGGAGAGGACCGAACCCCCTACCGAAGTCATGTAACATTTGCAAGCCGTCTCCTGGCTCACTCTCACTTCTCCTACCCCTGCGGTGGTGGGGAATTTCATCTTCATATGGTAGGCTGAGGGTACAGCCTGGAGAGCAGCTATGCCGGGTCGGCCCAGAATGACATTGTAAGCATTCTTCACGTCTACCACTATGAAGTCCATCAGTTCGGTTCGGGAGATCGAGATTTGGCCTGCGGTTACGTCGAGAGTAATCACTTCTTCGATCGTCACTGGCACCCCGGAGAACCCGTGGAGAGTGTAGCCGGCGGGCTTGAGTCGATCCCTAGACAACTTGAGACCCTGTAAGGCTTCCAGGAAAAGGATGTTAACTGAACTGCTGTTGTCGACCAGGACTCGGCGTACTTCGAAATTGGCCATATGGAGGTTTATCACAAGAGCATCACAATGAGGCGTTCGAAAGTCTTCCAAATCCTTGTCAGAAAAGGTAACATGAACTCCAAGGCCCTTGGGAGGAGGATGGTTCTGTACCGAGTTCACCTCTCGGACAAAGGCTTTTCAGGAGGAGTTTAAATATCCCCCTATTGGGCCTTCGCGAATGAGGTGTAGGACAGCTTTGGCCTCGAAATTTGGGGTCTCGACAGGTTGCTCAGTTCGCTTATTACCCCCCCTAGGAGGCGGAGGAGGATCTACCCTGTCTTTCCTTATGAACCTAGGAATCCGTGTCGTTGTAACACCCCGCAAAATAAAATGATTTATTTTGCATTATTATATTGGTAAAGTTGACTATTTTGACTATTTTCTTGAAATTACAATTTTGCACGTGCAACACTCGTGCAGAGTTAGAAAATTTTGAATTCTTAAAATTTTATGGTTAATGATTGGTTTTCCTCATTTATTTATGATATTTTAATTTTCATATTTATTTGAATTTATTTGACTATTTTATGAATTTCTCAATTTTACATGTGCAAAACACGTGTAAATATTTTTTGGGTGCAAATATCCAATTTTAAATTTCTGTATACATTCTCCTATCTATAATTAAGTATATCCTAAATTTTGGATTTTTCTGAGTAAAGAAACTATTTTTTATAAATACTTCGAAAGAGAGGGGCTTTTATGTAAAAAGCCGTTTGGATCTCAGAAATAATGAAAATTCGTTTTTAATGATTTTTGGGCTTTCCATGGTCATCATTGAAAATAAAATCTATTTAAATTTTATTCAGAGTTGATTTGGTAAAGATTTAAACAAATATGATATTTTTGCAAATATGGAATTTAAGTGGATCTTGTGCAAATATTTTCTTGGGAAGTACAAGTCAGAAATTTTAATTGGAAAATCTAATATGTATTAGTAGATATTATTTCTGAATTTTCTGGATTTTTACTAATATTTTATGACATATTTGCAAATATTACAAAAAAGATGGACTTTTGTGCAAAATTACCACTTTGAGTACAAATCTGAATTTTTTAAATTTCTGGGCTATGCTTGATGGTTGTATAACTCAGTAGTAAAAGGGTTTGGTTTTATTTTAATTTATTTAACTTATTTAACTACTTTATTAAAGAAAGGTTTATATATGTAATGTAATAATTTGTTAAGGAATGTTTCCATAAACTTGTAATACCCTAAAAATTCCATATTTCGGCCTATATTATGGCCACTACAGCCTTCCCTCTCATCTGCAAAAATAAAATATATTTTTACTATTAATTTCTTGGAGTTTCAAAGCGATGATCTTGGATTTTGCAAAAGGACTTTTTCTTGTTCTTTATTAATTCGATTTGATTTCTTCATTGAGGTGAGTGACATATGTTTGTTTTCTTATTACTCTAAGCATGTTGTATGTGATGATTGTGTATTAGAAAACATGATTATGGATTGTATGATGATAATTTGAAATTTTGATGAGTAAATGAACTAAAAAGTGAATCTTTTCATGAAACTTATGCTTTGGTGATTAAAACTTCATATATATGATTTGAGATTGTTAAAAAACCTAATAGAACTCATGAGTAGGATGTTTTTCTTCATATACTTGCTGTTTAAATTGTTATAATGAGATTGTATGTTGATTATTGCAAAAAGTAAAACAAAACTTCACATTTACTGTTACACATATACGTACACTCTGTTTTGATAATTTTGATGGGTATAATTTGACTACGACACATTATAATTATATATATTCATGAGTAAACTAGTGTAAGTGATTGTGTATGTGTTTAATGGATTGCAAGAAGGGTTTGGGATCAAAAGAACCAAATTTTAAAGTTGGATTTGAGTAATTGAATTTCGGGTCTGAAGCTTATGGCCAAAAATTGGAATTTTGAGATTTTTGCAAAGTTTCGATTGGATTTGAGTTGTTTTGGTACTGAGATAGTTTTGAACCTCATACTACTTCTAATTGATGAGATCTTGATGCTTTGATGATGCTTAACCTACACACACACACACACACACACACACACACACACAGATATATATATATACACACACACACACTCATGTACATTATTTGAAAGATTGTCAAAACTTAGTGTTTTGTGAAGTTTTTAAGGGGAACTGAGTTGTTTTGATACTGAGGCTGATTAGAACTATATATTACTCCTATTTGGTGAATTTTAATGCTAAAATTGATGCTTAAACTCTTGTATGAATGTATATATATATATATATATATATATATATATATATATATATATATATATATAAGTTGCTAATTTTGAAATATTTTTGTGAAAAATTACTCTTTTGAGATCTTCATATGTTTTGATGTGTTTTATAAACTAATATATGTTGTACAAGTCATGCTTTAGCATCTAAGGAAGTTTACTTTTGATTTCACAAAGTTTAATCGACGTATCAGTCGAAACATGCACAAAAGATCCTAACCTGGCTGTATAGTAGGTCACGGTCAACCGCACGATTGACCGTCATAACCCTATTTTGAGAATCTAAAATTTGCAGTCGACTGCTCTGTTTTGAGCGGTCGACTGTCAATTGCTTTTGGCTGTTTTGTTGAATCTTCTTTGTTTCTTTTAAACGGTTATTCCCTCGATATTATGGATTATTTCTCTACTGTTTTAGATGATGTTTTTACTACAGATTACAGTATTTTATAGAGAGTTAAGTTTTATTTATAATAGAATTTTAATTGTATTCTTATGACCTTATTAAGTGAGTTATATGTGTTTTCAAAAGAATTAATGTTTTGGTGATATTCTACGACTTAAAAATATGATTTCTGTTATTTGATGAGTTTAATATTTTATTTGAATTCTGGAATTTTATAAGCACATTGAATGAATTTGAATTTGGTTAATTTAAGAGGATTTCTTTATATAAACGTTTTGATGATGGATTCTTAAGTTTTATTGAAAGTTTTGATGTGATGGTTGATTCGTGAGTCTCTAGAGGATGTGTGGGATACCAGCAGTTGAGGTTTTATGGTTTGGCCAGTTGTGGCTGTGTTGTTGATCAGTTGAGTTCAGTCCGGTAGGGTACACCAACTCTAGGAGATTCGTAATTAATTAATTAACTTAACAAGATAAGGACAGACACTAGATGATGTTATGATGAAATGAGAGAAAACGTGAGTTATGGACTCCAGGATGATCCAAGGAGTGAGATATTCTGCAGTATTTTTATTTGGGGACGATGGACATATGGGCCACAGAGTGATCCGCAGAATGGGATTGATCTCCAGTATTCCGAGGACGAAAGCGACGCTCATAGGATGTTTGTGCAATAAGGGTTTTAGGATGACCTGCGGAGTGAGACAATCTCTAGTTTTTCAGGACGATGGATGTAAGGGCCACAGAATGATCGGCGAAGTGGGATTGGCCTCCAGTATTCCAAGAGCGAGAACCGATACTTGCAGAATGTCTAAATCTCGTAATAGTCATCGTAGTAGGATTAGTTGCATAACGGGGGATTAAGCCCTATCAAGTGGAGAACGATAAGGGCTTGCACCGGACCTATGTAGAGTGGGATGCATAGAATCCGATAAGTGTGCATTAGAGAGTCAGCATATAGCATTGTGTTTTTTTTTACTTGGTTTTATGCATGTTGTTTCCTGTTTTTCTACACTTGACACTTAGTCTAGTTTCATTTGATGTTTTCATGTTTTATTGTTATTTCATATTCTTTTCATACATGTTGTTTATGACTCTATATCTTATGTTTTATTTATTTTGCATTTATTTTATGTCACTCACACCGTTATGGCTGACCCCTGTAGTTTTGGGGGTTAGGGTTATCTCTAGCCTCATATTTTTTAGGTAGGTACCCAGAGCATTGGAATTTGGATGCATGTGGTAGAATGATAATATGGCTTATGTAAATTGTAAAAGAATGTGTTGTAAAAGAAATAAAATGTACTTCATGGTGTTTTATTTTTCGGTGTGCTTTGTAAACAATTGATGTAATAAAAAGTTTTAATTTTTCCTGTATTTGGTTGCTATGTTTATGATTACATTGAAGTTGATTCTGAAAATTGTGCTACGTATTTCTGAGATATTATATTGGAAATTCGGGGCGCTACAGTCGTGGCCGTGATCCCTATAGAAGCGACATCATTTGTCCCTATTTCTCTTCTTGTCTGCTGTATTCATCTTCAAAGGTGGTGGAAGCAGACCTTCTTTCCCAACCTCCATCAGGATGGCTGAAACACTAGCATTAAGTGGAGTAAACTTTTCAAAACGGGAAGGAGGGCAGTGCTGACCACCATTGTCTTTCTGAAGCTTCTTATCCCCTTCTTCTTCAGCGTCCTTCCATTTGTTCCCAGACAGGGGCTCTTTCTAATCAAGCGGGAGGAGGGCCTCCTCTACCCTAATATATTTCTCGCTCCTCAGAGGAGTTCTGAGAAGTCTCGAGACGGTTTTTTAGCGAGAGATGCCTTCAAGTCGGCGTGGTTGATGTTGTGCCGGAAAGCAGCAGAGGCTACCAACTAGTCTAGGGAGGCGATTGGCCGGACCTCGGTGGTGAAACGCTTGACATAGTCTCTTAACCGCTCGCCCTTCCTTTGATTAAGTGCCAGCAAGATGTGCTTGTCTTTTCGGCGCGACGGATACTCAAAAATGGGTAAGGAAGAGCCTCTCGAAATGATCGAATGAGAATATGGAGGTAGGGGCGAGTCGGGAATACCATTCTCTCGCAGGCCCCTTCAGGGTGGCCGGGAAGGTTTTGCAAAGAAGCGCAGCTGAAGTCTGGTGGATCATCATGAGAGTTTTAAAACTCTCGATGTGGTCAGCTGGGTCTGACTCCCCGTTATATGACTCAAAGTGAGGGGTTTTGAAGTTTTCCGGGACCGGAACTTCCATGATGGTTCAGGAAAACGGAGGCCTACTTGGGCGGAAATTCCTTGCTCATTGTTCCTCTTCTCTGTCAAGTCTACCGAGGCACCTCTCCATTTTGTGGAGACGGCGGCTGACCGGGTCCTCCCTCCGGTCGAATCTTGCTGATCCCCAGGACTCATCCTCATGCGGAAGGGGACTATGAGTGCGATAGTGATGGCTTGGGGCAAGTCGAGGACTAGGCACCTGTTGATCGTGGTTAGGAGCAACATTGAGGACCTGCAGAACGGCTTCTTGAAAATCCTGAAACTCTGCCCTTGTGACAGATGCCTCCCAATCTCGGTGGTTCGTTGGGGCAGATTGATTGGTTATGGTGCGGCTCCTCCTCTGACGGTGCGGGGGTGACTCCCTCCGCCTCCTGGGAGAGTTCGATCTTCTGCGGTCTGGCCTACGCGGAGATCGGGCTCTAGGGGACCGAACCACAAGACCTCTTTGATGTTCACGGCGAGGGATTCCGTCATGGGTCCGCCTCTCATTCAAGCAGGTCCGAAGATCTATTCCATGTTGCCGGTTGACAATAACATGTCGGAGATCCTTTGGCGTTGGAGGACTGTGAGAGGCCATGGAGTTGGATGAGGGGTTATGTACTAAGACATGGTCATGAAGAGGAGGTTGCCTTTGACGACTTCGACAGGAGCCCCCCGGGGCAGCCCTTTGAGGCCCTTGAGGAGCCTGCTAGGGGTGAGGTTGTTGAGGAAGAGGCTGTCCAGGCTGCTATTGCTGGACAGGTTGAGGGAGAGGCTGTCCAGACTGCGGTTGCTGGACGGGTTGAGGTAGGACATCATGAAGTGGAGGAGGAGAAGGAACGGGAGTGACTCTGCGGCTGGAGACTGCTGCCTTCCCCTTCTTCGGAGGCATAGCTTGGGAGACAAGTTCATCGGTGCAGTAAGGCTTATTGCTTTTCGTTTTCCACAGACGGCGCCAATCTGTTGTTGCTGATTTTGGTGTGGGAGCAAACAGATGAATTTGTGGATTCTTTAGAAAACGAATAAGGCAAACCTCTTGACTTTCACCGACGTTTGACTGATTCCTTGCTGTTGCCGTTAACCTGCAAAAAGTTCGGTACACCGGGATGGATCTCGGCGACAAACCCTCCGATGCTCAAGTCAGTAATCAGGAAGATTACGAAAAAACATTTATGTGAAAAAATATTGATTACCTTTTTTTATGGTGGGGGGAGAGGGGTATTTATAGTCGCCTTTAGAGACAGTTTAGAGATAATCATTTATCTCTATGTCTCGGTATCTTTGGATAAGATGTAAAGTTTAAATTGCTTCATGATAAGAGATTTGGTTTAAACCGTGTCTTAGAGATAATCATGAATTTGAATTACTCTTTAAATATCTGAATTGGTTTGTAACAGGCTGCTACCCATACCCAATAGAATAAATCCGTTTATGGGTTATTGGGCTTTGAAGAAAGCCCCATTTTCCATTTCAAACCCGTTTTAGGTGAAATTATCGTTTTACCCCTGAGAGCTTTAAGATTCGTGCTCGATTTGAACGGTCCCTATTTGGTTTTATTTTTAGCCACATCAACCATATCCTGTAGCAACAATAACAAAGTTTTTTTTTTCACCTGTCATACTCTGTTAGTGATATAAAAACCGTTAAAAAAATTTATGCATCTGATGAAATAATAAAATTATTCACAACTGCCAACTTTATGAAAGTCTTGTTGCAACTCAATGATAAAACCTCCTACCACAAGTAAATCCCACTTACATTACAAAGGATTACAACACAAGCAATGTTGTAGTAATGCCCTAGCTTACCACTCACCGGTCATGACTACAAGACCTGATGGATCTTTCTAGTCAAAATGACCCACTTTTTGAAAATATTTATCAAACTAACCCACTTTCGAAGCTATTTACTAAACTGACCTACTCGTTGTTTCAAACATCGAGTTCTATGTTTGAAACAACCGGTGAGTTCTATGTTTGAAAATAATCTCGCTGTTTGAAACAACGTGTAGGTCAGTTTGGTAACTAGCTTCGAAAGTGGGTCAGTTTGATAAATATTTTCAAAAAGTAGGTCATTTTGACTAGAAAGATCTATTAGGTCTTGTAGTCACGACCGGTGAGTGGTAAGCTAGGGCATTACTACAACATTGCTTGTGTTGTAATCCTTTGTAATGTAAGCGGGATTTACTTGTGGTAGAAAATAATCTCGCTGTTTGAAACAACAAGTGTAGTTGTAGAGATTTCTCAACCAGTTGGAGAAATCTCGCGAAGTCTCAAAATAGGAAAGCCAGGCTCGCTGTTTCGAAAAAACGAGTATGGATTTTGTATTTGTTTAAAAAAAAAAAACTCTCTTTCTCTCACCTCTTCACTTCAGCTCTCTCCACCCTCTTTTCACTCCTACTCCTAACTCCAAAACCAAAACCCTAGCCCCCAAATTCGACCTCTCATCCACAAAATTCCTCTAAAATATTTTTTCACTTCACTTCGTCTCTCCAACTTTCTCTCTTCTTACTCTTAAAACCTGAAACCCAACTTGCAACCTCAAATTTCAATGTGCTTCAGTATAGTATATTTCAATACTTCAAAAAACAAAATTACATAACAAATCAAAAATCTCAGTCTTTTCCACATCAACCCCACTAAATATGCATATCTTTGATAAATGATGTACAACAAAATACAAATACAAATATAACATATATATATATATATATATATATATATATATATATATATATATATATATATATATATATATATATATATATATATATATATCTGTGTGTGTGTGTGTTATTTGTATTTGTGTGTGTGTGTGTGTGTGTGTGTTATTTGTATTTTGTGTGTGTGTGTGTGTGTGTGAATGATGTACAACAAAATTTACATACATGAAGCTTCTGTCTGTCCTTCTTTTGTTGGATGAGCCCACCATGCTTCTTGATAGTGCTGGCTCCTTCTTGCATGAAATTGTTGTTGACTGTACGAGCTGGGGAAATCATTTCCAAATCTTCATGTAGGCCATTTTCTTATTAGAAAGAATACATGACATCTGTTCCAATGGGTCCTAGTTTTCAGGATTCCTTTAGTCCTAGAAAAAACTGTTCTTTCTTTTCTTTGGGACTATCTTCACCTGTCAAATCGATGAGGATGATATTTTCTTGAACCTGTATATTTTTGCAGAAAGTATATTTTTCCCATAACTGTAGAAAAAATTATTCTGTAGCTTCATACATGGTTTTTCGAATTCAAATGTTTTATTATTTACTTTTTCTATTTGGAGTATTGGCTCGGCTTGTACTATGTCTAGTTCCCAAAATTGGATGGACTTAAATTGGCGAATATACTGCTTCTCTGCCCAGATGCTCCATATTCGAAACTTGTAGATTGTGTGAAACGTATTTTTCTTTGATAGGATAGTTTTTGCACATATTTCTAGAATAGTTCTGGAAAAGTCTTATGGCCTGGAGAGGTTAATGTAGAGTTCATGAACGATCCCGGCTTGAATCGCACTTTTGAATTGTGGTATTTGCTCGAACCATGCCAAAATTTGATATCTGTTATATTTATTTTTGACCAGCTGATCAGAATTTTTTAGCAGATCTTCTAAATTATTTTCTTCTGTCTTGTGGAGAAGTTTAATGAATCTTTCTGTAGGGTATACACCTATTTGATATAAATCTAAACATTCAAGAAGAAGAAGGTCTCCTTCTAATCTTTCTAATTTCTCATCTTTCAACTTAAAGAGTTTTGCAAACTCTGTAAATTCCTTGTTTCTGATCTTTACAAGGTCACAAATATCTATTTGAGACATTATATCTTGTAGTTGTTTGTTAGCAGGTCTGTTTCCTTTGATCAGATTATCTTCTTTCTATTTAAAGAAGATGAGATAGAAGTATTGCTGAATTTGATCATATTACTGTCAATGTGTTTTGCTTTTTCAAATCCTTCGTTCTGCTCTTGTGTTTTTTTCTTTAACTGAAAGATTATTTTTCTATTTGTGATAAGTGGTATGCTTATATTTTATCACTTGGGTATAATGCCCTCCAAACATTGTTTATACGATTGTAAATATTTGAATTCCCATGTTTTAATTCTTCGTTATACCAATCCTTTTTTAGGATAGGATTGATAGAATTCTTCTTCCATGTTGTTTGAGTGAGAGACCTTAAAAGGATTGTTTTGTTTGTGAAACAGTGGTTCCTGTATATTTTGATACAGTAGTATCAGTGAATGTTGTAGCAGTAGCTATTTTTTATTGTTTAGGACAGTAGTCCATTGTCTTGTTTTCATACCAAGAACTTCTTCAAGCTTTTTGATTTTTTCGATTACTTCATATTCCATAGGTCTTTTATCTTTTTTCTTCTCCATAATACATGGTTATAAAGTTAGCAGTAATATTAGTATGACCATGAATATGTTCAATATCATATTGATAAATTTCAAGATATACTGCTAATCTAACACATCTCAGATTTTCTTCTGGATTATGTATAGATTTTTTCTTTAGAAATTGTAATACTGCAATATTATCAGATTGTATAAGGAATTTTCTGCTAAGTAAATAAACCTTTAAAGATTTAACCGAGAATTTTATGGAAAGTAACTCTTTGTCAAAAGTAGAATACTTTTTCGCAGTTGTGGAAAAGGTTCCTGATGTATACCAACTCATAATGTCTTTTGCCTATTTGTGCGAAAAGAATACCTGCCCAATGAGTATCTGAAGCGTCTGTTTGTAATATAAGTTTATCATTTTCTTTTGCATAGTAAAGTATCTTTTGTTCTAAGATGTTATTTTTAATCTTCTTTATCTTTTCTTTTTCTGTTTCAGAAAGATATATTTTTATTTTATGAGTGTTCCATCTTCAAGGAATATCGGGATTTTTTTTCTTTTTTTATCAAGATTTCTTTGTATTGTTTTTTTATTATTTGGAGCTTTTGCTGTAAATGTTTAATTTTATTAGAAAGTCTAGGAATAAATTTTCTTCCGTAATTAAGAATTCTTAGGAAAGCCTATAATTGTTTGTGTACCAATTTCCTTAGGAAAAAGTTTAATCTTTTCATAGATATGAGCTTGTAGCTCAATTTTTCCTTTTATTATCTATTTTCCAAGAAAGTCAATTTCTTCCTTGAATAATTCAATCTTTTTTTAGCTTAAAATAACTCCATTTTCTAACAATATTTTTGCTACGTGTAGTAGATGATCTTTATGTTCATCTAGACAAGAACAGAAAACAAGTATATCATCAATATAAACAGTCACAAATGGCAAATGGCTAAACATACTATCCATCCATTTCTGAAAAATTTATGGTGCATTTTTTTAGTCCAAAGGGCATTACCATCCATTCAAAATTTCCCTGAGGACTACTGAAAGCTGTAAGACTTCTGGATAGATCATTTTTTAATTTGATTTGCCAAAATCCTGATTTAGCATCAAACTTAGAATATATTTTGGAGCCTTGTACTAAGTTTAATAATTGTTCAGCAGTCGGGATGTAATACCCATAAAATTTGCAGGCATCATTAATTTTTCGATAGTTAACTACCATTCTTGCTTTCCTCTTTTTTTCCCTGCATGATTCCTGCCTAAGAAGGCAGGAGAACTATGATTGCTATAACTAAATCTAATAATTTTTAGATCTAATAATTTTTTTATTTGTTTAGCAAACTCCAATTTATCCTCTTGATTTACCATTATACTTGGAGTTCTAATATTCTTTTTTGTATATTCAGAGTTGGCAAAATCGTGGAGATTTTTCAAAAAGTTTTAGAGGATCATTGCTATATAATGGCTCTAATATATTATGTATAATTTGTTCTGTGGTGTCATTATTTTTGAGAATATAAGTATCGTTTTTTTTTGTATTTGGTTGTTGCCAATGATTTTTTCCACTAAGGGATTTTCAATTTCTCCTCGCTGTACTGTGTTTAGGTCAAAGAAGTTATGAGTAGTAATTGTAAAAGGTACTCAAGTGATATGGATATTGTTTAGTGAGAAAAAATGTTTCTCAATTTAAAGTGGCAAAGGTTTGCTTAGATTATCCATGCCAATAATACAATCTTCAGCAAGGTCATTAAACAAAGCAAAGGTCATATCCTTGCAATTGTGTTTAATTCTTTGTCAGTCTTCTAAGGATATTTGGAGGTTTTTATACTATGAGCAACCATAGAATTAGAACCATTAAAACTTTCTATAGAGGCTTTATGGGTTAATTCTGATCTATATTGCTTTGGTATAAAACATGAGTGTATTATACTAATTTGCGCACCAGTATCAATTAATGTATGTATTGTAATTTCCTTATATTCAGGAAAACTATGTGTAATAAGAATATAGATTTGTAATTCAGCCTTTCGGCTAAGATTAACTACATTGATGTTTATAGGTTCTTTTTCAGAACTTTGTTTGAAGACCATTGAATTTGCTAGCTCTTTATTATTGTAACACCTGTTTTCCCAAAAACGTATTTTTGTGCAGTTTTCTGTATCTAAAATTTTTGCAAATTATTTTTTCGGTTTTCAAAATTCTTTTGTCAAGATGTATTCTTGACTCTTGTATTAAAATCTAATTTTTCGATCAATAATTTTATTGTAACTATTTTCTATGAATTTTACATTTTAATACAAATCTTATTTTTTTGATATTATTACTTTGACCTCTATTATTATTACTACTACTGTTATTATTAGTACTATTATTATTTTTATCAGTTTTCTTATTATTGTTATTGTTCTTAGTATTATTATTATTACTGTTAATTTTTTTTATACTGTTATTATTATTATTGTTATTGTTATTGTTTTATTATTATTATTAGGATTTCTATAAAACCCTATATGCATTTATAAACCCAATATCCTATTTTTATATATTTTTTCTCTAAAACCCATTACCCATATATTATCCAATAGCCCATTTAATACCCATTTACCTTGTTTTAAACCCATTAACCCCCCTATACTGTTACCATACCCGCTAACCCTGCATAGCCTTACCCGAAACCAACTACACCTAAACCTAATCCCTACCATATATATAACTCATCTTTCCCTGTCAATTCCCCTCGTGCCATTTCGTCTTGTAACCCATCATCCCCGTTCTCCTCTCTCTCTCTTCCCCCGCCTGTGCAGCCTTAACGACCTCCCGCCGTGCTCCCTGGTTCCCTCTTCCGCCGCGACGCCCCTCCTCAGTGTCGCAGCGCCACTAGGCCGAGTCCCTGGTCCCCGGCTGTCCTCAGTCAACCCTCCGTCCCTCTTTTAGCCGCAGTGCATTCAGCAACTCCCTCTTCCTCTCCACCCTGCGACAGCGTCGAGCCCCTACTGCGTCAGTCGCCCGTCTCGCGACCCCAGCCTCCGCCGCACCTCGACAACACCACCCTGTGCCTCTTCCCGTCACACCCCTGTGTTGTCTCTGCCAGACAATAGCGACAGCAGCATCTCGTCGCTGTGACTCCTGCAGCCCTAACCGACGGCAGCCTCCTTCCTCCTCCCTGTGCGTCTGTCTTCCCTCCGACGACGGTCAGCACCGGCAGCACCAGTGTTGCCATCATCGTCATTCCCCGACTCCCCCTCACCCTCTTGCTCTCTTGCTCTATTGATGGTTGTGTGCGAGTACGGGTAATCTTGGGTTTTGGTTGTGGTTCTTGTCGTGATTGTGTTCGTGAGTTGTGCTCATTTTTGGGCCCGTGTGTTCGTCGTTCGTGTGCTCGTTATTGTGTTCGTTGTTGGGTTTGTGATTCGCTCGTGGTTCGTATGGTTTGCTCGTCGTTGTGTTTGAGTTCGTGCCCCCGGATCCGTTCCCGTATTCTTGATCTTTGCTGTTCCCATCGTCGTCTCTCAGGCAAGTAACTTGTACTCAAATTCCTTTGTATGATACAAGTAAAAAAATACCACCTTAATGTAGTTGGGTTCTAAAGACGACTCTTGTGTGTTATTCTTGTGGAGTTTTGTCTCTATAGTGCTATTTGACCATAGTTGACTCACGACACAAATTCAACATGAAACAACTATGTTTTTGCCCGTTCTTGACTTGATCATGTATGTGAACTATTTGTGAGAATTTTGACTATTTGCTGAGATCCATGTGATTAACTTGTTGGGGACTTGTTATATACCTTAATCCATGTTGTTTGGACACTTGGTAGACTCAATTTCATGTTTGGTTGTGTGTGGATCAAGTTTCGTTGGATCTATGTTGATTTTGGTTTTTAAGGAAATTCTGTGTTTTGTCGATGATCTGTCTTGATCTTTAATTTAGACCATATTAAGGTCAGAATCTTAATTTCAGTATAAAACATGAGTTTTAGAGGAATTCGTTTTCTTTCCAACCCCTCTGACCTTGCTCGATTTCGTTTTCGTATGTGTGAGATATGACTGTTTTACTACAGAGGTGTAGATCTTTTCCAGATTTCGTTTCTGGGTGATTTAGATGACTAAATCATTTTGATACTTGTGCTACATATATTATTTTGATCCATAACTTTGGTCAGTATTTCTTTATCTAGTTAGAGATTACCCAGAATTTCGGTGGATTTTATTGATGAGTTTTATATACTGTTTCATGCTTGTTTATAAAGACTGTACTTGCAGTATTTTACTCGCTGTTCTGTAAAGAATCGTATTTTCACCCTGATTCCTTTGACTGTATGAAAAGTTTTTGTGAAATATGAAAGTTATTTTATATTGTCTATTTTCATCTTTCTTTGGTGGATTTGGATTTCGTTTCACGGTTTGCGAGATATTACAGTTTTCGTACAACTATGTTGGGAATTCCAGATTTGCCAAACTATCGTTTCTTGATATTTTATGATTTTTGATGACTGATCTAATTTTACTGGAAAATTATGAAAATTTATATTTTTATACTAGAAAGACAGGGGATTACTCCAGATTTTTCGTGGATTTATTTATTGAGTTTTGATGCTGTTTTCCAGACTGAGAATTTGATTTACTGAATTCTACCTGAACGTATTTCCTGGATTTAAATCAGTTTTGAGTTATGATTTTGTGAAACCACATATGACTTGTTTATACTTGCTGGATTTGGCCGGAAGTCTATTTTCCAGATTCTCCGACGGATTCAAGTTTTCATGTTTGTATTAGCGGAAATCACTATTTTAGTACAACGCTGTCTTACTGTCCTGAATTAGAATGCTAGTCGTTTTACCCTGTTATATGTTATTTTGTACCCACACATATTTATCTTACAACTTGAACTTGTTACATGATCATGTCATGTTATTCTTGATATATTTTGCACACATACATGCTTGTTGGAAACTAATAATAATAAAATAACCAAGCCGGGGTTAAGGAAAAGATCTAGTAGTGGATAGTGCAGAAACGTGTACTCTGAAGAACCTAGTGGTTATTTGGAGCTTGTTTACATGTGGAGCTTGACACGATATACATGACACGTACACACATGACACTGGATCTTGTTTGGGTTTTGGAGCTTGTTCACATGATACATGATTACATGATACTTGGAGCTTGTCCCTGAGTACACTGCCCTGTATGGTCCCCTATGAAATCTAAAGTGAAACTGTTTATTGTAGCAACCATGTGTTATGTTTTTGGGGCGCATGAAGTGCTACCTAGATAGTAATAACTACAAGACTTGATACATGACACTTGAAAATGATACATGCCCACTTGATACTTGACTACATGATACATGAGATTTGATACTTGATACTTAACTACATGATACATAAGAGTTGATACTTGATACATGCTACATGATTACATGATTCTTGATACTGGTTACTTGGTACATGACACTTGTTTATTTGACACTCGACACATACTATTATACTTGCTCATCTTGCCATGCCATGATTTATATTCTATTATCATGCTTATACCATGCTAGGCTTGTTACTTAGATTTACCTATCCCATGTATTTGTATCCTACATTATAAGTGTCCCGTAACTTGCAATTGACGGGTACTTATTTTCTTTTTCCTTCTCCTGCAATTTATTAATTGAAGATCAAGATGCTCAGCTGCCCGATGGCATTGGAGATATGAGATACTAATGCTGGATTTCATGCTTTATTTGTTATTATTATTGTTGCTTGAACTTGAATAAGATGTAATTGATTATTCGGATATTTATCTTGTATTTGGGCAGTATGACCCACGATTTTTGACTTGTTCAGATCTGATTTATTTGAGATTAATACATTTTGTTTCAAGTAATATCTGTTGGTATATTGATTCAATTGTGCATGTGTGGTTGATTCTCTTGCTTCCAACTCTGATTATTTTGTGAGATGTTGTAAAGATTCCTGAACAGCTTATGGATGATGAAAATAATTTGCTGGGCCAATGTTACGTACTCGTATTCCGTATTTTTGGGAAGCGGGGCATGACAATTATTATGAGAGAGGGTTGTCCCATTGTCTACTTTTGAGTTAATTAATACAACGTCAATTTTTGAGTTTGTTAACTCAATATTTTTTTTCTCGGTAGAGCCTTTACAGTTATTTTGCTTAGTACAGATAGAGTCTTTTTGCTCAATCAAGTTTCTTGAGTCAGTAGACTCTGAAGATTTTTGCTCAATAGAGCTAGGATTTTTTGGCTCAATAGAGCTGGAGGTTTTATACTTAGTAGAGCCTTCAGAATTGTTAGAGTTTGTTAACTCCGGGTCCATTTCTGAAAAATCAAATCCACTTTTATTGAAAAGAAATGTTCACTTTCTATTTTTTTTTTGAAAATTAATTTTTTGTTTCTTGCTAAAAAGAATTATAGGAGATGATTGATCATCTTTTTTATTTTTTTTATTTTTTATTTTTTTTAATAATCTTTTTCGTTCCATATAATATGGTTGGTTTTACAACAGGGTAGAATAAGAAGTCGTCCATGATATTTGAAAAATTCATGTTGGTTTAACTAAGCTATAATAAAATGTCTTCAAAAGATTTCTTGTTTTAATAAAGCCCTTACTGTAGTAATCATTTAAAGAATTTCTGATATGGCTAAGCTCTTACTGTAATAGGTATTTAAAGATATTTCTTTAACTCTTTTTGTTCTTTGACTGTTTATAACATCTCTAGCATCATACCCCCACACCGTGAATTTATAGCGGGGTTCAGCATCGAGCTAAGCCTCAACGGGTAATAAGATACACATAAGCAATCCCTACGGGTAACTAGCACCACAGGCCTATATGATTGCTTTAGAGATGAAGAGCATACCTTACAAAAATAATTAAAGTTGAAGAACATATACCTAAAACATGACTTTTGCTCATACAGCTTAAAGATAAAATGTTTTACTACATGGACAAATTAAACAAGCCTAAAAATAAGAGTTTATTTTCATAGCTAGCTTAACCAACATGAAGAAGATTACTCTTCCATCCTAACCTAAACTACACAAAGAGTAGTTTAGAGTATATACCTGATTGAAAGAGAAAAACTATGAATTATTTGCCAAGCTCTGATACCAGTTTGATAGCGGATGCTATATGTATATATATATAGCAATGCTCAGTTGCAAACAGGTCTGTTTGCACAGACCCGTGCGAACGATATTGCTGGCCATTGGATCAAGTTCATCTTGATCCAATGGCTGTGATCGAGCCCCACCTATTGAATGAACCTATGCCGTTGTTCCAAACAACGGCCTAGGTTGTTTGAAACAGCGGCATTTTAAAGCTTAGGCTGTTATTTAACAGGCCGCTGTTTCAGAAAACTCGTTGAATGACCTAGGCCGTTGTTCTAGGTTGTTTGAAACAGCGACATTTTATAGCCTAGGCTGTTGTTAGGAACAACAACCTAGGTTATAAAAGACCGCTGTTTCAAACAATGGCCTAGGTTTTATAACTTAGGACGTTGTTTTCAAACAACGACCTAAGTTCAAAAGTGGGAGTGAGTGAAAGAGCAAATGGGGCGAAGAGTTATTTGACACGAAATTCCTGAATTACCCCTCACAACTTAAGTGAGATGGGGTGATTGGTGGGTTCAATCACGGTCATTGGATCTTGATCAATTTGATCTAACGACCAACAACGCCATTTGCACGGGTTTGTGCAAACAGACCCATTTGCAATGGAGCATTGCGTGTGTATATATATATATAATTTTAGAAGTTGAACAAGAATATATCATTATCAACAATTCAACATCACTTGACTAACAAATCAACTCATTCAATACCTCTTGACAAACTAAAGCTGCATAAACAACTCATTATGAACAGTTCAATCAAGAATGAATAATTATCAACAATCCATTGATTCCATAAATTCAATTCAACAACACATTGATCTGACAACCCCATTTATCAACATTACATTATAACAATGTACATTACCAAGAATTTAATGAACAACTGATTATTCATCCCACAAATCCAATTCGACATCTATTTTTAACTACACCAATATGAAAATTCCAATCCAACAACACCATTTATCAACATTACAATCTAACAAATGAATTCTCAAAATTATTCCAAATCAAAAAACAAACAAATGAAGACATACTGCACAATAAAAGAGTGCTTTAGGATGTACTGGCCTCGATAATGTAGGAGATGTGGTAGAGTGTGCACTCGATTCCGTCGCTATCCTCTTCATATTTCTAAAAATCAATAAATTTTGGGGTTTTGCAAGAAGGGTTTCGGGTTTTGAGCGTGGGAGGAAAAATGGTTGGGAGGAACGAAGTGAAGTGTAAGAGATTTTGGAGAAATTTTGTGGGTAAGAGGTCGAATTTGGGAGCTTGAGTTTTGAGTGTTGGAGTTAGGAGTAGGAGTGGAGAGATGATTGAGAGAGATGAAGTGAAGAGGTGAGAGAAAGAGAGTTGGTTTTAGAAAAAAAATTCCCAAATCAAACTCACTGTTTCGAATAGCAAGTCTAGTTCAACCAATCTAGCTTTGCTATTTTGAGACTTCGCGAGATTTCTCTAATTGGTGGAGAAATATCTAAAACTACACTCGTTGTTTTAGATATGATATATAGAGAACACGATTAGAAACAACGACATTTTATAGCCTAGGCCGTTGTTAGGAACAACAACCTAGGTTATAAAAGGCCGCTGTTTCAAACAACGGCCTAGGTTTTATAACCTAGGACGTTGTTTTCAAACAACGACCTAAGTTCAAAAGTGAGAGTGAGTGAAAGAGCGAATGGGGCGAAGAGTTATTTGACACGAAATTCCTGAATTAACCCTCACAACTTAAGTGAGATGGGGTGATTGGCGGGTTCAATCACGGTCATTGGATCTTGATCAATTTGATCTAACGGCCAACAACGCCGTTTGCACGGGTTTGTGCAAACAGACCCATTTGCAATGGAGCATTGTGTGTGTATATATATATATAATTTTAGAAGTTGAACAAGAACATATCATTTTCAACAATTCAACATCACTTGACTAACAAATTAACTCATTCAATACCTCTTGACAAACTAAAGCTTCATAAACAACTCATTATGAACAGTTCAATCAAGAATGAATAATTATGAACAATCCATTGATTCCATAAATCCAATTCAACAACACATTGATCTGACAACCCCATTTATCAACATTACATTATAACAATGTACATTACCAAGAATTTAATGAACAACTGATTATTCATCCCACAAATCCAATTCGACATCTATTTTTAACTACACCAATATGAAAATTCCAATCCAACAACACCATTTATCAACATTACAATCTAACAAATGAATTCTCAAAATTATTCCAAATCAAAAAACAAACAAATGAAGACATACTGCACAATAAAAGAGTGCTTTAGGATGTACTGGCCTCGATAATGTAGGAGATGTGGTAGAGTGTGCACTCGATTCCGTCGCTATCCTCTTCATATTTCTAAAAATCAAGAAATTTTGGGGTTTTGCAAGAAGGGTTTCGGGTCTTGAGCGTGGGAGGAAAAATGGTTGGGAGGAACGAAGTGAAGTGTAAGAGATTTTGGAGAAATTTTGTGGGTAAGAGGTCGAATTTGGGAGCTTGAGTTTTGAGTGTTGGAGTTAGGAGTAGGAGTGGAGAGATGATTGAGAGAGATGAAGTGAAGAGGTGAGAGAAAGAGATTTGGTTTTAGAAAAAAATTCCCAAATCAAACTCGCTGTTTCGAATAGCGAGTCTAGTTCAACCAGTCTAGCTTTGCTATTTTGAGACTTCGCGAGATTTCTCTAATTGGTGGAGAAATATCTAAAATTACACTCGTTATTTCAAACAACAAGCTTATTTCAAATAACTCTCTATTTGAAACAGCGAGCAGGTCAGTTTGGTAAATAGTTTCGAGAATATGTCAGTTTGGTAAATATTTTAGAAAAGTAGGTCATTTTGGAAAAAAAATATCTTCTAGTACTTTAAAGATAAGATTAATGCTACACCTATTACCAAATCTACAACATTTTTCTTTATTATCTTAGGTAGCACACTACTGTTGGAGGTTTTTATCACATACTCTCATGGACGTATCTGAATTTCAGGGAGCCCTAAGCAAAATTTCAAATGGGGCCTTTTGCAAGTTTACAAAATAAGAATGACAATTATTTAAATGCAAACAAACTCGAAGCGTTGGATAACAAACTATTTAAATGAAAACAAATTTATATATATGCTTCCAAAATTTTTTTATTGATAACGTACGCTTTTATATGAAATGTCTCGTGGCCAAAAGAATCTTGGACAAACTCTAATAACAAAAACGAAATATGTTATCTCAAAGAGGTAAATATGATATATTAGAGAACACGATTAGAAAGAAATGATGATGAATATATATATATATATATATATATATATATATATATATATATGAGAATACTAGTTAGAAGTTTAAAATGAAGAATAACCATATGCACTTGAAGATTTGGTTAGAAATTTATCATAAATAAGTAAATATTATATACCATAGAACATTAAAAAAGTATCATAGAGTGACATACATGGGCTAAGTGAAAAATAATATTAAATTCATAAAATGATAAAATGACATGTAGGCTATGTGAAAAATAATTAGTTTTAAAAAATAAAAAAGATGAAAAATTAATTGGCTCATGCAAATTTTTGAAGCTGCAACCTTTAGGTTATTAGCACAACACTCTAACCAATTAAACTATTAAGACAATTGTTAATAGAATGTAATTATATCTAAAATTATTACTTTTTTACTTTTTAACATTGTAAATACTTAAAAAATATAGAGTCCTATAAAATTTGGGACCCAAAGCAGTTGTTTGGGCTCAGATCCATCCCTACATACTCTATACCTATTTTACAATAACTTTATCTAACAGTGTCGCCTAAAATAATGAAAAGAAAAATTGCCATTTAGCTAGCATTACTTTAAAGATAAGTATGGAGAAAGATAAAAGGGAAGTCGGTGTCAGTGATAGGAGCACCAACTTGTCAGTGACATGTCACGTGGGTTCCCACCGACTGTCCTCTCTTTTCTTCATGAGTTAGCATGTCCATTAAAAAATAAAATAAAATAATAATCTATGAAGATAATGCGCATAATAGAGGTGTGTGGGGTACTGCATACGGATTTTGGCCTTTTACGATTAAAATACTCGATCGTAATGCTAATGCCATCCGTATCAGTACCACTAAGCTTTTTAATTAGTGATTTAATTGTTAAATTATTAAAATGGTAATTATTTAATTAGAGGTATGAAACTGGGGGTGCAAGTGATGCAAATACAAGCTAAGTACGTCTTTTAATAAACATGTTTTTAATCGAATTTTGTTTTATTCCACTGACAACTGAGTGAAAAATAATATTGCTGGAATAATTAATTTGACAACTTGTATATAAAATAAAGTACTACTATAATACAAGCTGAAAGTGAATATTGATGAAATATAAATAAGAATATATTCAGGCCATCTCAGGTGGAATTTAAAATATATATATCTGTCAAATTTTATTAGCTGACCGGTTGCTGACTGATTTTTATGTGTGATTATCTCACATCCCGTTTTCCAAAAAAATACAGAAACGAGTACGTAATAAAGTCCAGCGAATAATTTTCATCATTCATAAACTGTAAGAATCAACTTAACAGTAAACAAAAATATACAAAAAAATATACAACCACGCATGCATGAAACAAATTTCATAATAAAAATTATTTGAAAACAAATACATAATTCTCAAATAAAAAAAAGATTTGGAAAACAATAATAAAACTCCGGGACAACATGTCCAATACAAAGTTTTAAGTAGCAACGAGAGGATATAAAAATCTCAATACAGGAATAAACTAATTCATAAAAAGATCCCAGTCAAGCTTAGAACACTTGGTCACTCACTCCTTCTAGTAACTCGTCTCCAAAACCTGTACATTTATTATTTGAAAGAAACAGGGAAACAAGAAAATAATTTGCCCGTTAGTGCATGCTACGGGCCGCAAGTAGTACACAAAAATGGTGCAGGAATAGGGTAAACAAGAACATAAAGCAGGAAACAGGAAATAAGAGTATAGACCGTAGCATGGAAGGAATGCAAAATGTAGTCAAATAAACCGAAAAGCAAGTAAACAGGATCAGATAGGCATGTAAACTGGTGACGATAACAGGTAACAGGTGACTGTAACATGTAACAGGTAATAGTGACAGGTGACAGTAACAGGTTTCTGTAACATGTAACAGGTAACAGTGACAGGTGACAGTAACAGTAACAGTAACAGGTAACTGGTAACATATGACGGTAACATGTAACAGGTAACAGTGACAGGTGACAATAACAGTAACAGGTAACGGGTAACAGTAACAGTAATGTGCAGGTGAAACATGTTATTCTTAGATCTTTTATTTAATCCTATCTAATGCAGCAATCATGCGTCCCATATATATACCACATGTTTGATGCATACAATCAAGTTACGTTTAGATTTCGTGGTGGATTCTACAGGGCCGTGTACTCAGGCATAAGGTAAATAGTAAACAGGAACAGTGTCATGAATCATGAAATTATGTATTCATGTAAACAGTTGAGACCTATAGGCCCCCTTTCAAGTACAGCTTCCTATAGGAAAGTATGTAGTCAGGTAAAAATAGTAAACAGTTGGGACCTATGGCCCCCTTCCGAGTACACCTTCCTACAGGAAAGTATGTAGTCAGGTAAAATAGTAAACCGTTGGGACCTATGGCCCCCTCTTGAGTACACATTCCTATAAGGAAGTATGTAGTCAGGTAAAACAGTAAACAGTCGGGAAACACGGGTCCCCTTCAGAGTACACTTTTCTATATTGTCCACTACTAGATCTTTCCCTTAACCTCAACTTGATTACTTATTATTTTTACCATCACAGTCAGAAATGAGCACAATCAGGGACGATAAACATGACAAGGACAGAAAACAGGTTTAGACTGGGCGGAAAAATATGTTCGGGTGTCTTAAACAAAGTTATAAACATCGAAACAACAAGAACTCCAATTCTGGACAGCAGGATGTTGTTGCACCAAAACTGAAATTCCCGCTGTTACAAAAAGGCAAATCTGGATCCGTCAGAAGTTCTAGAAACTAGACTCTGCTGATTCCAGCGCATATACAGAAACTAGGTTCAAATTCTTATTCTTTACAGATTTTGTGTTCAGGCAGCAGGTTATAGATTGTGTTCACATATATGTATCATGTCTGATACTCATCAAATAATTTCATAAAAATTCAGGGTGATACCTATGCATGTTTAGTCTCAGCCAAATTTATTTCACATTTTAATTTTACTGTTAACATGTTCTGTTTATTAATAAATCAGGGTGATACACATAAAATTTGTGAATCTGAAATCCAGACCTAGCAGTACTAAAGGTCAGATATCTAGCAGATTATAATTTGGAATTTAAATCCGTCGAATGTTCAAAAAAATAGACATATGGAGCTACAATTCTCATTCAATAAGTTTTAATCAATGACAAATAGAATCAGGTCAAAACGTGAGATTATTTACTGAACAGGTATGCAGGCATCAATTATATAATCATGTTTGCATAGATATAGTAACTCAGAAAAATTATCAAATAATTCTACAAAAATTTGGGTTGATTCCTAATCATGTCTAGGCATGTCCAGATTAATATAAAGTCTAAGTTTTACTGTTAGCATCTATTTTAATCAATAATTCATGCCAAAAATCTTGAAATTAGAAATCTGGAAATTTCGACACAACAATATTATAAGTATGATATCTCACAAGTTACAGATCAGATTTCAGATCCGTCAAAAGTTCTGGAAATTAGAAACAGAAGCCTACATTTCATATTCACAAACTTTATTATTATTCTGACATTAACAAGGTTTAATTTATCGTACCAAATCAGGACAACAGTAAATGAAATTTATTTTGCATGAATTATTACATTTATAACAACTACGATGGATCTAAATTAGTGTATAATGCAAATCGGAATTAAATGGGCATTCAAATCAACATGACATGTTCATTCTCAAATCCATGGAAGGGAAAACACAACTAACATGTCAATATATGAACAAAACATCTATAACTCATAGTGATTCATGGACATGCATTCATATAAAAATATATCTAGATCTAATCTATGTTTGTGTAGTGGGTGTTACAACGAAATGTTTTGTGATCTTTTATGATTACAGAATGGATAAAAATGAATCAAAGAGTAGGGATCAAGATCATTAATGGGAAAATATAAAGATAAGTCACAACGAATATACTTGCGGTATTTCAAAAAAAATGCTTGTACGGTGAAGAAGAAAAATTTCGTACAAGATACTTGTCTTACGAGGTGATGATTCCGATAAAGGTTAGAATAACGGGACTAGGATCCCGGGCAGCTAAGCACGTGCATGTTACGTGTAACACTCTAGAATTTTAAATAATGTTTTAGAGATTAATAAATAAATTAAAGTGATTTTTGGTGATTTAATAAACGATTTTCTGAAATTTATCTTTTGCACATGTAAACCACGTGAAAATATTCCCTTAGGAAACTCAAAGTCAGAAAATATTTTCGAAAAACCTAATATTTATTAGTATGTATTATTTATGAATTTTCTAGATATTTTGATATTTATTTGGCATGTTTGCAAATATTACAAAAAAATGGGCTTTTGTGCAAAATTACCACTTGGTGTAAAACTCCAGATTTTTGGATTTCTGGGCGGAGCATGATGGCTGGTCAACTCAGAGGTAAAGAGTTTAATTTTTGTTCTAAGAGATTTGGCTTATTTTGCTAATTTATTAAAAAATGGTCTTTTTGCAAAATTGCCACTTGGAGGCAAAAATTACAAAATTGATTTTTTCGGAATTGTAAATGGTGTCGGCCAGATCTGGGAGGGATATTTTTTTATTTAATCTTAATTAAATTGGTTAATCTAGTTACCTAGTATAAAAGATCTATATATGTAAAGATATATTCTAAAGGAATATTTCTCAAAATCTTCTCAAAACCCCAATACTCCAGATTTCGGCTATATAAAGGCTGCTACAGCCATCCCTCCGGTGCACAAAATAAAAATTATATTTTTATTATTGATTTCTTGGAGTTTCGAAGCGAGGATCTTGGATTTCTTGCGAAAGGATGAGCTTTTTTTATTCTTTATTACTTTCGTTGATTCTTCAATAAGGTGAATGACTTATATTTGATTTCTTGTTGTTCTATGCATGTTAAATATGATGATTTGTTTAGTAGATTGCATGTTAGATGATTGTATGATGAAGTAATTGATGAATGAGTAATTAAAAATAAAACTTTTATGAATAATATGCAATGGATGATTAAATCTACTGTATGGATAACTTAAGAATGTTAAGAACCTAGTAGAAATCATGGGTATGTTGTTTTCTTCCATATTCTTGTTGATTTGAAGGTGTATAATGAGGTTGTATGATGTGTGATGTATAAAGTTGAATGAAGAAGGGTAATTTACTGATGGTATAGATATATATGATCTGTTGATGTTTTGAAAAAGAAAATTTTGATTAAAATATGTTGTAAATGCTAGTAATCAAGGGCAAACTGATATAACTAGTTGGTATGTGTGTTTAACAAACTGCAAAGGAAGTTTTAAGATAAAAAAATCAAGCTTTGACGGGTATTGAGTTTTGGATTCGGGTCTGATGGTGCAGGCCGAAATTGAAATTTTTCAGTTTTGTGATGTTTTCAAGTGGATCTTCAATGTATATTGATACTGAGATCTAATCGAACAATACACCACTCATATACAATGATTCTTGATACTTTTACTGATGCATATACACATATATACACATACACATATACACAGTTCCTAGTTCCTGATTTGAAGAATTTTGATGAAAAATTGCTCTTTTGTGATTTTGTTGAGAGTTTGATTTGATTTATGAACTCCAGTATGTTAGAAAAGTTGTATTTGATCATCTCAGGATTTTAATTTCACGAATTCATGCTTTTAAAGATTTAAAACCATATATCAATTGAAAAGTGCACGAAATTTAAAGAGGCTATTTTTGGCATGACAGTCGACCGCCCAGAGTTTACACATGAAATGTCTGTCGACTGTCAAATGGTGGGTTTTGGATTTTTAGCATGTCCGTCGACCTCTGCTTTTTGAATTGAGACGTTAGTCGACCGATTCCTACTGTCTTTGTTGTTTTGTTGAGTTTTTTGCTGTTTTCTTGAACGATTATTTCTTCGAACTTATAGATTATTGGTCTACTGGTTTAGATGAAGTTTTTGCTAAAGATTACTGTATTTTACAGAGAATTATATTTTGATTATAATAGAGGTTAACTCGTATTTCTATGGCTTTAGAAAGCGAATTTTATATGGCCACTACAAAACATGTGCAATTTACCGGCGTATATTCCCCGACGTTTTACCATTCGAGCCGGGGTAGGGAGTGACCAGGAATGGGGCGTCAGATTGGATGGTTATACACCGGCGGCCTCTATAAAACACCGGGGAATCATGATATTTACCGGCGTTTTATTCAGAAACGCCGGTGAATGGTATTATTCACCGGCATTTTAATAAAAAACGCCGGGGAATATATAGATACATTCACCAGCGTTCGTAATTTCAAACGCCGGTGAATTAACTGTGATAAATCCCCGCGAACCCTAACATTTCGCTCGCTAATTTCCCAAACCTAATTTGGCCGCCTTCGTTTTCCCTCCTCCCTCTCTCTATTTCTCGCGCTTCGCCTCCGTCCCTTCGTCATCTTCGATAGCCCAATTCGATTTTCCTCCTCCTTCTCTCTATTTCGCGGTGAATTTGCGATCGAAAACCACCGCTCGTCGCCCCGCTCTCTCTCTATCTCCTACGCCATCGCTCGTCGCCCCCCTTTCTCTCTTCGGTAATTTCTCTTGATTTCTCTCCTTTTCACTGTCAAAGATGCTGAATTCATGCATCGGATTGTCATCTTAGCATGATTTTTTTACCAAAATGGGTTAACTGTCGACTAAGGATGCTGGCTATATACCAAAATCCTCCAAATCTGTACAAGAATTGGGCTGAATAAACCTTGTGCAGGTTTATTTTGGAGCCACAAACATCATTATTTAGTTGGGATGAAGAATTAATAGAGAAATATATATGCTTAGATACTGAAAATTTTCATTTTCTTTTACTGTTAAAGAAACTGATCGCATGCATCTGAATGTCATCTTAGCATGATTTTTTTTACCAAAATGGGTTCACTGTCAACTAAGGATGCTGTATGTATACCAAAATCCTCCAAATCTGTACAAGAATTGGGCTGAACAAACCTTGTACAAGTTTCTTTTGGAGCCACAAACATCAATGGTTTAGTTGGGATGAAGAATTAATAGAGAAACATATATGCTTAGATACTGGAAATTTTCATTTTCTTTTACTGTTAAAGAAACTGAATTCATGCATCTGATTGCCATCTTAGCAAGATTTTTTTACCAAAATGGGTTGACTGTCATCTAAGTATGCTAGCTGTATCCAAAATCCTCCAAATCTGTACAAGAATTGGGCGGAACAAACCTTGTGCAGTTTATTTTGGAGCCACAAACATCAATGGTTTAGTTGGGATGAAGAATTAATAGAGAAACATATATGCTTAGATACTGGAAATTTTCATTTTCTTTTACTGTTAAAGAAACTGAATTCATGCATCTGATTGCCATCTTAGCATGATTTTTTTACCAAAATGGGTTGACTGTCATCTAAGTATGCTAGCTGTATACCAAAATCCTCCAAATCTGTATAAGAATTGGGCGGAACAAACCTTGTGCAGGTTTCTTTTGGAGCCACAAACATCATGATTTAGTTGGGATGAAGAATTAATAGAGAAACATATATGCTTAGATACTGAAAATTTTCATTTTCTTTTACTGTTAAAGTAGCTGAATTCATGCATCTGATTGCCATCTTAGCATGATTTTTTAACCAAAATGGGTTCACTGTCAACTAAGGATGCTGTATGTATACCAAAATCCTCCAAATCTGTACAAGAATTAGGCGGAACAAACCTTGTGCAGGTTTATTTTGGAGCCACAAACATCAATGGTTTAGTTGGGATGAAGAATTAATAGACAAACATATATGCTTAGATACTGGAAATTTTTATTTCCTTTTACTGTTAAAGAAACTGATCGCATGCATCTGATTGTCATCTTAGCATGATTTTTTTACCAAAATGGGTTGACTGTCAACTAAGGATGCTGTATGTATACCAAAATCCTCCAAATCTGTACAAGAATTGGGCTGAACAAACCTTGTGCTGGTTTCTTTTGGAGCCACAAACATCATGGTTTAGTTGGGATGAAGAATTAATGGAGAAACATATATGCTTAGATACTGGAAATTTTATTTTCTTTTACTGTTGAAGAAACTGATCGCATGCATCTGATTGTCATCTAAGGATGCTAGCTGTATACCAAAATCCTCCAAATCTGTACAAGAATTGGGCTGAACAAACCTTGTGTAGGTTTCTTTTGGAGCTACAAACATCAATGATTTAGTTGGGATGAAGAATTAATAGAGCAACATATTAGTAGCCATATTAGTTTCTTTTGTGCAGGTTTATTATTATTATTATTATTATTATTATTATTATTTTGGGATAAGTAACTGATTATTAGTAGCCATGAACAGAATAGTTCATGAGTCATCAGATCTTCTTGTTACCGTATTTACAGCACGATGCCCTCGTTATTCGTCCGATTCCTCTTCCTCAGTAAATACCCTTTACCATCATCATCTCCTTGAACGGAAAGCCAAATACAGAGGAGACTATAGTCGAATCGATATTAGACTCGAACACAAGGTGTGTGATAAAATGCCACTAAGGTGGTTGTGATAATTTCCACAAAGGTAGTTTAGGGTTATGTGAATAGAGTAGATTGTATTAAGATTTAATTGTTTTTTTGTCAGATATTTTGGAACCACGATTTCTTTATTTTACAGTTAATTGTTATGTCGTTTATTTATTTGCAGCTAGGAATGATTTTAAAAAAGGTGAAATTAAATATACAAAATGCCCTTTACTGTCAATACTATTTAATATGTCAAATTTTAATTTTAGATTGTGTGCTATTGTTATAATGGATAGAAGTTGGATTAGTAAACCACGATTATCCAAGGAGTACCGTGATGGTATTAAAGATTTTATTATCTTTGCCAAATGACATTCCCGTGATCCCAACCTAATCCTTTGTCCATGCCTCCGGTGTACAAATTGTAATTTGAGGACATGTGACGTAGTACATACAGATTTGGTTGTCAACGGTTTTCTTCAAGGGTACACACGGTGGTTTTGTCATGGAGAGGATCATACGTCAGCTCCTGTTCGTCCGGTTGTATAAGAAAATGTAGATGAGCCCTTAGTGAACGAAGACTTAAGTGTTCCCGATGAAATGCATGCTTTGTTGCAAGACGCCTTGGGGATTCATAATGTTTCTTTCCACACCAATAATCTAACAACCCAAGTTCATAATGAGTCAACAGAAACATCTCACATTGGTGGTGGAGTGGACGAGGAAATGCCTGACCTCGTCCCTGAAAATAATAAACAGCAAGAATCCTTCGCTAAGTTGCTTGAAGATGCTAGTACTCCGCTGTACCGCGATTGCACCAAATTCTCTAAATTCTCATTCATTGTCAGACTATTTCAGATTAAATGTTTAAACGGGTGGTCTGCTAAGTCCTTCAGTATGCTACTTGAACTGTTGAATGAAGCATTTTCAGAAATTTGTATTCCAAACTCAGCCTATAAAATCAAAAAATTCCTAAATTCTTTCGATCTAGGGTATGAGAAGATAGCAGCATGTCCAAATGACTGTATGATTTTCACGGGAGGTAAGGAAAGTCTGGAGAATTGCGAAGTATGTGGTTCTTCGAAATGGACAGAAACACCAAATCAAGACGATCAAGCCAGTGGATCTACTAAGCAAAGTAGGAGAAAGAAGCCTGCCAAAATACTGCGTTACTTTCCTCTGATTCCTAGGCTACAAAGATTGTTTATGTCTACGAAAACTTCTTCTGATATGAAATGGCATGCTGAAGGTCGCACTAATGATGGGATTCTTAGACATCCTGCTGATTCTTAATCTTGGAAAAAAATTTGATGAAAGATATCCCGATTTTGCGGAAGATCCTCGAAATGTGAGACTTGGACTAGCTAGTGATGGTTTCAACCATTTTAGGCAAATGAGTAGTACATACAGCATATGGCCTATTGTGTTAATACCATACAATTTGCCACCTTGGAAATGCATGAAGCAGTCCTCATTTATTTTGTCCATGATAGTTCCTGGACCGAAAGGTCCTGGAAATAATATAGATGTGTACCTACAGCCGTTAATAGATGAACTTCAGAAATTGTAGGTGGGTGTTCCAACCTATGATGCTGTGGCTAAAGAAACATTTTCTCTTCGGGTCGCGTTGTCTTGGACAATCAATAATTTTCTAGCATATACAAATTTATCTGGATATAGCACTAAAGGACGTTATGCATGTCCTTGTTGTGCTAACCAAACTAGTTCAAGGTGGTTGTACAATGGCAGAAAGTTTTGCTATATGGGTCATAGGAGATGGTTGCCTGACACACATATATTTCGGGTAAAGATAGCGACATTTGATGGTACCAACGAGTGGGAACATGCTCCTGGAGCTTCTTCTGGGTCAGATATTTTGAGGCAGGTAGATGGTCATCAGTTCAAATACGGAAAAGAACCACAAGTCAGCAAAAAGGGCAAGAAAAGGGCAAGGCCGGAGCAAGGTGAGGAGACCAATCTATGTGGCGAAGATGAGGATCAGAACATGACGAGTTTAGGTGCATGGAAGAAGAAGAGTATTTTCTTCAAGTTGCCGTATTGGGAATTCAACTTATTGCGACATAATTTAGATGTGATGCATATCGGAAAAATATTGGTGAAAATTGTATAGGAACAGTTATGGGAGATGACCGGAAGACAAAGAACAATCTCAAGAGCTGACTTGATTTGAAGTCAATGGGCATCCGACATGAGTTGCACCCAGAGGAATTACCGAACGGGAAAGTACTCCTACCTCCTGCAATCTATTCAATGTCAAAATCGGAGTTGGAATTGTTTTGCAAAGTTCTACTGGAACTTAAAGTTCCTGATGGCTATTCTTCTAACATAGCAAGATGTGTCAACTTTAAAGAGAAGAGGCTTCAGGGTCTAAAGTCACACGACTACCACGTCCTAATGCAGGATCTCCTTCCTGTGGCCCTAAGGTCTTCAATGTGTGAGCAAATCACTATTGTCCTGAAAGATCTTTGTAGCATATATAAAGGTATTTGCTCAAGAATGCTTCGTGTTGAAGATATTGACCAATTGGAGCAGCGGGCGTCATTGACACTTAGTAAAATGGAGATGATATTTCTGCCATCATTCTTCACTATAATGATTCACTTGATAATCCACCTTGCTGGTGAAGCCAGAATCGGCGGCCCTGTTCACTATCGGTGGATGTACCCCATTAAGAGGTAAAAGAATTCATGCATCTTACAAAACAAAATTTTCAAAAGCTCATTTCTTTTAATCCCTTACTTCGCTCTAATTCATTAATTATACATGTTCAGGTACCTATACCGGCTCAAGGGTTATGTTAAAAATAGAGCATATCCTGAAGGGTCAATAGCTCAGGGATATCTATCAGAGGAGTGTTCACATTTTTGTTCCAGGTATCTGCAGGGTGTAGAGACATCTTTGACTAGACCAAGAAGAAATCCAGACATTTCCAATCTTGATGGTGCTAAATATCTTTTTGATACCGCTGGCACTACTGTTGGTAAAGTTGATGCATTTGAGCTAGATAACTTAACGTGGGAACAGGCACATCGATATGTGCTAGACCACCATGCAACAGTGGAACCATTTCGAAAGTAAGTTGCTTTGAATTTAAATCAAATATAGTGAAAACCGCAAAGTTCGATATTAACTTACTTTTGTTATTCCTTATTTCAATTGCTTGTATTTTAGTGAATTTGTCAGGGACATCAAATGAAGGGCTAGACCAAGAAGACTACCACCACGTGAACAAAACAAGTTGATGAATGAAAAATTTCATAAGTGGTTTGAATCTCATGTAGGTGAATTAAGAAAATGCAAGTTAATCTTCATTATATCTACATTATCCATGAAGCTAATACGATTTGCAAAAAATTAATAGGTACATTCTTTAGGTCCTGAAGGTGTGTCGTCTGAAATACAAGTACTTGCCAAGGGTCCCTATAAGATGGCCAAAAGATACGGAGGATACATATTCAATGGCTTTAGATTTCGTACTAAAGATCGTGAATGTAATTTGAAGTCTCAAAATAGTAGAATGGTAGTGACTTCTAAGACTAGAAGTTATGCTTCCAAGTCGGACATGAGGCTGGTAGATGGAGATCTTGACTACTATGGAGTGCTCACGGATATTATTGAGTTGAACTATTTTGGTCATTTTCGTGTTGTCTTATTTCGTGGGGATTGGGCTGAGTTTGATAGGAATTTTGCTAATAACAAGGATAAGTTAGGTTTCACAGTTGTAAACTTCTCAAAATTGATTCACATCGGTACACACATTAGCCACGAACCATTTATGTTCCCATCCCAAGTGCAACAAGTGTTCTACATTGAAGATCCAACCCTGCCAAAATCGTATGTGGCTCTTGAGATGCAACCAAGAGATGTATTCCAACTGGGCGATACTTCAGACAATGAAGACGGTGAAGCCATGAACAGTTACATTGCTTCTGAGTTTCCTATGTTTGATGTAAACACAACCGACGGCAAAATTTGCGGGACTTGGCTCCGCAAGGATGGAGAAGAGGGCGATGTATTGGAAGATGTCGTATTGTAGTTTACTTGATTTTCATAGCTCAATAATATGTTAGCCTGGTGTATCCTCATTCTCTACCATTCCTCTTTCTGGCTTCTATATTTGGTTTCCTTCCACGATGACAGGCCCTTAAAACTACACTTGATATGAGCCTTATTCTTATTTTTCTTCAATAAAAATGGGAGTTTTGGTTATCCAACAAACATGTACCCGCATACTTCCAAATGGCATTTCCTTTAGAAAGTCGGACTCCGAAGAATCGATCTATGACTAGAATCTCCATTCAAAGCCTAATCAAAATTTGTCATCCTGGATCTAAAATCTTCTTTGAGACACAAACATCGATGGTTTAGTTGGGATGAAGAATTAATAGAGAAACATATATGCTTAGATACTGAAAATTTTCATTTTCTTTTACTGTTAAAGAATCTGAGTTCATGCATCTGATTGCCTTCTTAGCATGTTTTTTTTACCAAAATGGGTTCACTGTCAACTAAGGATGATGTATGTATACCAAAATCCTCCAAATCTGTACAAGAATTGGGCTGAACAAACCTTGTGCAGGTTTATTTTGGAGCCACAAACATCAATGGTTTAGTTGGGATGAAGAATTAATAGACAAACATATATGCTTAGATACTGGAAATTTTCATTTCCTTTTACTATTAAAGAAACTGATCGCATGCATCTGATTGTCATCTTAGCATGATTTTTTTACCAAAATGGGTTGACTGTCAACTAAGGATGCTGGCTGTATACCAAAATCCTCCAAATCTGTACAAGAATTGGGCTGAACAAACCTTGTGCAGGTTTATTTTGGAGCCAAAAACATCATCATTTAGTTGGGATGAAGAATTAATAGAGAAACATATTTGCTTAGATACTGGAAATTTTCATTTTCTTTTGCTGTTAAAGAAACTGAATTCATGCATCTGATTGCCATCTTAGCATGATTTTTTTACCAAAATGGGTTGACTGTCAACTAAGGATGCTGGATGTATACCAAAATCCTCCAAATCTGTACAAGAATTGGGCTGAACAAACCATGTGCAGGTTTATTTTGGAGCCACAAACATCATCATTTAGTTGGGATGAAGAATTAATAGAGAAACATATATGCTTAGATACTGAAAATTTTCATTTCCTTTTACTGTTAAAGAAACTGATTTCATGCATCTGATTGTCATCTTAGCATGATTTTTTTACCAAAATGGGTTCACTGTCAACTAAGGATGCTGTATATATACCAAAATCCTCCAAATCTGTACAAGAATTGGGCTGAACAAACCTTGTGCAGGTTTCTTTTGGAGCCACAAACATCATCATTTAGTTGGGATGAAGAATTAATAGAGAAACATATATGCTTAGATACTGGAAATTTTGATTTCCTTTTACTGTTAAAGAAACTGAATTGATGCATCTGATTGTCATCTTAGCATGATTTTTTTACCAAAATGGGTTCACTGTCAACTAAGGATGCTGTATGTATACCAAAATCTTCCAAATCTGTACAAGAATTGGGCTGAACAAACCTTGTGCAGGTTTCTTTTGGAACCACAAACATCATCATTTAGTTGGGATGAAGAATTAATGGAGAAACATATATGTTTAGATACTGAAAATTTTCATTTCCTTTTACTGTTAAAGAAACTGAATTCATGCATCTGATTGTCATCTTAGCATGATTTTTTTAGCAAAATGGGTTCACTGTCAACTAAGGATGTTGTATGTATACCAAAATCCTCCAAATCTGTACAAGAATTGGGCTGAACAAACCTTGTGCAGGTTTCTTTTGGGGCCACAAACATCATGATTTAGTTGGGATGAAGAATTAATAGAGAAACATATATGCTTAGATACTAGAAATTTTCATTTTCTTTTACTGTTAAAGAAACTGAATTCATGCATCTGATTGTCATCTTAGCATGATTTTTTACCAAAATGGGTTCACTGTCAACTAAGGATGCTGTATGTATACCAAAATCCTCCAAATTTGTACAAGAATTGGGCTGAACAAACCTTGTGCAGGTTTCTTTTGGAGCCAAAAACATCATGATTTAGTTGGGATGATGAATTAATGGAGAAACATATATGCTTAGATACTGGAAATTTTCATTTTCTTTCACTGTCAAAGATGCTGATTTCATGCATCTGATTGTCATCTTAGCATGATTTTTTTACCAAAATGGGTTAACTGTCAACTAAGGATGCTGGCTGTATACCAAAATCCTCCAAATCTGTACAAGAATTGGGCTGAACAAATCTTGTGCAGGTTTATTTTGGAGCCACAAACATCATGATTTAGTTGGGATGAAGAATTAATAGAGAAACATATATGCTTGGATACTGGAAATTTTCATTTTCTTTTACTGTTAAAGAAACTGATCACATGCATCTGATTGTCATCTTAGCATGATTTTTTTACCAAAATGGGTTCACTGTCAACTAAGGATGCTGTATGTATACCAAAATCCTTCAAATCTGTACAAGAATTGGGCTGAACAAACCTTGTGCAGGTTACTTTTGGAGCCACAAACATCATGATTTAGTTGGGATGAAGAATTAATGGAGAAACATATATGCTTAGATACTGGAAATTTTCATTTTCTTTTACTGTTAAAGAAGCTGAATTCATGCATCTGATTGTCATCTTAGCATGATTTTTTAACCAAAATGGGTTAACTGTCAACTAAGGATGCTAGCTGTATACCAAAATTCTCCAAATCTGTACAAGAATTGGGCTGAACAAACCTTGTGCAGGTTTATTTTGGAGCCACAAATATCATGATTTAGTTGGGATGAAGAATTAATAGAGAAACATATATGCTTAGATACTGGAAATTTTCATTTCCTTTTACTGTTAAAGAAACTGATCGCATGCATCTGATTGTCATCTTAGCATGATTTTTTACCAAAATGGGTTCACTGTCAACTAAGGATGCTGTATGTATACCAAAATCCTCCAAATCTGTACAAGAATTGGGCTGAACAAACCTTGTGCAGGTTTCTTTTGGAGCCACAAACATCATGATTTAGTTGGGATGATGAATTAATGGAGAAACATATATGCTTAGATGCTGGAAATTTTCATTTTCTTTCACTGTCAAAGATGCTGAATTTATGCATCTGATTGTCATCTTAGCATGATTTTTTAACCAAAATGGGTTAACTGTCAACTAAGGATGCTGGCTGTATACCAAAATCCTCCAAATCTGTACAAGAATTGGGCTAAACAAACCTTGTGCAGGTTTATTTTGGAGCCACAAACATCATGATTTAGTTGGGATGAAGAATTAATAGAGAAACATATATGGTTAGATACTGGAAATTTTCATTTTCTTTTACTGTTAAAGAAGCTGAATTCATGCATCTGAAGATTTAAGATCCAGGATGGCAAATTTTGATTGGGCTGTGATTGGATTGTTTACTGGCTGTCGTCTATGTTCTTAATTGGGCTGTGATTAGAAAGAGAGGGCTCGAGTGGAGATCTGGAAACCAATATAGAGACATCTCGTTTATAATAATTTATTATTATTGTTGTTCTTGTCGCTCTTGCTGTTGTTGCTGATGTCTCTTTGTGTGCGTGTGCTGAAGGGAAAGAAGGGATGAGAGAGAGATGAGGAAAATGCCGCTATGTTAGCCTGGTGTATCCTCATTCTCTACCATTCTCTGTTTCCATTTCTGGCTTCTATATTTGGTTTCCTTCCACGATGACAGTTCCTTAAAACTACACTTGATATGAGTCCCTTCTTATTTTTCTTATTTTTCTTATATTTGGTTTCCTGTTGAACTAAATTATTGTTTTTTTTCATAGAGCGGTCACCCAGATGAAGGAAATTCTGATGATCAGCACTGAAGCTACTCGAGGGGTATGGATCTGTGGTCGGCCTACTCTAGTTGTTGTTGTTATGTTGTTCTTGTTGTTGTTATGTTCTGGATTGTTGTTTTAAGTAATTGTTGAGATATTTGGGATTTTAATTACTGTATTTGTTAATTATGATACTGTGTTAATTAAGCGGTGAATTTGGACGATTAATGGACTATGTGTGAAACTTTATTATCTTAATTAATTCTTGTGTTTGGTTGTGATTTGCGCATTAATATGCCTGAAATTGGTTGAATCAGTTGTGAATTAGTTTACAGGTTTTTTAAATGAAATTGTGAATTGAAATCGAATGAAAAATTGGAGCAGGAAAAACCAATGGGCATACACCGGCGTTTCATAGAATGCCGGTGTATCTAATTGTTTAGTTAAAAATTTCGTTAGAGAGGCGTTTCCACACAGGCCGGTGTACCCGTAAGTTGCAACAGTTCTAAGATACACCGGTATTTTATACAACGCCGGTGAATATCTCTATAGCGGCGTTTTACGACACGCCGGTGTTTGTAAGTAGGAAAAGAAGGGCGCTTAGAAACAAGCATACACCGGCGTTCTATGACCGCCGGTAAATATTACACATTCACCGGCGTTTGTACAATCGCCGGTGAAAAGATATATACCGGCGGCATGTGACCGCCGGTGAATGTATATTGGGGAAAGAACGGCACCCAGAAATCGCCATATACCGGCGTTTGTCTGGCCGCCGGTGTATTTTAAAGATATACCGGCGTCCAGTAAAAACGCCGGTGAATACGCCTATCTTTCCGCGACGCTCGATTCGGCGGCATTTGCACCGGCGTTTTTATAAATGCCGGTGAATGTTTCACCGGCGTAAAAAACCGCCGGTGAATAGGTTCTGTGTTCTAGTGCATGGATTTCGAGAGGTTGATGTTTTGTAATTTCTCTATGACTTCAAATTGTGAACCTCAGTTGTTTAAGAGGTTTAATATCAGGCTTTACTTCTAGAAATTTGTGGGTATTTGGATAAATTTGGATTTTTGTTTGATTAAAGAAGTTTTCTTAATATGAATGAATTGATGATGGAACCAAGAGTTTTAATGAAAGATTTGTGTTGATATTTGAGTTGTGAGTCTTTAGAGGTTCAGTAGGATTCCTGTAAACCGGCAGATGAGATTTTATGGATCTTGGCCAGTTGGGGCCTTGGTGTTGTTTTAGTGGAATTAAGTCTGGCAGGGTACACCAACTCTAGGGAGGGGGAAATTTTGTTGTAATTATTAATAATCAACCTAAGGACAAATACTAGTGGAGATGTGATAGAACTTGGGAAATGTAACTATGGGCTTTGTTGTTAGTCCAACGAATGTATTTCAGGACTGTGTTTTGTTGTGTCCCTAGTATATTTGCGTGTTGAGGGTCGGCAGGCCTATTCACGAAATGTATGGAGGACAGTTGGTATGTTCGCGTATCGAGGGTCGGCAGGCCTATTCACGGAACATACGGTGCATTCGCGTGTCGAGAGTCGGTATGCCTATTCACTGAATGTACTGTGTATCTGCACGTCGAGGGTTGGCGAGCCTATTCCTGGGGTACATGGCAGGGAGGTAATTCTTCGGAGTTAGAGCTATGCATACATGATGCTTGCGCGTCGAGGGTTGTTAGGTCTATTCACGGTGTATTCTAGATCTTGTTTCTATCACCGTAGTAGGATTAGTGGCATGACAAGGGATTTAAACCCTATAAAGTGGAGAATGATAAGGGCTTGCACCAGACCTATGTAGTATGGAATGCATAGAATTCGACAAGTATGCATTAGAATGTCATCATACTGCATTTGTGTTTTCTTGATTTGTATTTTGCATGATGTTTTTTCTGTTTTTCTACACTTGACACTTAGCTTAGTTTCACTTGATATTCATGCATTATTTATTCGTTATTTTAGATTTCCATTTTGTTACTACTGTAGGAGTGTGTTGGTTATGAATTTATTCTTTATGTTTCATTTAAATTATATTTCTTTTTGTAACTCCTGTTTTTCCTTTTCTTGTATTTTGGATGTATTTATCTTTTTCTGAGTATTTATTCATATTGTATTCTTCTGTTCTTTTTAAATTGTGTATTTGATCTTATTTCTCAATATAAAGTCATATATTGCGTTGTCGCCTGTGATTTGATCTTCTTGATTCGAATTTGTCTGCCTATTATTTCATCTCTGGTTGATCGGTTGATATATTTTATTATTTATCTATCCATGGCCTATTACTAGTGTTGTTTCCTATCTCTTATTGGATACTATGAATACCCAATAACCATTTTTCCCCAACTCATTATCCCCCTTAACCTAACCCATCTCCTATATATATATCCATACTGTTTGACCTATACACCAACCCTACTTACGTTTCTAAACCCTAGCCGCTCACCTCATCCCCTACCTCCTACACTCGAAGCTCCCGATCTTCTCTCTCCTTCTACCCCTGTGTGCACCCCCGACATGCATCCCGATCCCCCTCCAGAACCCGCCCTGTCGCCCTTCAGCCCTGATCCCTTCTCTCCCCTTCTCCTCCACTACAACAAGGACAGCAGAACCAATCGACAGCAGCGATTACAACACTGATGACAGCAGCTGCACCCCCAGCGTGCCGCCCCTGCCTGCCTATCGCCATTGTCCCCTCATCCGCAGTGCATACACATCCCCCTCTGCCTTTGCTTGGTATGGTGTGCACGTGGTTGATCCAAGTGTTATGTTCGTGATCTTGTTTGTGTTCGTTAGCTCGTGATATTGTGTTCGAACCTGGGAATCCATTTTCGTTATTCTCATTCTTTCGTCGGATTCATCGTCGTCCCTAAAGCAAGTAACTTGTATTATTTTTGTTGTATATACAAGTACTAAATACCGCCTGTAGTGTTGCTTTTGTTTTTAGATTCATTTTCATGAAAAGCCCTTGTTAAATCTTGCATCTATTTGTTGATCCATCCGTAGTCATCCTTTGTTACAGACACGTCATAAAATTAATTTAGATCTAATTAAATTCTTGATGCATGTATGTATGTTATTCCGTGATCCATGACATGTTGTATGAATCTTGCATGCATTATGCGTTAGTCGTAGTATCTTATGGTAGACTTGTTAGAAACCTATACCATATTGTTTTGGACATCTATTATACCATGTTTTCTATTTTGTTTTAAATTAGATTTGTTGCATATGAACTATTTGATTTAATGCATGAGAAAGATTTCTGTTTTTGCTGCTGCTCTGTTTGTTTTAGTATTTTAGACCCTGTTAAGGTCAGTAAATCAAACTAATTTGTGAATATAAATCGTAGACCACATTTTCTATTTTCCAAAAATTTTGGTAGATCTCAGTTTTGGTTTGTGAGGTGTGAGTTATTGCTGTTTTACTAGAGATGTGTAGAAAATACCAGATTCTTTTTTATGTGAATTCTGTATAATTATTTATTTTAATACCGATGTTAAAGATAAAATTTGGATCTAATATTTTGATGGGTATGACAAGACTTGACTGGAATTAACCACAAATTTTTGTAGATTTATTTGATGATATTTATAAACTATTCTATGCTTGTGAAAAAACTATTGTAATTTCAGAACTGCACACCGTTCAGTAAATAACCATGTTTTCAACTTGATTCTAGTTGCTGTTGGTAAAAACTTTGTAATATAAAATGTAGCATGCTGTATTTATTTTACAACCCTTTTGACAGATTTGGATTTCGATTTATACTTTGTAATCTATCACTATCTTGGTACTGCTGAGTCTAAAGTTCCAGATTTACAAACTTGCATCTTGCTGTATTCTGATTTTATTTGACTATACCATCTGAGTTGGAATATTATGAAACTTTATTTGTTGATACTAGACACACTAGGGAATATCCCAGATTTTTCTTAGATTTAGTCAGTAAGTTTTTATGTCATTTTCATGTTATGAATACAACCTTGTAATTTTTGGCTGAACACGTTTTCTGTATATAATTCTGTTTCGAGCCCTGTTTCTGTGGTTATTATATAACTTATATATATGTGCTCGGTTCGGCCAAGAGTTTATTTTCTAGATTTTATGACGGATCCAGATTTTCATTTTTGTGGCAATGGGATTCTTGGTTTTGGTGCAATACTGTCTTGCTGTCTAGAATTGAAAGTTTCGTTGTCCTAGTCTATTATGAGTTGTCTGTCACCCGTGTATGTCTTCTACCCAACCTGAGTTGTTCCTTGTTCCTTGCCATATTTTTCTCACCCTGTTTGTGCATTTATATTCCTGCTTTAATAATAATGACACATAATCAAGCCAGGGTTAAGGGAAAGATCTAGCAGTAGAAAATATAGAAATGTGTACTTGGAAGCAGGCCGTGTTCCCACCTGTTACTTGTTTCATGATTATATGATACATGATCCTGTTTACCTGATTACCTGGTTACACACTTCCTTATAGGAAGGTGTACTCAGAAAGGGACCCATAGGTCCTTCCTGTACCTGTACCTGTTTACTTGATACCAAGTACACGGTCCTATACAATCCACTATGAAATCTAAAATGCAACTTGTTTGAATGTAGCAACCATGTGGTAAAATTTGGGATGCATGAAGTGCTACCTAGTTAGGATTAAGTACAAGACTTGTAATAACATGATCACTTGCACATTTCTGTTACCTGTACATGCTACCTAACACCTGTTACTTGTACACATGCTTACATGATACTTGACACCTGTTACATGTTACCTGCACCCTGTCACCTCATCATATTACTTGAATCTATTTCTGATCTATGTTAGTCATTCAGTTTTTCTATTACATCCATTCCATGCTTATTCTATACTTGCTTCCGCAGTTACTCTATACTTGTCTATCTGTTTTCTTTTGTACTTGTTGCCTGCACTACAAGCGGCCCAAAACTTGCATTAACGGGCATTTTGTTTCTTTTTCCTCTTCTTGTAATTTGTTAAAATTGCAGACTTTGGTGACCAGCTGCCCGATGGAGTAGGTGACCAAACATTCTAGTTGGCTGGAGTTCTTGCTACAATTTATTTCCTACTATTTTGAATAAATGTAATTGTTACGTGGATTATTTTGTATTGGGTAGTTTGACCTAGAATTTATAACTCTTGTTTCCAGATCTTTTTTATTTGAGAATTATTTATTTTTGTTTCAAGTAAATTCTGTTGGTTATATTAATTTTTTCATGCATGTATGGTTGATAACTCCATGTTTATTTCTTGTTTATTCCTATAAAATGTTGAAAAGATCCTTACAACTTATGAATGGTGAAAGCCATTCGTTGGACTTGTGTTGCGTATCCGTATTCCGTATTCCTTTTTAGGAAGCGGGGCGTGACACTTTTGATGTCACTTACACCATTATGGCTGACCCCGTAGTTTTGAAGGTTAGGGTTATCTCTAGCCTCGTGTTTTACAGGTAGGTACCATTAGCTTGGGATTTAGATGCATGTGGTAGAATGATAATATGGCTTATGCAAATTGTAAAAGAATGTGTTGTAAAAGAAAGAAAATATAATTCAAGGTGTTTATTTTCTGCTGTGCTATGTAAAGAATGGATGTGATAAAAGTTGAAAAATTTTCTGTGTGTGGCTATGTTTACTATTACATTGAGGTAGATGCTGAGAACTGTGCCACATATTTCTGAATTTATTTATTGAAAATTCGGGGCGCTACAGAGTTTGGTATCAGAGCATGCTTCAATAGTAATGATAAATATGGTATAAGAATAAACCTAGGTGGACATTAGAGCGTGAGTACCTAGGTGTGGACATTAGAGTGTGAGTATCACATGAAATTAAAACAAGATGAAATGGTTTGGGGTATGATTGAGATTTTGCCATAAGGTATTGATGTGGATATGAATTGTGTTGTGATGCTCTAACTTTTACCTCATTTTGCAGTATTCAGTATAATGGCAGGACCCAGGACCAGGAATGGTGAAAATGGTGATGGGGCCGAAAGTTCCCATGGGGCCGGACTTGATCTAGAGACGGAAATTGCCAGAGTGTATCAGACCTTGCACATTCATGGCAGCCAACATGACTCGAAATCAGAATCAAAGAGCTGGAGCAGTGTTTGTTAATGCTGATCCAAATAAGTAGGTGAAGTCCTTCAAGCGGATGAAGCCGCTTGTTTTTGATGGGTAATCTGATCCAAATGAGGCTGATGATTGGATTAGACAGATGGAGGTAGTCTTCGAGGTTTTGGAAACCCAGCAGCCAACAAGGTGAAATTGGCTACAATGCGGTCAGAGAAGGATGCTGGCGTCTGGTGGCAGTCAGTGAAGAGGAATTTTGGTGATGAACATGTGACTTGGGAGGCTTTTCTTGAGGAGTTTAGGGATCACTTCTTTCCTCTGGATATTCAGGTGAAGAAAACAACATAATTCTTGAACCTACAGCAAGGTAACATGTCAGTGCGCAAATATGAGACTAAGTTCGCCCAGCTATCAAGGTATGCACCAGAGCTGATAGTTGATGAAGCGAAGAAGGCCAAGAAATTCGAGCAGGGCTTGAGGGCCGAATTTGAGGTCTCGGATGATACCGTGGGCATTAGAAGTTTTGACAAGCTGGTCAGGAGAGCAGCTATGACAGAGGAAGATATGGATAAGTTCTAGAAGAAGCAGGAGACCTGAAACAGGAACAAGAGGCCAGAAGCAAGTCAGGGTAGGAAGAGGTTCCTAGTGAAGCAGGGCAGGTTTAGTAGGTCAGAGTAGAAGGCGCCCGCAATTCAAGGCGTGACTTGTTTCAACTGTGGAGCGGCAGGCCACTATCAGTCAGCATGCACCAAACAACCTAAGGTGCGGTCTTATTATTAGTGTGGTCGTGAAGGCCATATCAGACCAAACTGTCCGTAGTTGAAGAAGGAAGGTGCAAGCGGAGGCAGGGGCGAGTGTTCGCATTAACTGAGGAGGATGCGGGTAACTCAGAAGATGTGATCCAGGGTATGCAAGAATTTTCAATTCATTTATTTGATGTATTAGGTAAAACTTTGTTTAAGAATAAATTGGAGATTTGAGTATAATTCTTCATGTAACAGGATTTTGTCTTGATTAATGGAATAAAAGCAAAAGTTTTATTTGATACTGGTTCTTCTCATACATTTGTGTCACCCAATTTTGCTAAAGTTTTAGGTGTGGAACCTAAGGTAATTTCAGGCAGAGTTTTGTCAATGGCAACGCCATCAGGAGAAGAATTGATTGCTGATCGATAATACGATGGTTGTGATATCGAGATTGGTGGGAGATTATTCGGTATTGATCTCATTGAAGTGTAAGTCTTGTGTGTGGATGTGATTGTGGGCATTGATTGGATGGCAATATATGACACCACAATTGAATGCAAGAAGAAACAGGTGTTAGTGAAGGCACCGGGAGGACCCACAGTGACTTTTTATGGGAAGAAGAAGAACCCGAAAGTGGCTGCAATGGTATCTAAGTTGATGATTCTAGAAGAAGTCAGAAGCATTCCAGTTGTCAGGGATTTTCCTTCGGTATTTTTGGAAGATCTACCGGGGTTACCGCCACAGCGAGATGTTGAGTTCTGCATCAATGTTCAGCCGGGAAGTACTCCGATTTCTAAGGCTCCGTACAGGATGGCACCTATAGAGCAGGATAAAGTTATGAAGCAGATCGAAGAACTGCTGAGTAAGGGATTCATCAGGCCAAGTACTTCGCCATGGGGTGCACCAGTGTTATTAGTGAAGTAGAAGGAAGGGTCAATGAGGATGTGCATTGACTACCGGGAGTTGAACACGGTGACCATTCAGAACAAATATCTGCTTCCACGGAATGATGATCTATTTGATAGGCTTCAGGGAGCACCTGTATTTTTGAAGATTGATCTGCGGTCAGGGTATCATTAGGTCCGAGTTAAGGAGGAAGATGTGAGTAAGACAACTTTCAAAACTCGTCATGGACTCTATGAGTTTTTGGTAATGCCATTCGGAGTGACAAATGCACCGACAGTGTTCATGAACATGATGAACCGAATTTTACGGCCGTTTATTGATTCCTTCATGGTGGTATTCATTGATGATATTTTGGTGTATTCGAAGTCGGAGGAAGAGCACTCTAAGCACTTGGCAGAGGTATTGAAGAAGTTACAGGAGCATAACCTGTATGCCAAGCTATCGAAGTGTGAGTTTTGGAAGTTCGAGGAAGCTTTCCTTGGTCATATCCTTTCTAAGGAGGGAGTGGCCATGGATCCTCAGAAGGTTGAAGTAATGAAGAATTGGCCCAGGCCGACGACAGTGAAGGAAGTCAGGAGTTTCTTGGGGTTGGCTGGGTATTATAGAAGATTTATACAGGGCTATGCACAAATTGCAGTTCCTTTGACAGGGTTGACTCAGAAGAATGTGGCTTTCACATGGACAGATAAGTGTAAGGCGAGTTTCCTAGAGATAAAGAAGAGGTTGACGACTGCGCATATCCTAGCTTTTCTTCAAGCTGGGAAGGACGATGACATCTTCAGTAATGCGTCGCTCAGAGGTTTGGGGTGCGTCTTGATGCAGGAAGGGAAGGTTATTGCATATGGTTTGAAGCAGTTGCGTTCGCATGAGAAGAACTATCCGACGCACGATCTGGAATTGGCAGCTATTATCTTTGCCTTGAAGTAGTGGAGGCATTATGTGTATGGAGAAAAGGTCAACATGTTCACCGATCACAATAGCTTGAAGTACATTTACCAACAGAGGGATCTAAATCTTTGGCAGAGAAGATGGTTGGAAGTGCTGAAAAACATTCGTCCTGAGATCAAGTATCATCCGGGCAAGGCGAATGTGGTGGTCGATGGGCTTAGTTGGAAGAGCAGTCTGTCGAGTTTGATCACTACTCAGAGAGAGTTGGCAACAGAATTAGATGTCACTCACACCGTTATGACTGACCCCGTAGTTTTGGGGGTTAGGGTTATCTCTAGCCTCGTGTTTTACAGGTAGGTATCATTAGCTTGGGATTTGGATGCATGTGGTAGAATGATAATATGGCTTATGCAAATTGTAAAAGAATGTGTTGTAAAAGAAAGAAAACGTAATTCAAGGTGTTTATTTTTCGCTGTGCTATGTAAAGAATGGATGTAATAAAAGTTAAAAAATATTTCTGTGTGTGGCTATGTTTACTATTACATTGAGGTAGATGTAGGAAATTGTGCCACATATTTCTGAATTTATTTATTGAAAATTCGGGGTACTACATTATGTGCAGCCACAATACGTACATGAGAGACAACAACTATACGTGCAGCACGCGTAGGGCAATGCAGCAAACAGTGAGATCAATAGCGAAGGCAGACAGCGGATCTCCAATGGTAATAGTGGATCCAAATAGCAAAACAGCGACTCCACAACGAGCAGTGAGATCTACGGGCTCGGGGATCTACAGTGGTGCACCGGGCAGTCGACAAGGCTAAGGACTACTGGGCTACCGGTGGTCGACAGTCACAGCAACAGTAAGGACAACGGCGATGGAGGTGCTGGTCGAGGGCAATAGGTGGTGCTGGATGGAGGTTGGGGGGCAACGAGGGGTGCTGGTCGACGGAGCAATGGAAGAGGCAGCGACTGGCAGTAGGTGGAGGGTTGAGCGGGGTGATGGTGATCGACGGTGAACTGGGGCAGTGGTGATGGTCTTCGATGGTGGAGGCGAGGGTGTGCAAGAAGGTCGCAGAGGGTGCAGGGTTGAGCGGGAGGACGAGGGCACAGGCGGGATGGGTTTTCGGAGCAGAGGATGTGGGGGAAGAAGATGACGGCTGGGTTGAATGAGTAGTTATGGTTTTGATAAATTGTGATTAAGGTTAATAGGGATTATATATTGTATTAGAATTAGGGTTAGGGTGTTACTGGGTTAATGGGTAAGGGTTTGGATCCAATAAGAAAAAATGGGTATAGGGTTTAAATAGTGTAAAATGGTTAATGGGTATAAGATCCAATAGAAGGATAACCCATTAAATAACATAGGATTTATAATTAGATAAATTGAGAATGACAATATGCAAGAATTTGAAGAGATGAACTGTAAATTTTAGGCTCAACAGAAAATAGAAATCAAACAGATTGAGAGACAAAAATTTGAGTTGAAGGTAAAATAAATTTCATTAAGGGCAAATCAATACAAGGGTTCAGAAAAAAAACAATGAAGAGTACAATGAATAAAAGTCCCAAAAAAAATACAATAATGAAAACTGGGGTTACAAATCCTACCCACCTTACAAGAAGAATTTCGTCATCGAAATTCAAACATTTGGGGTTAGAGCAACCCCAAAAAGAAAAGAAAACAAAAGCGAGCTACTTGAACAGATGAGGAAACTTCTTTTGGATCTCCTCCTACTCCCAAGTCGACTCATCCGGCGAGTGAGGATTCCAAGAAACCCGAACCAACCTGATGACCTTGTTCTTCAATACCTTCTCCTGTCTATCCAAGATGGCAACCAGTTGGACCTCACAAGATAGATTTGGCTGCACAGAAATTTCTGAATAGTCGATCACATAGCTTTCGTCTCTAATGTACTTCCTCAGTTGCGAGACGTGAAACACATCATCATGAACCCCTGACAGGGCTGGTGGCAGCGCGAGTCTGTAAGCTACCTTGCCTACGCGCTCCACAATGTCAAACAGCCCAATGAACCTGTGGCTTAGCTTGCCCCCACCTCCAAAGCGGATGAAACATCTCCACGGTGAAACCTTGAGAATGACATGATCTCCTGCCTCAAATTCCAATGGCCTGCGATGAATATCAGCCCACTTCCTCTGCCTGTCCTGTGCTGCCTGCAAATGTTTCCTGATCTGGGCCACTGCATCAACAGTCTTCGTGATCAACTTTGGCCCCAAAAGTTTCCTCTCGCCAATGTCATCCCAACATACTGGTGATCTGCACTTCCGACCGTAAAATGCCTCATACGGTGCAGCCTTGAGACTAGCCTGGTAACTGTTGTTGTATGAGAACTCTACCAAGTGCAGATGGCCCTCCTAAGAACTTCCAAACTGAAGGACTCAAGACCTCAACATGTTTTCCAGAGTCTAAATTTTCCTTTCAGACTGTCCATCTATCTGAGGATGGAAAGTTGTGCTGTAGTTCAACTTGCTCCCAAGACTCCCTTGAAGACTCTCCTAGAACTGAAACCTGAATCTCGTATCCCTGTCGGATACAATGCGGACCGGAACTCCATGAAGACGCATAATCTCCTCCATGTACTTCTCGGCTAGACTTTCAGTAGACTGACTAACTCTATAAGGGATGAAATGGACACTCTTGGTCAGTCTATCCACAATCACCCAAATGACATTGTGACCCTTGGGACTTCTGGGCAACGCAGTCACAAAGTCCATGGTGATGTTCTCCCATTTCCACTCCGGGATAGGAAGAGGTTGAAGGAGTCCAGTCATCCTCTGATGCTCTGCCTTCACTTGCTAACAAATCAAACACCGGAAAATGAATCTTGCCACTGCCCTCTTCATGCCGTGCCACCAAAAATGTTGCTTCAAGTCCCTGTACAGGTTCGTGCATCCAGGATGAATAGAATAAGATGACTGATGGGCTTCTTCAAGTAACTTCTGCTGGACTTCACCCTTTGGGACACACAATCTAGTCTCAAAGCGAAGTGATCCATCTGAGTGAACAACTATATCAGTCCTTGAACCTGCTTCTGCTTCAGCTCGGAACTTTTGTAACTGCTTATCGCCCGATTGGGCCTCCTTGATCTGTTCCACCAAAGAAGACTGCAACTACCGGGAAAAACCACATTCAAATCCAGCCTCCTCATAACTTCCCATAGTTCTCTCTGTCGAGTAAGAAACATGGCAGCAGGCCTCCTATTCAGAGCATCGGGCACTAAGTTCACCTTACCGGGGTGATACTGCAAGTTGATATCAAAGTCGGCCATCAACTCTAACCATCGCCTCTCCTCATGTTTAGCTCCTTCTGCGTGAACACAAATTTGAAACTCTTGTGGTCAGTGAAGATCTCCACTCTATCCCCAAGCAAGTAATGCCTTCATAATTTCAGAGTAAAGATTACGGTGACAAGCTCCAAGTCGTGCATGGGATAGTTCTTCTCATGCGGCCTCAACTGCTTAGATGCGTAGGCAATGACTCGGCCCTTCTACATCAGCACTGCACCTAGACCTCTATCAAAAGCATCACAATGAACCACAAACCCTCCTGTACCATCTGGAATAGTCAACACTGGCGCTAATGTCAACCTGCTCTTCATCTCTGCAAAAGCTTCACCACAAGCCGCATCCTAGAAAAACTTTTGATCTTTCACAGTCAGCTTAGTCAAAGGTCCAGCAATCTTAGAAAAGTTCTTGATGAACTTCCGATAGTAGCCTGCTAGACCAAGGAAACTCCTCACTTTAGAAGCTGACTTAGGCACTGGTCAATCCCTTACTGCTTAAATTTTGGACAGATCCACAAAAATTCCATCACCTAATATAATCTGCCCCAGAAATGTGACACGATCGAGCGAAAACTCACACTTACTGAGTTTCCTGTACAGCTGATTCTCCCTCAGCGTCTACAAGGCCAATCTCAAGTGCTCATCATGATTCTTTCGGTTCTTGGAATACACCAGAATGTCCTCGATGAGCACGACCACAAACTTATCTAGAAAAGGAGAGAATACCAGGTTCATCAAGATGATGAAGACTACCGGTGCATTAGTGACTCCAAATGGCATCACCAAGAACTCATAATGCCCATACCTCGTCCGGAAAGCTGTCTTCTAGATATCCTCAGCCTTCACCTTGACCTGATGGTACCCAAAATGAAGACAGCTTCAAGAAGACCGAAGCCCCCCCCAGTTGATCAAACAAGTCATCAATCCTTGGCAGTGGATACCGATTCTTCACTGTAACATTATTCAGCTCCCGGTAATCGATGCAAAGTCTATGACTTCCGTCCTTCTTGTTGACGAACAAAACTGGAGCTCCCCATGGCAAAACATTGGGCCTGATAAAACCTAAGTCCAACAACTCCTAGACTTGCACTTTTAGCTCTGCTAGCTCAACAGGTACCACTCTGTAGGGACTCTTCGATATCGGTGCTGTACCCGGCTGAACTTTAATACCAAACTCCACTTCTCAGTCTGGGGGTAACCTGGACAATTCCTCTGGAAACACATCTAGGAATTCCCGCACAACAAGAGGTGCAGCTGACTGCATGTAACTCCATTGCACAAGCTTCCTGATCGACAGAGTTCTTGACATGCCCAAGGGGTGTCTCACTGGCATGGACTCAAACTCCGAATGGGTCGGAATCCTGAACACAATCTTCTTAGCTCTACAATTAATAACTGCATGGGAATCGCCCATCTAATTCATCCTAAGGATTACATAAAATCCAGAATTCCCGATCACAATCAAATCGGCCATGAAATATGCACCACCGATTACCATAGGGCTTTGCTTACTTTCCCTGGAATAGACAACAACACCCCACCTGTAGTAATATTCCAAGCTGCCAGCATAATACTACACTCCAACTGATGCCGATCCACAAAGCGGGAAGAGATGAAGGAATGAGTCGCACCAAAATCAAACAAAACATGGACAGGGAGAGAATGAACTAAGATGATACCTCCTCCGAGAGCAATCTCGAACTGAGTGGTCATTGGCACCATACGCGAGGCATTGGCGGTTGGCCTTCCAGGAGTTCTTACGAACATGCTCAGCTAGCTGGCAGTAGTCACAGACCACGTCCCTTCGTGGAGCGACAGGTGGGTAGGGAGCTGCCCAGACAGTGGGGCCGAGACTGGCCTCCGAATCGGCCCTCTAGTGAGCCTAGTAGTAGCAGCAGTAGGGTACTGAGCAACCCGCTGAGAATGGCCCCCCTGATGCGAGCCTACTCCAGAGCTCGAGCCGCCTCAAGAGCATCAGTATATGTACAGAGGCGGAGAGCAGCCACATGCACTTGGATATTATGATCAAGCCCCAACAGAAACCTTCGGACCCTATCTTCCTCATTCACCACCAAAACGGTTGCGAAGTGACTGAGCCTAGTAAACTCCGCAGCATACTTATCCACAGATTTAGCGCCTTGTGCCAAGAAGGTTTTCATGTTACGATACCACATATATAATACGTAACGAAAATTCAAAATACCAGCACTAACCGACCAACCTGCTTCAAGGAGAGAAACTATTATTCCATTTCCACCTTGGTGATGCTGGGGAAAAACTTCTCCAAGAAACTCTGGGTGAAGGTGGCCCAAGCAATATGCCGCTCAAGCCTCTCAGACTCGGCTCTCCACCAAATGTGGGCAAGGTCCATCAGCTGGATGCTCACGACATCCACATGGTCAACATCGGCAACACTTGCTCCATGCAGCAACTGCTCTGTCCGGATTAACCGCTGTTCAGCTTCCAGTGGCATCTCCATGCTTGAGAACTTGTAGGGACGCAGCCTCATAAAGTCTACAACAGTACCAGGGCGAGGTGGGAGAGCTCCTTAAGCGGGCATTGCGGGTTTTCGGTTGGCAACATCCAATGCGGCCCTCACTAGTCGATTGTGCTCCTACTACATCTGGACCAACTGCTGCAGCACCTATGTGACAGCCGCAAGTTCAGGCTGTTCATCGCGGGGGAGAGATGTAGAAGCATTCTTGCGAGCCATGGTTTGCACAAAACCAAAACAATTAGTATCCAGATCAAGTTGATTATCAATTGTTCATGTGATTTGCATGGCCTATTTATTGTTGAGTTAAACCTAGTTAGATCCAAACTCGGCTAAAGCCTAACCTGGCTCTGATACCACTAACAACCTATCACGCCCCGCTTCCCAAAAGAAAACGGAATACTAGCACCTGACAAAGCCCAGTAAATAATTTTTATCATTCATAAGTTGTAAGGATCAACTCAACAGTAAAAAAAAATATACAAGAAATATACAACCATGCATGCATGAAACAAATCTCATAATAAAAAGAATTATTTGAAAAAAAATATATAATCCTCAAATAAAAATAAGATCTGGAAAACTATGATAAAACTCCGGGACAACATGTCTAATACAAAGTTTTAAGTAGCAACAAGAGGAAATAATAATCTAAATGCAGGAATAAACTAATTCATAAAAAGATCCCAGTCAAGCTTAGAATACTTGGTCACTCACTCCTTTTGGTAACTCGTCTCCAAAATCTGTACATTTATTATTTGAAAGAAACAAGGAAACAAGAAAATAATCTGCCTGTTAGTGCAAGCTACGGGCCGCAAGTAGTACAAGCAAAAAGGGTACAGGAACAGGGTAAACAAGAACATAAAGTAGGAAACAGGAAACAAGAACATAGAACGTAGCATGGAAGGAATGCAAAATGTAGTCAAATAAACCGAAAAGCAAGTAAACAGGATCAGATAGGCATGTAAAATGGTGATGGTAACAGGTAACAGGTGACGGTAACAAGTAACAGGTAACAGTGACTGGTGACAGTAACAGTAACTGTAACAGGTAACAGGTAACATATGAAGGTAACATGTAACAGGTAACAATGACAGGTGAAAGCAACAGTAACAGGTAACAGGTAACAGTAACAGTAATGTGCAGGTGAAACATGTTATTCTTAGATCTTTTATTTAATCCTATCTAATGCAGCAATCATGCGTCCCATATATATACCACATGTTTGATGCATACAATCAAGTTACATTTAGATTTTGTGGTGGGTTCTACAGGGCCGTGTACTCTGGCATAAGGTAAATAGTAAACAGTAACAGTCTCATGAATCATGAAATTATGTATTCATGTAAACAGTTGAGACCTATGGACACCCTTCCGAGTACACCTTCCTATAGAAAAGTATGTAGTCAGGTAAAATAGTAAACAGTTGGGACCTACGGCCCCCTTCCGAGTACACCTTCCTATAAGAAAGTATGTAGTCAGGTAAAAAAGCAAACAGTCGGGAAACACGGGTTTCCTTTCGAGTACAATTTTCTATATTGTCCACTACTAGATCTTTTCCTTAACCCATCTTGATTACTCATTATTTTTACCAACACAGTCATGAATGAGCACAATCAGGGATGGTAAACATGACAGGGAGTTTTAGACTGGACGAAAAAACATGTTCGGGTGTCATAAACAACGTTATAAATATCGAAACAATAAGAACTCCAATTCTGGACAGTAGGATGTTGCTGCATCAAAACTGGAATTCCCGCTGCTAAGAAAAGGAAAATCTGAATTCGTTAGAAGTTCTAGAAACTAGACTCTCTGCCGGTTCCAGCACAAATACACACGATATATAAAAGTCACAGAAACTAGGTTCAAATTCTTATTCTTTACAGATTTTGTGTTCAGGCAGCATGTTATAGATTGTGTTCACATATATGTATCAAGTCTGAATACTCATCAAATAATTCCACAAAAATTCATGGCGATACCTACGCATGTCTAGTCTCAGCCAAATTTATTTCACATTTTAATTTTACTATTAACATGTTCTGTTTATTAATAAATCAGGGTGATACACATAAAATTTGTAAATCTGAAAATCCAGACCTAGCAGTACTAGAGGTCAGATATCTAGCAGATTATATATCGAAATTCAAATCCATTGAATGTTCTGAAAAATAGACACATGGAGCTATAGTTCTCATTAAACAAGTTTTAATCAATGACAAATAGAAATAGGTCAAAACCGAGGTTCTTTACTGAACAGACATGTAGGAAGCAATTATATAATCATGTTCGCATAGATATAGTAACTGAAAAAAAATATCAAATAATTCTACAAAAAATTGGGGTGATTCCTAATCATGTCTAGTCATGTTCAGATTAATATCAAGTCTAAGTTTTACTGTTAGCATCTATTTTAATTAATAATTCATGCCAAAAATCTTGTAATCAGAAATCTGAAAATTTTGGGACAACAATATTAAAATTATGATATCTCACAAGTTAAATATCGGATTTCAGATCCGTCAAAAGTTCTAGAAACTAGAAACAGTACATTTCATATTCACTAACTTCATTATTATTCTGACATTAATAGGGTCTAATTTATCGTATCAAATCAGGACATCAGTAAATAAAATTTCTTTTGCATGAATTATAACATTTATAACAACTACGATGGATCCAAATTAGTGTATAATGCAAATCAAAATTAAATGGACATTCAAATCAACATGACATGTTCATTCTCTAATCCATGGAAGGGAAAACACAACTAACATATCAACACATGAACAAAACATCTATAACTCATAGTGATTCATGGACATGCATTCATATAAAAATATATCTAGATCTAATCTATGTTTGTGTAGTGGGTGTGACAATGAAATGTTTGTGATCTTTTATGATTACGGAATGGATAGAAATGAATCAATGAGTAGGGTTCAAGATCATCAATTGGAAAACATAAAGATAAGTCACAACGAATAATCTACTTGCGCTATTTCAAAAAAAATGCTTGTACGGGGAACACGAAATATTTTGTACAAGATACTTGCCTTACGAGGTGATGATTCCGATAAAGGTTAGAATAACGGGACTAAGATCCCAGGCAGTGAAGCACATGCATGTTACATGCAGCCACAACACGTACACTAGAGACGACAACTATACGTGCAGCACGCGAAGGGCAACGCAGCAAACACTGAGATCAACAACAAAGGAAGATAGCAGATCTCCAATGGTGATAGTGGATCCAAACAGCAAAACCGCAACTCCACAATGAGCAGTGAGATAGACGGGTCGGGGATCTGCAGTGGTGCACCGGGCGATCGACGAGGCTCAGGACTGCGGAGCTGTCGGTGGTCGACAGTCGCAGCAACAACAAGGACAGAAGTGACGGTGGTGCTGGTCGAGGGCAGTAGGTGGTGCTGGACTGAGGTTGAGGGGCAACGAGGGGTGCTGGTTGACGGAACAATGGAAGAGGCAGCGACTGTCAATGGGTGGAGGGTTGAGCGGGGTGATGGTGATCGATGGGGAATAGGGGTAGTGGTGATGATCTTCGATGGTGGAGGCGAGGGTGTGCAAGAGGATCGAGGAGGGTGCAGGGTTGAGCGGGAGGATGAGGACACAGGCGGGATGGGTTCTCGGAGCAGAGGATGTGGGGGAAGAAGATGACGGCTGGGTTGAATGGGTAGTTAGGGTTGTGATAAATTGTGATTAGGGTTAATGAGGATTATATAGAGTATTAGAATTAGGGTTAGGGTGTTATTGGGTTAATGGGTAAAGGATTGGATCCAATAAGAAAAATGAGTATAGGGTTTAAATAGGGTAGAATAGATTAATGGGTTAATGGGTATAAGATCCAATAGAAGGATAACCAATTAAATAACATATGATTTATATTTAGATAATTGAGAATGTAAATATGCAAGAATTTGAATAAGATGAACAATAAATTTTAGGCTCAACAGAAAGTATAAATCAAACAGATTAAGAGACAAAAATTTGAGTTGAAGACAAAAAAAATTTCATTAAAGGAAAATTAATACAAGGGTTCGGAAAAGAACAATGAAGAGTACAATGAATAAAAATACCAAAATATAAATAAAAATACAATAATGAAAACTGGGATTACATATTATATATATTAGTAATTTACACGTGAGATGCACGTCATAATAATTATAGATTTTTTAAAAGTAAAAATTCAGACGTATTCTGGATTTGAACCTAAGACCACCTTTATAATAGTTATGCACATGTGTTGCACGGGTTGATAGATTTAGAAATGACACTAAGGCTTTCTCCCATTATATATACTAGTAATCTGCATGTGCGATACACGTTCTAATTAAATTTTTTAATATATAGTAAATAATAAGACGTAATCTAACCTCGAACCTGAGGCATTCTTTACTCATCGCATACTCTTTAAAAGTTACCCTTAGTGGCACAAACTTTTAATTTATATGAGTGACACTTTTGTAAATAATAATGTTGTTAATAAATTTGAACTTTGAGGGTATTATGGTAACTAACAACAGTTGAGTAAATGAATGGTTAATATAACTCCCATTTAAAAATGAATGGCTGAGATTAGATGGTTGAATGTCTAGTAATTTACTCGTGCAATACACGTCTTAATAAATATATTTTTTAAAGTATAAATTTCGACGTGAGACCTCTTTTACATTAGTTATGCATGGGCGATACAGGGGGTTGAATGCCTACAAATGACAACCCCAACTCTTCCAAACAAATAATAATAATAATAATAATAATAATAATAATAATAATAATAATAATAATAATAATTATATATATATATATATATATATATATATATATATATAGAGAGAGAGAGAGAGAGAGAGAGAGAGAGAGAGAGAGCATGCTCAGTTGCAAATGAGTCTGTTTGCACAGACCCGTGCAAACGACATTGCTGGCTATTGGATCAAGTTCATTTTGATCCAAAGGTCGTGATCGAGCCCCGCCCGTTGAATGAACCAAGGCTATAATTTGTCGCTGTTTCAAACAACCTAGGCTGTTGTTTGGAACAACGGCCTAGGTTCATTCAACGAGTTGTCTGAAACAACGACCTTTTATAATATAGGCCGTTGAAACAGCAGCATTTTATAGCCTAGGCCGTGGTTATAAAAAGGCCGCTATTCCAAACAACGGCCTAGGTTCAAAAGTGGGAGTAAGTGAAAGAACGAATGAGGCGAAGAGTTATTTGGGACGAAATTCCCAAATTACTCCTCACAACTTAAGTGAGATGGGGTGATAGGCAGGTTCGATCACAGCCGTTGGATCTTGATCATTCTGATCGAACAGCCAGCAATGCCGTTTGCACGGGCTGTGCAAACAGACCCGTTTGCAATGGAGCATTGCTCATATATATATATATATATATATATATATATATATATATATATATATCATGTGCGATGCACGTTTTGATAAGAGTTAGAGGATTTTCACATGCGATATACGTGTTAATAAATAGTTTTGGAGTTAGACGTGCTTTGCGCATTATTGAAATTTTTTTGAAGAAAAAGCTATAATTTGTATGTACAATGCACGTGTTTCTAAGTAAAATTGAAGTTGTACGTGCAACATATGTGTATGTGTGGTGTTAAAAAAATATTGAAAAATTGTTTTGCACGTTTTAGATAGGTGAAGTTTTGTTTACTTGTTTGTTTTTTTTGTAATTAATGGGAGAGTTGGAGTTGCACGTGTAACGCACGGGTTTATATGTTGACAAATTACAACTCCAACTCTCCCATTATAAAGAAAGACTAGTAATATACACGCGCGATGCACGTATTAATTTAAAAAAAAAATAATGTGAAAACTCTGATTTACACGTGCGATGCATGTCTTAATAAATAAGATTATATATTTTTAAAAATAAATGTAAAGACTATAATGGGAGAGTTGGAGTTGCATGTGCATTGCACGTAAGTAGATAGATTTACAACTCTAACTCTTCTATTATAATAGTTATTATATATTATATTATAGATAGATAGATATAGATAGATAATTTATATGCGTGATGCACATTTAATATATTTATAAAAAAGTTAAAGTAAAAAATATGACGTAGTGAGGATTCGAACCTGATACCTCCTTCATATTAGTTATGCACGTGCAATGCACGCATTGGTAGATTTACAAATGACACTAAGGCCTTCTCCTATTAATATATCAATATAATAAAACACAAAGAAAGCTATCAAGTGGCTCTCATTCAATAGGGTTGAAATCAACGGTCTAGATCTAACCTCACAAAACATATTTTTCCGCCCAAAAGTTTCCCCCCAAAACTCAAATTCAAATCCCTCCAAAACAACTCTATTTATTTATTTATTTATTTATTTATTTCCCTCTCTCCCTCAATCTCTCTCTATTCACTCAGAAATTTATATTTTCAGATTTCATGTTTGTAAATTTTCAAATTTTTTATGCATTTTTTATTGCACATGTTACATTGAAAATAGCAAATATCTCATCAACAGTTAAATTTCATCATTTTCCACACTCAAAAAGTTCTAAGAAGTTGGATTTTACACCCCCATTTATAATTATTTTTCAACATATACTAATGGAAACATGACCTATTATTTACAACTAATTATTGTTTTACTATTCAAACTTGAGCTACATAATTATTGTTTTACTGTTTACAAGAATGCTGTATCGTTCCGAAGACGTGCCGTAGGCACGTGCCCACGGGCAAATATATATATATATATATATATATATATATATATATATATATATATATATATATATATATATATATAGATAGAGAGAGAGAGAGAGAGAGAGAGAGAGAGAGAGAGAGAGAGAGAGAGATGTTCCGTTGTGCAATAGGCCTCTCTCTGTGTGCACTTGTGTGCATTCGGTCTTCCCACCTTCGTATCGACTATCTACTGTTCACATTGATCTACACATCTAAATTAGTCTAAATCTGTAAAATCAAATCATTTGAAATTTATTTGTCCATCCCATTGAAGTGTTACAAAATTGTATGGTCATGTGCAAATAAATTTCAAATGATTTGATTTTACATATTTAGACGAATTTAAATATGTAGATCAATGTGAACGATTCGGATCTTCGATATGAAGACGAGAAGGCTGAGTGCACACGGAGGTCTGGTGCACAACGGAAGACTTATCTCTCTCTATATATTTTGTAGTATTTGTTCAAGTATTCTTCAAGTATTCTGAATAGCTTAACGTTGGTTTATACTCCATTTATGATTGGTTGATTACTTTAAAATAGGATGTTTGGTTTTTGTTTTTCTTCTTCTAGTGTTATTATCAGTTGAAAGGAATTTAAACAACAATTAAAGAAAGCTAGGACAATGCTTTCTTTATAAAATACTAGTAGTTTACACGTGCAATGCACGTCTTAATAAATATAATTTTTTCAAATGTAAAAATTCAGATTTGATCTAAAACCTCATTTACAATAGGTATGCACGTGCGTTACACGAGTTGGTAGAAGGACAAATTACACTAAGACCTTCTCCCATTATAGTAGTAGAGATGGTGGCTTCAAAAAAATAGAAGAAATAACAAAATATAAGTAGATGCCATGAACGTTCGTATGGGGCATATTCAGGAATCCTTTAACTAAAAAACTACGAATCTTTGACTGGTTGAGGACTTATGCGATGACTAGTTAATCACATGGTTTTTGAAAGACAAAAAGCATTTTGCGAGATTGCGAGATTAATTAATTATTAATGAATAATGAGATTGCGTAGGAACAGATGTCAATGGGAATACAGTATATTTTCTCCTTAAATTTATTCATGTTTGCAGATAGGGTACTTAATATATAGCCGTAAATGAGAACATTAATTCATTGTTAACCTATGGTTAATTTTAAATATTGTACTTAAGTTTGCATAAATGATTCACATAAAAATAAATATTGATTATTTTACATACAAAGGAATAGAGTAGACGAAAAGAATTAATCCTTTCCGATGAGTTATCTATTTTAAAGATTATTAATTTGTTTGACATATGATCAGTATATATACGATTTTTTTTTTATAAGATATTTTTGAAACTATTTGTAGAAAGATGACAGTTGCCAAAGCATTTATGCTCATGAACACAACAATTAAACTCGCCGTTCCCAACGGCTAGTTTAGTTATTTTATGCTCGCCATTGGGACACGATGAGTTTAGTACTATTTTTTTTTAGAAACTCGCCGTTCCCAACGGCAAGTTCAGTTCTAATTTTTCAATGAAGACTCGTCGTTCCCAATGACGATGATATTTATACTAGACTCGTTGTTGGGAACAACGAGTTTAGTTCAAAATTTTCAAAGAACACTCGTTGTTCCCAACGGCTAGGACATTTATACTAGATTGGTTGTTGGGAATGGTGAGGATGTAGGAAATTTTACAGAGAGTGAAACATTCTGTTGGGCTTAGTGAATTTTCGAAAAAAAGTCCATAGAATTTTTTTATGAACTAAACTCGTTATTCCCAACAGTGAGTCTAGTGTAAATATCTTCGTTGTTGGAAACAACGAGTCTTCATTGAAAATTTTGAACTAAACTCGTTGTTCCCAACAGCGAGTCTAGTATAAATGTTCTCGCCGTTGGGAACACGAGTCTTCTTTAAAAATTTTGAACTAAAAATTAGCACTAAATACGTCGTGTCCCAATAGTAATGATGAAACAATTAAACTCACCGTTGGGAATGACGAATTTAGTTGTTGAGTCCATGAGCGTAAATACTTTGTCAGCTGTCCTATAAGAGCAAATAGTTTCAAAATTTGACATATAAAAAAAATTATATATATACAACCACGGCAATTATAAAATCACTTGGTTTGCTCGTTGACACGTGCCTACGGCACGTCTTCGGAATGGTGATTTGATTATATAAAATAGTTTTAGAGGTCCAGCAAATTAATTGAAGTAGGAAACATATTATATGAGGAAGCATCATATCTACCTTTAAGCTCAACCATCGTCTTCTTGATCCTTAGTTTGAACTTACCTGTAATGTATATAGTTTGTTAGAAATACGGTCTAGAGTTTTTTTTAATTTCAGCATCACTTTTAAATGCTTGTAATAGTTATACAAGGACATGATCATAATGGTTTTATATAGCTTACTATAATCTCATAACCACTATGAGCATGTTTAAATACAATGGTAACCAAGTGCAGTGTGAAGGTATTTATAATACTATAATAATCTAAATATTTGTTTGCCCGAGACTCAGTTTACAAATGAAATACCTCTTAGTATTATTTCAACCAAAATATAATAAATGAAGTTCTCAAAAATCTAATCCAAGCTAATCATTTCTTTTATCTCCACTTTGTCTCCCCATTGCACCTTTATAAAAAAAATCAAAATGGATCAATAACAAATTTACTTTAGCTGCATTGAGTGGAGAGTTTGCACCCTTCACTAGTAAACTCGAGTCATCCCAATCCTATATATCCAAACATACACTAAAAGTTCTTATATATTATGTTATCCATGGTTTCTAATAACCAATGTAGGAACACTTTACGATAGTAAAGAAATTAATGTTGCATATTTGCTAAGCTATTTTAGGTTGCTGATCAGCTTACATGTCCTGCGATGGTTTGGAAGCCCAAATTGAGGCCACCAAATAATCCATCTCTCACTTGCGTACACCTTAAATTCAAAAAAGTAAAAATAAAAAAAATCACCAAATTAATTTTTTTTAAACCCAAAAATAAAATAATCATCTCTCTCTAAACTTAGATCCCATGCACACACAAAATTCGAGTTAGCAAAAAAACTGAGTAATCCCTGCACACAAAATTAAAAATTAGAATGAGAATTCGGTTAATGAAATGAAATTAGAGTCACCACATCACATGTAGAGGTTCTTGATTCGGTGGAGGGGAGTCGCCGGTACGGAGTCGTTTGATATTCGTGCTCGATTTGGTGGAGGGGAGTCGCCGATACGGAATCAGTAGCAGATCAGATATCAGCGATGCCCTGTTGATTGGGGTTCGACACCGGATTTAGATTTAGATTTGCTTTGAGATTCACGCTTGAGAGGACGATGGAGGCTTCGCCAATGGAATGTAAGCGAAAGTTTAAGAAAATGGTTTTAGGGAAAGAGAGAGAGAGAAATTGGAGCTCTCTGATTTGAAAAATAGAGGGAGAAAATTGATCTGAATAGGAGAGAGAGAGAAATAATAATAAAATAAATAAAAGGAATTGTTTTGGAGGGATTTGAATTTGAGTTTTGAGAAAAAAATGTCTACTGAAAGCTTGAATCTGGATCATTGATTTTCTTAATATCGAAGGAGAGTCACTTGATAACTTTTCTTTGTATTTTATTATATAGATTATTCTAACACATTTTTAAAAAACCAATTCACAATTCACATGATTACTTATTATAGGAGAGAGACGCTTATTTTCTTCTATCTCTTGCTTTGCACATGAAAATAAATACACGCATAATACAGAGAGGGCACTTATTTTCTCTGCTCATTCATGCACAGCTCACAAATACACGCAAGCTCACACAAAGACAAATGGACGAATTAACAAATCATAGCTTATTTTCACATCAAAGAAATCAACGAAAATGAGGAGTGGATAATGACAGAGAGGAATCATAAGTTGTTTCGTTTCAAACAAACATAAGAAGAAAAGTTAAAGTCAGTATTGAAAATGTCTACTTTTGTATATAGGAGCCATGTGGGTAGGGATAGAAAAAAGTCCACATTACCACAATACCACCACAAATAAAAAATTTCAAGCCATCGTAATCTTTATGAAAGTTCATACCGTATGAACTACGCGCATGAATCTTGTATGACAAAAAGATTCGGGTTTCATGGTTTGCAAACAAAAAGAAGCCCTTCCAAGAAGCGAAGGGGAGATAAGAGGAGAGGTAAGTGGAGTGATATGAGCACCAACTTGTCAGCGATGTCACAAGCTAACCATGAATGAAACAGAAAGCAGCTCGATCAAGACACATCAGATGAGTCCCTACCACTCCTTTTCTTTTAGGACCTGAGTTCCATAGACATCAACAATCTAAGAAAGTGATGCCTCCATAATGGAGAGAATGGACTGTACTTATTTTGGCTCTTTATAAATAAATAATATATTTATAAATCTACCATAATTGAGCAGCTTAAGATGCGCACCACTATATGATTTTCTTAAAACACAAGTGGAATCCAAGGGGGATGATTTTGTTGTAGTCCATGACTGCATATTCACGACGGCATATTGCACTGTGCTTTTCCCTCTTTAATTATTTGGATGCCAAAAGTGATTACACTGTCAGCTACCAACCAAGTTGCTCAGGCCCACAGTATAGTAGCATATTCATATGGATAAAAATAGAATTAAATCTGGACTATTCAGATTGGGTACTGATGTGGTATAGATGATGTGGTCCAATCAGAGCCATCAGATCTTCTTAGATTTTGCTCATCTCAGATCATCAAGTCAACAAAGTCCAACGAGCTTCTGCCATTTCAGGCCCACTGGAAAATGGGTCTGACCCGGCCTGTTACGGTCCCAGACCCGTTTATCCCTGCCTATAAATACCAGACCCCCTCCACACTGCAGCAGGTAATCAACTTTTCCCCATTTGAACCCTAGTTACTGTTACTATTCAAGTGACTGACTAGATCGTCGGAGGCCTGTCGCCGGGATCTCTCCCGGTGTTTCTAGGCATTGTGCAAGTATCATGATCCGAGCCAAGCCACTAAGATCCGAGCCGTGCCACGAAGATTCGAGCCGAGCACCTAGCCTTTAACTCTCTCCTGCTACTCCCGAGCCAAACGTACAGCCCAAGGTTCAGATCAACGCCAATACTGTCCCTTCCGCTTTAGAAATTACAAGAACTCACACCTGTTCCCCACACCAAAAAAACAAGCAGCATCAGGTTGGTGCCGTCTGTGAAAAACTGCACATCACTGACACCGATCCGATCCCGGCTTAGGACGTCATCTCGGGGCCGATCCTCACCATGGCTCCCAAAGTTAGAAGAGCCTTCACACCTGGATGTCGTCCAAATCTTCCTCCCTCTCACAGCCATGCGAACTCCAAGGGTTCTAACCGACCACGAGCCAATGGTACCGCAGGACCCGAACCGAGCGCTTCATGCTCAATCGCCCCTGATTTAAGACGCATCATTTAGCATCGGCAGGTCAGCTGGTCGAGGGGAGGGGCTGCTTCCAACTCGGCTCCAAAACATAGTACCCCGCTGACCCAAGAACGAGAATCAGCACATAGCCACTCGCCCCGGGAGCGCCCTCCTCTGCGTTGCCAGGAAGAGCAAACCCCAGTCATGAGAATCGAGTTCCAAAACATTAGAGACGAGGTCCTCCAGGCCATCCGTGGCAGCCCCAAGACTGAGGCACACAATAACTCCGGTCCTCGACTGGAAGCCCAGGGCTTCGAATCTCACGGTTCGACACGCCCACAAGTTCAGGACGAGGTCATCCTTCGGCATCTCTAGGAGATGGAGAATCACCTCGCTCATCTAGGTGAGGGCAGACCACAACCTAAGCAAGGGAACCGGCCGAATCGACCACCGTTCTCTCCCAAATCCTAGGCACTGAGATTCAAAGGAATTTCAGGCTATCCCAATTCGAGACCTACAATGGCAAGAGTGATCCAGCTGATCACATGGAAGGGTTCAAAACCCTCATGTTGATTCACAGCGCATCAGATCCTCTCTTATGCCGCGCCTTCCCTGCCACCCTGCGCGGTCTGGCTCGGGAATGGTTCTCAAAGCTATCCCCCAGCTCGGTCATCTCATTCGACCAACTCGAAGCAAACTTCCTAGTGCACTTCGTGACGAGTCAAAAGGCCGAGAAGACGAGCGCATCCCTCATGGACCTCAAGCAGAAGGAGGGAGATTCCCTCCGAGAATTCGTGCGAAGGTTCACCGCCGAGGCAAGGGCAGTCTCCTCCTTTGATGCGGGCGTCGCTTCCGTGGCTTTCCGGCCCGCACGTCCAGTTGAAGGCCTCATTGTCGTAGAAACCGACCTTTGACTTTCTCGACCTCCTCAGCAGGATCGAGAAGCATATCTGGGCCGAGGAGGCTCTGCACCCCGAAGGTGTTAAAGAAGTTACCTCCAAGGGGAAGCAAAAGTGGATGACTCTGATCCCTTCAAGAAGACCCTGAAGGATGCATCTGGTCAGAAGATGCCTCCTTCGGTCCCTCATTTTTAAAGGTACACACTGCTGACCCAGAATGTGTCAACCATTCTCTTGGAGATCGAGGACAAAGGGATCGTTCGACACCCTCCACGACCGAGCAATAACAAGAAACGGGACCAAAGGTTCTACTACCGGTTTCATCGAGATCACGGGCACGAAACGGACCATTGCCGTGCCCTTAAAACGAGATCGAAGCCCTCATCCAGAGAGGGTACCTCAGGGAGTTCACTCGGATCAACCCAAGAGACCGGAGGGTCTCGAGGAATCTGAGGCCTTCGCCTCCTCCTCGAACGATCAGTAAACATCCCGAGTAGGAACCGAAGCCCGAAGAAACCAGGGGGTCATCCATCTTACACTGTGTCCGTGGCGGACCCATGGGGGGGGGGGGAATCTAACACTTCATGTAAGGCCTTCTTGCGGGAAGTAAATTCGGTCCAAAACCAACCATCCCAGGGTTTAGCAACAAGCAGTCTCCTTCTCAGGAGAAGACCTGGAGGGCATCCGGCTCCCGCATTGTGATGCCCTCGTCATCAACCTCGGCATGGCGAACCACGAAGTTCACCGTATTGTCATGGATAATGAAAGCTCGATCAACATTCTCTTCTTAGAAGCTTTCGAAAACCTTAACCTCCCCTGCAAGAAGTTAAAGCTAGCCGGGTACACCCTTCACGGGTTCTCCGGCGTTCCTGTCCAAATTGAGGGGATCGGCATCTTGAGGTGACCGCTGGGACGAACCTGATTAGGCTAATCGAATCTATGGACTTTTTGGTGGTCAATGTCAAGGCCACATATAATGCCATTCTCGGCCGACTCGGCCTCTGCTCATTTCAGGCAGTTCCCTCTGCCTACCACCTGAAACTGAAATTCCCCACCAACCTTGAAGTCGGTGTTGTCCGGGGAAACCAGAAATCTGCACGTACGTGCTATATGACCACGATGGGGGCGGTGTATTCCCCCTTGACGTCGTGGAGCTTCTGACTGAATGGAATCAGTCCGAGTCAGATCCCGTGGATGACCTGGAAGAAGTCTCCTTCAAGGCGGAAGGCAAATCAAAAGTCATTGACTGTCTCCAGATCTGAGGCCGACCCTCATCGAGTGTATTCGCCAAAATATCAACCTCTTCGCCTGGACACCGTCTAACATGCCCAGAATTTCTAAAGACCTCATCATGCTCAAACTTAGCGTACACCCGGGCTCCAAGCTGATCTAGCAGAAGCGACGTAAGTTCGCTCCCGGGAGGCAATACGCGGTGAAAGAGGAGGTAGACAAACTTCTATCCGCCCGGTTCGTACAAGAGGTCAACTATCCCGAGTAGCTGACTAATGTTGTGATGGTCAAGAAAGCAAGCGGGAAGTGGAGGATCTGTTTAGACTTCACAGACCTCAATAAGGCATGCCCAAAGACCCTTTTCCCCTCCCGAGCATCGATGCTCTGATCGACGGGACATCGGGTCACGAACTGCTGACCTTCATGGATGCATTCTCAGGCTATAACCAGAATAGGATGTTCCCTCCTGACATCGCCAAGATAGCCTTTGTAACTGACCAAGGTCTCTACTGCTACCGGGGCATGCCCTTCGGGCTAAAGAATGCCAGTGCCACCTATTAGAGGCTCGTCAATCGGGTCATCAAAGAACAGATCGGTCGGAACATGGAGGTATACGTCGATGACTTACTCGTCAAGAGCTGCCGCGGGCAGGATCATGTGGCCGACCTCGAGGAAGCATTTGGCATCCTCCGGTTCCACAACATAAGGCTCAATCCGGCTAAATGCACCATCAGAGTCTCCTCGGGAAAATTCGTTGGGTTCGTGGTGAGCCAGCACGACATAGAGGCAAACCCCGAGAAGATCAAGGCTAAAATTGACATGGCCCCTCCAAGAAATGTAAAGGAGGTTCAGTGGCTTATAGGGCGACTAGCAGCCATCGGCCGTTTCCTCTCCATGTCTGGGTAGAAGTCGCTCCCCTTCTTTAAGGCCCTATGGGGGGCAAACGGCTTCGAATGGGGAGATTCTCAACAGCAGGCATTTGACCAACTAAAAACTTACCTCGCTAACCCTCCATTTCTAAGCAAGCCCGAGCCGGGCGAACCCCTCTTCCTCTACCTTTCGGCCTTGAAACACGCACTCAGCACTGTGCTGGTTCAAGAAAAGGATGGGGTCCAGAAGCCTCTCTAGTACGTTAGTAAAGTCCTACTCTCGGCCGAGACCCATTATGCAAAGATAGAAAAGGTGGCCTACGCTTTGATCATGGCCGCACGGAAGCTCCGCCCATACTTTCAAGCCCACTCGTTCCAGGTTCTCACAGACCAGCCTCTCAAGGCAGTCATCCACAAGCCAGAGATCTCTGGCCGTTTAATCAAGTGGTTGATCGAGCTTAGCTAGTACACATCAGCTACCACTCTAGGATGGCTATTAAAGGATAGACCCTTGCCGAATTCAGCACAGAGTGCACCATTACCGAGCCTTCTGAAATTCAAGAAGGGGAACCAATGTGGGAGGTTTATGTCGAGGGCTCGTCATGTAAGCTCGAAAGCGGCGCGGGTGTCATACTCAGAGGTCCTGACGACTTCGTTCTCCAGTATTCCCTACGCCTAAACTTTTCTGCCTCCAACAACGAGGTGGAATATGAGGCGATGATTGCAGTGCTTATGTTAGCACATAAGGCGGGGGCAGAGCAAATCAGAGCCTTCAGTGACTTCCAGCTTGTGGTCAACCAGATCACTGGGGAGTATGAGGCTCGTGATACTCGAATGATCCAATACTTGGCACTAGTCCGGTAACTCTCAACTGCCTTCGACTTTGCCTCGGTAGAGCGGATCCGGAGAGAGCAGTATGCTCAGGCTGACTCTTTGTCCAAGCTCGCCTCATCGTCCTTCGAAGGCCTCGATCGCACCATCTTAATCGAAGTTCTCCTAAAGCCTAGCATCGACATCCCCGAGGTCCTTTGCCTTGTTGAGGTTCAGTCATATACTTGGATGACGCCCATCCAGAAGTTTTTGACAGAGGGAGAACTTCCTGCGGACCGGGCCGAGGCAAGAAGAACCAGAATCCATTTAGAGAGATTCACTATAATCGATGAGACACTCTTCAAATGTTCATACCCAAGGGTGGACGGAAGACCCTATCTTCGCTGTTTGGCCCTTGACGAGACCAAATACGCACTGAAGGAAATGCACGAGGGGATCGAAGGATGCCATATAGGGAGCAGGTCGCTCGCTAGAAAAGTCCTAAACCACGGCTATTACTGGCCGACCATGTTACAAGACGCTCAGGACCTTGTCTAAAGGTGGGGCCCTTGTTAGAGATTCTCTTCGGTGAAACGACTTCCGCAAGCCAACCTCAAGTCGCTGGCCAGCCCGACCCCCTTTGCCATGTGGGTGATAGACTTGGTCGGCCCCTTCCCAAAAGTCACAGGCCAGAGACGGTTCCTGGTAGTAGCCATCGAATACTTCACCAAGTGGATCGAGGCGGAACTGCTGGCCAAGATCACGGAGCATCAAACTCAGCAATTTTTCTAGAAGCACATCATCTGTTGGTTCGGGATCCCACAGGTGCTCATCACCTATAACGGAACCCAATTCGCAGGCAGGAACTTTCAAAAATTCTGCGAAGTCATCGACATCCAGCAACGCTTCTCGTCGATATCTCACCCCCAGTCAAACGACCAGGTAGAAAATGCCATTCGCCAAATCCTTGATGGGCTCAAGAAGCGGCTGGATAATTCTCCCAAGGGACTGTGGGTCGAGGAGCTACCGAGCGTTCTTTAGTTACACCGAACAACCCAGAGAATATCGACGAGCGAATCACCATTCAACCTAACCTACGGAACCGAGATGGTCATCCCTTTTGGAAATCGGGCTCCCCTCGCCCAGGATCATGGGCTTCAATAAGGAGATAAACTCAATCGACCTCAGAGCCAATTTGGATCAGATTGATGAGGTTAGAGAAAATTCCGCCGTCAGAAGAAGCATATACCAACAACGTATCGAGAGATTCTACAACAAAAAGGTCCGTCCTACCAACATCAAACAAGGTGACCCCAACAAGAAGAAAAAGCTGGCCCCCAACTGGGAGGGCCCATATACGGTCTCCGAAGTGGTACGCCCCGGCACGTACTGTAATATTCCGGACGAATATTATATTGTATAAATTATTATTTTTAAATAAAAATATTTTTTATTGAAATTACTTGGTTTTCTCATTTAAAAAGTTACTTGGACATATATACTAGTATGTATATATAAGTATTGTATCAGTTTTGTGCACTTGTGCAAAATCTTGAAAAATGCGTTTTCTTGAGAAAAATGTCTGGAAAATCCCGGGCAGGTATTTAAAATTATTATTTTATTTTAATTTTCAGAATTAAAATATTTTTGGTGGATATCACCCGATTTTGTTAATAAGCATTATCTGTGTGTATATACCAGTCTGTATACATCTGTATTGTATCAAATTGGTACTGGAATCTTCTAGGATGATAATAAAATTTATTTTATTATTATTTTCATAATTAATTTATTTTTATACCGATTATGCAGTTTTACAAACAGAAATTATCGGTATATATATATATATATATACATACGTATGCGTATTGTATCGATTTTGTACGTTTGTACAAATTATGTAGTATGTATTTTGGACAAAAATATCTTATTTTTTTCATGACTGATCAAAATTGGATGGATAGGATTTGTTTGGAGTTTTAAACCTAGGGTTAAGATTAATTAGAGATACATAAGGGTTTAAATTGTATCTTCTACTAGAAGACTCTCCTCCACCTCATCTCTCCACCTCACCCCATTTTGGCTGACCAAACCCTCGCCAAGGGGGTTTGTGCAATTTTGGTTGTGTATTTTGCACTCTCCATCTCTCTTTTGTCCTATAAAACCCCCTCCCCTTCACTCTTTGCCTCATTTACAAGAAAAAAAAGGAGAGAGGAAAAGAAAGAGAAGAAACCCTAAGTGTTCTTCATTTCGAATTTTTCATAAGTGTTCTTCATTAAAGTTGTAGTAGAAGCTAGGAGGAAAGAGAAGGAAAGCTAGCTAGTCCTTCCTACAAGAATCAAGATGGGGGTTCTCTACTTCTAATTTTAGTTTGTTTGTTCTTATTTATTTTTGTATGCAGAAAAGAACCCATCTTTAGGGTTATTATTGGTTCTAAGTGATTAAAGAACCCATCTTTGATGGTTGTTGTTGTAGGATAAAAAGAACCCATCTTTATGATGGTAGATGTTGTATGTGTATGTTCCATAACAACTTGGACTATTTTCTAAGCATATAAATGGTTGTAGGTTAAAAGAAACTCATCTTATGATGTGTAGTTGTGTTTTTGTATTCCTAAATAACTTGGACTAATTCCTAAGCATAATTATAGGGATCAAAATGATCCCATGAGAAGGATGGAATGAAAGGGCTCAACAAAATCACATAAAGATAGAATCTTGAACTTTGCTATGATTATTGTTGTCCTTATAATTATTTTGAACTACTTGGACTAAGATTTATGCATAAGAATGGTTGAAAAATCAAGGGAGAATTATCTATTTTATTTGTGTTGATTCTTGTCCTCTTTTGTTGTGTGTATGGTTCTAAATGACTTGGACTAATTATTAAGCATAAAGTAGTTGTAGGGATCAAAATGATCCCATGAAAAAGATGGATGGTGGAACTTAAATAAAACACATAAAGGTTGAATCTTTAACCTTATATATTTATTGTTGTTATTGTGGTTGTTTTGTTGAACTCAAAACTATGACTTGGACTATAACTATGTGCATATAAAGATTAGTGTAGTAAGAATACTTACTTACTTATCCATTCTAAGGTTGTAGGACTCATCTAGCAATTTTTTTAAAGATAAGTTTTTGTTGTATGTTGTTCTCTACTTTATTATAAGAAATCAATCTTTGCTAACCCTAGTTCATAAAAAGTTGCTCTTATTGTATGTAGGAACTTGTAGAATTGAAGAAAAGTGGGTTCTAGTATGTGGAAATTTGTAGACTAAATAAATGTAGTCTTTGTAATTATATAGGACTTGTAATTTCCTAAAGAAGTAGTCTTGTAATAATTTAGATAAGTCATTGTAGCATGTTCTAAACTTTTATAGGTTGCTAGAGACTCATGCTTGAGTTTGTGTTCTATGTCAAAAAGAGAACCTATTCATACTTGTGAACCCGTGAACCATGCTTGTGAAACCCATGAACCGATTCGTACTCGTTCTAGTTTCAAAAAGAATCCATGTATCATGCTAAAGTTGTATGTGCTAAAGAACCCATCATGCTTAGATTGTTGTAGGATTGTTCTAGTAAAGGACATTAGAAGCATGCTTGAGTTTTATGTTGTTTTAGGTCCAAAAAGAATCATGCTTGAGTTTATGCGATAAAAGAGACCCATGTTTGAGTTTTCATTGTTCTATGTCAAAAGATACCATGCTTGAGATGTTGTAGACAGAAACTCATGCTTAAGTTGTATACCATGCTTGAGTTATTATAGGTTGATTATAGTAAGAAACCCATGCTTGAGTTGATTATAATAAGTATATAGGTTGATTATAGGTTGATTATAGTAAGAAACCCATGCTTGAGTTGATTATAATAAGTATACCATGCTTGAGTTGTTGTAGGTTGATTATAGTAAGAAACCCATGCTTGAGTTGATTATAGTAAGTATACCATGCTTGAGTTGTTGTAAAAAAAATCCATGCTTAAATTGTATTCATGCTTGAGTTGTAGAAAGATACCATGCTTGAGTTGTTGTAGTCAGAAATCCATGTTTGAGTTGATTATAGTAAGTATACCATATTTGAGTTGTTGTAGAAGGAAACCCATGCTTAAATTGTATTCATGCTTGAGTTGTAGAAAGATACCATGCTTGAGTTGTTGTAGTAAGAAACCATGCTTGATTTGTTGTAGAAGGAAACCCATGCTTAAATTGTATTCATGCTTGAGTTGTAGAAAGATACCATGCTTGAGTTGTTGTAGAAAGAAACCCATGCTTAAATTGTATTCATGCTTGAGTTGTAGAAAGATACCATGCTTAAGTTGTTATAGTAAAGAAACCCATCATGCTTGAGATTTGTAGTTGTTCTAGTAAAAGAACCCATCATACTTCAGTTTACTAATTATTGTAGTAAAGAAACCATGCTTAGATTGTTGTAAGATTGTTCTAGTGAAGGACACAAGAATCATGCTTGAGTTTTATGTTGTTTTAGGTCAAAAAGAATCATGCTTGAGTTTATGCAATAAAAGAGACCCATGTTTGAGTTTTCATTGTTTTATGTCAAAAGATACCTGCTTGAGATGTTGTAGAAAGAAACCCATGCTTAAGTTGTATACCATGCTTGAGTTATTGTAGTAAGAAACCCATCATGCTTGAGTTGTAGAAAGACACCATGCTTGAGTTATTGTAGTTGTTCTAAGTAAAGAACGCATGCTTGTGTTATTGTAGTAGTTCTAGTAAAGAATCCATGCTTGAGTTATTGTAGTTGTTCTAAAGAACGCATGCTTGTGTTATTGTAGTAGTTCTAGTAAAGAACCCATGTTTGAGATGTGTAGTTGTTTTAGATTCAAAAGAACCCATGCGTGTTTAAGTTGTATGTTGTAGTGGAACCCATGAGTTTAGCTTGCATGCTAATCCAATGGAACTATTGAAATGAACTCATGTTCCACATTTGCTCTAGTTCGATTTTTAAGAAGAAACCCATGAAACTAGATCCATGATAGTTCTAGCTCGAATTGGCAAGAAAACCATGCGTTTATGTTCTAGGTGGTTCTAGCTCAACCTCGAGAAAGAACCCATGAACATAGTCGCATGTTGTCCTAGCTCAAATTGGGAAAAGAACCTAGGAGTTCTAGTTGTATGCGGTCTTAATTGAAATTGGACCATATGATGTGCACATGCTTCATCTTCAATATATGGGTAATAATGGTTGGGAAAGTCACTAGGATTGTTACCTTGGTAAAAGCTTATCTAGGGTCTTATAGTTACCCTAGAGGTCATCGACCGTCAAGACTCGCATCTTACCACCTTGGAAACTATGGATAAATCACACCTCGAGCGCCGAAGGATCTTAACTGAAGTGGGTTGATCGCGGGCCGAGTATGTTGATGAGATCTGAGTTAGGGGTAGTGATGAGTGAGGGAGATCCCGTCCTCAGGGTCTTGGATCGATAGGCCATGAACCAGATCCTTAGGGATTCTGGTAAGTCTAGGTTGAGCAGCCTAGTAGAGTTATCTTGCGAAGTCTAACTTAAGATCTAGCATGTTGTGTATATACTGTTGTCACCCCTAAGATTGTTCAGAGTTAGTGACATCGTTAGGGTAGTAACTTATGGCTATTGTTACTTAACCTTTACTTATTATCATTTTTTTGCCGAAGGGAAGGAGTTGGTGTTAAGGGTGATACCTTATGATCTGACCTGTCCTATAGGCCGATACTAGGCAGTGTTATTGGGTTGTACCCTTCTTTTCAAAGGGAAAACGGTCTGTGCCTTCTCACAAGTTGGGAGTACGGGATCCGTATCTTGTCTGTTAATTTCTGAAGTGCCTTGATTAGCGAGAGCGATTCCTATCGGAGCTAGGGGGATGGACCCCCAAAACTCCGTCTTGTCTTATATCTAGGGGCATGAAGCCATAGACTATGGTCTGGCTAGGGGTGCCATAGGGGATGCTACGTGCTATCATGCGCTTGCGAGACCCCCGGGGTGCCACAGGGGATGCTTTGAGCTAACCTGCCGCAGAGACCCCAAGAATTCGTCAAAGATATTTGAGTGAGGCAATAGTGGCAAACGCGATCACCAATATATGATTGCAGTAACGGAAATAGACCGTACCTGCAACCTCATCAGTCACGTTGTATCTTCATAAACAAGTCGAGTACAAGAGTAGAATTCTTGGTGCGGGTTCAAATCCCTAATTATGAAGAAACGGCTTGAGAAGGGGCGTATGTAGTATGGGATGCATACTGTTCCGAAGACTTGCTTGCATTAGAATAAGAACATCATCGCATTAGTTAATCGGGTATTAAGGCATAGCATACACTGACACATCAATTATATATACACGTTTCTCTTTTCATCAGTCTGTTTGCGTAAGTGGAGAATCGCTGCTAGTCATCATCCTTAAAAAATGTCAGTATATGTATTGACGTCCCCATTTCAATAGGTACCGGATTGTAGAAGTACAGGTACGGGATTCAGGATGACTCAAGGCGAGAGAAGCAAGAGTCGTTTTCATTTCCGCTACATTATATGTTGTTTACTATTGTTTCATTGTAACAATTTTGTAATCTATTTATTTGTTGGAAAGTATCCAAGTGAAATACCAAGTGTTGTTCTTTATTCATTGTACTCTGATGTAATATGTTGAAAGTTGTAACACTTGGGATTGTAAAGGTATTATTGTAACACTGTTGTAATGTATTACAATTTTGTAACAATCGGATTTGTAATACATTGTGTTGAATAAAAAGTTTTAAATTTTCCTGTTTTTCTGTGTATTGTGCCTAAATGAAGAAAAGATTCTGGCTTATCTCACAGTTTCCTAGTTACCGGAAATCGGGGCGTTACACGTACCGACTCGAAGACCTGAGGGGCAGAGTAGTGAAGAGGCCCTGGAATGCTGAGCACCTCATCAAGTTTCTGGAAAAACTAGACTTCTTCTGTGACCAGACTAGACTTCTTGTGTAACCGAGATTGTGTAACCGGTCTTTTGTAATCGGCAGTCTGTGCCACCCCTTTTTGAATAAACATAAAGTTGTAAAAAGAATGAAGCACAATCTTATTTCTTTAACTTTTTTTTTGTTTTTGCTCAAATTTCTGTGTATTCTAACAAGCTTGGATGCTCGATCCTCGACAGTGACTTCAAGTAAGGAACTAGTTTTCTCACAAGCTAGAGCTGCTCGACGCTTGCCATTGACTTCGAGCAAAGGCCTAGCTTCCTCAAAAGCTGGCGGTGCTCGTTGCTCGGCTCAGATTCATCCAGGAGGGGTTATTCAACCCCGCACGTCCTCGCTCCTCGGCTCGGACATTGGCCCCTCACATCCTCGCCACTCGGCATGGACTTCAAGCACCCACGAGAGATTCTTCAATCCCACAAGTCCCAACCCTCGACTCGGACATCGGCTGCTCACATGCTCGCCACCAGGCATGGACTTCGAGCACCTGTAAGGAATTTCTCAATCCCTCGACTCCTAGCCCTCGACTCGGATTCACCCACGAGGGATTCTTCGATCCCTCAAGTCCCAGCCCTCAACTTAATCATCAGCTGCTCACGTCCTCGTGACTTAGCATGGACTACGAGCACTTATGAGGAATTTCTCAATCCCTCAACTCCTAGCCCTCGGCTCGGATTTATCGATGAGGGGATCTCCAACCCCCCACTCCCTCACCGCTCTGCTTGGACTTCGAGCACCTAAGGGGGTTTCATCAAACAACCAAGTCTTAAACCATTGGCTTGGACTTCAGCTAACCCCCTACCCAAAATTTTCATTAAGATTTATGGCCCTCGTCCACGGCGAGAACCACCGAGCCCCGAACCACGGGTTGGCTCGCCTCTCACCCACCAACATCCAGGGGTATAGCAGCCTTTCTCAGCGCTAACCCTAACTGTCCACAGGTGGCAGGGGAGCCACTGGTCACAGGATTCTCGGGCAAAAGTTTTATTTAGAGCAATTGCCTTCGCAAGCGTCCCGAGCCCCGTACTCCGAGATCGGCCCACCTTTCATCCACTGGCAACTGGGGATAAACAACACTCATAGCCGTTACCCCAATTGTCAGAGGGTGGCCGGAGAGCCACCGGCAATGAGAACTCACGGTGAAGTGATAAAATTTCTGATGAAGGGATAAGGGTTATATAGCCCTCGGGAAATGCGCATTTATGGCATGAGAAGTCAAAACATCTAAATTGCCATTAATGACATTGGAGGATGAAACGTCCTCCATTACCAGGCTTTCAGGATTCCTCGCCCTCATCATCACCCTTCGGTTCGAACCCCTTCATCGGCCCGAACATCGAGGACCTGTCCTCGGAAATTAGAAGTAAACACATGACAAAAGAACAATTCAAAGTGTAACATCCCCAAAAATAGTACAATTTATTTTACACATCCATTGCACATGCAATTTCTTTTAAGCAATTTAATCCAAAAAGAATTTCCTAAGAATGATATCTATTCTCATTTTTATTTAAGTTGTTATTTTGATTTTAATCCGTAGGCCTAAAGTCTCTTTTAAAATCCCAATAGAAAATTCATTAATTAAAATAGAAGCCACTAATTAAAAGAAAAGCTCATTAGTTAATCTACATTTTTTTTAATAAACACTTCTACACTTGTCATGTAACAACTTGTACGATCAAATTAATAACAAATAACTAAATGAGAGTGTGTGCACAAAAGTGCACATGTGGAAAACCCGATAGTTCGGGAGGTAATGGCCGGCCATAGGTTTTAGAAGGAGAAGGGTGTGCATGAGTGGGCAATTGAGTTGGGGGGGGGGGGTATGTAAGTTATGAAATTGAACATTTAAATTGGGTAGTAGAAGAGTCTTCTTAAACCCTAAATAAAGCCATCCCTTTTTCATGAACAAATGCACCATAATCAAAAGAAAACAAAAGATAAGAAAAGAAAGAGAGAAAGAGAGAGTTCGGTTTTTGTTCAAGGAGGCTAGGCTTGTGGATTTGCTTAATGAGAAGAAAGCTAGTATCTTGTTGGAGCTAGGAGCAACATCCAAGGAGTTCTTCCACTTTTCCTTCTTCAATAAGGTGGGTGACTTCTTGAACTTTCTAAAGTATAGTATCATGCATGTGTAGGAAGATTGTTATACAAAATTGATTATACATATGAGTAGTGGTTAATTTGTGATGATGATATTTAGAATGAAAATACATAATAATTGAAAGATTATCTTGTAGATAAGTTGAAATTATGTTGTTTGGGTGCATGGTGGTACTTCATGATTAGATTAAATGATTTGGATATAGAATTGTACACAAAATTGCTAATTCATGCAAAGAAAATTATTGTTTTGTGTTTTGTTTGCACTTCAGAAAATCATGTCTAGAACTAAAAATTTTATAGGAGTATCTTGTATATGTTAGGAATATCCCTTTAAAATTTCATAATATTTAGAGGTCGTTTACTATTTCAATAAAATATAAATTCAGAACTGGTTAGTAGTTGACTGGTTGCTGGAAATTTATCCACATTTTGGTTTTTGACCATTTCAGCATTGTAAATGAAATAGTTTGAGAAAATTTAAAACTAAGAACTTGTAGTAAGCTTGTTAACCTTTCTGTAAAGTCCAAGAAAACTAATTTTCATAAAAAAAATGAATTTTATATGAATTTTACAAGATGGTACAGTGACAGTATTTCAATATTTCGACCATACTGTATAATTTGAAAAATTCAGGGTTATGGATACTGTATTTTGAGAAAATTTATAACTAAGAAATTGTAGTAGACATGTATACCTTTATTTTGATATAAAGAACACAAAGTTCGTGAAGTACATAATTTTCCATGACTATTACAAATAGCATGAAATGCAGTTTTCTGGCTTCAAATTTACTAATTTTGCAAATGATACTTAGACGAAGTGATTGAGAATATTTCTCACTGTTTTAAGTTATATTTTGGAAAAATAAAGATCATATTCATGCTTAGACGAGATGCAAACTCAAGAAAATAATATATATATGATTAAAGATGTTAAGATTGATTCAAAATAAATCAAGAAAAATGATGAGATGCATTTTCAATGATGAATTTTAAAGAGATTATGTTTTAATCTTAATTAACTTGTATTGAGAAAGTTTTGATGAATATGAAAAGTGTATTGTGAAAATGAATAGTTTGAGATTATACTTTTGATGGATGAATAAGAATAAATGAAGGTTTTGAATAAGATGGGAATACATGAAATTGAGAATATGAATAATAAGGGTATGAGTACCCCAAGTTGTTAAACATGAAAATATATTGATTCTAGAGGCTTAGTGAGACCCAGGTACCAGCAAATGTTGAAAATGAATAATTGATTTGAGAAGTGGCCAATATGGGCTATCGTTCTCGGTGTTTTTGAGTAAGACCGGTAGGAGGGTAAGCTAGATCTAGGTTGTATTATTTATTCATGTTTAAACTTAAGGATTAGGCACTAAGTGGAGATGTAATTAAACTTGGGCAAACGTAAGTGGATTGCTTCTATATAGTCTGACGGTGGACTCCAGGACTATAGACCTAGTTTGACGGTGAACTTCGGGACTGTGGTTGCTAATTAAATCCGGGATTATGATTGATTTGACGGTAGACTCCAGGATCATGAATAGTCGGGCGGATGGGAGGCCGTTCTCTAGTGTAAATGCATATAATGGGGCTAGAGGGACACTTAGATGTTCGCACAACGAGGATTTCCGTATAAGCTTGATGGTGGACTCTAGGGCTGAAATCTGTACTTGTGGAATGTCTAAAACTTGATTTGATACCGAGTTATTTTTAATGGCGAGGGATCTAACCCTATAATGTGGAGTACATAGGTGCTTGCCTCCGGACCTATGTAGGATGGGGTGCTTAGAATCCGAACAAATATGCATTAGTGTCATCGTAGTATAACATCTTCATTAGGCATTAAGTCATAACATACACTAACATGTTTAGGATAGTCACTCTTTACAATTTTGTATGCATTCAAGTTTGTGTTTGTTAAAGTAAGAGATTTCGTTATAATACAGCATAGAGAGGATCACTGTTTATAATATTGCGTCGGTTGTAAGCAACTGATGCGCCCATAGATTTTTAAAGCATGGCTTGATTGGATTGGCAGAGATTTAAAGACGATTGATGATTATATTCAGATTAAAGCTGTTGATGTTAAAGTTGTATTTGTATTTTATGTTGTATCTTATTCTAACTTCCGCTGTGTAATTCTGAAACAAACCATGTGTAAAAAGAAAGTTTTAATTTTCTTGTAAAATTGTACGAAATGATGTAAAAGATCATGTTGTACTACGAATTACATGTAAATGAAATTCATGGTCTTACAGAGTGGTGTCAGTGTAAACTTCAATAAGTCGTACAAATTTATGAAGACGACACATTAAGGTAGACATTCGAGTGTGAGTTCAACTTATAGAGATTTAAGTACAAGTTAAACTACATTTGTGTTGCTCTATACGCTGATGTTTTCTTATCCCTTTCCCAATAAGATGGATGATGACCAGGATCTAGAGAATGAAGTAGAATGGTTCTTTGAAGAAGATCCCGAAGAAGAAGAAGATCCTGAAGAAGAGGAAGACCCAGAAGAAGAACAGAGAGAACTGCCCGAGTCTCGGGAGATCACTCCATCCCCACCTGATTCTCCAGATGAATCCTCAGATGAAGAACCAGTTCCAGACCAGAAGGACCACCTTATTGCTTCTCTCTAGGAGCAATTGGCAATTCATAAGTGGAGAGTAAACCACTTGGAAACCCATATTACGGAGGACAAGCAGAACACCTTAGCTCTGAGTCACTGGGTGTGGGAACTTGAGAAGCTTCGGCCCAGGAATGCTCGACATTTCACCCAGGTGGATAACAAAGCTCGCTGGGGGAAACAAGAATGTCATCAGAATTGCAAGGAAATGAAGAAGGGGATTGATGACCTACGAGAAGAGCTCAGGGAAGCCAAGTGGAACCGTAGAATCTAGACTATTTTATGATGTTTTATGTACTAGATGTATGAACAAGTTTTTATTTCTAAATGTTAATGTTTAAATTTTGGAAATAAATGATTTATGTTGAAGGAAAGTCTATATTGTTGCTATTTTGTGGTGATTAATGAGAATTTATGACCCAGAAATGGCCGGACAAAAATCCCAGAAAGGTGAAGGATCCAGCAGTGAGGGAAACAAGCTTGAGGGCAACAAACTCGATCTAAAGACATAACTAGCTTGAGTATATCAAACTTTCAACATGCTTGCCACCAATGTGACCAGAAACACTAGGGTGGGGCTACCAGTACAAGTCCCGGAAGCGATCAGGTTGGTGGAATCATGCAAGCAGATGAAATTGCCTGTGTTCAAGGGCAAGGCGGACCCAAATGCAGCCGATGATACGATCAGACAGATAGAGACTGTGTTTGAGGTCCTGGAAACACCAGAGGCAAGAAAAGTGAAGTTGGCTACCATTCAGCTTGAGAAAGATGCAGGAGTCTGGTGGTAATCTCTGAAGAGAACTCTGGGTAATGGACTTATCACTTGGGAGGAGTTCTTAGAAGAGTTCTGTAGCCACTACTTTTCGATGGATGTACAAGAGAAGAAGGCCATGGAGTTCTTAAGTTTGTAGCAGGGGAGCTTATTAGTACGAGAGTATGAGACAAAATTTACTCAGCTCTCGAGGTATGCACCAGAGTTGGTCATTGATGAAGCAAAAAAGGCACGAAAGTTCGATCAAGGGCTGAGGCCATGTATGAGGTCTCGGATGATACCCCTTGGTATCAGGAGGTTCGATAAGCTGGTCAGTAGGGCTGCAGCTACGAAAGTCGACATGGAACAGTACCAGGCAGCGCAGAATAAGAAGAACAATTGGAGTGCTGGCAAGAGGCCCGCATCATCAAGCAATTTCAGAGGACAGCCCCCAGCACAAAGGTTTAAACCTATCAGAGCCAATGCTGTTGCTGTAACTAGAAGGCCAAGCACTTTCTACAGATGTGGAGAGACGGGCCACATTGCAACAGGGTGCACCATACCACAGATGGTCAGGACTTGTTACCACTGTGGCAAAGAGGACCACATCAAGCCAGACTGCCCTCAATTCCAGTGGGGAGGGCCGAGTCAGAGGCCGGCAGAGCAAGGGAAGAAGTCATAGTGGAAGGGACGAGTATATGCCCTGATCGAAACTGATGCAAATGAGGTCGATCATCATCACCGATATGGAAGCAATTGAATAGAGATTTCTGCAGTTATTTTCCTGTTTTATTAAGAAGAAATGTTATGTACTGAGAGTATTCAATATGTAACAGGAGAACTTCTAATTAATGGAATAAAGGAAATTGTTTTGTTTGATCGTCTCATACTTTTGTGTCATACCTTTGCAAAATGATTGGGAGTTAAGCCAAAAAAATTTCCAGGCAAGGTTTTAGCAGTGGCTACACCATCTGGAGAAACATTGACTACCGATCGCTACTATGATGTTTGTGACCTCGAGATTGGAGGAAGAATCTTTGGGATCGATCTCATCGAGTTGGCAGTCTTGGGAGTTGATGTGATCATTGGCATAGACAGGATGTCGATCTACAGTGCCAGTATCGAGTGCAAGACCAAGGATGTTATAGTGAAGGCCCCATGAGGACCATCAGTTACTTTCCAAGGCAAGAAGAAGTGCAAGCAGTTGATAGTAGCTATGACCAAAAAGAAGATTACTGAGGAAGTCAAGCAGATTCCCTAGTCCGGGACTTTCCGACAGTGTTCTTGGAAGATCTACCCGAGTTACCACCTCATCGGGATGTAGAGTTCAGCATCACCTTTCAGCCACGGAGTGCACCGATTTCCAAAGCACCGTACAGAATGGTGCCAGTGGAAAATGATGAGGTCAAGAAGTAGATTGAAGAACTGTTGGGCAAGGAATTTATCAGACCGAGTGCATCACCTTGGGGAGCGCCAGTACTATTGGTGAAGAGAAAGGATGGATCGATGAGAATGTGCATCGATTACAGGGAGTTGAACAAGGTAATCGTCCATAATAAGTATCCAATTTCGTGAATCAATGATTTGTTCGACCGATTACAAGGAGCAGTTGTTTTCTCTAAGATAGATCTTCGGTCGGGATATCACCAAGTTCGTGTAAAGGATGAGGATGTGCATAAGACTGCATTCCGAACTCGGCATGGGCATTACGAGTTCTTGGTTATGCCGTTTGGAGTAACAAATGCACTGGCTATTTTCATGGACATGATGCACAGGGTCCTACGACCATTCATCAATTCTTTCGTCGTGGTATTTATCGATGACATTTTGGCCTATTCCAAGTCAGAGGAAGAGCATGCTGGGCATTTAGCAGAGGTACTGAAGAAACTGCAAGAACAGAAGCTGTATGCAAAGTTGTCAAAGTGTGACTTCTAGAAGTCTGAAGCCGCTTTCTTGGGTCATATTCTTTTTAAGGAGGGAGTGGCTACTGATCCGCAAAAGATAGAGGCAGTGAAGGATTGGCCAAGACAAACTACAGTGAAAGAGATCAAAAGCTTTTTGGGTTTGACGGGCTACTATCGGAGGTTCATTCAGGGCTATGCTCAGACAGCCATACCACTTACTGGACTTACAAGGAAGAATATAAGCTTTAAGTGGATGGAGCAATGCGAAGCAAGTTTTCAGGAGTTGAAGGTGAAGTTAACTACCGCTCTAATTCTAGCTTTGCCGAGAGCAGGGATCGACTATATTGTCTACAGCGATGCTTCACATCTTGGACTGTATTGTGTGTTGATGCAAGAGAGGAAGGTAATAGCTTATGAGTCTAGGAAACTGCGACCGCATGAGAAGAATTACCCAACCCATGATTTGGAGTTGGTAGCGATTGTGTTTGCATTGAAGCAGTGGCAGTACTACGTGTAACCCCTGTTTTTCATTTTGTGTATTTTCGGAGTGTATTTTTCGTTTTGGTGTATTTTTCTCTCTTGTATTATTTCTGAACCGTATATTGGAGTTGTTTTCAATATATATATTCGTTAGTTCATTTTTGAGCTCTTTGTGTTTAATTGGTTGTCTTTTTGGGTTCGTTCTTCATTATTTGTTCTTTCTTTCATTTGGTCTCGTTATCTTTATTTTATTTTCTTGGGTGCTTGTGGTGGTAGTTGGGTGTTATCTTTTTTTTTCCCAATCCTATTGGTTGATCCCTAATAAGATTACCAAAGCCAAATTAAACAAATCCTATTACTACTCCTACATACCCACAACCCATTACCCATTAACCCAACTTGTATTTCTTAACCCTAATTCCCCTCATATATATATACTCTAATCTCCCTTACACAAACCCTAACCCTAACTCCTTGCACCCTCACCCCGGCCTACCTCTCTCTCTCTCTGTCCCTTGGCGGCTGCACACCCGACACCCAACCCGATGCCAGCCACCCCAGGCCGGCCTTCCCTTCTCCTCGCGCCACCGCATCCAGGCCGACCACCCCCTTTCCCGGTTGGCAACCCTCCCGGCAACACCCCAAACCCAAGCCCATCTCTCCTTGGCCATCCCGACCACCTCACACCACACAAAATCCCTTGTCTCTCTCTTGGTGTTTTCTTGTGGCCACAAGCCACTATTGTCATCATCCCTCTTGGATCATCTCGCTTTTGGAGTTTTTGTTCGTGTGGAGATTTTCACTCAAGTTGCTTGGATTCGTAGATTCGTGAATTTTCGTTCGTAGATTTTGCTCCTTACACTTAGTTTTTCTTCATTCTTCATCTTTGGTTAGGGCAAGTTACTTGTACTCCAATTCATTTGTTTAATACAAGTCAAAAATATCACCTATAGTGTAGTTGGGTTTAGAGACGACTCTTGTTTGTGTTATGTTTAATGGATTTAGTCTCTATTGTGAAAATTTGACCATAGATGACTCACGACACAATATGGACATGAATTAACTTAAGATTTACCCGTTCTTGATTTTGATCATGTATGTGAGACTTTTGTGAGAATTCGTGATTTTGTTGAGACCCATGCGATATAATTGGTATGGACATGCTAGGTACCCTAATTCATGATGTTTAGACACTTGGTAGACTCGATTTCATGTTTAGTTATGTTTTGAACAAGTTTTGTATGATATATGTTGAGTTGTTGTTAAAGGGAAAAATCTGTATTTTGTCGCTGATCTGTTATGTTTGCTGTTTTGGACTGTCTTAAAGTCAGTATCTTAATTTCGGTATAAAACATAATTTTTAGAAAATTTCATCTATTTTTAAACTCCTCTGACCTTGCTCGATTTCGTTTTCGTATGACTGAGTTAATTTTTTTACTACAGAGGTGTCGATCTTTTCCAGATTTTGTTTTTCGATAATTTTGATGACTAAATGATTTTGATACTGATGCTACATATATTATTACGATCCAAAACTTTGGTCAGTGTTTCTTTATCTAGTTAGGGATTACCCAGAATTTTGGTGAATTTTATTGAGGAGTTTTATGTGTTGTTTCATGCTCGTTTATGAAATCAATACTTGCTGTATTTTGCTCGCTGTTCTATAAAAAGCCTTATTTTCACTATGATTCCTTTTACTGTATAAAAAATGATTGTGAAATATAAAAGTTATTATATTTTATCTATTTTTATATCACTTTGGCGGAATTGGATTTCATTTCACTGGTTGCGAGATATCATAGTTTTCGTACAGCAGTGTTGGGAATTCCAGATTTGCCAAACTACTGTTTCTTGATGTTTTCTTATTTTTGTTGATTGATCTAATTTTACTGGAAAATTATGAAACTTTATATTTAGATATTGTACATATAGGGGAATACTCCAAATTTTTCGTGGATTTATTTAATGTGTTTTCATACTGTTTTCCTGTTCTTGAATTCGTTTTCCTGATTTCTGGCTGAACCTATTTTCTGTATTCAAATCAGTTTTAAGCTATTTTTTTTGAATTAATATATGACTTATTTATACTCGCTGGATTCGTGTGGAAGTTTATTTTCCAGATCCTTCGACGGGTCCAGATTTGAATGTTTGTAACAATGGGAATTACTGTTTTACTGCAGTGTGGTCTTACTGTCCTGAACCTGAGAGTTGTTCATTTTTATTCTTTTATGAACTATCTTGCACTCGTAAATGTTTATCTTGCAACTTGAACTCGTTACATGATCATGACATGATATTCTTGATATGTTTGTACACCTACATGCTTGTTTGACATTAATAATAAAATAACCAAGCCGGGGTTAAGGGAAAGATCTAGTAGTGGATAGTGCAGAAACATGTACTCGGAAGAACCTAGTGGTTATTGGAGTTTGTTTACATGTGGAGCTTGACACGATATACTTGACACGTACACACATGACACTGGAGCTTGTTTACATGATACATGATTACATGATACTTGGAGCTTGTTCCTGTGTACACTACCGTGTACGGTCCCCTACGAAATCTAAAGCGAAACTGTTTGTTGTAGCAACCATATAGTAAAAACTAGGATGCATGAAGTGCTACCTAGATAGTAATAAATACAAGACTTGATACATGACACTTGAACATGATACATGCCTACTTGACACTTGACTACATGATACATGAGATTTGATACTTGATACATGCTACATTATTACATGATTCTTGATACTGGTTACTTGATGCATGACACTTGTTTACTTGACACTCAACACATGTTATTATACTTGCTCATCTTGCCATGCCATGATTTATATTTCTGTTATCATGATTATACCATGCTAGGTTTGTTACTTAGATTTACCTAATCCATGTACTTGTATCCTACATTATAAGTGGCCCGTAACTTGCAATTGATGGGCACTTGTTTTTCTTCTTCCTTCTCCTACAAATTTACTAATTGCAGATAAGGATGGTCAGCTGCCAGATGGTATTGGCGAGATGATGTATTAGTGCTGGATTTTCTACTTTATGATTTTTATTATTATTGTTGCTTGAGCATGAATAAGATGTACTTGATTACTTGGATATTTATCTTGTATTTGGGCAATGTGACCCAGGATATTTGACTTGTTCAGAATTTGATTATTTGAGATTATTATATTTGGTTTCAGGTAATTTCAGTTGGTATCTTGTTTCAATTTTGCATGCTTGGTTGTATCTTTTGCTTCCGACTCTGATTATCTTGTGAAATATTGTAAAGATTCCTGAACAGCTTATGGATGATGAAAATCATTCGCTGGGTTTTTGTCTCGTATCCGTATTGCGTATTCTTTTTGGGAAGCGGGACGTGACAGGATTTTTAGTTGTATCAGATCGCCAGGTTTGGCTAATGTATTAGTTGCCTAATTTATTAGAAAAGCTTGGCTCGAACTGGGATCTGCTCAACATTTTACCAACCATACATACATAAATGAATTTATACCAACTCTGATTCTGGATGCTAATTGTCTTGGTTTTGTGTAGACTATAGCTCGCAAAGGTTCTACTTCTCAGTCACAGGTTGATCCGATTGAGGCTGTCTCTACTGTGCTTGAGCGGCTGATTAATCCGTAGCAAAACCATAGTGATCTTGTGATGGCTGCTCTTGAAACTGCCCGAGTTCTGCCTCCTGTTGTGCATGTGCAGGCAAATCTTCCGCCTCGTCCAGGGACTGTTACAGATTTAATGAGGCTGCATCCTGACCGTTTTTTTGGCATTGAGATGCCTTTGGAGGTTGAACAGTGGTTGATCCGGACTGAGCGCTTGTTGTTAGCGGCTCGTGTTTCCGAGACTGATCGGGTGGACGTGGTTTCCATCCAGCTGGTGGATCTGGCCCATATCTGGTGGATGGCCGAGTCTGAGCGACTTGAGAGGCCTATTGCTTGGGCTACTTTTACTCAGGGATTCTTGGAGAAATTCTTCCCTAGTAGACTCGAGTTGAGATGGAACAGCAATTCCTGGACCTAAAACAGGTTAAGTCATTATTCTATTTTGAATTTTGTTACATGATTGTTCATGCAATGTTGTAACATGGACTTCTTGCAACAGGGTTCCAGGTCAGTGGATGAGTACGCAGCTGAGTTTACTAGACTTGGCCGCATCGCTGCCATTCTTGTGGCAACCGAAGATGATAGGGCTCGTAGATTCACAAATGGGCTTGAGCAGGATATCAAGAGGTATCTTGTCTCTCTTCGCTTGCGTACCTACACTGAGGCTCTTGAGGCAGCCCGAGCTCAGGAGTAGACTCGTGGTGGTTCGTCTTCTTCTCAGCGGACTGTTCTCACTGCTATTGCTAGGTCTTCTGGTGGGCCTATTCGGAGGCCTGTTTCTGCCCACCCAGTTAGGGCAGCTCCTTACTCTTCTGCTGGTTCCCAGAGGGGTAGTTTTTGCAACTTTTGCCGACTTGCCAGGCATTAGCGCATGGACTATAGGCGGGCCACTTGCCGTTGTTTTGCTTGTGGTGCTCCTGACCACACTTTGCGGGATTGCCCACAACAGAGGGTGACTCTTCCAGTCCGTGGTCCTGTCCAGCCGGTAGTTCCAGCTCGTGGTCCAGTTAGGCCACCGCTTCCTCCCCAACATCCGATTGTCGGTCAGAGGACCGCTGTTCCGAGGAGGTTAGGTTTTCAACCTGACTGCTGCAGATGCTGAGTCAGCTGAGGGTGTGGTTGCAGGTATCTTTTGTTTTATTGTTTTATTGTTTGTTGTTTCTCCTTGTTTTTCTTCTTTCCTTTGTTTTATTTCTTTCCGTTTGTCCTTTCTGCATTTGTTTTCCCTCACCCTTGTTCAACCATTCTTTTCTTGTCTCTTTTGCTCTCTGTCTTAGATGTTGTGCTTGTGTTCACTTTTCCTGCTCATGTTCTTTTTGATTCTGGGGCAACCTATTCTTTTGTCTCCTCTCAATTTGTCGCTCACCATCAGTTAGAATGCAGCAACATGTCAGAGGCTTGGAACATTGTGATGGGTGGTGGAGTTTTCATATGTTTCCATGAGTGCAGGCAATGTCTCGTTGTTATTGGGGACACAGATTTCAAAGCCAACCTGATTATAATTGGAAATTCGGGATTCAACGTTATTCTCGGTATGGATTGGTTGGGTGAAGCCCATGCAATTATTGATTGCCGTGCTAAGAAAGTTGTCTTCAGAATTCCAGATTGAGCAGAATTTGAGTTCCATGCCGGGGAGTCTTTCCTTGGCCAAGCAAAGACTGCATTTGAACAGATGGATTGTGTGATGGAATTGCACTGAGGCTATGAGGCTGCACCTCTAGTAGTTTGGGATTTCTTGGATGTTTTTCCCGATGAGTTGCTTGGCTTACCCCCTGATAAGGAAGTGGAATTCGGTATTGATGTTCAGCCTGGAACCGCGCTGATATTGAAGAGTCCTTAAAGGATGGCACCAGTTGAGCTAGCAGAGCTTAAGGTGCAGATTCAGTAGTTGCTTGATTTGGGTTTCATCAGACCTAGTGTTTCACCTTGGGGTGCTCCGGTCCTTTTTGTCGACAAGAAGGATGGTAGTCGTCGACTGTGCATGGATTACTGGGAACTAAACAGAGTTACTGTGAAGAATCGGTATCCGTTGCCCAGGATCGATGATTTGTTTGACCAGTTGGGTGGGGCTATTGTCTTCTCGAAGTTGGATCTTCGTTCTGGGTATCACCAAGTCAAGGTGAAGGCTGCAGATATACAGAAGACTGCTTTTAGGACTAGATACGGGCACTATAAGTATCTTGTGATGCCGTTCGGGATCACGAACGCGCCGGCTGTATTCATGAGTCTTATGAACCGGGTCTTCTCTCAGTTCTTGGATAGATTCGTGGTGGTCTTCATTGATGATATTTTGGTGTATTCTCGGAATCGGGAAGATCATGCTGAGAATCTTAAAGTGGTTCTGCAGACTTTGAGAGAGAATTAGCTCTATGGAAAACTCAGCAAGTGCGAGTTTTGGCTCGACAGGGTTTCTTTCTTGGGGCACATTATTTCTGGCGATGGTATTTCTGTGGATCCGGCCAAGGTTGAGGCTGTGAAGGATTGGCCTATTCCCAAGTCTGTTTCAGAGGTCAGGAGTTTTCTTGGTTTGGCTGGCTATTATCAGAAGTTTGTCCAGGACTTTTCGAAGATAGCAGGATCGTTGACTAAATTGACTGGGAAGGATCAGAAGTTTTGTTGGTCTGATGAGTGCAATGAGGCTTTTGTTGAGTTGAAGAACAGATTGACGTCAGCGCCTGTGTTGACTATTCCCGATGGTTCAGGCGGATTTGTAATTCACTGTGATGCTTCTGGTAAGGGTCTTGGAGCAGTTTTGATGCAGAAGGGCTGAGTCGTTGCATATGCATCAAGGCAGTTGAGGCCGCATGAGAAGAACTATCCAAATCATGACTTGGAGTTAGTAGTAGTGATTCATGCTTTGAAGCTGTAGAGACATTATTTACTTGGGGACCGAGTAGAGATCTTTACAGACCACAAAAGTCTCAAGTACGTCTTCACCCAGAAGGAGTTGAACATGAGGCAAAGGCGTTGGTTGGAGCTTATGGCCGATTACGACATCAGTTTGCAATACCATCCTAGTAAAGTAAACTTGGTTCCAGATGCTTTGAGCAGGAGACCAGCAGTTATGTTTCTTACTCAGTAGAGTGATCTCATTGAGCAGATGAGGAGGTTGGAGTTGGTTGTTTTGTTGCCGAGTTCTGGTCGGAGTTGTTTGGCGCTCTAGCTGTAGTCGTCTCTTGTTGATCAGATTAAGGAGGCACAAGCTGGTGATGCGCTGTTGCAGGGTTTTCGAGCTGAGGTTGAGTCTGGGTCCAGGACGGACATGGTTATTCATGCTGATGGATCGCTTCTTTTTGGTTCCCGGTTGTGTGTCCCTAAGGGTGAAGTTCGTCAGATGTTGCTTGAAGAATCTCATCAGTTTTCGTATTCCATTCATCCTGGCGGTACTAAGATGTATCAGAATTTGAAACTTCATTTCTGGTGGCATGGTATGAAGAGGGCTGTAGCTCGGTTTGTTTCTCAGTGTTTGGTCTGCCAGCAGGTTAAGGCAGAGCATCAGAGGACCGCATGACTTCTTCAACCGCTTCCTATTTCAGAGTGGAAGTGGGAACATATCACTATGGATTTTGTGACCGCTTTGCCGAGGAGTCCTAAGGGTCATAATGCCATTTGGGTGATTGTTGACCGGTTAACGAAGAGTGCTCACTTCATTCCCTTTCGTGTCGGTCAGTCTACTAAGAGCCTTGCTGAGAGGTATATGCAAGAGATTGTTAGACTTCATGGGGTTCCAGTCAGTATTGTATCCGACAGGGATACGAGATTCAGATCTCAGTTCTGGAAGAGTCTTCAGAACAGTTTGGGAAGCAAATTAAAGTACAGTACAACTTTTCATCCCCAGACTGATGGACAGTCAGAGCGGACTATTCAGATTCTTGAGGACATGTTGAGGTCCTGTATGCTTCAGTTTGGTGGATCATGGGAGGATCATTTGCATCTCGTTGAGTTCTCGTACAATAACAACTTTCAAGCCAGTATTAAAGCTGCTCCGTTCGAAGCACTATGTGGGCGGAAGTGCAGATTGCCAGTGTGCTGGGATGATATTGGTGAGAGAAGGTTGTTGGGTCCGGAGTTGATCACAAAGACAGTGGATGCAGTGGTTCAGATCAGGAAGTACTTGTAGGCAGCTCAGGATTGGCAGAAGCGATGGGCCGATGTCCATCGGAAAGCTTTGGAGTTTGGTGTTGGTGACCAAGTTTTCCTTAAGGTATCGCCGTGGAGCGGTGTCATTCGGTTCGGTGGTGGGGGCAAGCTTAGCCCAAGGTTTATTGGACCGTTTGAGATTTTGGAGCGAGTAGGCAAGGTGGCCTATCGTCTTGTATTGCCGCCAGCATTATCAGGAGTGCACGATGTCTTCTATGTCTCACAACTCAGGAGATATGTCCGAGGTGAGAGCCATGTGATTGACTATTCTGAGTTGACCATTCGGCCGTATTTGACTTGTGATATTCTACCAGTTGCTATTGTGGATCGGCGGGAGAAAGTGCTTAAGAACAAGATCATCAAGTTGGTTCGTGTTGCTTGGAATCCTCACTCGCCTGGTGAGTCGACATGGGAGCTGGATAAGGAGATTCAGCAGAAGTTTCCTCATTTGTTTGAGTAGTTTTTGTTTTGTTCTTTTGGTTGTTTTGGGGTTACCTTATGTATCTTCTTTTTGAATTTCGAGAATGAAATTCTTCTTGTTAGGTGGGTAGGATTGTAACCCCTGTTTTTCATTTTGTGTATTTTTCGTTTTGGTGTATTTTTCTCTTTTGTATTCTTCCTGAACTGTATATTGGAGTTGATTTCAATATATATATTCATTTTTGAGCTCTTTGTGTTTGATTGGTTGTCTTTTTGGGTTCATTCTTCATTATTTGTTCTTTCTTTCATTTGGTCACGTTATCTTTATTTTATTTTCTTGGGTGCTTGTGGTGGTGGGTGTTATCTTTTTTTTTTCCAATCCTATTTGTTGATCCCTAATAAGATTACCAAAGCCAAATTAAACAAATCCTATTACTACTCATATATACCCACAACCCATTACCCAATAATCCAATTTGTATTTCTTAACCCTAATTCCCCTCATATATATATACTCTAATCTCCCTCACAAAAACCCTAACCCTAACTCCTTGCACCCTCACCCCGGCCTACCTCTCTCTCTCTCTCCCTTGGCAGCTGCACACCCGACACCCAACCCGACACCAGCCACCCCAGGCCGGCCCTCCCTTCTCCTTGCGCCACCGCATCCATGCCGACCACCCCCTTTCCCGGCCGGCAACCCTCCCGGCAACACCCCAAACCCAAGCCCATCTCTCCCTAGCCATCCCGACCACCTCACACCACACAAAATCCCGCGTCTCTCTCTCTTGGTGTTCTCTTGTGGCCACAAGCCACTATTGTCATCATCCCTTTTGGATCATCTCGCTTTTGGAGTTTTTTGTTCGTGTGGAGATTTTCGCTCAAGTTGCTTGGATTCGTTGATTCGTGGATTTTCGTTTGTGGGTTTTGCTCCTTACTCTTGGTTTTTCATTGTTCTTCATCTTCGGTTAAGGCAAGTAACTTGTGCTCTAATTCATTTGTTTGATACAAGTCAAAAATACCACATATAGTGTAGTTGGGTCTAGAGATGACCCTTGTTTGTGTTATGTTTGATGGGTTTAGTGACTCACGACACAATATGGACATGAATTAACTTAGGATTTACCAATTCTTGATTTTGATCATGTATGTGAGACTTTTGTGAGAATTCGTGATTTTGTTGAGACCCATGTGATATAATTGGTGTGGACATGCTAGATATCCTAATTCATGATGTTTAGACACTTGGTAGAATCGGTTTCATGTTTGGTTGTGTTTTGAACAAGTTTTGTATGATATATGCTGAGTTGTTGTTAAAGGGAAAAATCTGTATTTTGTCACTGATCTGTTTTGTTTACTGTTTTGGACTGTCTTGAAGTTAGTATCTTAATTTCGGTATAAAACATGAGTTTTAGAGAATTTCGTGTATTTTCAAACCCCTCTGACCTTGCTCGATTTCGTTTTCGTATGACCGAGTTATGACTTTTTTACTACAGAGGTGTCAATTTTTTCCAGATTTTGTTTTTCGAGGATTTTGATGACTAAATGATTTTGATACTGATGCTACATATATTATTTTGATCCAAAACTTTGGTCAGTGTTGTTTTATCTAATTAGGAATTATCCAGAATTTTGGTGAATTTTATTGATGACTTTTATGTATTGTTTCATGCTCGTTTATGAAATCTATATTTGCTGCATTTTGCTCGCTGTTCTGTAAAGAACCTTATTTTCACTATGATTTATTTTACTGTATGAAAAATGTTTATGAAATATGAAAGTTGGTATATTTTATCTATTTTTATATCCCTTTGGCGGAATTGGATTTCGTTTCACTGGTTGTGAGATATCATAGTTTTCGTACAGCAGTGTTAGGAATTCCAGATTTGCCAAACTACCGTTTCTTGATGTTTTCTTATTTTTGATGACTGATCTAATTTTGCTGGAAAATTTTGAAACTTTATATTTAGATACTGGACATATAGGGAAATACCCCAGATTTTTCGTGGATTTATTTAATGTGTTTTCATGCTGTTTTCCTGTTCTTGAATTCGTTTTCCTGATTTCTGGCTGGACCTATTTTCTGTATTCAAATCAGTTTTGAGCTATGTTTTTGTGAATTAATATATAACTTATTTATACTCTCTGGATTCGTGTGGAAGTCTATTTTCCAGATCCTTTGACGGATCCAGATTTGAAATTTTGTATCATTGGAAATTACTGCTTCACTGCGGTGTGGTCTTGCTGTCCTGAACTTGAGAGTTGTTCATTTTTATTCTTTTATGAACTATCTTGCACTCGTACATGTTTATCTTGCAACTTGAACTCGTTACTTGATCATGACATGATATTCTTGATATGTTTTGCACACCTACATGTTTGTTTAACATTAATAATAAAATAACCAAGCCGAGGTTAAGGGAAAGATCTAGTGGTGAATAGTGCAGAAACGTGTACTCGGAAGAACCTAGTAATTATTGGAGCTTGTTTACATGTGGAGCTTGACACGATATACATGACACGTACACACATGACACTGGAGCTTGTTTACATGATACATGATTACATGATACTTGGAGCTTGTCCCTGAGTACACTGTCCTGTATGGCCCCCTACGAAATCTAAAGCGAAACTGTTTGTTGTAGCAACCATGTAGTAAAAACCGGGATGCATGAAGTGCTACCTAGATAGTAATAAATACAAGACTTGATACATGACACTTGAACATGATACATTCCTACTTGACACCTGACTACATGATACATGAGATTTGATACTTGATACATGCTACATTATTACATGATTCTTGATACTGGTTACTTGATGCATGACACTTGTTTACTTGACACTCGACACATGCTATTATACTTGCTCATCTTGCCATGCCATGATTTATATTTCTGTTATCATGATTATACCATGCTAGGTTTGTTACTTAGATTTACCTAATCCATGTACTTGTATCCTACATTATAAGTGGCCCGTAACTTGCAATTGACGGGTACTTATTTTTCTTCTTCCTTCTCCTGCAAATTTACTAATTGCAGATCAGGATGGTCAGCTGCCAGATGGTATGGCGAGATGATGTATTAGTGCTGGATTTTATACTTTATGATTTTTATTATTATTGTTGCTTGAGCATGAATAAGATGTACTTGATTACTTGGATATTTATCTTGTATTTGGGCAATGTGACCCAGAATATTTGACTTGTTCAGAATTTGATTATTTGAGATTATTATATTTGGTTTCAAGTAATTTCTGTTGGTATCTTGTTTCAATTTTGCATGCCTGGTTATATCTTTTGCTTCCGACTCTGATTATCTTGTAAAATATTGTAAAGATTCCTGAACATCTTATGGATGATGAAAATCATTCGCTAGGCTTTCATCTCGTATCCGTATTCAGTATTCTTTTTGGGAAGCGGGGCGTGACACTACGTATATGGAAAAAAGGTCAATATGTGCACTAATCACAAGAGCCTGAAGTATATCTACCAGCAGATGGATCTGAATTTGAGGCAGAGGCGGTGTTTGGAAGTGCTAGAAGACATCTGTCCTGAGATAAAGTATCATCCAGGCAAAGTAAACGTGGTGGCTGATGCGCTCAGTCGGAAGAGCAACTTGTCTTGTTTGATCATGACTCAGAAAAAACTAGCAGAGGATCTCGGTCGGGCTGGAATTGAAGTTGTGTTACAAAGACTAGGAGCATCTTTAGCACAACTAAAGCTTCTGCCTACGATGAGAGATCAGATTATCGAAGGTCAGAAGTCAGGTCCAGAAATCCAAAGGATGAAAGATCAGGTCGGTGCAAGCAAATTAGCAGAATTCCAAGTGAAGGATGAGGTGCTATAGTTTGGAGAGAGATTATGTGTACCTGAGCAAGCATAATTGAAGGAGTGCATCTTGCAGGAGGCACGCACCACACTTTTATCTGTCTCTCCAGGGAGTACCAAGATATACAAGGATATCAAACAATATTTCTGGTGATCAGGAATGAAAAGGGATGTGGCAGAGTTTGTTACAAGGTGTGCAACTTGTCAACATATCAAAGCAGAAAATCAGAAGCCTGGTGGATTGTTGCAGCCATTACCCATTCAGAATGAAAATGGGGTAACATCGATATGGGCTTCATTACAGGGCTACCCAGGATTCCCAAGGGGAATGATGCGATTTGGGTGATAGTGGATCGACTTACCAAATCTGCTCACTTTTAGACAATGAAGATTACATGGTCTATGGAGAAGCTGGAAGAATTATATGTCGGGGAGATCGTGAGGTTGCATGGAGTTCCTGTATCAATTGTATCAGATCGGGATGTGCGATTCACATCGCATTTTTGGAGGAGTCTTTAGACAGCTTTGGGGACCAGGACTGACTTCAATATTGCTTTACATCCTCAAACTGATGGGCAGACTGAGAGTGTCAATCGGGTGTTGGAAGATATGTTGAGATGTGGTATAATGGATTTTGGAGGCAGCTGGGAGAGGCACTTAGCTCTGGTATAATTTGCTTACAACAATAGCTTTCAGACCAGTATCAGCATGGCACCATATGAAGCTCTATAAGGGAGGAAGTGTAGAATACCAGTATGCTGGTACGAAGTGGGGGAAAGACAAATGCATGGGCCAGAAATAGTGCAACAAACTTCGGAAAAGATTGAGCTGATCAGAAAGAGACTGGTTGATGCACAAAGCAGACAGAAAAGCCATGCCGACAATCGTAGAAGAGATCTGGAGTTCGAAGAGGGTGATTATGTTTTCCTGAAAGTATCTCCAACAAAAGGTGTGATTCGGTTTGGAAGAGGAGGAAAATTGCCCCCAATGTACACAAGACCCTACAAGATATTGAAAAGAATTGGAAAAACAGCTTATCGGTTGGAGTTGCCTGAGGATCTAGCCCAAGTACACAATGTCTTCTATATGTCTATGCTATGAGGTTACATTACGGATCCGAGTCATCATTTGCTAGAAGTGCCAGAGGGTTTGCATTTGGATCAGAGCTACAAGGAGTATCCAGTAGAGATCCTGGATCGTCGGGAAAAAGTTTTGAGGAACAAAACTATACCCATGGTCAAGGTCATATGGAGGAATCATCTGGTTGAGGAAGCCACCTGGAAATCTGAGGAGAGGATGATTAGAGACCATCCTGAGCTTTTTGATTGAAATTTGTAAACTTTCTTTTCTTTGTTTTCTCAATCTTTCAGCGTAGTTCCGAGGATGGAACTATTCTAAGGAGGGAGTGATGTAACAACCCTAAAAATAATAAAATTTATTTTACACATGCATTGCACGTGTAATTTCTTTTAAGCAATTTAATCCAAAAAGAATTTCCAAAGAATGATATCTATTCTCATTTTTATCTAAGTTATTATTTTGATTTTTATCCATAGGCCTAAAGTCTCTTTTAAAAGACCAATAGAAAATTCATTAATTAAAAGAGAAGCCACTAATTAAAAGAAAAGTCCATTAGTTAATCTATATTTTTTTAATAAACACTTCCACACTTGTCATGTAACAACTTGTACAATCAAATAAATAACAAATAATTAAATGAGAGTGTGTGCACAAAAGTGCACATGTGGAAAACACAATAGTTGGGGAGGTAATGGCAGGCCATAGGTCTTAAAGGAGAAGGGTGTGCATGAGTGGGAAATTAGGGGGGGGGGGGTGGTTATGGTAAGTTATGAAATTGAACATTTAAGTTGGGTAGTAGAAGTGTCTTCTCAAACCCCATATGAAGCCATCCCTTTGTCAAGAACAAATGCACCATAATCAAAAGAAAACAAAAGATAAGAAAAGAAAAAGAGAAAGAGAGAGTTCGGTTCTTGTTCAAGGAGGAGATGACTAGCATCTTGTTGGAGCTAGGAGCAACATGCAAGGAGTTCTTCCACTTGTACTTCTTCAAATAAGGTGGGTGACTTCTTGAACTTTCTAATGTATAGTATCATGCATGTGTAGGAAGATTGTTATATAAAATTGATTAAACATATATGAGTAGTGGTTAATTTGTGGTGATGATATTTAGAATGAAAATACCTGCTAATTGAAAGATTATCTTGTGGATAAGTTGAAATGATGTTGTTTGGGTGCATGGTGGTATTTCATGATTAGATTAAATGATTTAAATATAGAATTGTACACAAAGTTGCTAATTCATACAAAGAAAATTATTGTTTTGTGTCTTGTTTGCACTTCAGAAAATCATGTTTACTAAAAGAGTTGGAATCTAGAACTAAAAAGTTTATGGAGTATCTTGTATATGTCAAAAACATCCCTTTAAAATTCCATAATATTTGGAGGTCGTTTACTATATTAATAAAATCTAAACTCAGAACTGGTTAGTAGTTGACTGATTGCTGGAAATCTGTCCCCATTTCGGGTTTTTGATCATTTTAGCATTGTAAAGAAATAATTTGAGAAAGTTTAAAACTAAGAACTTGTAGTATGCTTGTTAACCTTTCTGTAAAGTCCAAGAAATCGAATTTTCATAAAGAAATTTATATGAATTTTACAAGACGATACAGTGACGGTATGTCAATATTTCGACCCTACTGTATAATTCGAAAAATTTAGGGTTATAGATACAGTATTTTGAGAAAACTTATAACTAATAAATTGTAGTAGAATTGTATACCTTTATTTTGATATAAAGAATGCAAAGTATCGTGAAGTTTATAATTTTTTTATGATTTTTACAAATAGCATGAAATGCAGTTTTCTGACTTCAAATTTACTGTTTTTGCAAATGATACTTAGACGAAGTGATTGAGAATATTTCTCACTATTTTAAGTTATATTTTGGGAAAATAAATATTATATTCATGCTTAAACGAGATGCGAACTCAAGAAAATTATATTTATATGATTAAATACGTTAAGATTGATTCAAAATAAATCAAGGAAAATGATGAGATGAATTTTCAATGATGAATTTTAAAGAGATTATGTTTTAATCTTAATTAACTTGTATTGAGAAATTTTTGATGAATATGAAAAGTTTATTGTGAAAATGAATAGTTTGAGATTGTACTTATGATGGATGAATAAGAATAAATGAAGGTTTTGAATAAGATAGGAATACATAAAATTGAGAAAATGAATAATAAGGGTATGAGTACCCCTAGTTGTTGAACATAAAAATATGTTGATTCTAGAGGCTTAGTGAGACCCAGGTACTGACAAATGTTGAAAATGAATAATTGATTTGAGAAGTGGCTAATATGGGCTGTCGTTCCCTGTCACGCCCCGCTTCCCAAAAATACAGAATACGGGCACGCAACAAAAGCCCAGCGAATGATTAATATCATCCTTAAGCTGTTCAGGAAAATCTTTACAACATATCACAGTATAATCAGAGTCGGAAGCCAGAAAAATCAACCACATGCACATATGAACCAAATACCAACAAAATACTTGAAATAAAATGTATTAACCTCAAATAATTATGATCTGAAAATACACAAATATTCCTGGGTCATATTGCCCAAATACAAGAATACAAGTAACAGATACAATATTCAAAATGAGCAACAGGAAATAAATATAGATAGCAAAGCTTCAGCCAACTAGAACTTCATCTCGCCAATACCTTCAGGAATCCTGTCCTCCAAAATCTGCAAATCATCGAATGCAGGAAAAAGGAAAAGAAGAAAACACAGTACCCGTCAATGGCAAGTCTGGGTCACAAATAGAATAGGATACAAGCACATGGACACTATCTAACCACAGGATATACTAACAGGTATAGGTAAATATATGTCTAGTGTCAATAGGTCAACAGGTAAACAGATAATATGTATGATTATCAGGTATCCAGGTAATCAGGTAAATATGTATCACGTATCAGAAAACAGGTAACATGAATATCAGGATAATCATGTATCAGGTAATCATGTATCAGGTAAACAGGATAATCAGGATAATCAGGAAATCAGGTATTAGATAACAGGATAATCAGGTTATGTTAAGTCTAATCTTTTATTAACTATCTAGGTAGCACGACATGTGCCCCAAATTATATCACATGGTTGCTACAACAAACAATTTCGCTTTAGATTTCATAGGGGATATTATAGGGCAGTGTACTTAGGTACAGGAAACAGTAACAGTAACAGTTCGAACCTAGTGGTCCGCCTCCGAGTACACCTTCCTATAGGGAAGTGTGCAGTCAGGTAATCAGGTAACAGTCATCCGAGTACATCTTCCTATAGGGAAACATGTAGTCAGGTAATCAGGTAACAGAACAGTTCGAACCCATTGGTCCGCCTCCAAGTACACGTTTCTATGCTTTCCCTCTACTAGATCTGTCCCATAAACCCCGGCTTGATTACTTTTATTATTAATATCATCCACAGGCATGAGAGTGTGCTAAATAATGTCAAACTAACAGGTCATAATCAGGTTTAGTCTCAGGAAATTAGATCAGCAAGTATAGGTGCAAAACATTCACAAATACGAGCAAAATAGTGTAAGTTTATAAACAGGACAGCAAGACCAGTCTGTACAAAAATAGTAATCCAAAGATCTACAGACATGCGAATTATGATCCGTCAAAGGATCTGGAAACTAGACTTCCACACGCTTCTAACGGGTATAATAAGTCCATATGCTATTTCACAACATCTCGACTCAAAACACATTCCAACACAGTTTTCATGTACTGCCAGAAAACAGGGGAATAACTTAAACCACATGAAAACAGCATACAAAGTCATTAATTAAACCCACGAAAATTCTGGGGTAATCCCCTATATGTATAGTCTCAAAATATAGATTTTCATATTTTTCCAGAAAGTATAGATATGTTTTCAAAAATAGAAAATAACACATAACACAGTTTTGATGGATCTGGAAATTTTCAACACCGCTGTACAAAATCATGCATATCTTGCACACAGCGCATCAAAATCCACTTCCGCCAAAACGGGGTGAAAGTATACACAATTACCCAACTTTCATATCTCACATGAAATATTCATACAGTAATTAGAAATAAGGTGAACACGGCATTCAACATACAATCACACGCAGTTTACAGCAAAAGCGATCTATAGAAAAGGATGTAAGACATCACTCAAAACTCATCTTTTAATTACCACAAAAATCAGAGAACTACCTAACATCATGGTGAAATACTTGACAAAATCTTGTGGCATGAAATTATGTCTAACCTGGATCTTGAAAATAAATTGGTGATAAAATCTACCCTGAAATGAATCTGGGAACTACCGGCATACAGTTACTAAAATAATCATAACTAATTCATACGAAGTCCAAACAGGATGAAATCAGTGGGGTTAGAAAATAGATTCAGTTATCTACAAATTTCTCAGAAATAGTCATGTTGAGATTCGGACTTTAATCCAGGTAAAAACAACAATCAATCCAGTTAAATCCAAATTTTCAGATTTCTCAACTAAACTTCAAAACATCATAACTTTCTCAAAAATCATCCAAACTCTTCCAAATTCAAAACGCTGTCTACCCATGGTCCAAATATCATATCTAAAGGTTTCTAACCTGTCAAAATCCAATATTTCTCATATAGGTGTTCAAACATGCATCGGTTATACCATATGTCACATACGCGATTAAAATCGCGTTTGGGTGAATCCTAAGGCACAAACCTATCAAACTCCATGTCCTAAGTCGTCTATGGCCTGTTTTGAACCTTAGAGATGAAATCCACAAATAAAAACATGATCTTGGTCCGTCTCTAGTCTCAACCTATCCTATGTGTGAACTTTCTACTTGTATCAACCTAAGAAATTTAAGTACAAGTTACTTGCCTGGATGAAGCCGACGAATCCAACCAAAAGAAGAGAATAACGGGAATGGATTCCCGGGCACGAACTCAACAGCAACGGGTCACGAACAAGATCACGAATCCAAAGAGCAATCGATCACGGACACGATCGGACGGCTGAAATTCAAGGGATCACGATATCAAGGCGATCAGATCAGATCAGACGACTCTGATCGAAGATCAAGATCAAGATCGAGATGTGATCAGTATCTTGATGATGAAGATGATGATCGGACGGCTCTTAATCAATATGATCAACACTCCAAGCGATGGACGGCCAGGATTCCACAAGATCAAAAACTCATCAAACAGAGCCTGGGGAGGACCGTTCCGCGACTGGGTGGCGGCCAAGGGCTGTGGTTAGGCGGAGGACTCGGTGAGGAGCGTCGGGAGACAACGCGCTGGCTGCAAGGTGGCGCGCGGGGGACTGCGCTCGGGGGTGCATAGGGCAGGCAGCCAGGGGGAGTCGGGAGTGCAGGCGGCGTGCTGTGCAACTGGGGGGGGTGCTGCTTGCGGCGCTGGAGAGGTCTGGCGCTGCAGCGGGCTGTCGACGGCCAGGGTGCACCGGGGAGAGGTGGAGACGCAGCCGCAGGTGGCCTGGCACTGGACTGTGGGTGTTCGGCATTTTAGGAGATGGGGAGATGAGCCAGGGTGACGAAGAGAACGGGAGAGGGAAGGTGGAAGAGGCAGGGGGTGGCGCTGCATGGATGGGTTCGGAAGAGAGCGCGGGAGGAAGGAGAAGAGAGAGACGGCGCAGGTTTGAGGGGGGAAGACGAAGGGACGCATGAGTATATATAGGGAATATGGGAAATAGGGTTAGGAGGTGGGAAAGCTTCGGGTCGGGTCTAGGGATATTTAGAAATGGGTTTTGGATTGTTTAAGAAATGGGTTGGGGGATATGGGTTATTGGGTTAGATTAGGAAATGGGTATGAGTTTAAATAGGGAATTGGGTTTAAATAAATAAAATAACAATTAAAATTATTGTCTCTAATAAAATACAATTTGCATTACAAAATATAATTTATACAATTAGTCTATAAAAATGAATTTTTAATAACTAGCCAAAAAATATTAATAATAATAATAATAATTTGCGAAAATTTTAAATACAGAAAATATCAAAAAATACCTTTCTGGAAAAACAGGGGTTACATTCTCGGTATTTTTGAGTAAGACCGATAGGAGGCCAAGCTAAGTCTAGGTAGTATTACTTATTTATGTTTAAACTTAAGGATTAGACACTAAGTGGAGATGTAATAAAACTTGGGCAAACGTAAGAGGGTTACCTCTATATAGTCTGACGGTGGACTCCAGGACTGTAGACCTAGTTTGAAGGTGGAGTCCGGGACTGTGGTTGCATGCAATGAAAATGAGCCTTAATTAAATCCGGGCTATAATTGATTTGACGGTGGACTCCAGGATCATGAATAGTCGGACGGATGAGAGGTCGTTCTCCAGTGTATATGCTTATACCGTGGCTAGAGGGATACTTGCGGGATGTTCGCACGACGAGGATTTCCGTATAAGCTTGATGGTGGACTCCAGTGTTGGAATATGTACAAGTGGAATGTCTAAAACTTGATTTGTTACTGAGTAGTTTTTCTTGGCAAGGGATCTAATCCTATAATGTGGAGTACGTTGGTGCTTGCCCTCAGACCTATGTAGGATGGGGTGAATAGAATCCGAACAAGTATGCATTAATGTCATTGTAGTATAACATATGCATTAGGCATTAAGTTATATCATACACTGACATATTTAGGATAGTCACTCTTTACACTTTTGTATGCATTCAAATTTGTGTTTGTTAAAAAGATTTCGTTATAATACAGCATAGAGAATATCGCTATTTATAAAATTGCGTCGGTTTTAACCAACTGACTTGCCCAGAGATTCTCAGTGCAGGGCTTGATTGGATTGGCAGGGGCTTAAAGACGATTGATGATTATATTCAGATTAAAGCTGTTGATGTTAAAGTTGAATTTGTATTTCATGTTGTATCTTATTCTAACTTCCGTTGTGTAATTCTAAAACAAACCATGTGTAAAAAGAAAAGTTTTAATTTCCTTGTAAAATTGTATGAAATGAAGTATAAGATCCTGTTGTACTACGAATTACATGTAAATGGAATTCGGGGTGTTACACAAAGCAAGACAATCGTCTTCTCATTATTATTTCATTTAAGAAAATTGCATCGTTACACAGGAAGACTTTATTACATTGTTCTGACTCGGCCTAGGGCTCCTGTGTTGGAGCTGCAGCATTGATATAGACAAGTTCAAGGCCAGCCAATCAAGTTGGCACCTTCGCCAGATCGCCCGGTGTCGCCAAGGTAGACCCACCGGTGACCGAGCTCTGCGCATCGTAGGGCCTCCCCGGCCCAATCCTCGGGGTCTGCAACGATGCACCGGTAGAAGGACGAGAGGAGACGGACCGATCCCCGACATCTCGAGCATTATCTCATACCGCTGCACCTCCATGTCCTTCTCCACAATAACCTCGCGAAGAAAGGATTCGGACGATGGTTGTCGAGCGGAAGTAAGGGCCATCATAAATTGGACTCCCATACTGCCCAAGTAACGGTTGGCTATCAGCTTCTTGAATCGCACTAGTTCTAGGCTAAGTCCCTTTGACTTGTCCATAAAGTATTAGACAACAGCGTCTCGGTTGCGAGTCTCCTTACGGCATCGAGTCAGAGCAAATTCTAGGGCGGAGATCTTACCCCTCACCCGGCTCAACTCCGCACCACCGAGGTCTACCCACAGGGTCACGTCTATCTAGAAAAAAAATAGATAAATCACTTCGAGCCGTTGCACTTGGCTAAAAATCAAACCCAAATCCAAAATCCAAAAATCATTCAAGTCAAGGGGGTTCGGCCAAAACTCTTTTCATTGGTAAAAGAAATGAGTTTACAAAAATGCGGTGGCCAGTCCGCGCACGACAGTTACAAAAATAAGAATAGAAAAAGAACAAATAAAATGACGAGGACTACTGCTGTCTCATCTCTTCCTCGGCCAGCGGCTCCTGGTTGGGGTCAGCCCCCACAGCATCGAGGTTGGGGTCGACTCGCGCAGCATCATCATCATCACCACCCCCAGGAGTTAAGGGAAGTTCAGGCACCTCCAGGTCGTAATGGAAGCCGCTAAGTCCAACTCCGGGTGGAAGTGCTTGAAATGCCACATCGCCAGGGTGTAGACTTCGTCCTAGGCCTCGATGACCTTGTCCATCCGGGCATGCTTCATCTTCTTCTCCCGTCGGTCGACATCTTCCTTCAGCTCGACCACCTACTTCATATGGGCATCGTTCTGGTTCGCCAGCTCGGTCTGCAGTGCCTGGATTTGGCCATCGAGCGCCGTATTTGCTAGCTTGAGATCTTTCATCTTTCGCTTGTAGTGCTGGGAGTTCCTCATCTCATTCTTCATCTCCCGCTGCTGTAGCTTCATGAGCTGGGCACCCTCCATGCAGGCCTATAACCGAAGGGAGCCAACTTAGAAGATTTGCACGAGTTTATGACACAATCAACAAACTACAAAAGAATCGTTACCCACGAATTTACCTACACGCTCGCCATAGCGCACTTCATGTAGCTGCACTCGAGTATGTCGCACTCCCGGGCCTTCCGGTCACGAGGTGGAGCTAGCTTCTCCACCATCTCGATGGCCACAGATCCATCCAACACGGTGTCCCCAACCTTAATGTCCCAGTCCGGGGTCCATGGTCAAAGCCCCGCCTCACCTACGATCTTCTCGACCGACGGAGTGACGGGTGGGATTCCGCCCCTCACCACTTCTGTGACCCTCTGGCTGTTGGAGCTGAGGCCCGGTTTGGTGGACTTGTGTTTTTTCCGCGTCGATTAGGGGGATCCTCCACAACCGCCTCGAAAGCGACTCTGTCGCGCTTCCCGTGCTTGGCCATATGGGCCGATCAGCCTTATGGCCTTCTTCTTCGTCATCACCCTCCTCTCTTTGATCTCCGAGTTGTCCATATTTGCAGAAATAAGATTCTCATAAGACGAGGGAAAAGACTTGAAAGAAAATTAGACAAAAAACATACTGCTAGGAGTGGGGCTCAGTCCGATTCGAGCCAAGTGCCTCTCCGTCACGTTCGGCTAACCAATGTTGTTTTCCGAACATATCTTCTCGACATCTGCCCATTCCTCGGCCGTCAAATCAGACTTGCAGGGACCCTTCAAATTGGGCTTGTAGAACCTCCAAGCCGTGGGTATCACCCATGGGGTCAGGCTCCGAACGACGAAGTATTTCTCCTTCCACCAGGGTGCCCCTGTACAACCCTTCTCCCTCAGCGTGGCGAGATATAGTAGACCCCTTCGAACTCGCCGGGCGAGCTAAGTCCAAGGATTGCTCGGAAGTACTTCAGCTTCGGCCGAACCCCCTGCTCCTCGCAAAGGAGCATAAAGCACACAAGCTACTTCTAAGAATTGGGCCCGTACTGCATCGGGCTTAGCAATGCCTAATTCAGGACCTCTGTGATTAATGGGTGGAGCGGCAATCGCAAACCCGAGTAGAAGGCATCAACCGGGAACATACAGAAGCCGGGCGCCAACTTATTCGTAGGGAGAACCCCGGGGCGGGGGATTAGCAACTCATACTCCTGACTAATGAAGTAACTAGCCCGGATCATGGGGAGGTCGTCCGCAGTTACGAAAGTCGGCATCTTGTCCATAGATATCTTTTGCCTAGCGAGTGAGGAAGCCTCCACCTCATCATCATCAACTCTGCCTTTATACCAGACCAACTCCTCAATGTCCTCTGGATACCTTCGGATAGTGCACGGCCGAACTTCGAATGGAACCTCAAGGTCAACTATAGGAGCCGTCTCATTTGGGCTGTTTGGCATAATCCATCACGTTTTCCTCCGTTGGAATCGATGCCTCGAGGGAGAGGGCGTCGCCAAAGGGCCCAAATCGTCATCCTGTGATGAAGTATCATCTCTTCATTCCTTGCCCCCCTCGACCACTACAACCTCCGGTTCATCCCTCTCACTGACTTCAATCTCTTCGCCACCTTCTACCATGGGCACGCCCCCTTCTGAGTCACTTGACTGTCCAACAAAGGGCCTCCTGCTGCGTAGCGGTGCCACGTCATAAACCTTTTTCTCAGACACCCATGACGTTGAATCGGAGGCAAGGGGGCCTTCATCTGGACCAGAGGTGGTGGCAGACGAACCAGACCGAGCCCTTGACATAATTGAAAGAAAATTAACCTGATTCGAAGTACTGGGGGATGCCGGAAAACTCGCTGTCGATGACTGAAATACACTACGAGAGAAAAAGTTGAGAGCTTGGAGTGTAACATCCTGAATTTTCATAAATATAATTTTTTTTTATCAATTTCATGTGTTTCGCACGTGCAAATTAATGTGTGCATTTGGCACTAATTTTTTTTATTTTTTTTGTTTTGAACAAACATTTTCATTTCTGTTTTTAAAAGCCTCTTATTAATTCCTAGGCCTAATAACTTATCTAGCCCACCCAAAATAAAATAAATTAATTAATTAAAGCCCATAGATTTTAGCCCATCCTAATTAGCCCACTAATTAATTCTATTATTAATTAAAATAACTTGTATGGTAGACTTGTTTTGTAACCAATTAGTGTAACAAATAAATAACAAACTTAACTAGGTGTGCATGTGGAGGCACGTGCATTGCACATGCATGTGCAATGAGAACAAGAGGGAGGCCGGCCAATTCATGAGTGGGGGGATGGAGAGAGTGGAGAGTTGGTTGCTCACTAGTGGGTAGTCCTTCTAACTCCCAAGTGCATCTTAGCCCTTCATCCAAACACATCTCAACCCTTCACTTGTTCATGAGTTGTGTATAAATACCCCCCCTGCCATTCTTTATCATTTGCACTTAGAAATTTTTAAAAAGAAAGAGAAAGAGAAGGCATTGTGACAAAAAGATTGAGTGTGAAGAAATTGTGTGAGAGTAAGAAAGAGCGTGTGTGTTCTCTTCATTGGAGGCCGCCTAAAGAGAGGAGAAGTCCCGGGTTTTTGGTACAAGGAGGAAGCTCGGTTTGCACAAGCTAGGAGGAGAAGGCTAGGATCAAGGAGAAGGGAAGGCAATCGTGTTTTCAAGGAGTTTTCTTTAGAAATTTTCATTGTTCTTCAAAGAGGTGGGCAATTTCTCTACTTCTAATGTAGATATCATGTTAATAGGTTAATTTTATGAATATGCTAGAATAAATAGCAAAATTTGCCATATAATTGCTTAAAAAGGCTAGTAAAGAAAAAGAGAAAACTCTTGATTGTCAACATGAGAAAACTAGTAACATGGATTGAAATTAGTGAATTAAAATTTATCAGGATACCTTATTAATATATTTCATGCTAGAATATTTAATTTGATGAACCATGCTAGTATAAAAATTGTGCCTGTGAATGACTTGTGTAAAGCAGTGTGTAGAATGTAGAATTAGTCTTGTAAAGGATAAAATTAATTTAAGAGAATTAATTATGTTAAAGAATGAAATTGTACAAAAACTATGTGAATAAATGTGAGAAACAAGTAGATAAAAGATTGATCAAGAAAAGAAACTCCAGTGTCAATAAATATACTAATTTTTCATTCCTCAAAGGAAATAAAAGGAATAGTTTCTATTATGTTGTTGAAAATTAAAATTTCATAAGTTTAAATAAATATACTATACTGTATTTCGAAAGAACACATTCTGGAAAAGATTTAGATTTTGAGTAAGTACAAATTAATTGAGAAATCGAGTTTATTAAAGGAAGAGTTAGAAAGAGATTAGTGGAATAAAGCAATTTTAACTCTGGGTTATAACAGAAAATGGAATTTGGCATACTGATTTAGAGTGTTGGTTTATAGCACTGTGAACAGTACTAGAAGTCCCGGGTTCGAGTCTTGGAAGACTCTGTTTTTATTGAAATTCAATTTTTACTCAAGTGACTGGGGATCAGTATATGGACTTTCGAGTTCATCTTATATCGCCAACCGCTATTGGGCTTTCTGGTCTTCGGGTGCGCTTTGGGTCTGTTACTGTAGTAGGGCGGAGATCGGGGGTTCAAATCCTAGCGCTTGACTTTTAAATGAATTTCAATTTTTTTTAGTATTTCTTGAGTTTTAAAGAGTATAAAAATTGGGAAAAAATTCTAATATTCTTCTAAAATTGTTTAGACTTCATAAAAATTATTTCTACAATATTTTGACATATTTTAATGAGAATTGGAAGTGATTTTTGGGATGAAGAACTTGATAATTTTCTTAGAATGTGGACTTTGAATAGTTAAAGAAAAGGAAAATTTTGAATGTAAAGAATTTTGTGTAGAGATTCAATATTGAGATTTTCGACATGAACAATTTGAGTAAATTAACAAATAAAATTTGATGTTTAATATATGCAAGTGTGCATGGAAAAATGAAATAAGAAGATCATGATGAAATATGGAAATTTGTGAGTATGAACACTCAATTTTTGATGAACATGGAAAGAGGTTAAAATCTAGAGTCTAGCTAAGTCCTTACACCAGCGTGAATGAATTTGGAAGAGAAATGTTGTAATAAAAGACAAAGATTGGGTGATGGTTATCAGTTGATGTTTAAGACCGGTGTGGAGGAAATTCTAACTCTAGGGTGTTAATTTATTCATGATTCAATTATCTGAGGACAACACAATAGTGAAGATGTGATGAAAGTAAGAGAAAAACACAAGTATGAGGGCCTCGAATTCACGGTGTGAGTTTTCACAAGCTGTCTACATGATGTGTCATGTCATGACGTGAATTCATCTCCCAAATTATCGGGATCATGGCGAAGCTTGTGGGGTGCTTGGTGACTACGTAGTGCCATTATCCCATGACGGAGGCAAATTGTCCATAGGCTGTCTACATGATGCATCATGTCATCACGTAGGATTCCCCTCCAGGCTGTCTGAACAAGGACTCGTAACTCATAAAACATCTAGGATACTTACCATAGTTACCGTAGTAGTTAAACTCATAACTAGGGATTTAACCCTACAAGATGAAGAACGGTTAAGGGCTTGCCCTCGGATTTATGTAGAATGGGATGCATAATTTTGAACAAGTGTGCATTAGTGTCATGAAATAAGAAATAACTGCATTAAGACTAAGTGCATAGTCACACACGACATCAATAAGATAGTCCCCCTTAGCTTTATTTGTGATCAAGTGTGTGCTTTCCAAGTAAGAGAAATTGATGTATTTTATCATAACGTCAGTTGTATGCAATTGACGTGCCTACAGTTTCTATGCAAGATAAAATGAATGAAAGGACTAAAGAAGGAATGCTGCTTAAAGAAATGTTTCAATTGTTATTTTAATTACGTATCATGTTGTAATTTATTTTCGCTGCGTTGATGTAAACATTGTTGTATAAAAAAAATTAATTTCCAGTAAAATTGTACGAAGTGAAGTGTAAAGATCCTGTGGAACTTCGAATTCAGGCTTATTTGGAATTTGGGGTGTTACAGAGTGGTATCAGAGCCATGCTTCTAAGTAGTACAAATTTATAAGGAACGACACCCTAGAGTGGACATTAGAGTGTGAGTTAGATATAAAGATTTAAATGTAAGCTGCTTACATTTGTGTTGCTCTATGATTGCTCAGAGCTCGATGTTCGGCATGGACTTCGTGCACCAACGTAGCTTCTCTCATGAATTGCCTCACTCGAGACACTCGGAGCCGACCCTCAAAGCTCGAGACTCGGCATGGACTTCGAGCACCAATGTAGCTTCTCTCATGAATTGCTTTATTCGAGACGCTCAGAGCCGACCCTCTGAGCTTGACACTCGGCATGGACTTTGAGCACCAACATGTCTTCTCTCATGAATTGCCTCACTCGATCGCTCAGAGCCGACCCTCAGAGCTCGATACTCAGCATGGACTTCGAGCACCAACGTGGCTTCTCTCATGAATTGCCTCACTTGAGGCGCTCGGAGCCAACCCTTAAAGCTCGACGCTCGGCATGGACTTCGAGCACCAACGTAGCTTCTCTCATGAATTGCATCACTCGAGGCACTCTGAGCCAACCCTCAGAGCTCGACGCTCGGCATGGACTTCGAGCACCAACGTAGCTTCTCTCATGAATTGCCTCACTCGAAGCGCTCGGGGCCGACTCTCGGAGCTCGACGCTCAGCATGGACTTCGAGCACCAACGTAGCTTCTCTCATGAATGGCCTCACTCGAGATGCTCGGAGCCGACCATCAGAGCTCGACGCTCGGCCTAGACTTTGAGCACCAACGTAGCTTCTCTCATCGATTGCCTCCCTCGAGACGCTTGGAGCCGACCCTCAAATCTCAATGCTCGGCAAGGACTTTGAGCACCAACGTGGCTTCTCAGTAAATGCCTCGTTCGAAGTGAGCCGACCCTCAGAACTCGATGCTCGGCATGGAAGTCAACCACCAACGTAGCTTCTCTCTTGAACTGCCTCGCTTGAGACGCTCCGAGCTGACCCTCAGAGCTCGACGCTCGGCATGGACTTCGAGCAACAAAGTAGCTTCTCTCATGAATTACCTCACTCGAGGTGCTTAGAGCCGACCATCAGAGCTCGATGCTCGGCATGGACCACGAGCACCAACGTAGCTTTTCTCATGAATTGCCTCACTCGAGATGCTCGGAGCCGACCCTCAGAGCTCGAGACTCGACATGGACTTCGAGCACGAATGTAGCTTCTCTCATGAATTGCCTCACTCGAGACGCTCGGAGCCGACCCTCAGAGCTCGACGCTCGACATGGACTTCGAGCACCAACGTGGCTTCTCAGTAAATGCCTCGTTTGAGGAGCTCGACACGACCCTCAGAGCTCGGAGCTCGACATGGACCTCGAGCCTCCACACAGCTCCTCTCGGATGCCTCGTTCAAAGTGCTCGGTGCCATTCATCCGGGTGCCACGCTCGGCACCGACCCTCCAGGTTCGACCTGGCACCGACACATCGAGCCCAGCCCCTGGCACGGACTATATAGTGATCAACTCGTTGCCAACTCCAGTCTCTCCTCGGGGATTCAACAACTAATCTTCGCCAAATACGCAACTCTGCTTTTCCCACAGAGACAAACTACTCCTCCACGGCTGGTTTACACATCCCTCCAGAAGTGGGGGGCTTATGATGTGGTATAGATGACGTGGCCTAATCAAGGTCATCAGATCTCCTCAGATTTTGCTCATCCTAGATCATCAAGTCAACAAAGTCCAACGGGCTTCTGCCATCTCAGGCCCACTGGCAAACGGGTCCGACCCGGCTCATTACGGTCCCAGACCTGTTTACCCCTGTCTATAAATACCAGACCCCATCCACACTGCATAGGTAATCAACTTTTCCCCATCTGAACCCTAGTTACTGTTGCTATTCCAGTGACTGACTAGATCGTCAGAGGGCCTGTCGCCGGGATCTCTCCTAGTGTTTCTAGGCATTGTGCAGGTATCAGGATCCGAGCCAAGCCACTAAGATCCGAGCCGAGCCACCAAGATCCGAGCTGAGCACCCGGCCTCTAACTCTCTTGTGCTACTCTCGAGCCGAACGTACAGATCAAGGATCAGATCAATGCCAATGCCATCCCTTCGGCTTCACAAATTACAAGAACTCACACATGTTGCCCCCACACCCAAAAATAAGAAGCATCAAGTATGAATTTTGAAGCTCTCATGGGTAAAGCGATCATTTCACCAATAAACGGGTCGATTAATAAAAATTGGGCCTCTTTCAAGTCAACAATCCAAAAACGGATCTGTCATACTGAAATATCATAACAGTCCTAGAAAAATGGGTCAAGATCATTTAAATACGATTTAAACCCCTAATTATCCATAAAGGTACGGTTCAAATGCCATATCTCTTATCTTGAAGGGAGTTTAAACTCTCCTCAACCACCCTTATCTCTTCATGAAGAAGAGATAACAAGTTTAATCCGAAACACCACGAAGTAGAGATAAATCATTATCTCGAAACTGTCCCAAGGCAACTATAAATACCTCCTACCCCCACCAGAAATAGGCAATCAATATTTTCTCCTCCAAAGCCTTTTCAAAGTCTTTTTGATTTCTGACTTGAGCGTCGGAGGGTCTGTCGTCGGGATCAACCTTGGTGACTCAGACTTTTTGCAGGTTAGCGAAGGCGATCGTCACCATAGGAATCAAATCCTACAACATAGACGAGTCGGATCGTTAAGTCAATCGCAGTCAAAGGCAGTCAATACCATTGAAATTCTTAAGATCAAGTTCTTGATTGTTCCTCCAAAGAGTCCACATCACCTGGTTGCTCCCATACCAAAAAAAGAAGTAGCAAGTTGACGCCGTCTGTGGGAAGAACAAAGAAAATTCGACCAAACTTCATTGGTAAAAATAAGTTTCCAACATGCCTCCTAAAGGAAAAGGGAAGGCGGTCACCTCAGGCCGTTGAGCCAACCCTCTTCCCCCACCTCCTCCTCTAGAGGACCTTCCTTCCGCCTTTTAACAAATACAACCACAGCAAGGAGAACCCCTCCTTCAACACGTCCAGCCTCCACTCGGAGAAGCTGCACTAGGGGGCTTTCGGCGGAGCGGTCTTGAACCAACCAAGGCCCTTTGTTGAAAACAGATGATCAGTTTACACCTCTACCCCTTCCACACTCCCTCAGCTAAAACCCAACCTTCATCAGGTCATTGCCATTCGCCAGTAAGGGTCTGACCTCCGAACCCATCTCAATGAAAGGAGATTTCTTGAAAGAACCCTCCCATCTGGAGCAGCGGAGGGGGGGGGGGGAGATCCCCTCCCCTAGGGGGTGTAGGGATCGTCGTTCCATAAGGGACTGTAGGAGAAATCCCCCTCGAGAGGTAAGACATCCGACTCCAACCTATAGGATATCACCTGGCACGAGAAGGGATGAGGAAGTGCCCATCACTAGAGCCGAGCTCCGAGAGCTCAAAGACGAAATCTGTCATGTCCTCTGTATAATTCCTCCACAGATCTGGCAATCCAATCCTCACCGCTCTACTCCTCCACGATGCAAAGAGTCTCACGGGTCCACCAGATTTGACCAGCTGGAGAATGCAGTCCTGCGGCATCTCCGAAAAATGGAGGACCACCTAGAATCACTGAAGAAGGAAGAAGCAAAACAAGAGGGGAGATACTGACAAATTAGACCTTCATTCTCCAAGAAGATTATAGAGACTCACGTCCCTATTAACTTCAAGGTCTCGACGTTTGAGTCGTATAACGGGGAGACCGACCCAGTAGACCACATCAAGAGTTTTAAAACTCTCATGATGATCCATCAAGCATCTGACTCCCTCCTGTGCAAGACTTTCCCGGCCACCTTGAAGGGCTTTGCATGAGAATGGTTCTCTCGCCTCTCTCCGGGCTCCATATTTTTCTTCGACCAGCTTGAGGAGCTCATCCTCACACACTTCATCACCAGCTGCAAGTTGGAAAAGACCAGTGCTTCCTTGTTATATCTCAAGCAAAGGGGCATGGAGTCCCTCAAGAGCTATGTCCAACGCTTCACGATTGATTCTAGATCAATCCCTTCACTCGATTCCGCAGTGGCAACGACCACGTTCAGATATAATGTCAAGCATGACGACCTCAAAGCTTCCCTCGTCAAGAAACCTCCCCGGGGCTTCTCTGACCTCCTTCAATGAGTCGAGAAGTATATCCGAGTTGAAGATGTGATCCGCCCCAAAGAGCAGAAGGTGCCTTTGTCCGGGAACAAATGGAAAGGCACTAACGAAGATGAACCTTGAAAACCCGAGAAGGCTGCCACGGGTCAGCGACACCTGCCTCCCATGCCTCGTTTTTAGATGTACTCCACACTAAATGCAAGCATATCTACCATCCTTATGGAGGTCAAAAAGGATGTGATCCTTCGATCTCCCCCCAAGATGAATGCCCTGAGAAAGCGACGGGATAAAACCAAGAGGTGTGCCTTCCACAAAGATCATGGTCACCTTACAGATGATTGCCGAACCCTTAAGGATGAGGTAGACGCATTGCTCCGACGAGGATACTGACAAAATTTTCTCATACAAATGACACTAAACCTCCTCCTCCAAGGGGAGCCAACAAGCGAGTGGAGAGGCCAACTTAGTCCCAGGGATCAGGGCGGATGAAAATATTTCATGCTATCCACGGAGGACACATGGGGGGAGCCTCCAGCTCGTCAAGAAAAGCTCTTGTTCGTGAGGTAAATTTAGTACACAACATCCCACCTCCAAAAAGCCCAGGAGCTAGTATCACTTTCTCAAATCAACACCTGCAAGGTGTCCGAACACCATACTACGATGCACTCGTGATCAGTGTGTATGGCAAACCATGAAGTGCGCTAGGTTCTAGTCGATAACGGCAGTTCAGTCAACATCCTCTTCCTGAACATGTTTGAAGCCCTCAAGCTTAAGCGAGATTGGCTCAAACCTATCGGGTACACCCTCCATGGATTCTCTGGGGCCCCCGTGATGATCGAAGGAATTGTAACCCTTGATGTAACTTTAGGGAAGACTCCGACTACTCGCACAAAAACACTGGACTTTATGGTGGTCGATATGAAGTCCTCCTACAATGCTATATTCGGCCGCCCAGGGTTAGCCGCCCTCCAAGCAGTCACCTTAGCATACTACATAAAAATGAAGTTCCTACAGTCGCCGGAGTAGGGGATGCCAAGGGGAGTCAGGAAGCTGCTCGGGCATTCTACACTGCTACAATGTGGGGCTTGGTCCTTCTCCTCGATGCCCTTGAACTCCCCCTTGATATGGGACAAGCCAACTCTGAACCCGTGAATGAAATATCGGAAATTCCTTTCTCCGAAGAGGATAAGGTTAAGTGTTTCCAGATGAGCAAAGTACTCCCATGCCAACTCAATGAGCAATTCATCACCTGCAACAGGGAGAATCAGGACATGTTTGCTTGGACAGCCGAAGATATGCCAGGCATTGCCAAAAACTTACTTATGCACCGCTTAAGTGTGAATCCGGAAGCCAAACTTGTCCAGGAGAAGAACCGCAAATTTTCTCCTGAAAGTCACAAGTCATCAAAGAAGAGGTTGAGAAGCTCCTAGCAGCCTGATTCATCTAGGAAATTAATTACCCCCAGTGGCTAGCAAGCATTGTAATGGTCAAGAAGGTCAATGACAAGTGGAGAATCTACATAAACTTCACCGACCTCAACAAGGCATGTCCGAAGGATTCCTTCCCTTTGGTGAGCATAGATTCTTGATAGATGCCACCTCACGCCATGAGTTATTAAGCTTTATGGATGCTTTTCGGGATATAACCAGATCCGAATGTTCTCGCCAAATATCCTAAAGATGTCCTTCATCACCAATCAGGGGCTCTATTGCTATCGGGTAATGCCATTCAGGCAGAAGAATGTCGGGGTCACATATCAACATTTGGTGAACCAAGTCTTTAAAGAAGGATCGGCCAAAACATGGAAGTGTACATAGATGATATGCTTGTGAAGAGTTTCAGGAAAGAGGACCGTATGGCCGACCTCTGAGAAGCGTTCAATGTACTCTGGATCAACAACATGAGGCTGAACCCCTCGAAGCTTGCCTTTGGGATTGCCTTGGGGATGTTCTTGAGATTTATTGTGTGTTAGAGAGGAATTGAAGCCAATCCTGAGAAGATCAAAGCCATCATCGACATGTCTCTCCCAGCCACAATCAAAGAAGTTCAAAAACTTACAGGCTGCCTCATCGACATCGGGCGCTTCCTATACAAGTCAGGGAAAAAATGCACTCCTTTCTTTAAAGTTCTTCGGGGAGCAAAGAATTTCGAGTGGAGGGAAGTGCAACAAGCAACTTTCGAAAGCCTCAAAGAACACCTCACCCATCCTCCCATCTTAGGCAAGCCTACTCTTGGGAAAACCTTTTTCCTCTACTTGCCCCCCTCAGATCAAACCCTTAGCGTTGTGTTAGTAAGAGAAGAAGATTGGTTACATAAGTCGATCTAATGTATGATCAAGGTACTCCATGATGCTGAACTCCGTACTCAAAGATGGAGAAGATGGCATATGCCCTAGTGATGACTGCCTGAAAGCTCAGACCGTACTTTCAAGCACATTCCATATGGGTCCTTACCGATTGGCCGCTCAAGCAAGTCCTCCACTAAACCGAAAGTTTGGGGAGACTTATGAAGTGGTCAATTGAATTGATCCAACATGACATCACCTACTATCCCAGAACTGCAATTAAGGCCCAAGCTTTAGCCAAATTCATCATTGAGAGTACAATCCCTGATCCTACCCAGGAAGGAGACAACCCCCCATTGTGGAGCGTGTATGAGGACAAGTCCTCTTGCATTTAAGGGAGCGGAGCTGAGGTTATCTTGATTGGTCCTGATGAGTTTATCCTGCAATACTCGCTACGTCTTAGTTTTCCTACTTCTAATAATGAGGCCTAATACGAAGCCCTAATTACCGACCTCCTTCTAGCAAAGAAGGCAGGGGCGCAAAGAGTCTGTAATGCCCGATAATTTTTAATATCATATTTTGAATTAATAAATAATTTTTAAATCAATTTATTTAATTATTTTGAATTGTTTTAAAATTGACATTTTTCACACGTGCAAAACACGTGTAAATTTGTTCAAAGTGTGAATTTAGAATTGTGAGTTGATGAACAACTTCTATTATTTGTTATTGGGTATATTTGAATTTTTGAGTTTTTTCTGAATAAAGAAAACAACTTTTGTAAATTTTGAAAGAAAGGGTTTTTTTTTGTAAAAAGTCGTTTAGGAGTGAAAACTGAATTTAAAAATTGTTTGGATGCATTTAGGGCTGGCTATTCAGTAGAAGGCTCTAAGAAATTAGATTGTTTCCATGTTTGATTGATTTTATTGATTTAATTGAATAAATATGTAATTACGCAATTTTGAGATTGTTGGGGACTTTATTGAAAATATTCTTCCTAGAGAATAAAATTCAGAAAATTTATCTGGAAAATCTAATCTTTATTGGTATATAATAATTCTAATTTTTCTGGATTTTACGGATATTTTATGGCTCATTTGCAAATATTACAAAGAGGACTTTTGTGCAAAATTGCCACTTGGAGTAAAAACTCCAGATTTCAAATTTTGGGCTGCATATGTTGGTCGGCCAGATCTGAAGATGTGAAGGGATTTAATTTTACTTTATTTTAAATTAATTTTCTTAACTGATAATTAGAAGGGATCCATATATGTAAATAAATAATCTTCTTGGGAGGTAATTTTGTAAACTTTTGTGGAACCCTAGAAGGCCAATCCAGGCCTATAATAAGGGCAGCAGCCGTCTACCTTTTTGTGAACCCAAAAACTTTATTTTTCATTATTTTTTTGGAGTTGGATCTTGGATTTTCGCAAGAAGGAGAAGAAGGCTTTTCTTTATTACTACTATTGTTCTTTAATTTGATCTTCCTTGAGGTGAGTGATACTTCACGTCTCTTGATGTGTTTTACTTATGTTACCACGATGAATACTAGTAGAGATCATGCTATGGCTTGTTGTGAATTTGTAGATCTATGTTTTGATAGTTTAATCATGATGGTTGCTATGCATGATGAATGAACTTCTAGATGTTTACATGAACTAAAGATGTAATTTTTATGGGAGATGATCATGGATGTTAAATATTGATGATGGATGAAAATCCTAATTTGGGATCTATAGATTTAACTGTAGATGGTAAAAGTATGTAGAGATAATTAAAACTTGTTGTATGCTTCTAAATTCATGCTTGATTGATTATAAAGTTAAGATATTTCCATGTTATTTGTTGTTTTTAATTATCAATAATTGAAACTTAATATTGGGGTTTGAATAATTTTTGTAAGGATCGAAAGTAATTTATTTCGAATAAAGTGGTTTATGTATGAAAGATTGATAATTTGCATAAAGAAATAAACCTAATGAGAATATAGGTGATTGTAGTGGTTGAATCTTGATGGTTAATTCAATGGTATGTTTAAAAAGATTAAAAGATGAATTTTTATGTTTAATTCGCTGTTTTGAAGCAAATAAAATTCTTGATGATGAACCCTAATTATTTGGGCATGCAAAGAGTATATGTATCACGCCCCGCTTCCCAAAAGAGAATACGGAATACGGATACGCGACAAAAGCCCAGCAAATAATTTTCATCATCCATAAGCTGTTCATGAATCTTTACAACATCTCATGAAATAATCAAAGTCGGAAGCAAAAGTATCAACCAACATGCACATATGAACCAAAATACCAACAAGAATACTTGAAACCAAATATATTAATCTCAAATAGTCATGATATGAATAAGTCAACAAAATCCTGGGTCACATTGCCCAAATACAAGAATAAATCCAAGTATCAAAATACAATATTGTTCAAGCAACTACAGAAATAATAATAACAAGATCCAGCACTAATACTTCATGTCACCAATACCATCTAGAACCTGTTCTCTAAAATCTGCAATTTAATAATTGCATGGAAAGGAAAAGAGAAAACAAGGTACCCGTCAATTGGAAGTTACGAACCGCTTGTAATGCAGGATACAAGTACATGGGGGAAAAGCTAACTAGCAACATGGTATAAACATGATATCAAACTAGAATACTAGCATGGAAAGATAAACAAGTTAAAGTGGCATGAATCAAGTGTCAAGTAAACAAGTATCATGCAAACAAGCATCAAGTGTCAAGTATCATGTAAACAAGTTTCAAGTATTAAGTGTTATGTGTCACGAAATCAAGTAACAAGTGTCAAGTAGTCAAGTACAAGTTTCAAGTATCATGTTCAAGAATCAAGTCTCATATATCATGTAATCAAGTATCAAGTAAGAATGTATCATGTTCAAGTGTCATGTATGAAGTCTTGTAGTTATTACTATCTAGGTAACACTTCATGTGTCATACTTTTATCACATGGTTGTTACAGTCAATGCGATTTCATTTTAGATTTCATAGTGGACCATATAGGATAGTGTACTCAGGGACAAGCCTCAAGAATCAAGTATCAAGTATCAAGTATCAAGCCTCAAGTATCAAGTAAACAAGCCTCAAGAGTGAAGTATCAAGCCTCAAATATCAAGTATCAAGCCAAGTGAAATATCAAGCCTTAAGTAGTGAAATATCAAGCCTCAAGTAACAAGTATCAAGCCAAGTCTCAAGTATCAATCCAAGTATCACATAGAATAAATAGATTCTCTTCCGAGTACACGTTTCTGAATTATCCACTATTAGATCTGTCCCTTTGAAACCCCGGCTTGGTTAATTTTATTATTAATATCAAATAAGCAAGTACGTGTCACGAAACAAGCAAGTATATCATGGTATGATCATGTAACAAGTTCAAGTTGCAAGATAAATATGTACAAGTGCAAGATAACTCACAAAAGAATAAAATAACCAAATCTCAAGTTCAGGACAGCAAGACCATACTGTAGTAAAACTGAAATTTCCAGTGTTACAAACTTGCAAATTTGAATCCGTCAAAACGTTTAGAAAATAGACTCCCAACCGAATCCAGCGAGTATAAATAAGTCATAAAGTATTTCACAAAGTCAAGTCTCAAAACTAATTTGGATCCAGAAAACATGTTCAGCCGAAATCAGAAAATCGTGTTCACAGTCAGGAAAACAGCATCAAAACATCTAAAATAAATCCAGGAAAAATCTGGGGTATTTTCCTATCTGTCTAGTATCAAAATATAAAGTTTCATAATTTTTCAGTAAGATTAGTTTAGCCAATAAAAATCAGAAAACATCAAGAAACGGTAGTTTGGCAAATATGGATATCCCAACACAGCTGTACGAAAACTGTAATATCTCGCAAACCGTGAAACGAAATCCAAATCTGCCAAAGGGAGAAGAAAATAGAAAAAATAAGATAACTTTCATATTTCACAAACTTTTTTCATAGAGTGAAAGGAATCAGGGTGAAAATACGAGTCTTTACAGAACAGCGAGCAAAATATAGCAAGTACAGTCTTTATAAACAAGCATGAAATGGCATATAAAACTCTTCAATAAAATCAGCCAAAATTCTGGATAATCCCTAGATAAGTATAGAAAAACTGACCAAAGTTTTGGATCAAAATAATATATGTAGCACCAGTATAAAAATAATTTAGTCATCAAAATCATTGAGAAACAAAATTTGGAAATGATCTACACCTCTGTAGTAAAACAGTCATATATCACACATACGAAAACGAAATCGAGCAAGGTCAAAGAGGTTGGAAAGAAGACGAATTCCTCTAAAACTCATGTTTTATACTAAAATTAAGATTTTGACCTTAATATGATCTAAATTACTGATTAAGATAGAATATCGGTAAACTACAGAATTTTCTAAAAACAAAAATCAACATAGATCAAACGAAACTTGATCCAAATGCAACCAAACATGAAATCGAGTCTACCAAGTGTCCAAACATCATGAAATAGGGTAATTAACATATCCAAGTAAGTCTATCACATGTATCTCAACAATTACTCAAATTCTCACCAAAAAGTCCACATACATGATCAAATCAAGAACGGGCAAAATCTAAGTTGTTTCATGTCAATTTTGTGTCGTGAGTCAACTATGGTCAAATAGCACTATAGAGACAATATCAACAAGGGGTTTCACACACTGTCTCTAGAACCCAACTACACTACAAGCGGTATTTATGACTTGTATCATACAAAGAAAGTTGAGTACAAGTTACTTACTTTAACTGAAGACGAAGAATGATGAAAATCAAGAATAACGGGAATGGATCCCAACAACGAACAAAACCCACGAATGAAAATCCATGAACGAATGAATCCAAGCAAACTCGTGCAAAAACTCCACATGAACAAAACTCCACAAGAGAGAGATCAAGAGAGAGATCAAGAGAGAGAGAGAGATGGCAGGGTCGGCCTAGCGTCACTGGCTTGGTCGATGGCGGAAGGGGAGCAAGGGAGAGCGAGATGAGGGATGGATGGATGGATGGATGGATGGATGATCGGGTGGCGCCTAGGGGTTTGCGGCCTGGGGTGTTGGTCGACCGAAAGGGGAGCAGCCAAGGGATTAGGGCGTCGAAATTTGGGGTTGGGGTGTTCGGGGTTGGCTGTGCAGCGCAAGGGAATAAAGAGGGAGGCCGAGGGTGTGTGGAGTTAGGGTTAGGGTTTAGGTGAGGGCGAGAGAGAGTTATATATATATATGTATGTGGGAATTAGGGTTTAGTTAGCATAAGATGGGTTATTGGGTAATTGGGTTGTGGGTAATTTATGAGTAGCAATAGGATTAGTCTCAAGGGATTCAAATTATATAGGATATCAAATAGGATTGTGGATTTAATTTGGCTTTGGTAATCAATTAGGGATCAAACAATAGGATTGGGAATGGATGAGCAACCAATCACCACCACAAGCACCCAAACACAAAAATAAAGAGGACAAGAACCAAATAAAAGAAAAGAATAATAACCGGTGAAGAACGAAATAAAGAGACAACAAATCAAACACAAAGCGCTCAAAATGAAATAAAACGAATATATATTAAAAAAAACTACAATATACGGTTTAGAAAAATATAAGAGAGTACAATAACCAAGAAAGAGAAAAAATACATCAAAAATATGAAAAACGAAAAACGGGAGTTAAAAACGAAAAACGAGATTTACAATATGGAAAGAAATGTCGATAAAAATACATTCAAAAACATTGGGGGCTAGGGTTTGGAGGTTTGAACCCTAGGTTAGGGATGTGGGAGCTCAGGTGAACAGTAACCGCGGGTACTGTTTAACCAGCAGCTTGTAGGCTGCTATTTTTCGTGGTATATTCGGTCATTTCTTGGTGTTTTCGTGTGGTTTTCGAGCATGATTTTGTGTTTAATGTTTGGGAAACTCTAGTATACATATGAGTTTAAACTAATATTATATGAGTGGTTTGATCGACTATGGATGCGATTTCGAAGACATTGTACAGTCTAGACTACTGTCTGTTTCAGTTTGGAACGAGATTTCAACTTAATTGCTGATGATATTACCTAAAACTTATTAAATAGAAATTTTAGCTCACTTTGTCTAGTTTCCAGAACATCTGACGATCCTCAATCCGACTCTTAGATTGTAAAATATGCAATTTCTACTACTGTACTGTCGTAGTTTCAGATTTTTTAAAATAACGGTTAGTTTTCAGAATTTATTGAATATGAACCATTTAAATTAATTTATTTGAGTCTAAATTTTTATGGTGAATTCCTCGTTATGTGCTGAATTTAAATTTATTTTTCCAGAATTTAATATCGACTATAGAATGTACTGTTTTGAGGAACGAAATCATGTAACTTCCAGATTTTTGAATGAAAGATAGTTTTTAAAATTTATTCAATATCTACCCTTTAAACTAATTTATTTGAGCCCAGATTTTTATGGTGGATTCCTTGTTATGTGCTGAATTTAAGTGATTTTTTCCAGAATTTAATATTGATTTTAGAGTGTACTGTTTTCAGTAACAAAATCGTATAATTTTAGATTTTGTAAAAAATCTATATTTTCATAGATGAATTGTGCTTCCATATATATAAATGACTTCTCATGGAAATATTAGTTGATTAAATGGAAAGTGATTAATGAAGAGTATTTTTGTATAATAGAAACCAAGATGAGTTTGATTTGAGATTTAGGGTTATGATGTGGACCCTAGAAAGACTATTAATGATACCTTGGGTTGTGAGACTCTAGAGGTTGAGTGGGACCCTTGTATACCGGCAGATGAGATTTTTGTGGAAGTTGACCAGTTGGGGTCTTTGTTCTTGGTTTAGTTGTATTAAGTCTGGTTGGGTACATCAACTCTAGAGAGACTGTGTTCTAATTAATTAATTAATTAAACATAATAAACATAAGGACAGGCACTAGTGGAAATGTGATAGATCTTGGAAAACATAAGTATGAGCTCTGTTTTCAGTCGCACGGGTGTATTTTGGGACTGTGTATTTGTTGTGTCTCTCTAGTATGTTCGTGCGTCAGCAGGCCTATTCGCGGAATGTCTAGAAGTGAGACGGTTTTGGTATGTTCACGTGTCGATGGTCGGCATGCCTATTCACAGAACGTACGGTATATTCGCGTGTCGATGGTCGACAGGCCTATTCGTGAAATGTACAATGTATCCGTGCATCGATGGTCGGCACGCCTATTCGCGGGGTACATGATAGGGAGGTGTGGGGTCAGAGCAATGCTTATATGATGCTTGCGCATCGATGGCTCTAGTCTTGCGGGTAGATACAGGGACGTAGACTTATTCGCGGAGTATTCTAGATCCTGTTTCTATCACCGTAGTAGGATTAGGTGCATGACGAGGGATTAAACCCTATAAAGTGGAGTACGATAAGGGCTTGCACCGGACCTATGTAGAGTGGGATGCATAGAATCCGACAAGTATGCATTAGAAATCACCGTAAGCATTTGTGTTGCTTGACTTGTATTATGCATGCTTGTTTTTCTGTTTTCTTACACTTGACACTTAGCCTAGTTTCACTTGATGATTTATGCTTCATTTATTGTTATTTCTTGTTCCATCTGTTATTACTGTGTTAATATGTTTCACTTGTTAACTTATGATTTTATTATTTATGTTTCCATTTAAGTTTGTATTTCTTTTGAATATCACTCACACCGTTATGGCTGACCCCTATAGTTTGGGAGTTAGGGATATCTCTAGGCTCATGTTTTACAGGTAGGTACCATTAGCATGGAATTGGGAGCATGTGGTAGAATGTTTAATGTTTATGCATATCTTGTAAAGGGAATGATTGTAAAGAGAAAAGTTGTATTTATGGTACTTTTAAATACCGTTGTGTTGTGAAAAGAATTGTAATTTAAAGTGTTTAAATTCGGTTGTGTTGTTGTAAAGAGAGTTAATGAAATGAAAAGTTTTAATTTTCCCTATGTTTGTACTATGTTTATAATTGCAATTGAATTTGATGCCGGGAATTGTGCCACTTATTTCTAATTTTATTTATTGAAAATTCGGGGAGCTACAGAGTCAGAGTGTTCAGTGATTCCCAATTGGTGGTAAACTAGATCCAAGGATAATATGAGGCGAGGGATGACAGTATGGTCAAGTACTTGGTGTATGTAAAGAGGATCATAACTACCTTCAAGGAAGTCAAAATCACTCGTATTCCACGTGAAGAAAACGGGCTAGCAGAAGCCCTCTCCAAGCTTGCCTCCTCATCATTCGATGGGCTCAATCATGCGGTAATGGTTGAAGTCCTCCTCAAACCGAGTATTGCAGAAGAGACGTTGGAACTCATGTATATAGCCCCACAGGCACCCGAAGATTGTTGGATGAAACCTCTAGTCTATTTCCTCGACAAAGGGATCCTCCCTGCAGGTATCAAAGAATCGAGAAGGATCCGAGTAAGAGCCGAAAGATATGTACTTGTGAAAGAGGTCCTCTATAAGCGCTCCTACACCTATATCTATGGTCGACCTTACCTTCGGTGCCTTTCATCTGAAGAAGCAAATTATTCCTTGAAGGAAGTTCATGAGGGAATATGCGGCAACCATCTTGGCGCCAGATCTCTTGCGCAGAAAGTTGTCAACCATGCTTACTACTGACCCACTCTCCTTTAGTGATTCTCAAACTTATGCTTATCAGTGCATACCCTGTCAAAAGAACTCCTCTATCAAGCGAACCCCCCAAGACAACCTTAGTTCCATGTCAAGCTCCATTCCGTTCGCTATGTGGGGAATGGATCTTCTCGGGCCCTTCCCCTCTGCAACCGGGCAACAAACATTTTTAGTGGTCGCTATTGATTACTTTACAGAGTGGATGGAAGCAGAACCACTCGCAATAATCAATGAGAATAGAGTCCAACAATTCTTCTGGAAGAACGTGGTCTGCTGATTCGGGATTCCTCGCATCCTGGTCAGTGATAATGAGACCCAATTCGCTTGTAAGGGGTTCCGTAAATTTGGCACCGATTTAAGTATTGAGCAACATTTCTCTTCAATATCATACCTCCAAACCAATAGTCAAGCCGAGAATGGCAATCGACAAATCTTGGATGGTCTTAAGAAGATGCTTAGTGAAGCCTCAAAGGGACAATGGGTCGATGAACTCCCAAGTGTACTCTGGTTTTTAGAACCACGAAGAGATCCCCACGGGAGAATCCCAGTTCAACCTAACATTCGACACAGAAGCTCTCATTCCTCTAGAAGTAGGAATACCTTCTCCTTGCCTCCTCTCATTCGGAAAACAGCAAAATTCGAACGACATTCGAGCCAATCTTGACCTCCTCAAGGAAGTCCGAGTGAAGTCTACCATACGAAGAAACATCTACCAATAGAGAGTAGAAATATTTCATGATAAGAAAGTTCACCCAGCCAACATTTAGGACGAAGACCTGGTCCTCATAAAGCTCGAGATATTGAATCACCGAAAGAAAGGGAAACTCGCCCTTAACTGAGAAGGACCATACAAAGTCTCACAAGTATTCCGTCCAGGGGCCTACCGACTTGAAGACTTGGGGGGAGAAAAGGATATCCAGAATTTGGAACGCAGAGCACCTCATGAAGTACAAAGAGAGCGCTTAATGCTCTTGCGTAATAGTTAGCGTCAAACATGGAATAAATGCTGATGATTATAACGATCACAGCATGTAATAAGGGCTTGCATTGAAGTAGCCGCTTAAACTCGAATCTTTCAATAAAATTATTATTTTCTTTTGCAAAATTCCTTGAATAGTTCAACCTAAGGAAGCAATAAGATAGACACATGGTGTGTGCCCAAGCAAACACCATCAATTCGCCAAGAACTCCAACGAAAAATTGCGAGATCCATTCAGGATTCATAAAGTCGCACGAACACGCTTATCCCCGAGCAAGTATGTCACGCCCCGCTCCCCAAACTATGGGAATACGAGTACGTAACGAAGGCTCAGTGAATGATTATACATCATCCATAAGCTGTAACAAATTAACTCAACAATATACAAGAGAATACAACCACGCAAGAGAAATGTAACCACATAAACAATGAAAAACTCCAAAATAATCATGAAATAAATTCACCAAATAATAATCCAACATCTGGGATAAAATAACCTTCGGATCATAAAATCCCAGAATAAAAAGTATGATGAAAGCAATACAATAAGCAAATAACAATAGATAGCTATAGCAGTCTAATGGTCCAGCTCGGATCTTCAGAGAGTTTGCTCTCCAATTTCTTCTGGTATTGCTCCTTCGGTACCTGTAAACTCTTGATCTAAAAAGAGAAAAGAGTGTTCTTAGAGCAAGTCATGGACAGCAAGTAGATAAAAACAGAGGATAAAGGAAGCATGTATATCAAAGAAAAAGGGACAAGTTCAAAGCCAATAACAAAAACAAAGGCAGGAAATACTATCAAAGGTCTACAATTAATCACACATGCAATGAGCGATGTCAAGTCAAGTTCAATACAGGATCAAGCATGAGATGATAAATGCAGGTTATTAATCATTTTATTAATCTATCTAGTGCACGTACTACTACGTCCCACTCTACAGGTTTGATGCAAACACACAGTGAACGTTTTAGACTGATGGTGAATTCACGGATCGTGTATTCGACATTGATAACAATAATTTACAATCAATAATTAACAATCAATCGTTTGCAATCAATACTTCTCCTTCCAATCGATATTTCTCCTCCTTCCATGTCAAGTGTTCATGCGAGCATGAAGATCTTTACCGAGTACATTTTCCGATCGTTCACTACTAAGTCCTTCCCATAATACCTTGGCTTGTTATTAGTTTATTTTCATCCTATGTGAGCATGCAAGAATGTGTCAATGTTTTACTATGCTAGGTGTGACTAATTCTATTCGTTACAGACAAATCATGAAGCAAACATATTAAATTAGCACAATCACATAATCTGGACAGCATGACCTTGCTGTACAAAAACACAGATTACCACTACTACAGAGAAGCAAATCTGGATCCATCAGAAATTCTAGAAAGTAGACTCTCTGCCGGTTCCAGAGAATATATATACGACATATGAAAGCTACAGGAACTAGGGTGAAAGTTCTATTCTTTTCAGATTTTATGTTCAGGAAGCAAGTTGTAAATTGTATAAACACAAGTGAAAAAGATCTGCAAACTCACCAATTAAATCTTCAAAAATTCAAGGTGGTTACTACACATGTCTAGTCTCAGAAAAATTAATTTCAAATTTTTATTTTACTGTTAATATGCTCAAATAAATTATGGAACAGCAAAATATGCATGCATTTGTGAATCTAGAAATTCTGACACAGCTGTACTAAAATGATGATATCTAACAGATTACACATCGGAATTCAAATCCGTAAAAAGGGTAGTAAACTAGACATCTGGGGCTAAATTTTATGTTTAGAAAGTTATTTCAAAATACAATAGCAATATGGTCGAAAATCTAATTCAAAATGGAACACACAGTAGTCCAGAATTTATTTTGACATGAATAGGAAACAATTTAATCATACAATCATTTAGTTCATGCTAATTAATAGTTAAAGTGCCAATAGATGTTTAACATGCATGATTTCAATTTTAAGATGCAATTTCACAGGTATGATAATCAATTCATCAAATCAAATCAATCTAACATATCTAATTTACCAAACAATTCTATAACACATGGATCTAGTTATTTTTCATGTAAATGTGCATATGAAAGAAACATTAGGAACTAGGTTTTGATCAAAGAGGTAAGCACAATGTTAAGAGTATATCGGGTTATCTCATGTAATCACTCAATAAACTTAATGGAATTCAAATAGTAGTGCAATAAAGGAAAGGACTGGATCTACTTGCAGAGATCAAAGAAATCTTGAACAAAACAAACAACTAGTTCAAGAAGAGACTTGCCTATTATTTAGCAGATTCCAATATCTAGAATAACGGGATGAGAATCTCGGGCAACGATCCACGAGAACACGAAAATACGTGCAACCACGAGCGAAGTAACAAACAGAAAAACAGCACCCAAACAACGGATCAAGACTCCACACCAGATCCAAAACAAACAGCAAACAGCGAACTCGGATCCCCTACACCCGAACAGCAGGCACCCAAAAGCACCATTGTTCTTCCCCCTTCTCTACTGTGATAGAGAGGGAGAGATACGGCTGAACTTCGATGGCGAGGGTGCGAAGCAGTGGCGACGGTGACGCTGCGGTCGGGAAGCGACGACAACGGTCAAGAGCGCCAGCGTCGAGCGGCTCTGTTTCGCTCCGAAAACAGGGGGGCAAAACAGTGATGCGCTCGGCTTGGACGACGATGATGAGGTCCAGGAGGGATTTGCAGTGGTTGAAGGGGTGAACGGAGAGGGTCGACGAAGCGGATAGGCAACGAGTGGTGGGTCTGCGATGGGAAATGGTGACGACGAAGATGGGTTCGAGCGGAGGTTCGAACGATGGGGGTTGATGGCGATGAGGGGAAGGTGATGATGAGGGTGGTGGTCGGAGAGGCGATCGGAAGCGGCGGAAAAGGGTCGGTTTGGGTTGAAGACGAAAACAAGTGAGCGGGACGGGGGAGAGAGAAAGCGGCGGAGAGAGAGAGAGGGAATGAATTAGGGTTTAATAATGGGTATTTATAGGGGATTAAGAATTTGGGGCTTTGGGTTGTGGGTTAATAGGTTTAGGGTACAAGTTTAGGCTCCAAGAAGAGAAAAACAAATAGGAATCAATGAGATGAACATATAACGGAACAACTCAAACTCAAATCACGAAGAGAAAAACTTGCAATGAGCCAAAAATAGAAGAAAAGAGAACAGAATGATCAAAAGAAAATAAATGGACCCAAGAAAAGCAAAATTGTAATATAACAGAAAGAATCCAGATACAATAATTAAGAAAGAAAATAAAAATACAATAAAAATCCAAAAAAAAGAAAAATAGAGGTTACAATGTATGTGGGGGTATATCTCGTCACATGAGTGCCCAACCCTGGACGAGTGAGGAGTCCATTCGAGGTTTATATAATCGCCTTAGCCACATGCCCCCGAGCAAGTGTATGGGATTCGGTTCGCCATTCGAGTGCTCCCAACACTCTTCGTCATTACTATTCGGAGTCCACTCGCAGTTCATAGGACCACTGTAACCCCTGTTTTTCATTTTCTGTATTTTGGATGTATTTCTCTTCTTTTGAGTATTTATTCATATTGTATTCTCCGTTTCCTTTTGAACCATGTATTTGTTCTCCGTTCTCAATAATAAATCCATCTGTTTTGATTTTTGACTCTATTTTGTGGCCTTGAATATTTTCTTGATTTGATTTTGATCTTTCTGTCCCAATTTATTGGCTCCGATTTAAATTGTTTTGCTCCAATTAATTTTGTTCATGGCCTATTCGATTATTGTTTAAGTCCTATTCTATTTCTTGAGGATCTTTATAACCTATATGCTTTTGGATCTCCTTGACTAAACCCATTAAGACTCAATACCCTATAACCAATCCCCACCCGTTAAGATCCATAACCCAAATTCTACCCTATATATATATATACACACTTTATATATATTCCCTATTCATCTAACCCTAGCCGCCTATCCCGATCATCCCCTACCTCCCAAAATTCAAACCTTCCGAAACCCACTACTCCCGACCTCTCTCCCGACTACCACCCCCTATGTGCACCCCCATCATGTCTCCGACCACATCTGCCGATGCCAGCGAAGCCCCACCTCGACGACCCCGCAGTGACTGCAGCGCCAGTAGCAGCTCCTCCATGTGTTGTTCCCTCCCGGCATCGCGACCAGCAGCAGCGACCGCAGTGCAGGCACCGACCGCACAGCCCAGTGCGCCCCTGTGCTCCCTGCCTTTTCCCGATGCCAGATAGCAGCGCAGTCCACCGCGCTATGCTCCTCTTCCGACGCTGCGAAGATAGCAACAGCGACGCAGCACCTCGACGCCGCAGTGCCGCCCCCTGCTGTTGCTGGGTCTTTATGTGCGTGTGTGATCTTGTGTTGTGTTCGTGGTTGCGTCCGTCGTTCGTTCGTTGAGTTCTTGCCCAGGAAACCATTCCCGTTATTCTTGCTCCTTGCTTAATTTCTGTCGTCGAATATAAGACAAGTAACTTGTATTCTTTTTTTTGTATAATACAAGTACTAAATACCACCTGTAGTGTAATTTCTTCAAGATCTATTCCCATGAATCTCTTGTTTGATCTTGTCTCTAGTTGTTGATCCATCTGTAGTTGTCTTGTTACACACATGACATGAAATAACTTAGATCTAATAAATTCTTGATATATACATGCATGTTGTTCGTGATCCATGATGTGTTGTATGATCTTGTGTGCATGATGTGTTAGGAGTAGTATAACTGGTTGTAGACGTGTTAAATACGCTATACCATGTTGCTTGGACATCTAGTATACCATGTTTCGCATATTATTATGATTTGGATGTGTTACATATGAACTAGTTGATTTTATGCATGAAGAAGATATCTGTTTTGATTGTGATCCTGTTTTGTTTAGTATTTTAGACCCTATTAAGGTCAGTATATGAAATTTTTTTGTTAATATGAATTACAGAGAATTCTTTCTACTTTCTAGAATTTATGACAGATCTCAGTTTCGATTTGTGAGTCGCAAGTTATGGCTATTTTACTACAAATGTGTAGAAAAATTCAGATTCTATTTTATATAAATTCTGTATGGTTATTTATTTTTATACTAATGTTAAAAATAATATTTTTATCCAATATTCTTCTGAGTACAACTAGACCTGGTTGGGATTAACCCCTAATTTTTGTGAATTTAATTGATGACTTTTCTAAACTATTCTATGCTTGCAAACAACTACTATACTTGCAGAATTTTCATACTGTTTAGTAAAGAACCTTAATTTCAACCTGAGTCTGCTTGCTGTTTATAAAAACTTTGTGAGTATGAAATGTAGCCTACTGTATCTATTTTATCACCCTTTTGAAGGATCTGGATTTCGATTTATATTTTGTAATCTTTTGCTATTTTGGTGTTGATGTGTTTATGATTTCAGATTTACAAAATTACTGTATCTTGCTGCTTTTTAATTTTATTTGACTATGCTATCTATGTTGAAAAATTATGAAAATATATTTTCTGTTACTAAACATACTAGGGAGTACCCCAAACTTTTCTTGGATTTAATCAGTAAGTTTTTATGCCGTTTTTCTGTTTATGAATACAAACATGCAATTTCTGGCTGAACATATTTTCTGGATACAACTCTGTTTTGAGCCCTGTTTTTGTGAAATACCATATGACTTATATATATATTCTGGATTCGGCCGAGAGTCTACTTTCTATATTTTCTGAAGGATCCAGATCTGCATGTTCGTGGCAACGGGAATCCCAGGTTTGGTGCAGTACTGTCTTACTGTCCAGAACTAGAATATTCGTTGCCTTAGTCTATTTTGAGTCGTTTGTCACCCGTTCGTGTCCTTCGTTCAACTTGTACTTATTTCCTGTTGTCTCTCCATGTTTCTTGACTTGTTTGTGCACGTCCATGATTGCTTGAATAATAATAAGAAGAAACTAAACCGGGGTTAAAGGGAAAGATCTAATAGTGGGGAATACAGATTCGTGTATTCGGAAGAGGCTTATTTGGAGCTTGATACTTGGTTATTTGGAGCTTGACACGTAATTACTTAACACTTGAACACTTGACACGTAATACTTGGTTACTTGGAGCTTGATACTGGATACTTGGAGCTTGATACTTGTTACTTGGAGCTTGTCCCTGAGTACACTTCCCTCTAAGATTCACTATGAAATCCAAAACGTAATTTGCGTGAATGTAGCAACCATGTGGTAAAAATCTGGGACGCATCAAGTGCTACCTAGATAGGACTAGATACAAGACTTGAACATGATCACTTTACACTTGCTACTTGCTACTTGTGCATGATACTTGATACTTGACACTTGTTACTCGTTACTCGTTTACATGATACTTGTTAACTGGACCCTTGTTACATGCCACTTGCATCCATTCATCTTTCCATGCTAGTTGTTCCTGTTCTTGAGTTGGAGTTAGTTACTCTATTTTGTTGTTACATCCTTTCCATGCTATTCTTGCTTCCCCTGTTACTCTATACTTGTCTATTTGTCTTTCCTGTACTTGTGCTTGCACTACAAGCAACCTGTAACTTGCATTGACTGGCATTTTATTTCTCTTTCTTTTTCCTGCAATTTGTTAAATTGCAGATTATGGCGATCAGCTTCCCGATGGAGTAGGTGGTCTAAGATTCTAGTTGGCTAGAATTCTTGCTACATTTATTATTTCTTGTTGCTTATCTTGAATAATTGTACTTGGTTACATGGATTATTTTGTATTGGGCATTGTGTCCCAGACTTGTGTTTTGTTCCAGATGTGATTATTTTGAAATTTAGTATTCTTGCTTCTTGTTTCAAGTAATCTTGTTGACTATATTGATTCAGTTATGCATGCGTAGTTAATTATTTCTCTTGTATATCTCTTGTGTATACTTGTGCTTGTTGTAAAGATCCTTACACCTTATGAATGGTGAAAGCCATTCACTGGACTTAGTCACGTATCTGTATTCCGTATCTTTTTTTTGGTAAGCGGGGCTTGACAACCACTCAATCCACTTTCCCTCGAGCAAGAAGGCGGGGTTAGATTGGCCGTTCGAGTGCTCCTAAAATATCCTGGACAGGTGCGAAGTCTATTCGTGGTTTACAAAACCACTCTAGCCACATGCTCCCGAGCAAGTCTACGAGTTTCGATTTGCCATTCGAGTGCTCCCAAAACTCGTCGTCATAACTGTTCGGAGTCCACTAGCGGTTCATAGGAACACTCTAGCCACTTGCCCCCGAGCAAGAAGGCGGATTTCGGTTCGCCGTTTGAGTGCTCCTGAAACAACCCGGACAAGTATGAAGTCCATTCATGGTTTATAGAACTGCCCTAGCCCCATGCCCCTGAGCAAGTGTACGGGGTTTGGTTTGCCATTCGAGTGCTCCCGAAACTAGTCGCTATTGTTTGGAGTCCACTCAAGGTTCATCGAACCCCTTTAGACACTTGCCCCAGAGCAAATACACAAAGTTCAGCTCACCGTTTGAATGCTCCAAAAAAAAAAAACTCCAGCTACCTTGCTCAAAACATTTATAGGAATCTTATTTCAAAAGAAGAACTTGGTTACAAGTTTCATTGAGAGACAAGCCTCTACAGGTTGCAAAATCTCATTCAGCACCATCTTAACTCTTTCTTGGTAAAGGAATACTCCTCTTAAGAGACACACGTGGTCTACGGCTTCCAGTTGACACCCGAGCACTATTTCGTTCTCTCAAACCATCTGAGGAGATATCCAAACCCGCAAGTCGGGTCATGCCTTCAGGACCCATTACTCTTGTCGTCCCTCCAACTGAAACCTTGCTAAATAAAATGGCCACTCCGCTTTGAGCGTCTCATGGATTTCATGGAACTCTAGGAAAACATAGGGTCAACTCATGAAATGATCTCCCTTGGGCGTGCTCTTCACGAAAACAAGAAGTTCTCCTAACATTACTACCCTCGGGAAGTTTTCTTAACCGATGAATTTCCATCTTTAGTTCAACCAGCCTCTCTCTGAGGGAATCATCCCTCACTTAAGTATCACACGAGGCACGCTAGCATACGTCTAACCACCTAGACCGGTTCCTGTAGAAAATTCGTGGATTATTTTCCTAAAATGAGCCACTTCTAAACTTCTCTCAAGCACTACGTTATTCAGCTCGTCTCTTTCGGTGGTAGCCGCGAGCAAAGAGCGACGAAGGACTTTGAGCCTCGAGGAGTCTCCAGTGGTTGCTTCTCCCGAAGGATGATTTTCTACACCGACTAGAGACACCTCTCGTAAGATCTCGTCATTACTTCTCGCTTCTATATCCCTTCGGGACAACACTCTTCTAATGTGGCTAAGCTCCGCTTCAGCTTTTGAAAGCCTCTCCCGTGAACGAGCAAGTCCCAATTCAGTCACGTGGATCTTGGTACGGAGGTAAACCGTATGTGCATTGTGCACGACAACCTGCTGGAAAATAACCAAAGCCATAAGACACACAAAATTCAGTGAGCTCAAATGCCACACAAGATGTGAACAACTAAAGAAAATTTTATTGCAATGTAAAGATAAAACAAGCGGTGGCCAGTCCGCTATTAGGCATCAATACAAGAGAAAAAAACAAACTAAAGCCAACTAGCTACGAGAGAAGTCAAGGGTCCACCTGGGTCGACTGATCCACAGGAGGAGTAGGCTCGCGAACGCTTCCCTCAACTGCCCTCGCAGCAATTACTATGGAGAACATGGGATCCACTACAACGTTCTTTCTCTGCTCCTCCTCCCCCTCCTCCTCCTTTCCCTCGTCCCCTTCCTCATTGTTGTCGGGAACATGATCATACAGAGAGTACCCCCGAATGATCGAACCCTGGAACGCGTGCTCAATGTGTCAAAGAGCCTTAACATATGCCTTCTCCATGTTCAAAGCTAGGTACCCTTCACCTTCGTCCCTCGCCGCCTTCACCGCATCCTCTCTCTCCTTCGTAGCATTCTCCCTTTCCTTGGCTGTGAGATCCCTCTCTCTATCCGCCTTCTCCTTCTCTTGGACTATCTGATCATTTGCCTTCGCCAAGGCCGACTCTAGCAATGCGATCTGCGTCGCATGGGTCTTCGATAGGCACTTCACTTCCTCCAACTCCTTAGCGACCTTCGCCCGCTCCGCTCGGTCCCTATCACTCGCCACCTTCAGCTCCTTCTCCTACTTAGCCACTCGCTTCAACAGGTGGCTAAAGTGCCAAGTGATCTACAAAAGGAAAAAAGATTCCAAGTTAGAAAGGGAAAACCAATTACTTCTTGAAGAATCATGTGCCGAAATAAAGTATTAGAAGCTTACTGCCATGTTGGCCCTGATTATCTCCAAGGCGTCGTCGCCCACCAACCCCGTATCCATCACCGCTCTATCCTTTGGAGTCACTAGATGGTGGACTGCTTGCATACAAGTGGCTGAGTCCCCAAGGAACCAATCGAACTTCATCACCCGCCAGCTTGAAATGAAGAGCTTCTTGTGCTCCTCGGTGAGAATCGCTTCCGCCGGCGTAGTAAGGGGAGGAGCCTCAAGTGCAAGAGCAGCACCCAGAGTGAATCCCCCGGTAGAAGGAGCCGGCGAAGCAAAAGGTGGAGACTCTAAATTCACCACCGGGGAGGCGATCGTGGACCCCTAGAAACCTTCACCACCGAAGGTTTGTAACCATCCTCTTCCTCTTCTTCTCCTCGGGGCTTTGCCTTTCAACCCTACACACTTGGAGATGATCGCGTTGAAGTCCATGCCTGCAGCTCCTGCGAAATAGGACATACAAAGATTAAAACAGAGAAAGGAGAAAAAGAATGAGCAATTATGAAAGTGAAAGTAAGGAATGAAGGAAAATCAAAAGTGCATATTAGGGTTGATCGGACTGAGACCCCCCCCCCCCTCAAGAGAAACTCTTCAGTCATAACCGTCCAACTCATAGCAGGTCGATCCAAAAATATTCTAACCATTTCGTCCTCTTTTAGACTTAAGACAGGGTCGGCCTTCGCCCTCTTCGGCACATCTTCTTTCCACCTCGTTGGTATCACCAACGACTCATGACCCCCAAACAAGAAAATATTTGTCCCTCCAATATTTGATCGATTCGGGGTCGTCAATCAACTTCACCCCCCGACGATGAGTAAGATAGTATCTAAACTCCGACCTATTTTTCTGATGAATTTTGGAGTCTCCTGTAAATAGCCAATCGAGGCTCGATCCACACCTCCTGGCAATGTAGCACAAATCCATTCACATCTCTCCACATGTTTCGTATATACTGGATTGGACTCAAAGAATACTAGCGAAGAACTTTGGTCGCGAACGAGGGTAGGGGATACAGTGGTCCGCAAGAAAAGTGTCGAACGAAAAGAAGCACGTGTTGGGAGAAGTAAGCGTACACGCTTTAACTCCAGGTCCTGGAAAGATAAGATCGAACTCCCTCGGGATCATGGAACACTCCTGAATGCTACACAAATCCTCCTCTGAAAGCATCGAAAAGATCTCATCCACCTCAGGGTGCTCACGAGGCTCGTTCTTCTCGTAAAATGGCAACATCCCGTGCACCACTCTCGGCAAAAGATCGGCAGAGTAGTCTCGAACTCCACCAAGACTCGTCAAAGGGCTCGATCCACGCTGCCTGGCAGTGTAGCACAAAGCCATTCACATCTCTCCACATGTTTCATATATACTGGATTGGACTCAAAGAATACCAGCTGAGAACTTTGGTCACGAACGAGGGTAGGGGATACGGTGGCCCGCAAGAAAAGCGTCGAATGAAAAGAAGCACGTGTCAGGAGAAGTAAGCGTACACGCTCTAACTCCAGGTCCTGGAAAGATAAGATCGAACTCCCTCGAAATTATGGAACACTCCTGAATGCTACACAAATCCTCCTTCGAAAGCATCGAAGAGATCTCATCCACCTCGGGGTGCTCACGAGGCTCGTTCTTCTCATAAAATGGCGACATCCCGTGCACCACTCTCGTCAAAAGATCGGCAGAGTAGTCTCGAACTCCACCAAGACTCGTCAAAGGGCTAGGAAGCCTACCTAACTGTAACGCCCCTGCCCCTGCTCGAACCATGTATACAATTTATCAGACAAATTATTTATAGTATAGTACAACTGACCACCATAGGCTGCCTCTCAAAAGGTGGTTAACTAAATTGGTGACTCTTGATCATAGGCTATTATATTTATAGTTATTTATTTTATTACAAATCCCGATATAGGACTATTCACAAACTCCTCTCTCTCTTTTGCGTGAGAAGACAGCAGAAACCCCCCACAAGCTTGCGGGCCACATGCCACATCATCAAGGAAAGTAAGAGAGAGAGAGTACTGCAGAATGGTTTCTACACAAACACGGGTGACGTCACCTCAATTCAAACAGCAAAGTGCTGTTGAAATCTTTCAACGTGTGGGCCCCCACTATCTCTCTCCTCCTTTTTAATTACAATTTATGCCATCAAGCCATTTCCCCTTAATATATGCTATATATATATATACTATTACTACTATATTATATCATTTGAAATTACGGGTCTCGTACTCAGTGAGGACGCTGATTTCAAAAGGGGGGTATATGTAATACCCCGTAATTTATAAGGTATATATATATATATATATATGAGAAATGCTCCATTGAAAACGGGTTTGTTTTTACGGGTTGGAAAACAGCGATCTGGACTGTTGGATCTCTCTTGATCATGATCAGCGGCTCAAATCGCTTCCGCCCATCACCCGTTATCACTTATGTAATGCCCCAATTTTCATTTAATGAAAATTATTTTATTTTGCACGTAGTGTGCACGTGCAATATTTTTGGTAGAATTAAATTTTATAATTATTTCTATTATGATGAGTATAGATATTTATATATGTGCTCTTTAATTATTTATATATAAGGCCCTTTTTCAAATAGACAAAAGCCTTTCTTTTTAAAAGCCCATATTGAATTTATTTAGTTTCTTTTATAAGTTATTATTTTGGCCCATAAACTAAAGCCCATGAGCTATTTTTATTTTAAATACAACTTGTAATGTAGAATACAATTTAAAGATTATTTTTTTTGTAAAATATAATGTACAAATTTTTGGAGGCAAATGCATGCACGTGCATTGCACGTACACGTGCAATATGCACCATTTAAGCATGGCCGGTTTTGATCTTTGGAGGGAAAAGGGGAAATTCAAGTGGAGTCATGGGTGGTGGTTACTTGATCATAGTTGGTTATTGTAACTCCTCCTTGAATCCTAGCCTTTTAATCCTAACTCCTAAGTTAATCCTAGCCTTCCATTTTCCTAAATTTTTAGTATAAATACCCCCCCCCCCCTGCCTAGTATTCTTATGCTAATTATTTCCTCCAAACCTATAGTTTAAAAATACATTGCTAGTAGTTTAACAAGTGAGTTAAAAGATCGAGAGATTGTGTGGATTTGTGCTTGCATCAAAGAGGAGGCCGACACTAGGAGCTCTCGGGTTGGCATTGTGGAGGCTTGTGTGCGCGTCGACGAGGAGGAGGATCGTTCTTTTGCAAGGACATTGATTTAGAAGGTGTTGCTAAGTGTAGTCTCTCCAATTAAGGTGGGTAAATTTTCTATATTTCTAATTAGGAAGCATGCTAGACTTGAATTGAAAGAATGATGCATGAAAAAGATTAATAAGAGTACACATTTAATTGGAAAAATGACTTATTGATTGGTTGAAATGTGGATATGCAATTGTATGTAGTTCTATTATTAAAATTTAAGTTGTGTGCGAATTAATTATAGCCATGGATTGTTTGAAGAAAACTTCATTGTTAACATTAAAAATTATATGCAAGAACTAATGGATTGAAAATGTCACTTTATGTGCTTAAATAGACTATTGTGATAATGTGTATGAATGACTTAAAAATATAATTTGGGGGTTTGTGAAATGATTAAAAACAGAGAATTGATAATGAAGATTGCTAATAAAGAGATTAGTGGTGTTAAATTAGATAAGAATGTCAAAAAAGAAATGTGTTAGTAGTAGTATATAAATTTAACCAAGTTGTATGGTAGAAATATGTTTAATTATTGGAAAAATTATTTTTTTTATATACTGGAGTATAATTTATGATGAGAATAATTAATCTGGAATTTCTACAGCAACTTTAGTAAAAACCAAATCAAATGAGAGCTTATTGAACATCGAAATGTTTTACTATACAGAGAGCATCGATTTAAATTAGATTTCGGGTTGAACTAAGACAACCTGAGCTTATAGCTCAAGTGGTCGGGACGATCCTTGCTACAGTGGGTTCGGTGTGTCAGGTTGCTGGTTCGAATCCCCTTAGCACCATACTTTTATTTCGTATTTTTGAAAAATAAAAATAACTGCAGCCGAGAGCATTTGATGCTCTCAGCCTCTCTTCATAATGCACAGTGCGTTCGGCCTAGTGGCCTGTGCCTTCGGTTGGTTTCCCTGTGGTCGCTGGTTCGATCCTTGTTCTCGGCTGTGTTGTGTTGTGGGAAAAAAATAATTTTTGGGGGGGTTTCGATGATTGGAAAATTATGAAAAAAATATGATTATTATCCTAAAAATATGTGGGATTTATAAATTGGAAATTATTTAAATGAAATAGAGTATATTTTGAGACCAAAAGTATATTTTAGAACTATGGTTCTACACTTGCATTTTTATGAAAGTTGTACTTTGCAAAAGGACTTGAAATGGAATATTAGAAAAAGAAATATGAATGAGAAAGAAATTATGTGAAGTGATGTGAATTATTCTCATTGGAGAATAGTGTGACGAATTATGAAGTGTAAATATTCATCTTTGATCATATAACTAGTGATGCGGTTTTTAATGTGAAAATAATATTTCATGAATTACATGATGAATAATTGAATTTCATATATAGTTATGGACTATTGAATAATTTAGAAATCATGATTGGAAAAGAGAAATATTTTTGAGTATGACAACTCAACATGTGAACTTATGAATTGAAATTGAAAATTAGAGTATAGCCAAAACTCACACCGGCAAGTGAAAAATGATGAATCATGATTATTGACATTGAAAAGACCAGGTTTGGGTCATTGTGAAATGAAAGAAATAAGACCGGTAGTAGTGAGAGGGCTAACTCTAGAGCCTTGATTTTGGTCATAATTTCATTAGAATTAAGGATTAGTTACATAGTGAAGATGTGATGAAAGTAAGAGAAAAACATTGAGTATGAGGGCCATTGGATTGGCGGCGAGAGTGTATCCCAGGATGTCCCATGATGAGTCATGATAGGGCGTGGATACTGCTCCAGAGTACCGTCCCGGTGGCGACGCTCGTGGGATGTTGGACGACTGCGGGTGGTGTCATGTCTATGATAGGAGCTGAATTACCACAGGATGCCTGCATGATGAGTCATGTGTCAGTGTGTTGGGATTCCCTCCAGGGCGCCTAGACATGAGTTCGTATGTCAGAAAACATCTAGGATACTTACCGTAGTTACAGTAGTAGAGTAAGTCATGACGAGGGATTGAACCCTACAAGATGAAGAACGATTAAGGGCTTGCCCTCGGACAAATGTAGTATGGGATGCATAGAATCCGAACAAGTGTGCATTAGTGTCATATAATATAAATAACTGCATTAAGGACTAAGTGTACAATCACAACACGACATCAATAGGGTATTCTCTTTGGTTTGATATGTGACAAGTTTATGTTTGTTAAATATGGAAAATTAGTTATACTATTTCCGGCATAGAGAGGATGGCCGTGTATAATGTTCGTCGGTTGAATAAACTGACGCACCCACAGTTTGTATGCAGGATAAATGACATGATAAAGACTAAAAAGGAATAGATGCTTCAATGTTGTTGTATATTTATTTAAATATTGTAAATTTACTTCCGCTGTGCAATGTAAAGTGTAAAGTTTCATGTAAACTCTGATGTAAAGTAAAAAGTTTTAATTTCCTTGTAAAATTGTACTAAATGAAGTGTAAAGATCCTGTGGAATCTCGAATTTAGTGTATTTTGAAATTCGGGGCGTTACAACTTAAGTGGTGGAGGGTTATTTTGGAAATTTCGTCCCAAATAACTCTTCGCCTGATTCACTGTAAAAAAATGAATTAACCTAGGCCGTTGTTGGGAACAACGGCCTAGGTTATAAAAATTGAGAACATAGGTCGTTGTTTGCAATTTTTATAACCTAGGCCGTTGTTCCCAACAACGGCCTAGGTTAATTCATTTTTTTAGAATCCATGAGGCAAAGAGTTATTTGGGAAATCGCTATTTTCCAACCCAGTGAAAACAAACCCGTTTTCAATGGAGCATTTCCCTATATATATATATATATATATATATATATATATATAAAATAAAGTAAGGAGAGAAATGTGAAAGGGGGGCCCACATTGAGATGAAAATAGCAGGGGTGCTGTGTGTTTGAGAAAAGCTGACGTTAGATGACGTCAGCGAACCTGGGGCCCACCCGGTGTTTGGTTTCAGAAGGCAGAGGCGTTGTGTGCCTTTGGAATTTGGTGACGTGGCACCTAGGGGGTGTGCACGGGATTTGAAACAGCGGGGAGAGTGGTTTAAATTATCCCATACCGGGAGCATACAATAAATAATTAAATATAAATATAATTGCCTATGATCAAGAGTCACCTAAATGGTTAACCACCTTTTGAGAGGCAGCCTGTGGTGGGCAGTTGTACTACATAGTATATAATTTGTCTTAAAAATATATAAAATTGTCTGAGTATTAGAGCGGGGCGTTACACTAACTCCCCCACTTCTCTCGATCTCTCAACCACCATCCCGTCGACAATCGACTCCGACACTCTTTTCCCTTTATCTACTCTTGAAGGCGGAATCAGTTTCTTATCTCCACCATGGCTTAAGGGGGAGGTCTCGTCTCCCGAAGTTACCCTATACATCTTTGATAAAATAATATATATAAACACAAATACATATATATATATATATTTTACCTTGGATGTGACACCTACGGTCGGAAAGTTCACCAGAAAAAGCAAAGGCTTGACCACAATGACTGACTGGATGCTGGAGAAGAAAAAAAATTGAGGAGGAAAATGAGAGAATGGGGGAAGAGAGAAGGGGGTGGGGGTCTTATAACGAATGATGGGCGACGCTTGGGCTCCCCAAGCTCAATGGGCCCCTAACTGTTGGGAAAGCCCACAAAGCCTAATGGTCGTGAAAGCAAAATGACAAAAGAAGTCCAACAGTCAGGGAGATCGAATGCTAAAAAAATGTTGGTTGGTCAATGGTCAATGGTCAATGGTCAATGGTCAACGAGGACACATGTCGCGCAACCGACCCACCTCCAACTTTCGGTGTCGTGAGCCGAACAAATGTGCTCCGATCGTGAAATCACCAAGAACCATTTACTGGTCAACGATCAACGGGGACATGTGTCGCGTAGCCGAACCACCTCCAACGTTCGGTGTCTGCGCCGAACTAACGTGCCCCCGATCGTGAAAAATGCCAAAAAAATCGTTGATTGGTCAATGATCAACGGGGACACTTGTCGCACAGTCGAACCACCTCCAAGGTTCGGTGTCGTGCGCCGAACAAACGTGCCCCCGATCTTGAAAACACTAAAAACTCGTTGACTGGTCAACGGTCAACGATCAATGGGGACATGTGTCGCGCAGCAGAACCACCTCCAACATTCGGCGTCGTGCGCCGAACAAATGTGCCCCTAATTATAAAAACACCCAAAAATTATTGACTAGTCAACTGTCAACGGGGACACGTGTCACGCAGCCAAACCACCTCCAACGATCGGTGTCGTGCGCCGAACAAACATGCCCCCGATCGTGAGAACACCAAAAACTGTTGACTGGTCAACGGTCAACGGGGACATGTGTCGCGCAACTGAACTACCTCCAACATTTGGTATCGTGCGATGAACAAACGTGCCCCTGATCGTGAAAACACCAAAAGACTGATGACTGGTCAACGGTCAACGGTCATGGTCAATGATCAAGGTCAACGGTTAAAGGGGGCATGTGTCGCATAGCTGAACCACCTCCAACGCTCGGCAACATGCACCGAACAAACGTGCCCATGATCGTGAAAACACAAAAAACCCGCTGACTGGTCAACGGTCAACGGTCAACGGGGACACGTGTCGTGCAGCCGAACCACCTCCTACGTTCGGTGTCGTACGCCGAAGAAACGTGCCCCCGATCGTGAGAACACAAAAAACCGTTGACTAGTCAACGGCCAACGGGGACACATGTCGCGCAACTGAACCACCTCCACCATTCAGTGTCGTGCGCCGAACAAACGTACCCCTGATCGTGGAAACACCAAAAGATCGTTGACTAGTCAACGGTCAATAGTCAATGGTCAACGGTCAATGCCAGTGTCACTTAGCCGAACCATCCCTATCGTTCGGCGCAACGATTCGAACAAACGTTCCCCCGAGCTAAAAAGGGCCACTTCGCGCTGGACAGTCAAAACTTCGTCACCGCTCGATCTCCCCAATATTCGAGCTAGGAAATTAATTATTAAATCGAATTATTAAAATCTTTTATTTAGTTATTAAATCGAATTAATTATTCAATAATTCTGAAAATATAATTAAAACCTTAGGAAATTAATTAAAAATTATGGAAAAATAATATTAAATTGGAAAAATATTTAAAATTCTAAAAATTAATTATTAATTCAGAATAATTAATTATTAAATCTCGGAAATTGTATAAAAAATTCAAAAAAAAATTAAAAATTGGAAAAAAATTCATAAAAATCTAGGAAAATCACAAAAAATCCAGTAAATTATAAAAATTTTTTGGGTATTTTACAAACTTAGAATGACTCTGTTACACCTCGAGCAAGATTCAGACGTTTCTGAAAATTCCGATAAGTTCTGTAAACCCTTAAAAACGAGCGAACGACTCCTCAAAAGCTGTGGAACTCAGTCTTCGGGAGTGGGGGGCCTGTGATATGAGTAAAAATAGAACTAATTCAAGACCGTTCAGATTGGGCACAAATCTTAAAGCTCTAAGGGGTAAAGCGGCAATTCCACTTATAAACGGGTCGATGAATGAAAATTGGGCCTCTTTCGAGCCCAACAATCCAAAAACGGATCTGTCATACTGGGTTATCATAACAACCCTAGGCAAATGGGTCCAGATCATTTAAATACGATTTAAACCCATAATTATCCATAAGGGGCGGTTCAAAAACCATATATCTTATCTTGAAGGGAGTTTAAGCTCTTCTCAATCACCCGTATCTCTTCATGAAGAAGAGATCCGGTTTATTCAAAAACACTGAAAAATAGAGATAAATCATTATCTCGAAATTGTCCCAAGGCGACTATAAATACCCCCTTACCCCCACCAGAATCATAATCAGTATTTTCTCCTCAAAAGCTCTTTCAAAGTCTTCTTGATTTCTGACTTGACCGTTGGAATGTCTGTCGTCGGGATCAGCCCCGGTGTCTCAGACTTTTTGCAGATCAGCGGAGGCGATCGTCACCATATGAATCAAATCCTACGGCGCAGACGAGTCGGATCGTCAAGTCAACCGCAGTCAATATCGTTGAAAGTTAAAAGGTCAAGTTCTTGATTGTTCCTCCAAAGATTCCACATCACCTAGTTGCTCCCATACCGAAAAAAGCAGCAACACATATCATCTTCCTACTTCTAATTAGGAGATCGAGTTTATAAGAGCATCCACTACCGTTTGCAACAAAAAAAAATGCATATTTAGCAATTGGAAATAAAAAAGAAAAGGAGGCGCTTCTATCGCAATTGCCAAATAATTAAAAAATAAAACAGAAGATCTTCTTCCGTCTAAACCCAAATTTCTTTTTTTTTTAATATTAAATATGCGTGCGAAAAAAAATGTTCTTCCGTTTGATTTTTTTTTGAATTTTTAAATTGCTTAAATGACATTTTCGTCATTACCGAATGGCAATTTAGTAATTTCTTAATTTTTTTGTTAAAGAATGTTGTCGGACGGAAGATCTTCTTCCATCCAAGCAATTTCTTTTTTTTTTGATTTTTTAAAATGGCATTTTAGTAATTTTTTAGATTTTTTATTCTGAAAAAGTTGGTGGATGGGATCTTCATCCGTCCTTCGTCCTATTAAAAAATAATCAAAAAATAATAGACAGAAAATATTTCTCCGACCTCTATATTTAGCAGTTGCTAAATCTAATTGCTAAATTTAGATAGGTTGTGTGCCGTTGAAGTCCAAAATTCTGTCATGGCTTGCCCTTAATAACAAACTTTTAATAGTGGAGATTCTTAATTCTGTGAACCTCGCTTTGGGTCAACTCTGTTCATTTTGCTCATCCTCTCACGAAGACGCCAATCACCTTTTCCTCCAATGCAATTTTATCCACCCTTTGTGGGAGATAAATGTTATTGCATGGCAGGCTCCTTGAACCCCTTCTTCTTTTTCTTCGTGTTGGAAGACTCGGTCTCTTAAAAAAGAATACCTCAAATCGTGGTTTCACTCTATCATGGTTATCATCTGGGTTATTTGGACTAAGAGTAATAACCGTATCTTCTCGCATACCTCTTCTTCGATTAATTCCATTATTGATGAGTTCTTATTTTTCGCCAATTTTTGGCCGTCCACCTTATTGCAAGATAAAGTGGGGACACTGCACCTGTATCACCTCGACGAGGCGGTCTCTAACCTCCGTAACTCTAGTGCTAATGTTCTTTAATTATTTCTTCTCTTTATTAATTCCTCTCCCTTATTTTTTGCAGCTTTAAGTTTCGTGCAGTTGGCATTTTCGTGCTAATGTTCTCACAAGTTGCCTTTTTCGTGCTCCTTTGGATCCAGGGTACAAGTTAGTTGCTCTCGTTTTATCTGATCTGGATATGTTTTTAGCTCTCTTTTAGCTAGCTTTTCTGATTTTGTTGTCTGATGGATATATTTTGTGCAAACCTTGGCTGTTCTCTATGTTGCTGAGTTTGGCTGATAACCTATGATATTTTTTTAGGCCACTTTGATCTACTGATGCCACGGTCTGCCACTACTTCACTCTTGTCTTCCTTTTTTATGGTTCTGCTATTTTTTTTTGAGGGATGTGGTTTCGGTTGGTGGCTGTAGTTGGTCTTTGGCTGGTTATCAGTGTGCTTTTCATTATTATGCGGTTTGGTTGGCATTGAGACTGTTTATCACATATCTGGTTGTGCTGACCCTTTCTATATTAATTCATTTTCTGGCATGATGTTTATTTTGTGTGTGGTGTTTGTTTTGCACTTGTTTGTTCGGAGGAGGAGGTTGCCCTCCCTTGTTAGTGGGTTTCCCTTTTGTTGCGTGACTTTGGAGTATCCCTGGACTTAGTTATATGGCATTTAGAGCCATGGCTTGCTCGTTGGGTTTGACAATTTTTTCAGTAGCGGTCCCGCTTCTGTTCTAAGTTTGCGGGTCATTGGTTTGACCTCGTTTCACTGTTAGCGAAGGTTTTCTTCACCTACCGGGTGTTTCGCTGATCGGTTGCTCTTCGCTCTTCTTGGCGCCGCTGGTGCTTTTCCTCCCTGGTTCAGCTTGGAGCATCTCTATCCTATAGCGGGCTTTTCCTCAGGGTCGGTTAGCTGTGCCAGAGACTGCAGTTCGTTGTTGTGGGCCGGCCCTCCTTTTCCTGCGTCCTGAGGATGTCCTTTTGCTCCCCTGTGGTGCTAGGCCAGTTGGCTGGGCCCTCCTCACTACCGTTTCCTTAGGCTTTTTTATTGTATCTCTGTCAGTGTTGGTTCTCAGGCAATGTATTCTATTGCTTTCTCGTATTTGTTTTTTCCTTTTGATGTTGCCTACTGTTTTACTTTTCGTAAAATTGTATCTCTTGTAATCACTCTCTTTGATTTATATATTGGCTGGAATCTCGCGATTCTATCCTCATTATCAAAAAATTTAGATTGGCACGGTCCATCTGTATTGTTAAATATACATTTTAAGCTAACGAAAGTGACACTTTTTTTCCTCAAAAAATGTAATTTTTTGCAAATATAGCAAACTATAGTGGATGCTCTAAGTAACAACATATTGCGTCTTTCTTTATGTAGGCAGCTTGATGAGGACATCTTTCCTTTTTAGTTTATTTCAGTACCTTTTTTATTTCTGGCAATTATAGCCATATGTAATCTTTTTGTAATTTTTAGATTTTGAGAATATTTTGGAGATGTGTTTCAAGATGTAATTGAGCCTATTTAAAGGCCTTGAGATTAATGAGAAAGCATGCCATTATTGATTAAAAAAATCTGTGTTGAGTTTTGCTCTTCTTCATTCTCTTTTGTGTGATACAACTGAGATCTACATTAGGGTTTGTGATAAATCCTAATCAAATTTTAGAGTTTGTGATAAACTCTAAAATCTACCCCAAATTAAAAATCCCCAAATACAAATTCCTAATACAAACCCTAATCCCCAAAATGCTAATCTAATCCCTCATCAACAGCCGTCTTCTCCTTCTTCTTCTTCTCCATTCCCCGATCCCAACAAAAGAAAAGAAAAGAAAAAAACAAAAACAAAACAAAACCAAAACCTACCCATCGTCTTCCCCAAATTCCCCATCCCGCAACCCACTCCCGACCCCCTTTGCACCCAGCGCCCGCCGTCGCCTCTTTTCCCCTCCACTCCCGATCGAGATCACCAACCCCAAATCCCCCTCCGTCGTCGTCCTCTAGCCCCTCCCGACCTTCGACCTCATCGCCTCCATCAACCTCCCTCCCCTTCGTCAAAACCCTAACATCCGAACTCCTCATCTGAACCCATTCCCCATCCACAGCCAACACCCCAAATCCCAACGAACCCCCCTGTCTCCGTCGACGCCGCCGTCGACCCACCTCACCGTTCCGATTCGCATCGTCGCCGTCACCGTTTGACGCCCTCCCGCCAACAAGTCACGTCGGCCAGGTCTCGTGCTGTTGCTGCCATTGCTCTGAAGATTCTTGCCGCCAATATTGTCTCTTTGATTGCTGTGCTCTTCGCCGCTGCCCCACTCCGAGATCTACGCTGGTTGTCTACGCATTCGGTATACTCTTTTCATTATTCTATATTTATGTTTTACTGCCTTATCATCTAGTATATTATCTGATTTGCCTGTCGTCTACAAAAATAATTGAGATTGAGTGTTCCATATACCTGAATAGAGTACGAATCAGTATTGAATTTCTTACTTGCTAAAACACGTAGGGATTTAATTGATTGTAAGGTTGATTTATTAATTGGGACTGTTATATTTATTCAATTCTTGAAAATCCATCGAACCTGTTAACTGTTACAAATTTCCAACTTAGATCCGCACTTTCATGTTGGTAAAATTAACCCATTAAAATTCTTGAAAATTCTCTGTTTTAGGGTTGGTTTTACATCATTTTTGGTATCAGAGCGAAGGTTCTTAAAACCCTAGTTCTTGCATCGTAGGCATCATTTTTGCATTCATTTAGGATTGTTTAGTCTTTTATTTTATTTTTGTCTTTCTTTTATTTTAGGTCATTTCAGATTCATTAAAAAAAATAAAAATAAAAAAAAATAAAAATAAAAAAAATAATAAAAATAATAAAAAAAATAGGACACACGACCCATAGTTTCCACTTTTGGTGAATGCGTCTTCGCAGCACCATCACAGACCCTGAAGAGCCTTTCCTATCCCTTCCCATTCACCCAATTAGGAACCCTAGACTTCCCAGACCTGAAATGGACAACTCTGATATCTCCGCTACCCTAGCTGCCATCCAAGTAACTCTTGCCAATATCAATCAGAGGCTTGAAAAAGTGGAGCTAAATCAAACCATTGTCCCTGAGCTTCATGCCCATCGTCAGATCCCTCAAGGGAATGTTCATGACAATCGACGTCAAGAACGTGACCCTAACGAACAATACAAAAAGAACGTTAAGGCTGACGTTCCCCAGTTTAAAGGCCACATGGAACCCCAAGCTTACCTCGATTGGATCCGTGCCATAGACCACTACTTTGTATGGTTCGACATGAGCGAAGCCCTTAAAGTTAAATTTGCCACTATGAAATTAACGGGTAAAGCTCAACAACATTGGAAAAATCTTGAACATGCCCGCAGAGGCCGAGGTCTGGCACCCATAGCCACTTGGGAGGCCATGAAAGAGAAGCTCACTGAGAGGTACGTACCGTTATCGTTCCACACCCGATTGCTAGATTCGTGGAACCAATTGTATCAAGGAAGTAAATCCACACAAGAATATGTTGATAAATTCGATGACTTCCTTATTCGGTGCAATGTGTTAGGTAAAGAGAGTGAAGAACAAACTCTCTCTAGGTTCAGAGCTGGACTACGAGATGACCTTAGGAACGAGCTAATCTATAGAAACGTGGACTCAATAGCGGCAGCCTACGCCCTAGTCCTCGACATGGATTCCCTTAAAGCTAGTTATGATTCTAGGTCCAGCGACTCGAGAGATCATTCCTCTAGAATGACCTCTACTGACCCAACTAAACCTCAGCCTCCCTCTCAGCACCCCAACAAATCTTACCCCAGCAAATCTAATTCAAATTTTAATTCACATAGAGATGAACATAAGGGTAAGAACACCGAAAGAGATTACAGTAAGATTGACCCTCTCACTAAGTGTTATAAATGTAAGAGATACGGTCATGTTGCTGGCAACTGTCCTAGTCCAAGTAGAATTAATATAGTATAGGGTACCGCAGTCATCGCTGATGAGCCCGACAATGAGTTTACCTATTAACCTAATATAAGTGATGACTTTGATGTAAAAGAGGATGACCAGTCTCTCAATTATATTCAGCCTATCCAGTCACCTCCATTGAGTATACCTGAGACACCCATTCCTTTCCAAGTCACTTGGAAATCCATAGATTTTACTCATGTATTAGAACATCACAAAGTCACAGAGTCTGCACCCACATTTGCATATAACATTCATGACTTGCATAGAAAAATTTCCAAGGAACTTAATGAGAATACTTTTAACTACAAGTTAATAGCAGATACTAGAAGGAAATTTATAACTTTTGATATTGGTGACGAAGTGATGGTTCGGATTCATCCGGAACGGTTTCCTGTTGGACCCGTTAAGAACTTGAACATACGTGCTGTAGGCCCATTTAAGATTCTACATGCAATCAATGATAGTACCTATGTCGTTGACCTTCCTGAAGGTTTTGGCATAAGTAAGATTTTCAATATTGAGGATCTAGTACTTTATGAAGGCTCAGAATTCAACCCTAGAAATTTTCTTATAGATGAGCCTACCCTGCAGCCTAATGGTGAGATTCCCCCATTACCTCCACTACCAGATATTACTTACCCATCGACAGAAGAATTGGATAATATTTTAGATGATCAGATAATCTCTACTAGAGATGGTGGTATGCACAAGTATTTGGTAAGGTGGAAAAATAAGCCGAAGTCGGATGACACTTGCAGTGATCGTGAGGGGCTCCCGCAACTGGATCCAGATCTTTTGGAGCACCATGGCAGGATCACTGGTTTTGACTCGACCGGGTCGAACTCTCTCCCACCCGGAGAGAATGATGAGGACATCTTTCCTGTTTAGTTTATTTCAGTACCTTTTTTATTTCTGGCAATTATAGCCATATGTAATCTTTTTGTAATTTTTAGATTTTGAGAATATTTTGGAGATGTGTTTCAAGATGTAATTGAGCCTATTTAAAGGCCTTGAGATTAATGAGAAAGCATGCCATTATTGATTAAAAAAATCTGTATTGAGTTTTGCTCTTCTTCCTTCTCTTTTGTGTGATACAACTGAGATCTACATTAGGGTTTGTGATAAATCCTAATCAAATTTTAGAGTTTGTGATAAACTCTAAAATCTACCCCAAATTAAAAATCCCCAAATACAAATTCCTAATACAAACCCTAATCCCCAAAATGCTAATCTAATCCCTCATCAACAGATGTCTTCTCCTTCTTCTTCTTCTCCATTCCCTGATCCCAACAAAAGAAAAGAAAGAAAAAAAACAAAACCAAAACAAAACCAAAACCTACCCATCGTCTTCCCCAAATTCCCCATCCCGTAACCCACTCCCGACCCCTTTTGCACCCAGCGCCCGCCGTCGCCTCTTTTCCCCTCCACTCCCGATCGAGATCACCAACCCCAAATCCCCCTCCGTCGTCGAACTCTAGCCCCTCCCGACCTTCGACCTCATCGCCTCCATCAACCTCCCTCCCCTTCGTCGAAACCCTAACATCCGAACTCCTCAACTGAACCCATTCCCCATCCACAGCCAACACCCCAAATCCCAACGAACCCCCCTGTCTCCGTCGACGCCGCCGTCGACCCACCTCACCGTTCCGATTCGCATCGTCGCCGTCACCGTTCGACGCCCTCCCGCCAACAAGTCACGTCGGCCAGGTCTCGTGCTGTTGCTGCCATTGCTCTGAAGATTCTTGCCGCCAATATTGTCTCTTTGATTGTTGTGCTCTTCGCCGCTGCCCCACTCCGAGATTTGCGCTGGTTGTCTACGCATTCGGTATACTCTTTTCATTATTCCATATTTATGTTTTACTGCCTTATCATCTAGTATATTATCTGATTTGCCTGTCGTCTACAAAAATAATTGAGATTGAGTATTCCACATACCTGAATAGAGTACGAATCAGTATTAAATTTCTTACTTGCTAAAACATGTAGGGATTTAATTGATTGTAAGGTTGATTTATTAATTGGGACTGTTATATTTATTCAATTCTTGAAAACCCATCGAACCTGTTAACTGTTACAAATTTCCAACTTAGATCCGCACTTCCATGTTGATAAAATTAACCCATTAAAATTCTTGGAAATTCTCTGTTATAGGGTTGGTTTTACATCACAGCTACATCTGGATAAAAAGAAAAGTAGCAATAGTAATTAGTTTGTCGCATTACCTGTCACATAATCAGATGTCATTTGCGACATTCTTTGCTACATAACACAATAGGTTTATGATTTACTTTCTGCTTTGTAGTTCTTTCTATTTTCTTCTACCATGCTGGGGTTGTTTTATTAAAATCTTATTAATGAAACAAGATGGCGGTATTCCACCATTTCCCTTAAAAAAAAAACCATGCCCTGTACAACATACAGTGAAGAAAGTAATATGCCATTCTCCCAAAATGTCAAACTCTGGTGGTGTAACAACAAATGATAAGAGATATATTGCAAGCAATGATATTACCCTATATCCAAACTATCTGAATTCATACATGACAATTATTTGCTTTGACATGAATAAAGGATAGGCAGATGAATCATCATAACTAGTAACAAATTACATAAACTGTCACAATATATATAGAAGTAATATGAAGGAAAGTTCAACATACTAATATATCATTCATATAACGAGTGAAAGCAAGAAATCTTGAACACTAATTAAAGATTTACATAATTGGTCAAATGAGGAAAGACCTTCACCTCAATGTATTATCCTTTACCGCCAGAAAAAGAATTGACAAGTTCCTCTTAGTGCTTTGTCACAGAAATATGCCATTCTACACTCTGATTTATACATGGTTTCACATTGTATCCACAGATTAGAACAAAAGATACATACAACAACAAGGTATTCAATATCCATCCAATGCTGAGTAAAGTTCCGTTACTCCGTTTCTACATACAGAGATGATGTACAGACCCCTGCAAAGCTTCATTGTCATTTAATAAAATGAGAGAAACCTGTTCTTTGAATAGAAAGAATGCTATATTTCACATTACCATCGATGGGCCTAAATGGATCTGACTGCCATTGTGGCCAACAGAAAATTGCTCCATATTTGAACCGCTTCTATACCTATATCTGTACTTTGTTGCCAAATGGAAAATTTTTAAAATATGACAACAAAAATGAGGAAGCTTTCTACTCCCTTCTATGCAGCCTTTCACAAATGCAGCCTGGTAGTGGGTTCGCATAGAAACTCTCTTCCAGTTTTGGAAATTCTCCAGCTTCTCTAAAATATGGAGCTCCAATCCTGTCTTCATGTAGTTTTTTCACCTTCGAGCTGAATTTTTTCCAAGATATGCTCCCTTCATCATATTCATCGACAAGTTTAATTAAATTTGACCTGCAAATAATTGCAACGATTCTGTTAAAGTGAATACAAATTGTCTGAAAATTCATAATAGTTGTGGCATGAGATCAATAAGAACCACCTTATATTTGTTTAATCTTATATGAGCTTAAGACTATAGAAGAAGGTAATGAAAATTGATTAAATTTGGATTTTGAAATGGAAAGTAAACATCAAACATTGGTAAAACTTTATGTCCAATCCTCACTTTAAACTTCAAATATCAGTACAGAATTTACTTCCTATCCACAAGTTCATGATATAATCATTCAGTAGATCTTTGTACACAGTTACTGCTAACTAGCAGTTCATTGCTTAATATAAATTTACTAAACAAAAAATCAGACTGTTAGATTAAAAAACAGATGAATATCATACATATATAATACCTGTCTGGGTTGATGGTCTTTCTAAAGTTCTTGTAACGTCTGTGACCCTGAACTGCCTTTGCCATATTTCCGTCATATGTGTAAATGAAAACATCGCTCTGAAGGGCAACAACATAATCCAACCCAGCTAGCATGTTTTGGTGTTTTTTGAAAGGCCTAAGTTCTTCTTCTCTAGAAAGGGTTGAATGAGAGAAAATGTGGGGAAAATCATCAGTGAGATACTGCATACTTCCATTTCCAAAGGCTTCACCAGCCACCAAGTATATTCTTGTGCTTGATGGAAACCCTAAGCCTTTAAGCAGAAGGGAAGTTTCCCTTGGTGTCAGAGGGCAACCCCCTAGTTTACGTTTCTCAATACCATCGATCTCTTTCTCCTTCCAATGGCTTACTTCATAACGCATTTGTCGTAATTCTTCCCCTTCTTCAAAAGTCAGACTATGGTTACAACCAGTAAAGGCGAGCATGTCCTTTTCGTACCTGAAATACAGGGTAGATGAAGATCAAGATGCTAGTGATCAATGAGATTCAACCTAATTAGTCTAAACAGTAAGAAAAAACAAAGCAGAATATTCCTAAAAAAATTAGGCAACATATGACAGGATCGCTGGTCTGCCAATTCGTTTATATAATGGACAGAGACTCAAATATAACCCTGGTACTCTGTTGACAGGGAGTATTTTCAGATACTGGAGGAACCATAGATCATAGGGATACTAGTGCAATTTGATTGAACAACCTATTCTAATAGGGTGTCTACTTATTTTGGATATTTGCACATTTCAATTAAAAATTTGAATTTAGAATAAGATTAGGAAAGTTAACAATAAGATAATTTCTTCCTTTTGGGCAGTCAATTTAGTGGTTTATTTAGTTTCAAACCAGTAATCTTTGTTAATTAGAGACAAAATGATGAAATTTTTTGGATTTTATTCGGATGGAATAATAAGATGATTGAGTATTAACAATTAAGTGGTGGGTCCAATAAAAAACAATCAAGTGGTTTAGTGAGTGAGACCTATTAATCTATTATCAATTTATCATCAAGCAAGAGGTTGCAGTATATTCTATTTGGGATTTTATTTTTGAAAAATCAATTCAGTTATCTAACAGTACCTGACGGATGAGTAAGACGTCCCCTAATTACTCAATTTCTAATACAAAAACATCATTGTGCATGAGAACAAGATAAATAGTATAGTATAGAAGTAACATCCATTCGGTGGTAAGCACACTATATTAGGAACTTTCCTCGTAGAGATGAGATTCCCTTCTCTCAAAGATTCACATGCAGAGACACAAATAAATTATATAGACACAAACATTCACACATTTACACAAACTACAAATAAACATTAAAGTTTTTCATCTTCACTGATCCATGTAGGCAAAATTTCCCAATGAAAAGATATGGGAGCTTATTAATGAAATCCATTCAGTGGCATCAACACCTATTATACTTCCAAAGAATATGACATTGTCACCCACTGAAGCTTAAAGAGTATTATACTCCTAGTTTACAGACTCAATCAATATGAGCTCTGTTGAAACTAGGGGAATCACAATTCACACCCCTAGTTAGATAGTTGCTAATCTGACAGAGGATAAAGCTAACCTAATCATGTATGACGCACTAACATATCTAATCCACACAATATCAACATAGAAAATAAAAGAATGCTAGAAAAAACTGAAAGAGTACAATTGAAGCATCCATTAACTTCCTTTCTAGAAATTAAGATTTAAATATTTAATCTTTTTTCTCATCTGGAGTTATAAGCCATGTCCCATTTGAACATTTGCAGAAGGATGAACAAATCTTTAACTTCACTAAAGTAAATAAATCTAAACTTAATACAGAATCTAATAGTTGCTACTGAGAAAATTTAACAAAGTGGAGGCGCCTGCGCAAATTAAAGATCTTCGAAGCTTACCTTAAATGGAGAGCAATGTAAGGGCTTCCATCTTGACGCATCCTCGAAATCAAAGTGGCCCCAAGCTCTTCAATTGGGGACGAATATTTCAATGCTTGGTAGTTTACACGGCATCTCAGCTTCTGAATAGAGTTTGGAAGTCCATTATTTGCAAGCCGTGAATCCGTATGGGTGAAGTACATAACCTTGTGCTGTTTCAGAAGTGGGAGAACATCTGATTTATAGTAATTGACCTAAAAATAGCAAATTGAAGCATTATGATACGCTACTCAAAGGAAGGAATAGAAACAAAGTAGATTGCCCACTCTCCCCTAACCTTAGACCAAGATATGGGAGTCTTCATATAAGGTCCTGTTTTCTCATAGGCAGGTGGCAAAGTCTCGACTACGTGAACTTCATCCTTTAAAGCCTCAATGAAATGCTTCCAATCAAAAAGATCTTTGAAATTACTGTACACAGACAAGAGTATAAGACCAATGCAAGTAAGAAGTGCAGCGACATATAAAGGGCTCCAGAGCAACTGTGAAAGAATAGCTGCTAACCTTTCATCATGCCAATAGGAGGTCCGATCAAGTGAAGGAAGAACAAGGGTTGCCTTCATAATCTTAGCAATAGCAACCATATCACATATCTGCATTCTAAATTATGATTTATCAGACAAATGTAATATAGCATTAAAGCCTAATAGCAACATGAACATGCAGATAGTAGTCAGACCCCAAATCTCATTTGATTTAAACCTCCATTCGCATTTATGAGAAGGTAACCATTTGTCTTTGCATCCAGCTCTGCATAAACCCCAAACAGAAACTTGAGTCTTTGAAAATTAAAAAGTTGGGTAGATAAAATCGTATTTGTAAAATCAACTTACTCTTTTGATGGTCCGCATGGCCAATACACTGTGTGAAATTTTCACTGTTTGGCTTGGCCCAAATACCTGAGTGCTGAATGTAAATATAGTTGGTGCTAAATTGATGTAAAGATTAATAGGGATACAAGCAGCAGAAAGATAAACCTCAGATGGAAAAAGAAAAAGAAAAAAGAAAAAAAAAACACTTGCCTCAACTACACTGTACTGATTGCCACCTTTTCCGGATGATAAAGTCATCAGAGTTCTTTCGCTATCACTTAGTCCCCAATGCTCATCACCATGCGATACTTGAACATTTTGACCCATAAATTGGGTGCGAGATACATCCTATGATCATAAAACAAATTTGTATATGAAGGACTTTACAATTAGAAACGTCAGTATTTGATTCTGAAATAACAAAGTTTCTTACAAACATACACAGAAAGGGGGACAATCTTGATACATATTAGCAGAGAAAATATGGTAACAATTATAGAATTGAATAAAGATGAATTTTTCATGGTTAAGAAAACCTAAATAGCAAGTTTGTAAGGGGTTGGGATGGGTAAAGGGAGGTCTCAGTTTTCAGGTTCGAGGTTAGGCTACAATGTAGATTTTACTCCGGAAAAAGAAAAAAAAAAAATGCTTAACAGAATAGGTCGCAGGAACCATGAACAGTCGGCACATAATACTATTACCAACCCAATCACTAGCCAAAACAAGTTGATTCACAGCTTGTAACTTTTCAAGAAAACTTGCTTCCACAAATTCTTTACCTGTAGCAAATTGATATTGTGACTATTCACTAATGCCATTTGCGGTGACTAAGGTTGTACGTTCATACGGTCAATATCTTACAATTCATACGTTCTAAAAGCAAAAGTTCAATACTCTTCTCGATCCAAAACTTCCATATAAAAGTTACCTACAAGGATCCTACCTTCGCATCCAAAAGCACCTCAAATTGATATTAGCAATTGCACATAAAAAAAAATAAAAAAAAATAAAAAAAGACAACTGATTAAAATCTACTTTAGTACTTCACCAATGAACAAGTCAAAAATCGTCACCTCATACTCTTGTCGATCCAAAACCGCCCCAAACCCCGGCCACCCCCCAAGCATCATCTTCACCACCCCAAGCATCAGGCACACACTACAGAAGGCCAAGAACAGAAAGCTCCCAACTTTCTTCCTCTCCTTTCCACCCAACCCCAGATCCTCCACCACCCCCAACCCGAAACTCGACCTCCTCTTAAACATCTCCTTCCCCCACCCGATTCGATACCTCAAACTCTTTGCCTCCAATCTCCACCACTCCGCCGCCTCCGCACCCTCCGCCGCCGCTACCGGCGACCCTAGAGGACTGCTTCCGGCGGAGGACTGCGTTGGCCGCGGGGAGTTCGAAATCTGTAGCTGCACTTCCTGGTTGTTCCGGTCAACTCCGTTGATCCGCTTGAACGAGTGGCCGCGTCGAGTCATGTTGGCCGAGAGGCGGGGGCTGTTGACTCGGGCATCGGAGTGGGAGTCGGTGCCGTTGTTGGTGTGGGGTTGGAATCCCATTGTTAGGATTTTTATTGGAATTTTGAGGGGTTATTTTTTAGATGGCCATTAAATGGTGGGTTGTTGTTTTTTTTTTTTTTTTTGCGCGGCGGGGGGAGGGGATTATTAATGGAAGTTGTGAGAAGGAAGGAAGGAAGAACAGAGGAAGGAGAGTGAGCGGGATTTGGAAATGGGACCGAGTTTTTACTGAATTTACGGGGTTGCCATTTTACAGGACAAAATTGCCCCTTTGAAGAGGATTTAGATTTGCATTTTGATTTTAACACGGTTTCTTAAAATTTAAAAAAAAAGAAAAAGAAAAAAGAAAAAAAAAACATTTGGAGCAAGATAATCTAAGATTATTGGCGTATGCAATGTTTTTTCTTGTAATTGTAGATGATAATAGCAGATGGATGAAAATGACCTGAAATCTACACTTCGATTTAGTCAAAACTATTTGAAGCAAATTTTAGAAAAAGTAATGTATTGTGATATATTAGCTTGTGAGCGAACATAGGAGGGTTTTTTTTTCAGTGTGAAGGAGTCGAGTGACTGCTATTATTATATCAGAAATTAGTTCTAAGTGAACTTAGGTAGTGTTCTTTTTCTCCTTTTATAAGTGATTTACCTCTTGTAAGAGGTGGTCCACCTCTTACAAGAGTTTTTTTAGTATTCTTTTTTTTCTCTTATAAGAGATTTCTCTCAAAATTGCTTCTAAATCTAAATGGCTTCTACTAGCCTCTTTCAAAATCTTAAAAGTCTTTTATCACTTAAAAAGACTATATTACCCTTAAATTAATGATTTCCAGATCTTCTTTCCCACAGTACTGCGTTGAAAATGGGAGGATATCAAGTTAATTACCAGCAACTTCTCATTCCCAAACTCGTTATCTGTCAATCTTTGCAGGATCCCTCAGGTCAAGTGACCTTCAAAGATGAGAAAACCACCCTCTTCGGTAGGAACCTATACCAACATGTACATATATCAAATAAGCTGTAATGTACTCTACTATTACTTTGATTCTTCATTTCTTCAGACTCAAGGGAAACATGTCGCCACATTTTGGAGAAGTATCCCGATTCAGGAACCAAGAGACTATTAGGCACTGGAACACTAGAGAGAGCTTCAATCGAGCAATGGCTGCAAGCAGAATCTGAGGACTTCGACCCTCCCAGCTCTTCGTTAGTCTTCCATTGATTAAAACGAATGAGAAAAAATTGTCAAAATTTTGAAGTTTGGCATTTGGTATTTGGCATTTTGAAGTTTGTGGAAGTTTTGCAATGTGTTAATCAACTGCAGAAATTTTGAGGTTTGTTAATTATAAAGTTTGATTGTAAGCACAAAATGATTGTATTTTCACTTTTGTGTAAATGGCAACCATTAGTGCTGCTCTATTTGCTTACATATTTTTGTTTTCAGCTTTGAGTAGATGATGGTTCAATATATACATAGGATCGGGAAACAATCTGCAAGCACAGTTGAAAGATGTGTTATTATGTATTTGTTGTTTTCCAATTTGAGTGTGGTGGACTCCTTATGTAGTTTGCTTGGTGGGACAAGTCCGAAGTTGTATTATTAATTAAGACTAAACGAACAATTTCATTGCTTGCAGTGAAGAGGAGTAACAATTTTAGTAAAAAAGGGGGTGCATAATGGGACTGATATTTAAAATGGTTTGAGCTTAAAATGGGACTGATATTAAAGTGTTATTAGTTAAGACTGATATTTCAGTAAAGAAGGCGAAAAATTCATGTTTTCCCATTTTCAGTATATCACTTAAAATGTTTTGAGCTGCTTCTACAACTATTAGATCAACTTGGCATCAGCTCTCATTATGATCTACAGCTTTGTTCAATCAAAACAAGATCAACCATGGAGAACAATACTCTTTGAAAAAGATGATTCTCTAGCAAATTTATTATGATTATTACCTTCTTTTTAACAAGTCATCAGAATACAAAAGTGGACATGAAGTTGAATGGAGAAATGTTGGTATAAATAGAGAAATTATATAGTAAGGGCAAAAATGTCTAAAAGTAGAGAAAAGGCTCTTGTAAAAGGTGAAAAAAGAACAGAAATCTCTTAGTTCTTATAAGAGGTTATTTTTATATATAAGAACACCTCAAAAAGAGGCTTTTACAAGAGGTTCTTACTGTAAATCTCTTATAAGTGGTCACCTCTTATAAGAGGCAAAAAAAAGAACAGACCCTTAGAGTAGATGCCCCTTCAAAGTCCATTTTCCCTGCTTATTATCATGGGTAAATAGAGAAAAACACTGTTGAGTTGTGCAGTCAACACAATTAATTTATTTTACCTTTGTTCAAGGTAGTAAATCCGCCTGAACTATTTAAAAGGGAGCACAACAGTACGTTTCGTCAGTTGATCTGGTCAAATCCGTAGATTGACTGTGTAGTAATCAAAATACTTTTCCGTAATTTTTTCCCTAAACTCTTCTATTAATCCTAAACCTAATCCTCATTACCTATGGCTAATCCCTATCTCCCCACAACCAATCCCTTCACTTTCCCTGTTCTTTTAACATGAATTCAGTCTCGACTCAACGATGCCTTCGCCATTGTCGCAGCAGTTGCTGGTTGTTGTCGATGATGTCGTTCACTACTATTGTTATTGCTATCCTTGCTGCCAACAACCCTGAGACCCATTTCGTTGGATAAATGTATTTTTTTAAAATGGAGGGCATTTTAGTCACTGCACAATAAATCGACGGTTTTGACCATGTCAACTGACGGAATGTAACATCCGCACCAGTTTAGATAGTTTAGGGAAGTTTACTGCATTGAACAAAAGTATAGGGGGTTAATTGTGGTGATTGTATTGCTCAGGGATGTTTTTAGAAGGGGTTAATTGCGTTGACTGTATCGCTTAGAGATGTTTTTCGCAATTTACCATATTATTAATGACTAGTATTATACTCTAACGGGTAAAAACCACATGCATTGCATCTTTTTTTTTGATAAATAAGAAATAAACATTACACACTAACTCCTTAGAGCATCCACAGTCGTCATTGTGTAAATTTTGCATATATGGATAAATGCATATAGCATTTGGCTATTGTGCTGCAGTCGTCGAATGCTATTTTTTACCAATTTAATTTAAAATAATAAAAATATCAGATCAGATCAGACGGACGAAAAGAAAAAAAACCCAAAATAGACGGACGCAACATGAAGCAACATCATGTTGCGTCGGAAGAGAAAAAAAAATCAAAAAAATGGTCAGACGCAACTTCATGTTGCGTCCGTCCGACCCATTTTTTGGGATTTTTTTTTTATTTTAAAAAAAAAATCATCAAAATGGTGACATTTTGGTGGATTTTTTTTAACTAATTTTTTTTAGTTTTTATATTACGATTAATTATTTTTTTATTTCGGTTAATTATTTTTGTATTGAGGGACGCAATGTAAAGTTGCGTCGGAGGAATAAAAAATAATTTTTTTTCGTCGGACGCAATATGAAGTTGCGTCCTCTATAATATGCATAATTCTTATATTCTCTCTCATATATAGCAATCTACTGTAGCAGAATATGCATAATATGCATATTTAGCAGACGCCTGGAGCGATTTTTTTGACAAAATATGCATAATATGCATATATAGCAGACGACTGTGGATGCTCTAACTGTTAGGATTGTGTCTTGAATACTCGTTGTTAAGATTAAAAGAAGGTAATATGAAGTACGGAGGTCGAAGCGTCGAAGTGAGTAGAAGGGAAAACAGCAGCAGCAAGGGTGCAGGCTAGTTGTGGTCGACCGGTCTTGGTGACAGTCGACCGCACCCCCCGACCGCACCCCTGACCGCTCGTAGTACAGGGAATGTCAGAGAGTGGTATGGTCGACCGGTCTTGTTGGACGGTCGACCGCCAGCGGCACTGTGTTCGTTTTTGGGCCTCGATTTGTTAGGTCGGTTCAGCCTAATCTTTAACTCCAAGTTAGATCGTGCGGCTCCTATTCAGTTACTTTTTTTCCAAGTTATATCGGATGACCGAGGATCTAGATTAGACCTAGGTTTCTCTCTATTCTTCTATATATATTGTAAACTCCTCCAATATGAGTGGGAGTACTTCATAGATTATTTTCTCCATTGCAAAGAGAGGTTCGAGAGAGAGATAGTTCTTGATGAGTGAGTTTAATTCCTTATATTGAGTGAATCAGTAACTTCTTGTAATCTCTTCTAATTGAATACCAGATCTCCCTATATTTCCCCCTGGATTAAGCAAAAGCTAACCGGGATAAGTCATCGTTATTGTGTTTGTGTTAGTTTGGTGGATCTACTTGCTTGCTCAATTTATTTGCCTCGTCTACTTCGACTTCCTCATTGCTCTAATTAGTTCCGCTACGACCAGCGGGTATTTGTTGACGCCCCAATCCCAACAACTGGTATCAGATCTTCAGGTTTCCGAGTTCTTTGATTAAGATGACAGGCCACAGTATTTTGAAGATCAAGCAATTCGATGGTAAGATCAATTTCAATCTTTGGAACACTAACATGTATGATGTTCTTGTTCAAGAGCGGTTGCAGTTAGCAGTTAAGAAGAAGGAAAAGCCAACTGATATGAAGGATGACGTTTGGAAAGATATTCGTGAAAGAGCCATAAGTCTGATCCGACTATCCTTGGCGGACGAGGTCAAGTGTAGATTTCTTAAAGAAACTGATGCGGTGAGTTTGTGAGAAAAACTCATAGCTGACTACTCTGGTTCGTCGTTATTAGATCAAATGCATTGGAAGAGGAAGTTGTTCTGTTTATCTATGAAGGAAGGTACCGATCTCCAAGACCACATTACAGAGTTCAATAAGGTATTATCTGAACTAAAGACGATCAACGCAGATGTGTGTGAGGTAAAGCTTTCATCCTGATATACTCACTGCCGGATTCGTACGAGCCTTTGATCACTACCATGATACACGGTAGATCTGCCAAGGAGAGTATTTCGGTAGATAGTGTAATCAAAGCATTGAAAGAAAATCAACTTAGGAAGGAGACCCATAAATCTTCATCATCTATTCCTACAAGTTGTTTAGCAGTGGATGGTCCTTCGGGGGGAAGACAAAGTGCTTTGCAAAAGGATTCGATCTGTTGCCGATATTGCAAGAGGCCAGGGCAAATCAAGAAAGACTGTTGAAAATTACAGAATCAAGAGAGCGCCAAGAACGGGAGTTCAGCTGCTAATGTAGTTAGTGCCTTTGGTGCCTTTGATTCAGATGGTTCGTGTCTTCTTGTTTCAAATTCTTTAAAAGTGGATTCTAGTTGGTTTCTTGACTCAGGGAGTTCTTCTCATATTTGCTCCGAGAGAGAGTTGTTTTCTACTTATAAGTCTACCACGGGGCATTGTGTGACAACGGAAACTGGGGAGATTTGTGAAGTAGTGGGTGAGGGGACAGTTGAGTTGAAGATGTCATGTCTAAACATGTTCACTTTAAGGGATGTTTTGCATATTCCTCTGCTCGGAATCTGATTTCCTTGGGAACTCTTGATGCACGGGGTTACAGGTACAAAGCTCAAGGTGGAGTTCTGTCTGTTTTTCAGGGTCTTCGTAAGGTGATTAGAGGTATGAGAGTAGTTGGGCCAAGCCAACACAATCTCTACAAGCTTTGGGGAATTCGAAATACTTGCACAAGTGTTGCTCCTTTTCCCATTATTCCCGCAAGCTCAGCTAGTTTGCCGCAACTAGATTCATCGAGACGAGACCACGACGTTCGAATATCGTCGAGAGGTGGAGAAAGCCTAAGGGTTGGTGGAGTTCGTGCGGAGTTTGGCAACATCGTGAGTACATCTACGGAGGTGTGCCTTTGAAGGGGCATACTGGATTTGGTGAGATTGGGTAGAGATAAATTCAACTAGAAGACAAAGCTATTGTTCTAAGTTTTTCTTTGTAAGTGGAATTTGTTAGAGTTTGGAGATGAGTAACACATCATGTGATAGCACTCGTATGCAATCCAAGGTGGAGTTTATTAGGATTGTGTCTTGAATACTCGTTGTTCAGATTAAAAGAAGGTAATATGTAGCACGGAGGTCGAAGCGTCGAAGTGAGTAGAAGGGAAAACAGCAGCAGCAAGGGTCCAGGCTAGTTGCGGTCGACCAGTCTTGGTGACAATCGACCGCACCCCCCGACCGCACCCCAAACTGCTCGTAGTACAGGGAATGTTAGAGAGTGGTAATGTCGATCGGTCTTGTTGGACGGTCGATCGCCCACGGCGCTGTGTTCGTTTTTGGGCCTCGATTTATTAGGTCGGTTCAGCCCAATCTTCAAATCCAAGTTAGATCGTGAGGCTCCTATTCAGTTACTTCTTTTCCAGGTTATAACAGATGCCTGAGGATCAAGATTAGACGTAGGTTTCTCTCTATTCTTCTATATATATTGTAAACTCCTCCAATATGAGTGGGAGTACTTCATAGATTATTTTCTCCATTGCAAAGAGAGGCTCGAGAGAGAGATAGTTCTTGGTGAGTGAGTTTAATTCCTTATTGATATGGCTAAAAATGGGGTTAAATCGGAACCGTCCAGATTGGGCACGAATCTTGAAGCTTAGGGGTAAAATGGTAATTTCGCATATAGATGGGCCCGAAGCGGGCACTGGATCTCCCCTTCACAGATCCAATAACCCGCGAACGGATCCACTCCAGCTGGGTACGGGTCCCGACCCAAGACAAACCCAGACCAGCAAGAGGAAATCAGGGTCTCTGATTTGACTAAATCACGAGCCTGATTCGCGGTTATCCTCTCACCGGAAATCAGGGATCAGTTTCCTAAACTAATTATGAGGATTTTACTCCTAACGGTATCACAGGAAATCAGATCCCTAATCAAATTCCCATGGCGACTATAAATACCTCCGACCTACCACTGTTACAAGGTAATCACTCTTTTGCCAACTTAAGCTCTTTCTTAATCATCACTGGTTACTGACAAGAGCGTCGGAGGGTGCGTCGCCGGGGTCAACCCCGGTGTATCGCACTTCCTTGCAGGTGAACGGCAGGAGTCGGCATCCCAACTCCGACGAACGGGCTTGGACTCGCTATTCAGGTTTTTCTACGAACCCACAAATTCTATCTGTTTACCCCCACACCAGAATTAGCGGTAACAGATTGGCGCCGTCTGTGGAAAAAATCAGAAGAATAGTAGCTCCTCCTCTTCCCGTCGGAAAGATCTTCTCCAGCCATGCCGCCTAGAAAAGTAAGATCCAGGGGATCCAATCGTGGCCCTAATCCAGATCAGCAACAAGAAGTCCCCTTCCAACCCGCTCATCAACAGGGACAACTTCCACTTCAAACCGAGGATCTACCTCCTCTCCCAAATCAGCAACCTCTTAATGGTCCCACAGGCCCTTCAAATGCTGTCGCGGGGGTCTCGCGCCCGACCCGCAGAAACAACCCCTCCACCTGGACCACGTGTCCATCCACAATGCCTCCTCGGATTCCATGGCTTCCCACCATCCTCGAGCTTCCGACCTCCGTAATACCATTCTAAACTGGCAAAAGGATGAGGATCTTCGCCACTGCCTGGATGATAAGCGGGCCCGAGAGGGAGCCTCCTGCCAACAATATCCAGGTGAGCGATCTCCTCACCACCGAGACACCAGGAGGTCCCCGGACCGAAGGGGTCGGAGGGAATCCCCCGAGCGTCATAGGAGGGGACCGCATTCCCCCGCTGGTCGGCGTCATCCGAGGAACGATGAGGCGCCCATCACTCGTGCTGAGTTCCTACAGTTCCAAGCAACAGTGTTGCAAGCCCTCAACCTTCGTCCTGCCAACAATAATACCCAAAGGGTTCCGACACCCCCATGGGTCCCAAGTCCCCGTCCTCGGTCCGTAACACCTCCTCCGGCTCCTAATCACCAACAGCACAACCATAGTCCTCGCCGCTCCCAAGACTACCACCGTCGTAGTCCCCGCTCCCCCTCCTATGAAGACAAGTCCAGGGCCTCGATCGACTACCACCGAAGGGACGATGCTCTCTACCACCGTCTCCATGAGATGGAAAGATGCATCGGTCGAATGGACAAGGAGGAAGAGTCTAGAGGTAGGACCGTCCGCCCCGGCAGACCTCCCTTCTCCCGGACTATCATGGAGGCTCCCATCCCGAGGGGTTTCAAGCCTCCGCAGTTTGAAACGTATTTGGGGGAGTCGGACCCTGTTGATCATGTCGAGAGCTTCAAGATCTTGATGCTAATCCATCAAGCTTCCGATGCCATGCTCTGCAAAACCTTCCCCGCCACCCTTAAGGGCTCGGCTCGGGAATGGTACTCCCGGCTCGCTTCCTCTTCCATCTTCTCTTTTGAGCAGTTCGAAACGCTCTTCATAACCCACTTTGTAAGCAGCAGACGAACGGAGAAGACCAGCCTCTCTCTACTCCACCTCCGACAGGCGAGGGGAGAAAAGTTGAGGGACTATGTAAGGAGATTTACTGCGAAGGTCAGGTCCATCGCCTCCCTCGACCAGTCAGTAGCGACCGTCGCATTCCAATCCAACGTCCTCAACTCTAACCTTCGGTCGTCCCTCGCCAAAAAGCCCCCACACAACTTCGCCGACCTTCTCCTTAGATGCGAGAAATATATTCGGGCGGAGGAAGCCGAGTGCTTCCCGGGTTTCGGAGGATCCGCTTCCGGGTCGAAGAGAAAGACGACGGAAGAGGAAGGGGCCAAGAAGCTACAGAAGGATAATAGCGGTCAGCGCCGTCCTCCTCCCAGGTTTGAAAAATTTACTCCTCTCACCACCAGCGTCTCCACCATCCTGATGGAAGTCGAGAAGGAGGGAGTTATACCTCCCGCTCCGAGGATGAACACCCCAGCCAAGAAGAGGAACAAGGAGAAGTGGTGCCGTTACCACCGGGATCATGGCCACGACACCAACGACTGCCGAGCGCTGAAGAACGAGATAGAGGCCCTCATCCAGAGGGGGCAGTTGGATAAGTTTGTGAGAACAAATGATCGGGGAGATCGCGCCACTCCTCCGCCTCGGGGGGCTAACAAGCGCTCCGAGCGACGCGATGAAACCCCCGAGTTCGAGGAGGAGCGTGTTCTGCACCTTATCCACGGAGGCCCCATGGGGGGCTCTTCCAACGCCTTTCGGAAGGCCTTCGTCCGAGAGGTCAATTCAGTTCACGGCGCCCTTCCCCCCAAAGGCCTCGGGCGTCCCAGTAACTTTCTCTGATGAAGACCTCGAGGGGGTCCGAACTCCCCACTGCGATGCACTTGTTATCAACCTCCGCATGGCGAACTTCAAAGTGCAGAGGATCCTGGTAGACAATGGGAGCTCCGTGAATATCCTCTTCCTCTCGGCCTTCTGAGGGCTGCAACTATCCCGGGATCGCCTCAAACCGGCCGGCTACACGCTCCACGGGTTCACGGGGGTGCTAGTAACTGTTGAAGGGGTTATCACCCTGGACGTAACTGCTGGGAAGACCCCTACCACCCGGACAGAGCCGATGGACTTTATGGTCGTCGATGTCCCGACTGCATACAATGTCATCTTGGGCCGACCTGGCCTAGCTGCCCTGGAAGCCGTTCCTTTGGCGTACCACCTCAAGATGAAGTTCCCCACCCGGGCGGGAGTGGGAGAAGTCAAGGGCAGCCAAGAGACGGCTCGGAAATGCTACATGACTTCCACTGGGGGTCCGATGCTCTCCCTCGAGACTCTAGAGATCCCCGAGCCGAACATCCGACCAACGTCCGAGCCGGCGGACGAATTGGAAGAAGTGCTCTTCTCGGACGAGGACCCGAGCCGAAAGTTCCTCATCAGCAAATCCCTACCGACTGCCCTATGTTCCGACTTGGTGCAGTGCATCCGGAAGAACCGCGACCTATTTGCTTGGTCCGACACGTTCGGCGATGTGGCTCTTGTCAGAGACATTCCAACATTCGTTGCCTCCCCCAAGCTAACCTCGCCTCCCTATCAAGTCCTATCCCCTTCGCAATGTGGGGGATGGATTTACTAGGGCCATTCCCTCCAGCTCCGGGCCAGTTCAAGTTCTTGGTCGTGGCCATCGACTACTTTTCGAAGTGGATTGAGGCCGAGCCCCTAGCCACTATCACCGAAAACAAGGTACTTCAATTCTTTTGGAAGAACGTCATCTGCCGATTCGGCGTCCCCCGTGTCCTCGTAACAGACAACGGAACTTAGTTTACTGGGGCCGCGTTCAGAGCTCTATGTGAAGACCTTGCCATCCAACAATGCTTCTCCTCCATCTCCCACCCACAGTCGAATGGCCAGGCAGAGAACGCTAACCGGCAGATCCTCTCTGGTATCAAGAAGAGACTGGACAGGTGTTCTAAAGGCTTATGGGTCGACCAACTCCCCAACGTGCTGTGGAACTACTGCACCAACAAACGGACCCCCACAGGAGAGTCCCCATTCAACCTCACCTATGGGTCCGAGGCAGTGATACCTCTCGAAGTCGGAATACCTTCTCCTCGCCTCGCAGCCTACAACGAGGAACAGAACGCCAGAGAACTCTGGGCGAACTTAGACCTGGTGGATGAACTGAGGGAAAGAGCGTCAATCCGCCAACAGAACTACCGGAGGAGGATCGAGTTGGCGTACAACAAGAGAGTCCGACCCACCAATCTCAAGGAGGGCGACTTGGTCCTCAGAAAACTAGCCATCTCCTTCCCCAATCAGAAGAGCAAACTAGCTCCGAATTGGGAAGGACCTTACAAGATCGCGAGGGTAGTTCGGCCCGGAGCTTATCGTCTAGAAGACCTTGAAGGCAGGGAGATTCCGAGGACTTGGAATGCCGACCACCTTTTAAAGTACTAAGAAAGCGCCCCGGCGCCTCTCTGAGTATCACAGGGTGTCGAACCGTTCCTCTCCTCTAACTTGTAATTCCTCTCTTAAGTTGTCATATGTAAAAACGGCTCGCCGTCAGTTATCAATAAAGAATGCTTTTTCGTACTTATAAAATTGCTTGTATCTCTCCACCTTTATTCTTCATTCAATCAATGGTCCAGAGTCCAATACCTGGCTTGATTCTACTCCGCAAGCTTGCCTCTAAGCGGGCTAGGAGTGGGTTGCCATTCGGAATTGCTCCCACGACCGTTGAACTCTAACGATGGTTCCGGGGTCCAACACTTGGCTCGATTCTACTCCGCAAGCTCGCTTCTAAGCGGGCTAGGAGTGGGTCGCCATTCGGAATTGCTCCCACGACCGTTGAACTCTAACGATGGTTCCGGAGTCCAACACTTAGCTCGATTCTACTCCGCAAGCGCGCTTCTAAGCGAGCTAGGAGTGGGTCGCCATTCGAAATTTCTCCCACAACCGTTGAACTCTAACGATGGTTCCGGAGTCCAACACTTGGCTCGATTCTACTCCGCAAGCTCGCTTCTAAGCGGGCTAGGAGTGGGTTGCCATTCGGAATTGCTCCCACAGCCGTCGAACTACTCTTACGATGGCCAGCGAGCCCACTATTAGGTAAGGCTCGGCCCATCTCGCAAGTTCGCAAGATTAGGAGACCAAAGCGCTGCTCGGCACCACTGGCCGAGCGAGCAAGAGGTCGGCTCAGAGACCTCGGTGCGATGAACACAGTCATAAACAAAACGACTACACAAAGTTACAAAGGACATGCAAGTTCGAGAAAGAAATGTTATTAATAATTGGGATACAGTACAAAGCGACTCTTCCGTACAACAAGGTTACAAGGCCTTAAAGTAAAAAAATTCCGAGGCCGACCCACTACACTTGGCTTTGAAAACGTTCATTAGTGTCCTGTTTGGTCGTCATTTTGGCAACCTCGGCTGTCAGTCCTTCTCCCTCCGTCCGGAGCTCCGCCTCTACAGTCTGCAAGTGACGGATCTCAGAAAGCAGACCGTCCCTTTCCATTGCTATTTTCGACAAATTGTGCCGAACGCACTGGATCCGAAGGGCGTTGCTGAAGGCGGTCGGTGAACCTTCGTCCTCTCCTGTGGAGGTCATCTCGGCGATCCTGCTCTCCAGACGCCGGATCTCGATGTCTCGCCGACCTAGGATGAGCTGAAGATGGTTCCGCTCGCTTTCGGCTCGGCGCAACCCTAGCTCGACCTCATAGAGCCGCTCTCGGCACCTCGCCAAGCACAGCCTCGTCACCCCCGAGCCTACCTCGGCTCCAGCGTGGTCATCTGAGCGACTGGCTCGACGTCCTGAGCTACCGTCTCGAGCTGAAAAGAAGAAGAGACAAACAACAAAATTTCAAACATTGTCGAAGTCCAACACATGAAGCCAATATTCCCTACGCAACATCAGAAGCAAAGCAAAGGTTTTTATTCAAATAAAGTAGCTCTACAAACTACAAGACCGACGCTACGGCAGAGTTTTACAATAACTTGAGGGAACACAACACAACTCGTTTAGTGCCTCTTCGGAAGGGGAGCGCTCCGGTTCAAGGAAACGCGGGGGCGGCGACGCCTAACCTCCGAGCTCGATTCCAAACCAGCAAAGCGAGATCCCCCTCCGCCGCTAACTCTAGCTGTAGCACCAACAGAGGCGCCGCTAGACGAGACGGCTACACCACTCTGAGCGTCAGCAGGACTCCGCCTCACCGAAGGCAGACGAGTCGCAAGTTTGTAGAAAGTAATTCCTTTCTCGCTCTGTTCACGAGTACACGACGTACTACGAACGTCGGCCCTCTTAGGCAGAGGCTTGAGCGACGCGATCTCTTCCTCCAGCTCGATGATTCTATCTCTCAGAACATCATCCTGAGTCGACATCTTCAAACGAGGAGGTCGTGACGAGCCCGCGACATTGGCGCTATCGGTCGCAAGACGTCGATAATGGGTGACCTCGATCCCCCTGTCTATCGTAATCCTCCTAAGCTTGTCAATCTTGGCCAACAACTCTTGGCGCTCGGATGACAACTTCTCCAACTCGGAGGCTAACTCCTCTTCTTTCGCCGAACGTTCTTTCTCCGTTACCTCCAAGTGACGGACCTTGACCAAGAGCTCGCTATTCTTTTGCTCGGCAACCAAAAGCTCCCTGCGAAGACCCACTGTCTCACCTTCGAGACGAGAAGCTTGGGGTTGCTTCCGTAGTTGCTTCAACTCACGACAATACCCCCTCGCAGCCGCCTTTATCTCCTCCAGCTTCAAGAGCATATAAAACCGCCTCTCTCGGCTATGAGAAAGCGCTCGCTTCGTCTCTTTTAGCTCCTTACAAAGATACGAAACCTCCGTGATCGGACCAAACTTCACCTGAAAAGCAAAGATAAATCCGAGGCCCAACACTTGGAGAAATTTTGCAACTAGTCAAACATAAAATCCGAGCTCCAACACTTGGAGAATTTTTGGCCAAACAAAAAGTGTTTTCATTCAAAACTCAAAAAGCATTACAGGAGCGGTGGCCAGTCCGCGGTCAGGCGTTACAAAAAAAATAAATAAAAAGCAGAAAGAAGACCAAAGATGCAACCAAGTCAGGGGTCGACCTTTTTGTCGCTCGGGCCTTCCGACCCCCCGACGATTCCCAAGTCCTCATCCACGTCCTCGTCCTCGGAGCTGTCCTCCTCTTCATCTTTGGCCTCGGTCTCGCCCGTGCCTTCGACACCCTCGGTCTGTCCCTCGGGGCCGAGCATTACCGAAGGGAGCTCTTCCTCACCGTCTACAGGGTCGTAGAAGTGGTAAGAGGAGGTGTCGAACCCCCGGTTCCGAGCTGCGATATGAAGCAGGGCTCGGCCGTACGCATCCTCCATGTTCTTGAACATGTGCTCCTCGGCCTCTTGCTGGACAGCCCTCTTCGCGTTTGCCACCTTTGACTGGTGCTTCGCCCTGATCCTCTCGGTCTCCTTTCGAGCCTTCTCCGCCTCCGACCGGGCTTTGGCCAGCTCCTCCTTAAGCTCGGCATTCTCCTTCTTCGAGGCCTCGAGCTTGGCTACCTCGTCCGTCGACCACTGAATAGCTTCGGCCAGCTTCGCCTCCAACCCTGCCACCTCGGCACCGCATTTTGCCAAGAGGAGTTGCTCAGCATCGAGCAGCTTCACAGCTTTTGCACGCTCCGACCTCTCCCGTTCGTACTGCGCCGTCAGCTCCTGTTCTTTGCTCGCGAACTCTTCGAGTAAGAAGTTGAAGTGGCAGAGGGTCTGAAAAGAGAACAAACAGTTAAGGTCCGGACCTAACAACTTAGAAAATTTCGAAAAAATGCTTCAAGAAGAAAGTGTTCGGTCCACTTACCGACATCGTGTTCCGAGCAATCTGCATTGTGGCGTCCCCGACCTCCCTGGACTTAAGCGCCGCTCGGTCCTTTAGGGTCGGCAGGTGCTCCACCGCCTGCATACAAATGTTGCAGTCCCCCAAAAACCATCGACCTTCATTACTTGCCAGTCGGGGACGAAGATCTGCTTATGCTCCTCGGTCAGAATCTTCTCTGCTTCGACAGTGAGGGGCGGAACTTGAAGGGATAACACCTTGCTCACGTTGAACGCGCCGCTCGACGAGCCGGGAGCATCGATCTTTGCCGGTGGAGTCGGCGCATCCGAGGAAGGGAGATCGGAGGCCGCGACCTGGTCGTGCTCGGGATCGGCTTCCAGGACCTCGACCACCGGCAGGTCGGCGGTCTTTGGAACGGAAGGTATCTTTGGCGCTCGGCCGCCCTGAGGCCCTGTCGAGGGTCTCTTCTTCTTTCTCGTCTCCTGCTCCCTAGCCGCCTTGGCCTTCGCCATCAACGCCCTATAGTCCATCTTGGAAGACTCTGCACAAACTGAATGAAAAAACTTAGAAAAATTTTCAAGAACTTCAAGCAAAAAGTAAAAATACCAGAGGCGTACTGGGTTCGATCGGACTGAGACCCCCTTGGAACAGAGCCTCCTCGGTGATGTCCTTCCAACTAAGCGTCGGCAGGCCGAGGAGTTTCTTGAGGACTTCCGTCTCCTCATCACCAAGCACTGGCTCCTTCTTCACTCGCTTGGGCAGGCCCTCCCTCGACCAAGCTATCGGAATTGCCCAGGGTTTGGGAGCTCGGACAATGAAGTACTTTTCCTTCCAATGCTTGATCGAGTCTGGGTTCTCGATCAACTTCATGCCTGTCCGCGGCGAAAGGTAAAACCTCTGCTCGTTCCTGTTCGGCTGACAAGGACGGTAAAGGCTCCGAAGGAGAAACAGACTTGGCTCGGCGTCGATCTCTTGACATTGAACAACAAATACCAAGACGTGCCTCCAAGTGTTCGGCATCAGTTGGGCAAGGCACAAGCCGTACCAATTGAGGACCTCGACAATGAACGGATGCAGCGGCAAACGAAGCCCGGCGGCCAAGGAGTCAAGTGGAAAAACGCACGTGTCGGCCGAAGACGACGTGCAGGCTCGGAAACCTGGTCCAGGGAGAAGTAGCCCGTACTTGGCAGGGATCTGGAATCCGGTCCGGATCCGATGTAGATCAGCCTCCGTAAGGACCGAAGTGATCTGGTCCACCTCGGACAACTCTCTCGGCTCGTTCTCCTCTACCGACTTGGTGGTGCCCTAGGTCACCTTCTCCAGCATCTCCTCGGAGTAGCTCCGAACTCCCCCCACGCTTGACAGAGCGATCGGCTGCCGACCGAACTCCCCTGCCGTCTTCGGCTGCTCTATGACCGTCACGACTCCCTTACCCTTCCGGGAGCTCGCTGCAACATCCTGGGGTAGCTCGGCGACCTCCCCACTCTTGCTCGGCCGGACCACAGTCTGCTCGGTCGGCTCTACAACCTCCTTCTCTTTACCCGCTCGGCTGACGACTCGGTGCGAGGCGGGGGTCTCATCCGAAGAAGTAATCTTAACCATTTTTCTAAAGAGAGAGGAGAAAGACTGACCTTGAAGTGACTGTTATGGTCGGAAAAGTTTGCCGGAGCAAAGAAACGCCTTGCCGCGACAGCTAGCAGCGCCACCCGGGAGCTAAAACTTCGATGGTGAGGAGTAAAAACTTGAGTAAGAAAGTAAAAGTGAATAATGAGATTTGGGGTGGGGGAGTGAAGATTTATAGTAAAAGAAAAAGTCTCTTGGACTTCGTAACTTAAGGGCGCGACTCTTGAGCAGATCTTGAAGCGTTACGAAAGCCCAAACGACTTTGTAACCGAGCAGCAGCGGTTGGCAAAAATGCAAAACGATACAAGTCAAATAGCTCGGCACACACGGGATCAAAATCCGAGCGACGTGCGATCCGACCCCAACATCAAAGAGCCCGGTCGGCTACCGAACAAGAGCCCGTCTCGAGATTCGTGCCACCATCCACCGGCTCAGATCGCGCCACATCGCCCGGATGAAGCACTTCGGACCCGGACACCCCGCATCTGTCCCAGGAAGCAAGAGAAATTTTGGATTAAAAGTTTTAAGGCACCCGCCCTCGGCGATCGCCCCGGGCCCCAGGACTCGGTCGGTTCCCCTCTCACCCGTGAGCAACTCGAGGCTTACGGCCTCGGAAGCCAAAACCACGAATCGTTCAAGTGTGGAAGGAAAACCACCATCACGTGAGGCCCAGTCAGAAGGCAGATCGGCCCACCTCCCATCTCTAGCTCCTTCGGGCTGACAACCATCAGAAGCCGTTAGCCCGGAAGGAAGACAGAGATCGGAGAAGACCCATCCGTCCGAGGCACCTTGTCCTCCGGGTCCGGACTCCGGTCTTCATCCCTTCTACCCTGATCTCCCCTGGCCCTGACATCCGCATCGGGGCCGTCAGAGTCAGGAGAAGATCACGGCGGAAGAGTGACCACCCATCCGACGCTCTCAGGGTTAGAATTTTTCAAAAAACAGGCCTCCGCCCAAGGCAGACACCTCCGATGGTCGATGAACCACCATTGCTGTGATCGAAGCTGCAGGGGGAGCGGGGTATTTATAACCTCCCCCCAAGGACCAGCCATTATGGCCCTCGGGAGGCCAAGCGATGGAAGCCCAGCAGTCACGCCTAGGGAGCTGAAGCGCCACGCATTAATTAGAGGACGCCATTTTAATGACCCCGGGAAGTTGGAACGCCGCACAAATCCTGGGGCGCCATTAATGCTCCCTGAGGGCAGCCAGTAGCTCAACTCGGCCTTCTTACGAAGGCCCAACGGCTCGCCATCGCCCTTGCCGATCCATAAACCCTCAGACTCCCGGTCGGCTGACCGAGCAAGTGCCCATCCGAGCCCCAAAATGGAGAAAATTCACTTTCTCCTCAACATTCGTGTAAGATCTCGATTAGACGGCCCAGATCTTGCCAGCGTCGCTAAACGACAAGATAGTGTTTTCTTGGGAACTGATCCCGTCTAGAGATTCGTGCTAGCATCCAACAGCCCAGATCTTGCCAGCATCGCTAAACGACAAGATAGCGTTTTCTTGGAAACGGAGCCCGTCTCGAGATTCGTGCCACCATCCAACGGCTCAGATAATGCCACGTCGCTCGGACAGCCGAATCCGTAGACGCCCGGTCGGCTAACCGAGCAAGTGCCCATCCGAGTCCCAAAACGGAGAAAATTCACTTTCTCCTCAACATTCGTGCAAGATCTCGATCTGACGGCCCAGATCGTGCCACATGCGTTAAACGACAAGATAGCATTTTCTTGGGAACTGGGCCCGTCTCGAGATTCGTGCCATCATCCAACGGCTCAGATCGCGCCACGCCGCTCGGACAGCCGAACCCTTCGACCTCCGGTCGGCTAACCGAGCAAGTGCCCATCCGAGCTCCAAAACAGAGAAAAAAAGGCACCGAACGACCACGACCGTTAGATCTTCCAGAAATTCGTGCTTCTGATGATGAACGGTCCAGATCGTGCCACGTGCGCTAAATAACAAGATAGCATTTTCTTGGGAACTGAGCCCGTCTCGAGATTCACGCCACCATCCAACGGCTCAGATCGCGCCACGTCGCTCGGACAGCCGAACCCTTATACCCCCGGTCGGCTAACCGAGCAAGTGCCCATCCGAGCTCCAAAAACGAGAAAATGACTACCGAACGACCACAACCGTTGGATCTTCCAGAAATTCGCGCTTCTGGTGATGAACGGTCCAGATCAAGCCACGCCATAAATAGGTAATAAAAATCAGTTTTTATTTATTTTAATCGTTTTATTTATTTAAAAATTGCGAAAAAATTACTAAAAATTCGGAAAAATTAACTAGAAATTCTAGAAAATAATTATAAATTGAGGGGAATATTTTTGAGCCCCTGAACGAACAATTATTGCCTGGAATGTATTGTTGAGGCCCCCGAACGACTGGTTAACACATCGCAAAATTAAATAAATAATCCGAAAAAATAGATAAAAACCGTCGGATATTCAACAAGGCTTAAGAATAGCTTACAGCTTCAAAAATTACCTCACTACCCCCTTCGAGATTCACAACCCTCCATTCGGACTCCGATACAACTCCACTAGCCACTGAAATAGTTAAACTACTCCTCAAAGGCTGATCACACTCAGTCTTTAGGAGTGGGGGGCTCGTGATATGGCTAAAAATGGGGTTAAATCGGAACCGTCCAGATTGGGCACGAATCTTGAAGCTCAGGGGTAAAACGGTAATTTCGCATATAGATGGGCCCGAAGCGGGCACTGGATCTCCCCTTCACAGATCCAATAACCCATGAACGGATCCACAGGTACGGGTCCCGACCCAAGACAAACCCAGACCAGCAAGAGGAAATCAGGGTCTCTGATTTGACTAAATCAACGGGCCTGATTCGCGGTTATCCTCTCACCGGGAATCAGGGATCAGTTACCTAAACTAATTATGAGGATTTTACTCCTAACGGTATCACAGGAAATCAGATCCCTAATCAAATTCCCATGGCGACTATAAATACCTCCAACCTACCACTGTTACAAGGTAATCACTCTTTTGCCAACTTAAGCTCTTTCTTAATCATCACTGGTAACTGACAAGAGAGTTAGAGGGTACTTCGCCGGGATCAACCCCGGTGTATCGCACTTCCTTGCAGGTGAACGGCGGGAGTCGGCATCCCAACTCCGACGAACGGGCTTGGACTCGCTATTCAGGTTTTTCCACTAACCCACAAATTCTATCTGTTTACCCCCACACCAGAATCAGCGGTAACACTTATATTGAGTGAATCAGTAACTTCTTGTAATCTCTTCTAGTTGAATATCAGATCTCCCTATATTTTCCCTCGGATTAAGCAAAAGCTAATCGGGATAAGTCATTGTTGTTGTGTTTGTGTTAGTTTGGTGGATCTACTTGCTTGCTCAATTTATTCGCCTCGTCTACTTCAACTTCCTCATTGCTCTAATTAATTACGCTGCGACCAGAGGGCGTGACGTCCCAATCCCAACACTAACATACAAGACTCTTATAGAGCAAGAATTAGCAAGAATAGTAAAATCAAAGAGATATACCGAATTATAAATCAAACCTCAGTTTTCCACCTGAGCTTTATTACCCTCTCTGTACGTTTGCGTAGTCCTTGAGTCACTGGTTTCTTGAAGCATTCCCTTCACATCGGCCAACATAGGAGCGATACCTCGAATTTTGTCACTTTGTAGCATCTTCAGACTTAGTCACTTTGTAGCATCCGAATGACAGTGAAATTTTCACTCTCCGAACATATTGGTGTAGTGAGATAAGAGTGACGTACCTCCGACGGACAAGCCAGTTGCCCACACCTCTGCATCAAAAGCTGATGGGACATGGACTACAACGGCAACAACTTCAATGCACTTTCCATGCCTATCTCTAAGTACATAACTAGCCGTTGCAGGACCTTTAACCTGACGAAAACTCCATACACAGAGTCTGACAGAGATCTTTAGCTAACCAGCTTCAGACATTTACATGAAACAGTGAGATATTTCAAATCACTTTCAGAAGAGAATAATCCAGTGCATGAGCCATCTTCCAAACCCACATTGAAATATCTGACTGGAGTCGCTCAGTGGCGGAGCTGAGTGAGGGTCCGGGGTGCCCCCTCCTGAATTTTTTAAAACCCCTTTCACACTATTGAAAATTTTATAAACCCTTCAAAAAATTATAATTTAACCCCCATAAAAACTAAGTTTTATTGTTTGGCACCCCTAAAAATTATTTAAAAAATCTCTATATTTTTGCATATAATCATAGAATTTTACCTTGGCCCGACCGGTAAAATTGTTCTGACTTTGCCCCTGGAGTCGCTTCCAAAGATTAATATCTGCTAAAAATTTCTTCGTATTCAAATAGTATTTTACTAAATTACTTGTACTAAAATAATTTTGACTTCGAATTCAAAACTAAATCCCATTGAAGGGACATTTTTCTCCCTCTAAAATGGCAACATTATATACCAGTATCATTTCCAAACCCCTCACACTCGCATTCATTTTCTCTTCCTTCTTACCTTACATTAATATCAGGGCTGCCTGGCCCTTCGCAAAAAATAAAAACTCTTCTTTAATAATGATATACAAATTCCTCATTTTCTCCCTTAATAATGGGATTCCACTATCAAACTGCCACCACAGTCTCTCCAACTTTGATGGTCGAATAGATGGTCATATCATATCACTTGGCTCATCACATCATATGATACATATAACCCATGCTACTTCCTATTATTGACAACTCTTCCTACTTTTCCAGCCACCTGCACCTTCCTTTCCTAGCCTCCTTCTTCCCCGTAACCTTCTCCTGAAGTGTAGACCGTCGCCGAACCTGCAGCTTCACCTTCACCTGCATCCCCATCACCAACCGCTGACTTCTTCTTCTTCCAGAACACTTGCTACCTTACTTGAAATAGTGGATCACAACAAGTTTACATATAAACCTTACCCCCGAGCAACTATGGAGCTCACCTTACTTGAAATGTGTGGGTGTGAGCCTACAGAGGAAGTCCCCCACTAGCAGAGTAGCCCTCCCCTCTCCCCCCTTGAGCTGTGACCCCGTTCCCTCCCCTCCAACCCTCCACCAAAAGCACTGTGCCTGCAACCTTACCCCCGACCACCTCTGCACCCTACCAGAAGCTGCTCCTACTGCTGCTACACTCCCTCCACCTCCACCTCCACCCCCACTCCTACCAGAACCCGCTCCTACTGCTACTACACTCCCTCCACCCCCACCCCTGAACCCACAAAACCCTACGGCTGCTACACTCCCTTCACCCCCACCCCTAAACCCACAAAACCATATGGCGGAGGAGGAAGTTCGGAGGCTCAGACACGATTATCACTCCGTGCGTACACAAGATGCACATAAGCAACGGGGTGAGCCATGATTATGGTCATCATCGCCAACATCAGTACAACAATCGGCAAGAGCATGGGCCCACAGAGGGGGTCCTTCTACTAGCTCGGTGGAGCATAAGAGTGACCACCAACGAGGCCATCATCATCTAACCGATGTGCGGTACGTTTATCACAAATCTCAATGGAACCAACTTTCGATTACCCACAACCAAAGAAAGTACCCATACTCACATCAACCAACCTCTGTCCAACACCGCTCCCCCCCACCACCATCAACAGCACCCTCAATACAAAAAGCACAACAGCTTCAGCAACAGCTACAACCTTCCCAAACAATCAGAAGGGAGCCACCACCACTCAAACCACAGAACCTCTCATCAACTCCAACATCCTGATCAGAACCCCAACCCCCTCCCTGCCCCACCCCCTCAACCGCAGGCTAATGCGCCACTCAAGTCCTTCGTGGTGAAGGCCCAAGATGGGGTCCCACCAAATGAGAGTACGTTGGAGTTAGACTCGATTGCAGAAGGGGAACAATGGGTCGAAGTCACCAACAAAACAAAAAAAAAAGATAGAGTGTCACTCCCCCTCCTCAACTCGACATCATAAAAAAGCAATGGAAAGGAAAGCGAAAACCGATACCTTGCTTCCATTCGGCAAACTGAGCCATTACCGTAAAGAGTGCATCAAGGAGGTTCGATGCCTCAGGTGTATGAAGTGGGGACATCTTTCATATGTTTGCACCAATGTCGTTGAAACCCATAACTATGAGGAACGCCCCGTGAGCAGAGGCAGATTGCCTGACAACCCCACCCTAATCCGACCCGCAAATTAAAGTTTGGATATCATCAAGAACGAGGAGAAGTGGCTGCGATAGTGGTGCGTTGTGGCCAGAGTGAGGTCAGGGAGGCCCTCCGAAACCCACCTACTCGAAGCGCTAAACGCTAGATGGCCTATGAAGGCACACAGAGATTGGGTTGCAAAGAAAATGTGTCACCTTCAATTCTTGGTATCCTTCCCGTCGATGGAGAAGGTGGGAGAGGTCACAGGTATGGGGGTAGTGGACTTCGGCCACTTCAAAATGGAGTTCTTTGCATGGTCACCAAGCTTCGGAGCGGAGCTCCCCTAAGGTGAATTATTCTGGATATGGATATATAATGTGACACTACATTTTTGGAAAAGGGAGGCGCTGCAAGAGATAGTCGCTGACTTCGGCTCAATTAAAGAGATCAACGAGAAGACTGTTCGTCATTCCGAAATAGTATCAGCAAGGGTTCTTATCAGGAGCGCCGACATCTCGTTGATGCCACGCTTTGCCAAAGTCTATTCCTTTGATGAATCATACCTCATTCAATTCGTGCTCGACAAGCGAGCAGAATCAGAGTCAGAGAGGTTGGCCATCACATCCCCCATTCCCCCCGCAGCTCTCAGAGACGGCCGCTCGTACGTACAAGTTGTTTCCCCATGTGGGGACTTAACCATTGATGGGGCACACAAGGTCGAGCGAGCGCATAGGGAGCTTATCAAAGAGGTGAGAGGAAAGGAGCAGCGCCAGGATCAGGTGGCGGAGGGATTAGTACCAAAGAAGGAATCTCCGATCAAAGTTGGTCGAGAACGAGTTTCGACCAACAGATCCAACGACCCAGATGCTCGGAATTCAAATCTACAATCACTTCCTGATTTGGGATGTTTGGTAGTCACAGAGGCGACCCACCAAAAAGAGCGTCAAAAGAAACCCCAAAATGGAAGCCTACGCCTCGAAGTTGGTGGAGTTGGTGGGGAGGTCAGGCGAGAGGAGCGCAGAGGGGAAATAGGCTGTACAAGAGCTGCAAAGGGCAAAAGCACCTTGCTTGTCAACATGCAAAATGACATGCAAAGTCGTTCGGCAAAGGAGTAAGAGCAGGCGACCTTGGGACGAGGGAAAAGCTCGGAGGCTTACAGTTTGGGAAGAAAGAAGGGCATAGGAGGGAGTGCAGACAGAGTCTCAGACCCAAAAGGGTGCAAAGAGAGGTTGGAGGGAGGTACACTGGGGAAGGAGAAGGCACAGAGTGGAAAGAGCCAAGTAAAAGAAATGGCGGTGTACAGAGTTGAAGGAAACGAAGTGTATTCGTTTGTAACGATAGACACCTCGTTCTCCATGCCAAACGCCTCGTCAAACCCACCAACCAAAGAGCCAGTGCCACGTGGGACCCCATCTGACGAAAACATCATAATCTCGCACCAGATGAGCGACAGGCACAAGGTTTCTTATCCTGCCCCACAATCAGAACAACTGAGAGCTCAGAGGAGTGGGTCGGATTTAAAAACAATGCCAAATGGGCTTCCTAGTTACTGTGGGCTTGCAGAATAAGTGATTGGGCCTTTAGTAATTGGGGAAATTATTATGGCAAGTAAGGAGGTAGGGAGACCTGTGAACAAGGAGCTTCTATTTGGGCCCAAAGAGGGGTCCATGGAGGGGCCTGCTATAACAACAGATTTGCATAATGTACAATGACTTGTGATGACTAGCAGGCCCATTGAGGGATCTGTTATGAGTGTCCCTACTACTCAGATTGTAACGACGACAAGTTGTGGGCTCATTGAGGGGTCCACTTCAGAAGAGCCTACTATGCAGTTGGCAAACCAAAGTGATGAAGACAATCCGAAAGACAGGCTTAACCTTGAAGATGACATGGTCTACTTTGAGGGGAAGTCTGTGGAGTCAGAGGACTATGATTTTGATATTGATTTTTGCACCACTTCCCCGGAGTTTGTTCCGTCCACATATCCATCTTCCTAGTTCCATTCAGGTTTCACAGTTCAGAAAGTGGCAAAGAGGACTAATGAGGAGTCCCTAGATGACTATCTGGAGATCGCGGTGGCTACTAAGTCCGCTAAGACTGGCGATGGAGGTACACGTTCCTTCTTAGCGTCAATTTTTAATTTCATGACGGTAAGGAAATTTTTAGCCTATCCAACACCTGTGGTCTTGCGGTAGGCGATACCGATAAAAACGCGTTTCTCCTGAATAAGATTAGGGAATGGGAGACAGATAGAGTTAACTATAACTCGATCCCGTCGCCCAAATCGAACCACAATCCCCTACATAGCCATAGTTAATGGAGGCCCTTTTCTGGAACGTTAGAGGCCTCGGTAGGCGGGGCAAATGAGAAATGGTTAAGGAAGTCATGGCCGGGTTAAAGGCAAACATTGTTGGTCTCCAAGAGACCAAACTTTCTCACAAGTCTAGACTTTCTAGAGTTAGGGGTACTTGAGTATTTGAATGGAGATTGTCCCCGTCAGTTGGGGCTGCTGGGGGAATCGCTTTGGGTTTTAATCCCAACCTTTTTTATTATATAGACGAGCTAAACGGACAATTTTCTTTATTGGTTGTGTTAAAGCGAAAATCAGACGGTTGGATTCAGACGATCACAGTGGTCTATGGGCCATATACTTCAGCCGCCAGAACGGCCTTTTGGATGGAACTAAGAGCGATCCAAGATAAGTGGCCACACCCCTGGGTGGTGGGGGGGGGGGGGGGTTGACTTTAACATTACTAGATTCACCTCAGAACACAGAGGCAGAGGATCTAGCGCCTCAGACAGGGAAGCATTTAATGAAGTCATCACGGACCTAGAATTGGTGAACATCCCCATTTTAGATAGGCTCTTCACCTAGTCGAACATGCAAGCGGTGCCCATTCTGGCCAAGTTGGATAGAATTCTGGTCTCCACGGAGTGGGAGACCAAATTCCCACTGACATTGGCCAAATCTCTCCCTAAACCAACATCAGACCACGTACCTATCTTCTTATCCTCCGGGGAAGACCAACCCAAAAAACGCCAAAGTTTTGGTTCGAGAAAGCTTGGTTAGATATCCAAGGCTTCCACCATATGGTTAACGAGAGTTGGTCTCGCCCAACCATGGGACGGGAGGCATCCGCTATATGGTGTGAGAAACTTAGCAGACTCAGGGACAAACTCAGAAAATGGAACCAGACCCGATTTGTGCTGATTTGGAGAGCAAAGGAGTCCCTTCTGGAAGGAATTGACGAACTTGAAAAAATCGAAGAAACTAGGGATCTGTTGCAGGAGGAGCGGAATCGACTACTCCAATTCCGATAGGAACTTGACCAACTCTACAGGATTGAGGAAATCAAGTGGCAACAATGGTCCAGAATTTCGTGGCTCAAAGAGAGAGACGCAAACACAGCTTTCTTCCACAGAGTTGGCTGTGCCAGACGTAGAGCTAACCTCATTCACTCGATCCATTCGGACTCTGGCATGGTACAAGGTGACGGTGCTATTAAGATGGCCTTCCAATCCCATTTTAAACGCCTTTTTGGGCATAAAGCGGACTTCAGGGTCCCTCTCCAACACGACTTCTGGCAAGACCAGGCGGCCAACTCCGATCCGAGCCTGCAGTACCTCGAAGCCCCCTTCATTGAGGAAGAGGTCTGGAAGGCTATACAACAACTTGGAAAAGATAAAGCCCTAGGTCCAAATGGTTTCCCGATACTGTTCTATCAGGTTTTCTGAGAGGAAATCAAAGGTGACCTGTAGTAGGTGTTTTTACACTTCCACGATCATAAACTCAAACTAGGGAGATTCAACTACACGGAGGTCGTGCTGATTCCTAAGAAGGAAGACTCTCGACGAGTTGGAGATTTCTGCTCCATAAGCCCCCTAAACTGCTCTGTAAAGATCATTACAAAGACTCTTGCTATCAGACTGGGAAAGGTTATGGATGGTATCATTAGTCAAGATCAGACGGGATTCATCAAAGGACGATGTATTCAGGACAATATCGCAACGGTTGAAGAGACTATCCACCATTGCCACACCTCGAACTCTAAGAGTTACCTCCTTAAGCTAGACTTCGAGAAAGCCTATGACTCTGTTGACTAGGACTGTCTGTTGGAAGCGCTTGCTGGGAGAGGGTTCGAGGACAGATGGATCAGATGGATCCACACCTACCTTACCACTAGCAGAACGACGATTATGGTAAACGGGGTATCAGGCCACCCATTCTCTTGCAAACGGGGTCTCAGATATGGCGATCTGCTCTCACCCCTCCTCTTTACCATAGTGGCAAACGTGCTGAGATCCATGATGGCCAAGTGCAGTAGAGCAGGTTGGATTGTACCAGTGGCTAAGGGAGCCAATCGTCAAGGTTGCTCAATACTCCAGTATGCAAACGATACTCTCCTTTTTGGCAATGGCAACCTGGGGGAAACTACTGTCTTCAAAGGTATTCTCTATTGCTTTGAAGATTGGTCTGGCCTCAGAGTTAACTTCCACAAGAGTGCTCTCACCCCTATTGTCCTGACCCCTACAGAGTCTCTTAAACATGCCACAATCCTCAATTGCTCCACAAAAAGTTTTCCCATTCAGTACCTTGGATTGCCACTAAGACCCGGGAAGCTAAAAAAGGCGGACTGGATGCCCATTATTGACCGGGTTGAGAAACGGCTAGCAGGATGGAAAGGCAAAGCCCTATCCTTGGGTGGGAGAGTCATGCTTATTAATGCAGTCCTTTCAAACCTCTCCACCTATTATCTATCCTTCTTTGAAATGCCGCGGTGGGTAATCCAAAGAGTTGATCGGACTCAGAAACGTTTCTTATGGAAAGAGTCTGACCCGGATCAAGGGGGTTATCACCTCATTAGGTGGGAGAAGGCGTGCATGAAAAAGATTCATGGTGGCCTAGGGATAATTGACCTGCGAGATATGAATCTGGTACTTTTGGGCAAATGGTGGTGGAAAGTGTTCCACCCTAATGGAGAAGGGTGCCAGCAATTTGTTCAGGGCTATCTACATGGGAACGGAACGAGAAATTTGGGCTTCAGGATAGGGCCGCAGGTTTCCTGGTTCTGGAAAGGCATCACTAAGGCATACGAACCCTTCACTAGCTGTGTCAAGTCTGCTATCGGTAACGGCAGACTCACTAGGTTTTGGTGGGATAAGTGGTGTGCTGATCACACGCTAAGAACCCTGTTCCCCGACTTATACGAACAGGCAACACAACCACACTGCACGGTGGCTGCAGCCTGGAAAAGAGGCACCTAGAATCCATCGTTCAAACAACCGCTTGGCATAGACTCTAAGCTCAGACTTACAGAACTTCAGGCATACATCTCCAACACTGGAGTTGGCTGCTCCCAGGGTCCCGTTAAAAAATCCTGGGGAGTGGAGAAGAACGGCAAGTTCACGGTTCGCTCCATGTACAAGCACATCCATTTTAGGGGTTGTACCCCAAAGTGGGTTACCATCATCTGAAAAACAAAAGCTCCGCTAAAAATCAAAGCTTTCTTATGGTGGATACTGAATGATGCGATCCTGACAAGAGAAAAACCTCACTAAGCGCCAACCGAATGTGGACTCCCTTTGCGGATTCTGCAGCACCGTCCTAGAGAATAGAGACCATCTTTTTCTTTAGTGTCCTAGGAGTAAAGCAATATTCATAGAACTGCTCAGCGCCCTAGGGACAACCCAATACCCTACTACTTACGAGGACCTGTGGGTAGGCCCAAAGTTCGCAACGGAGAGGGGTGCTATGAGAGAAGCGTGGTATTTAGCTATCGCCACTATGACCTGGGTTCTATGGCTAGACAGAAAGAATCTTTATTTTCGTAGATCTTGCAATAGTATTTCTGGTAATTTGACTCACATTATGCATTTCATTTCTTTTTGGGCTAATGTGGCAGCGGCAGGTTCCAGGGATAGGATTGCAAGTGTTTTCCAGGTAGAGGAGTTTGATGATGAGGAGATCGAGATCGGGCCGACGATTGAGTGATAGCCAGCACAGCACGGCTACTAGGCTCCTTGTTACCCAATGCCCCTGGGTTTGTTGGGGGGATATGATGTACCTCTGTGGCTACTCGGTGTTTGTTTTGTCCCACCCCCCTTGTTCGGGGTGGAGTTCATGTGTATTTTGTCCCACCTCCATGTTCGGGGTGGTGTTTATGTAATTTTGTTCTGGTTGTAGGATGTTGTTGTAAACTCGGTACTCTGAGTATGTTTTATTAATCTCTTATTAATGAAACAGGGTGACCAGATTCCACCTTTTCTTCAAAAAAAAAACTTTGATGGTCGAATAGACAATCCTAGACTCTTCGTCAACATGACCAGAAGAGGCATCGTTCAAGTGAGTTAAGGACATTGATCATGTCAACCACAAGGTGGAGCTCTAGTTCGCCAGCTCGCCCTGACCTCTTCAACCGGAAGTAGCGTCCTCATGGGAAGGGTCGACAGTGGTGACATAGTGGAGGGAGTTAAATGCAAGGGATTTAAGATATCAAATTTGACAGGTAAAGGAGATTTACAAGAAGCCGTCCAGATTTGAGGTCGAGTTACGACTTCTATAGAGAAAGAAAGTTTGAACCTTTTGTTCTTTACATTTTGTTGTGTGTGCTTGATGCTCGGGTTGTGAAGATGATGGTTGGTGTGTGGCCGAAGTTTGGTTTCCCATCATTTCCCCCAAAATTCCAATCAAAACCCTAATAAGGGATTCCAATCCCAAACTGCCGCCACCGATTCCAACTCTGATGGCTGAATTAGTAGCCTCCAGCTATTCGACAACATGATGAGAGAAGGTCACTCATTCAAGCGAGTCAACAACGTTAACACATCCACCAATAAATGAACTTTCATATCGCCAACTCGGTCAGCCACCATCTTCAACCATAAGCAACCCCCTCGTTGATGGTGGCAGGGAGGAGGTGACAGAGTGACGGAAATTGAAGGCGAGGTGTTCAAGGTATCGGATTGGACTGCTGGATCCTGTAGGCAAGGCAAGAAACACTAGGGGGTGAATAGTGTGGTATAAAAATTAAAAACGAAATTGAACTCTTTCTTCTGTTCAGTCGACTTGAAAAGAGAAATAAGTCGACTAAGGCGTCAGATTTATAAGAATATTTTAGACAAGTCTGATCAGTCGACTTGTAGCGGAAACCAGTCGACTTGCTAGACAAGTTTTAGAAGAGTATGTTATACCAGTCTGATCAGTCGACTTAAATAAGAAAGGAAGTCGACTGTCCAGACAAGTTTCACAGAGTAATTAAAAAGCAAGTAAAGAAAATGCAAGTTCAGAGAAATACAACCACAGAGTACACACGATGTATCCTGGTTCGGTCCTCCCAACCTACATCCAGTCCCCAAGCAACCCACTTGAGATTTTCAACTATTCTTGAGAAAATTACAAGAATACTCTACGACGTTTAGACAACAACCTTGTCCAACCCGTAGACCTCTCTCACCACTAGAGAGAGCAAACCCACTCTTCCACCAAGAGTGAAAACTTAACTCTACAACCTAGATCTCTACTCTCCAACAGAGAGGACCACTCTCACAACCGAGAGTGAAGAACAACAATAAAAGATTTACAATCAACCTATAGCCTTGTTTTTTTATTGTGATTTTTGTAAGTGGCAATCGGTCAACTACTGAATTCTGTCCAAAACGAATTCAATGTTATATTGGACTGAAAATCAGAAAACCAAGACTTAGAAGATTAGAGTGCTAGTTTGAATACTTGTTCTTTTGAAAGCAATAAACTTAAACTTTCTATTCAAATGCTTGGAACCTTTCAATGGTGATTCCTAGGCTCTATTTATAGAGAGGAATCCCTTGAACATTGTAAATCTGTTTATAAAACTGATTTAAAACGGATATAATCTTTAGAAATTCGAAAAACAAGTTTTGAAATCAGAAATCTATCGAAACGGCTTGAACAGTCGACTGGGTTGTCATAATGAGTCGACTGGCCAGAGTTTGAAAGAGTTCAGACAGTTTCATACTGATACAGTCGACTGGTGACATAAGGCAGTCGACTGGTACTCAATAGCTGATCTAATTCAAACTGTTTCGACCTTTAATCTTTTAAAAAAAACACTCAATTATAAAGATGTGTGAGTGTGTGTGTGTGACAAGGCTGTTACATCAATCTAGGACTCAAAAAAGGAAAATTACAATTGTTTTACAAGATATGTAATATAACACATTGAAGCATAGGTCTTGTCTTGAGTCTTGAGTCTTGAGACTAGAGATGGAGCTTTAGCCTTTATCTTTATCTTTAAAGCTTGCTTGGTCAATCTTGAGCTTTAGAACCTTGTAGCTTTATTGATCAATTTGCTTTGAGAGCTTCGTTTGAATGCTTTGCCTTTGTGTATACATGGTATTGATACAACCTGCAATATATAAAGAGGTAGCACAACAACTTTGCATTGTGTTGTAATCATCAAAACCAAGAATCAACATTCTCCCCCTTTTTGATGATGACAACACAATAGCTTACAATAATAGAAATATTATACAGGCTCAATGCTCAATGCTCCCCCTAACTAATGTACAATATGCATATGTTGAAAAACATGCACCAAATACACAAATATACATATAGCTATTTTTCTCCTCCTTTGTCATCAACAAAAAGAAATAGGAGGAAAAAATAGTAAACACAAAGGAGCATTTGCAACATAAGAAACACATAGTAAAAGCAAAGTTAAACATAGAAATTTAAAATATATTGTTCAAACGACTACATAAAAATGGAAAATACAAAAAAATTAGAAAATACAAAAATAAAATAAAATGCAGCTAATCGGTCTTCTTCATCGTCATCTTGGGCACCTTGAGAGGGAGGAGGAAACTGAGAGGTGAACAAGTGAGTGAGATGATAAAGACTAGCTTCAAGAGCGTCCTGACGATCCATGATATAATTGACAGAAGTGTAAAGACTCCTAGGATCATCAGAATCAGCACGAGGACGAATGAACTAAAAGCAGAAGACCGACGAGCCGAAGTGGCTAAGGGGATAGGAGGTGTATTCCTATGAGGTGGAGAGGTAAGAAGTTTCATACGTGCTAGACATGCACAATCAAAGGACTCATAGTGTTTTACAACACTCGTCTCCGAATCGAGATCAACTTCATAAGCGGAGAAGATGTGAGTGAGTAAAGCACTAAAAGGAAGAAATGAAGAATGAGTCTTATGAAGACGATTAAAGATGACTTGACCCCAATTTATTTTTATATTGCCAAAAATTGTATAAACGGCTAGTTGCAACTCATGGGAGTACTGGTCATAACTCGCTATTTTGGGGATAATGTTATATGACAGTATGCGTGCAACTAACTTAGCAATAGGAGGAATTGATTGATTGGTCATAGGAGGATCTCGAGTTGGCAAATAAATTCTTGACAATATGGTGTCATCATTCATCTCTACATCTCCTAAATCAATCCCTTCATCAGACAGTCCCAAAATAAGACTTAATCTAGCAGGGGTTATTTTCATGCGTTTATTTTTGACAGAAAATAAAATAAACATCTCGCTACCATCCTCCGATGTAACAACCTTCATATTTGTGTAAAACAAATATATAAGGTGAGGGTAGTAAGCGGGTTGGTTCACTAAAGATAATAAATCAAAAAACCCACATTGTTCAAGCAATGGGGCTAGAGGAAACCTATCAAGATCCGGAAAGTTTACAAATCTATCCGGAAAAATGATAATTGAACAAATAATGTACCATTTATAGATAAGACTAGGGCTTCTTAAGTACTGAAGATAGTCTCTTGAGGATTGTCTCTCCTCTACATTAGAGGTACGAGATATTAGGAGCCATTACTCAAAAACTCTAAAAATAAAGAGAAGGAAAGAGTATAAGAAGATATACCAACAAAGACAGTGAAATAGAGGAACTGGTCTTAGGAAAGATGACTTCAGAATGGGGAAATCCACTCAAGTAGAGCTCCGATTTAGGTTCAAGACCTGAAATCGCCAAAAAGCAGCAGCACCAGCCGACTTAGAAACAATGAAGGGTAAAGTGAAAAGAAGGAGGTAGTAGTTAAGGTTTTTACTCAAGGGTAAAGGGCTAGGATCAGATCTGGAGAACATCGAGGGACGAGATTGGTCAAAGGTGGAAACAGGGTAAAAGAGTCCCCTCAAAAAAAGTGCCAAATTTCGAATATGAAGAAAACTGATTCGCGACAGTTGACTGTATGGTTAGGGCAGTCGACTAAGTAGAGAGCAAAAATAGATAAATGAAAAACAGAAAAAATATAACTGGCAGTCGACTGGATTCCTGTTTACAGTCGACTTTCCAGAAAAAAAACTCAAGAAAATAGATATAACGAAAAATACTTGGTCAGTAGACTGAAACAGAGTTGTAAGTCGACTTACCAAAGTTAAAATTTCAAGAAACATCATGAAAACTACAAATTCCTAGTTCTCTTCTTAAAGTGATAAAAGTATCTTCCTTAAGTGGTTTTGTAAAGATATCTCCTACTTGTTTATCAGTAGAAATAAAGTCTAAAGAAATATCTCCCTTTAAAACATGATCACATAGAAAATGATGTCTAATATCAATGTATTTTGTACGTGAATGTTGAACCGAATTTTTAGATAAGTTAATGGAACTGGTATTGTCACACATTATAGCAGGTTTCGAAAATGAAATACCATAGTCTAATAGGGTTTGTTTCATCCACAAAATTTGGGCACAAGCCAAACTTGCAGCGATATATTCAGTTTCTGTGGTAGATAGGGATACCGAATTTTGCTTCTTACAGCACCAAGATACTAGGGAATGTCCCAAAAAGTGACATGTTCCACTAGTACTTTTTTGGTTAGTTTTACTACCGGCAAAATCCGCATAGCTAGATGACAAAAGTTGAAAATTATCCGTGCGTGGATAAAATAAACCATACTCAGATGTGCCTTTAATATATCTTAAAATACGTTTCACAGCTTTTAAGTGAGACTCATTAGGACTCGACTGATATCTAGCACACAAACATGCACTAAACATAATGTCTGGTCTACTAGCAGTTATATATAAGAGTGAGCCAATCATACCTCGATAGAGTTTTCGATCGACACTCTTACCTAATTCATCTTTGTCAATGGTAGTTGTAGTAGCCATAGGTGTGTTCTTACTACTTGTGCTATCCATGCCGAATCGTTTGAGTAATTCCTTAGCATATTTTCCTTGATTAATAAATATGCCATTTGGTGACTGTTTAATTTGTAGTCCAAGGAAATAATTGAGTTCACCCATGTGACTCATCTCAAACTCATTTGTCATTGTATTAGCAAACTCTTGACATAGATTACTATAAGTAGAACCAAAAATTATGTCATCTACATATATTTGTATGATCAAAATATCGGTCTCAGTTTTCCTAATAAACAAAGTAGTATCTACTTTACCTATTCCATAATCCGTTTCTGAAAGAAAAGTCTTCAATCGATCATACCAAGCACGAGGTGCTTGTTTAAGACCATATAAAGCATTTTTCAATTTAAAAACATTGTTTGGAAATTGTTCATGTATAAAACCAGGTGGTTGCTTAACATAAACATCTTCCTTTATAAACCCATTAAGGAAAGCACTTTTCACGTCCATTTGGAAAAGTGTAAAGTTCATAAAACAAACAAAAGATAATAAAATACGAATAGATTCTAGTCTAGAAACAAGAGCATAAGTTTTATCAAAATCTATGTCTTCTGCTTGATTATATCCTTGAGCAACTAGTCTAGATTTGTTCCTAACGACTTGTCCTGATTCATCTAACTTATTCTTGAATACCCATTTGGTACCAATTATAGTATGATCAGGAGGTCATGGAACTAAATCCCATACATCATTCCTTATAAATTAGTTTAACTCATCTTGCATGACATTCATCCAAAACTCATTCTCACAAGCTTCTTGTATATTCTTCGGTTCAAAATCCGACAAGAAAGCCATGTGAGAAATCATGTTAACATGAGATCTTGTCTGAATACCACGTGAAATGTCACCAATTATTAAGTCATGCGGATGATCTCTAACTTCAACAAAAGATTTTGATAAAGTTGGAGACATCACAATAGGATCAGTCGACTTGACTAGTCATCAGTCGACTTGACTTCCTTATCAGTCGACCTATCCGCAAGGATAGTTTGCTCTAAAGATGTAATAACCTCATTTAAAGGTGATGAATCAGTTTCATCATCTTCAATTAAAGTTGATGAAGGCAGAGATTCATCAAATGCAACATGCATGGATTCTTCAATAGTCAATGTTGACTTATTGAAGATCCTATATGCCTTACTCCTATTTGAGTATCCTATAAAGATACCCTCATTAGATCTAGGATCAAACTTATCTAAATTATCTTTAGTGTTTAAAATGAAACACTTACATCCAAATATTTTGAAGTAAGATACTATAGGAATTCTATCAAAAAAATAGCTCATAACATGTTTTATTAAGTTTAGGCCTAATCAATATTCTATTTAAAACATAACAAGCTGTAGCAACGGTTTCAGCCCAAAAATACTTAGGCAAATTACTTTCAACCAGCATGGTACGTGCACATTCTTGCAGAGTCCCATTCTTTCTTTCGACCACTCTATTTTGTGGTGAAGCTCTAGGAAATGCAAATAAATGAGTTATATCATTCTTGTTGCAATATTATGCAAACGCTTCATTCTCAAATTCTCCACCATGATCACTTCTAACAGTGACTATGATTAGAGACTTTTGATTTTGAATTCATTTACAAAAATTAGCAAATTCAACAAAAGCACCATTCTTATGTTTTAAAAAGAAAGTCCAAGTGAATCGTGAAAAATCATCTACTAAAACAAATATATACCTACTTTTATTTAAAGAAGCAACTCTAGTAGGGCCAAATAAATCCATGTGGATTAATTCGAGAGGCCTACTAGTAGAAATTACTTCTTTTGTTTTAAAAGTAGATTTAATTTGTTTATCTAGTTGATATGCATCACATAACTTATCCTTTTTATAGGATAGTATTGGCAGCCCTTTAACTAGGTTGTACTTCAACAATTTAGCAAGAGTTTTCATATTCACATGGCCAAATCGCTTATGCCATAGCGAAGAATCATTATTAGAAACTACTAAGCAGAAATCATTCGAAAAATCATATGACTTTAAACACAACTCATAAATGTTATTATTCCTAAATCCTTGAAAAATTATATTTTGCATGGTAGAGTCATATAAACATGCATCTTTTTCAAACATGATTTTATATCCCTTATCACATAGTTGGCTAATACTTAACAAGTTACTCTTAAATCTACTAACTAGAAAAACATCTTCTATTGAAGGGTTAGTGTGCTTACCGACCACGCCTATTCCAATCACCTTCCTTATGTTGTTGTCACCGAATGTGACTGTTCCTCCATCAATTTCTTGTATGGAAGATAGGAGGTTGGCATGACCAGAGTGCTTTGAGCATCCGCTGTCAAGTATCCAACGATGTCTCTTAGGTACCTATAAAATTTTCAATGTGAATATGGTACCCTTTTCATTGGGTCCAAAAGAGATTAGTTTATGGAAAACCAAACCCAAAGAGAGTTTGATTTTCCACCAAATGCAGAAATACAATTAATAGAATTACATACAGAAAGAATGTATGAATTAATGTAAGTAATTCTATCTTTTGGACTCAGATTGACCGGAACTCATATATTTTTGCTCTGTCCAGTCGACTTTATCGAACCTTTCAGTCGACTGTTACTGAAATCCAGTCGACTGGGAGGTGTAATAGGTCGACTTATCTGATGTTTTCGTTTCTTTGAATGAAACTCAGAACCTTTGGACAGGCAACTGATACTTGGGTTCAGTTGACTGATCTGAACTATAGATTTACCTTTATCATTAAAACTTATAGTTTTAGGCTTTTCAAAAAACTCATACAATTTAATCTTAACCGTAGAAATAGATACAGACTTATTTACACTAGTGTTTTTAGAGACATGAGGTTTTTCAAGAGACTTTTGAAAGCCAAGTCCAAACCTTCTATTGGATTGCACTTGATTTTGGAGAACATCTTTTAAATTCTCCTTTCCTTTATTAAATTTAGATATATTCTTGGATATATCTTCATAATTTTTCTTTAGAGACACAAGATCTATATCTAAACTAGAAAGACGAGAATTTACAGATTTCACTTCTTTATCAAGGTCAAGATTCTCTTGGGAAAGTATTTGATTTACTTTCTCCATGTTCTTAACTCTAATTTTTTTTCTTTCTTAAGCTCTTGAAAAATCTCGTTGAAAGCATCAAGTAAATCATTAGAATCATAATCATCACTTTCTTAATTTTGAGATGCCATAAAGCAAACGTTAACAACCTCGTTTATCTCTTCATTTTCTTCTTCCGATGAAGAGTCGCTATCATCCCAAGTTACTTGGTATGCCTTTTTGTTCTTCATGAACTTGTTCTTTGTGTACTTGTCATTCTTGAAGTTGGAATCCTTTCCTTTAGATTTAGCTTTCTCTAGTGGGCAATCCTTCTTCATATGGCATGTTTTGTTACACCTGAAATAAGTTGGAAGTTCATTAGTATCCTTACATTTTGAATTAAACTTACCTTTCTTTAGGAATTTTTTGAACTTTCTCGTGAACATGGCTATCTCTTCCTCATCTTCTTCTTCATTCTCGGAGTCCGACATGGCTTTGAATGCTAGTGTCTTCTTCTTTGATTGTTGAGGTTCTAGATCCTTCTTGCATTTGTGTTCTTCAAGTTGTACCTCATACGCCATGTGATTTTCCACAAGATTCTCAAGAGAAAGTTGTGTTAAATCGTTGGCCTCTTCTATGACGGTGGTCTTCTTCTCCCATTTGGGGGTTAGTGCACGAAGAACCATCCTCACTATTTCGGCTTGAGTGTACGTCTTTTCAAGAGCCACAAGTGAATTTGTAATATCTGTGAACCTTGTAATCATCTCAGACACATTCTCGTTCTCCTTCATACGGAAGATCTCGAACCTGTGAACAAGAATAGATATTTTAGATTCTTTTATTTTATTTGTTTTTTCATGAGTTACCTCGAGTGTGTGCCAAATTTGATGTGCGGTTGTTGCATTGGACACACGGTTGAACTCCTCCTTTGAAGGGCACAAAAAAACGTGTTCATTGCCTTTGCATTGTTCATTGTTTGGATCTTCATGTCGGCGTTCCATTGTGCATATGGAATGGTAGGAGCGGTGTACTCGGTCTTCGTCATGTTCCATATCTCATAGTTGATGGACTGAAGGTAGATCTTCATTCTACACTTCCAATAGTTGTAATTGGTTCCATCGAAGAGGGGTGGCCTTTGTGTGGATTGGCCTTCATGGTATTGATTTGCATTAGAAGTAGTTGCCATTGCGGTCAACCAGGCTCTGATACCAAGTGTTGGATCCTGTAGGCAAGATAAGAAACACTAGAGGGGGGTGAATAGTGTTGTATAAAAATTATAAACGAAATTGAACTTTTTCTTCTGTTCAGTCGACTTGAAAAGAGAAATAAGTCGACTGAGGCATCAGATTTAGAAGAATATTTTAGACAAGTTTGATCAGCCGACTTATAGCAGAAACCAGTCAACTTGCCAGACAAGTTTTAGAAGAGTATGTTATACCAGTCTGATCAGTCGACTGTCCAGACAAGTTTCACAGAATAATTAAAAAGCAAGTAAAGAAAATGCAAGTTCAGAGAAATACAACCACGATGTATCCTGGTTTGGTCCTTCGGACCTACATTCAGTCCCCAAGCAATCCACTTGAGATTTTTCACTATTCTTGAGAAAAATACAAGAATACCTTACGGTGTTTAGACAACAACCTTGTCCAACCCGTAGACCTCTCTCACCACTAGAGAGAGCAAACCCACTCTTTCACCAAGAGTGAAAACCTGACTCTATAACCTAGAGCCCTACTCTCCAACCGAGATGACCACTCTCACAACCGAGAGTGAAGAACAACAACAAAAGAGTTACAATCAACCTATAGCCTTGTTTTGTGATTGTGATTTTTGTAAGTGGCTAATCGGTCAACTTCTGAATTCAGTCCAAAACGAATTCAATGTTATATTGGACTGAAAATCAGAGAACCAAGACATAGAAGATTAGAGTGCTAGTTTGAATACTTGTTCTTTTGAAAGCAATAAACTTAAACTTTCTATTCAAATGCTTGGAACCTTTCAATAGTGATTCCTAGGCTCTATTTATAGAGAGGAATCCCTTGAACATTGTAAATCTGTTTTAAAGTAAATCTGTTTATAAAACTGATTTAAAACAGATATAATCTTTTGAAATTTGAAAAATAAGTTTTGAAATCAGAAATCTATTGAAACGGCTTGAACAGTCGACTGGGCTGCCATAATGAGTCGACTGGCCAGAGTTTGAAAGAGTTCAGACAGTTTCGTACTGATACAGTCGAATGGTGACGTAAGGTAGTCGACTGGTGCTCAACAGCTGATCTAAATCAAACTATTTCGGCCTTTAATCTTTTAAAAAAAACACTCAATTATAAAGATGTGTGAGTGTGTTTGTGTGACAAGGCTGTTACATCAATTTAAGACTCAAAAAAGAAAAATTACAATTGTTTTACAAGACATGTAATATAACACATTGAAGCATAGGTCTTGTCTTGAGTCTTGAGTCTTGAGTCTTGAGTCTTGAGTCTTGAGTCTTGAGTCTTAAGACTAGAGATGGAGCTTTAGCCTTTGTCTTTGTCTTTAAAGCTTGCTTGATCAATCTTGAGCTTTAGAACCTTGTAGCTTTCTTGATCAATTTGCTTTGAGAGCTTCGTTTGAACACTTTGTCTTTGTGTATACATGGTATTGATACAACCTGCAATATATAAAAGAGGTAGCACAACAACTTTGCATTATGTTGTAATCATCAAAACCAAGAATCAACATGGACGGGGAAAGGAGATTTTCAAAAAACTGGTTAGATTTGAGGCTGGGTTACGACTTCTACAGAGGAAGAAAGTTGGAAGCTTTTTGTTCTTTGCATTTTGTTGTGTGCTTGATGCTCGAGTTGTGAAGATGATGATTGGTGTGTGTCGGAGTTTGTTTTCATTTCAAATGGAGGTAAGCACTTATTAAGAATGATTTTTGGTTCATGAAGTACATTATAATAAGTTGAGTTGTTTATTGTAATTGTAAATGTCATTTTGAGATTTTTATGCCACATTTGGATGCAAAGGTAAAATTATTGTAGGTAAATATTTAAGCAACATCCAAATATGTCCATAACATCTCAAACTAACATTTACAACTACAAATAAACAACTCAACGCGCTAGAATTTACTTCACCAACCAATAATCACTCTAGTAAGTGCTTACCTCGTGCTCTTCTCCATCTGAAACCACAACAAACCTTAGGCAACCACCATCCATTATCTTCACAACCCTAAGCATCAAGCGTACACAATAGAATGCCAAGAACAAAAGGCTCCCAACTTTCTTCCTCTCTGGAAGCCCTAAGCTAGATCTGAAACTCAACGGATTCTTGAAAATCCCCTTTCCTCATCCAATCTAATACCTCAAACCCCTCGCCTTCAATTCCCCCCACTCTGTGACATCCTCCTCGCCGCCATCGGCAAGAGGGTTGCTTACAGTTGAAGATGGTGGCTGACTGAGTTGGCAATTTGAAAGTTCCTCTAATGATGGATGTCATTAATGTCGATGACTCACTTGAATGAATGACCTTCTCTCGTCATGTTGGTGAATAGCTGGAAGCTGCTAATTCGACCATCAGAGTTGGAATCTGTGGTGGTGGTGCGGGATTGGAATCCCTTATTAGGGTTTTGATTGGAATTTTGTGTGTGTGTGTGTGGGGGGGGGGGGGGGGTGCTAATTCGACCATCAGAGTTGGAATCTGTGGTGGTGGTGCGGGATTGGAATCCCTTATTAGGGTTTTGATTAGAATTTTTTTTTTTGGGGGGGGGGGGTGTTTATAGATCTTCATTAATGGTGTGTTTTTCATCTTTTTTTAATTTCATTCTTTTTTGGGTTGTGTATGAGGGTGGGGGTAACTACTTCTGAATGGAAGGTGAGTGTGAGGGGTTTGGAAATGGGTCTGGTTTTGGTGGAAATCAAGAGGTTACCACTTTAGAGGGACAAATATGTGCTTTTTAAGTGGATTAAGTTTTAGATTTGGACTTTGTGCGAAAATTATTTTAGTGGGTGATTTTTTTGTAAAAATGGATTGGAGGAGACTAGTTTACCATGTATGTGTTTTTTCCTTTGTAACACTGGTCAATGATAATAATAAAGGAGGGGGGTAGTCATTGAACATTAGTCATCTCTAATCTCTAATATTATATCGGAGAAGATCTTAGTGTCATTTATAAATTTATCAACTTGTGTGATATACGTACATAATTGATATGAAGAAAATTTCATATTCGAGTTCTCACTGCGTCAGATTTTTTAATTTTTATATAATTCTTTTTAATAAAATGTGCATTGCAGGTGTGAATGACTAGTTGATAGTAAGTGATGTACATGACCTTTGAGGATGTAAAAGAAAAGAAAACACTGTCAATGACCATATGAAAAACACTTGATCTACAATGTAATTTCCTTAAAGTTCATTTTCATTGAATTACTATTACTGATCAGTATTACCAAGAAAACATAAATATATTGCATCTGCCAATATAATATAGTTTCTCCCAACACTATTTTTCCTAAAATTCACCAACTAACAGTTTTGGCAAAAAAATCCAGCACTAAATTCACTTGCATTTTTGTTCCTTTAAATGGAAAATTAGTTGTCAGTCTAAATAATTTTATTGTTAAAGTAGGGGAAGATGTGTAAGTGTAATACACGTGTGATTATTTTTTGGTAAACTTATATTTTTCACTCTTTATCCAATAGTTTTATCTTAAAATGCTAATTCATTTTCTTCTCGTAATATATATACTACTAGTTTAGTTTATGATTTTAATCATTTAATCCTTCCCGTTTTTCTTTAATTAACTCATCTTTCCTTAATTTTTCAGGTTCTTATTAACTACTACTAACTACTTTTAAACTTTTATAATTTTCTTAATTATTTATCGGTTTGTTTTATGTCTCGATATTTTGTTATCATATTGTTCTCTTTATTATCATTATTTTTAGCTACCTAATATTTCTTTATGCCCTTAACCTATTTTCAAATTTCCCTACTGCATTATGATTTATCCATAATATACCAATGCTTTTATCCTCTGCACTTTCACTCTTCTTTCTTTTCTTATTTATTTTCATACTTCCATTTTATTTTGCTCCTTTCATACTACTTCCAACTACTCTTACTATTTTGATTGTTATAGTCATTTTTAAGCATCTAAATTTTTCCTTTATTCTCACCAATTTATCTTGTTGTTTTCTAACACTCTCGTGTTTCGATCCTATTCATTTTGATACTCATAATTTTTTTATATAAGTTTAATTTGTTTTCCACATTACATATACTACATTTCTTTTCTTGGTAATGACAGTTTTTCTATATACAATAATAATTTTTTTCTTGGTGTGTACAAGATACAACTTTTATCCTAGTAGGTTCTAGGACAGAACTGGTCTAGGGGGGGGGGGAGTGTAACACCCCACAAAATTGAATTATGACAATTTTGTCTTTCGTGTGTTATGCACATATATTTTGTATTGTTACGAGTATTAACCATAACGTTTTTTAATATAAATATCATACGTATTTTCTATTTCGACTATTTATACATTTTTTATCTTCTAAAAATTCATTCTTATCCTATTTGAGCCAACTCAAATATTAATTTTTTCAAGCTTTATGTTTTTACGTGAATTTCACGCGTTTTCAATACACGTGCCGATTAGTATATTCCACAGTTACGTGTGATATTTCCACGTATTTCAATTATTTATTTTCATATCTTTTTTCGAATTCGTTTTTTTAAATTGAAATTCATTTTTCTCCTATTTTGACTCAAACATATTTTTATACATGTGATGCACATGTTTTCTATGTGTGTGTTGATTACATTGTTGTATGCATAAAATTAATGAAATATATTTTTTTGTATGCTGTATTTCAATTATTTATCAACGTTTCTCTGCCAGTCAAATTTATTTCATATTCGAATATTTATTTTACGTGCAACGCACATGTTTGCAGTGCACGTGTTGGTTATATTCTCTTTTAAAATAAAATTTATGAAGTGTGTGTGTCTTTATTTTTATTTATGCATGAAAATTCTAATTATAATTAAATTAAATTAGTTTTATCAAATATATATTACAATATATAACAAATGCATTTGATTTTAAAAAAAAATTATTAATATATTGTGTGCACACAAGTAGCATGCACATGCACGTGCTTTGTGCACACCATAGAAGTGGCCGGCTGCACATTGGAGAAGAGAAAGTGGGGTTATGTTAGTGGGTGGTTAATTTGGTTAGTGGGTAATTAGTTAAATCCAATTAATTAATCCCTTTAAAACCTCACCCCTTCCTATTTCTAAACAACAAATGAAAAAGCAAAAATGAAAGAAAAAAGGAATGTTCATCCTGACTTGCTGATCGAAAAGGCTTGCTAGAGATTTTGATTTTTTTCTTTGGGCTCAGATTTCGAGGAGGCTTTGGATGTTATTTTACTAGAAGCTTCTATTGGAAAATTCTTCAAATAAGTGGGTGTTCTCAATACCTTCTAGTTTTGTAGATTGTGCATGCTTAATTTTACCGTGAGTAATTGCTAAATTTAGTTTGGTGTGTTGAATGTAGAAGTAATCTTGAATGTAGATTGTGCACTATTAGTTATAATCATTGTGTGATTAAGTAGATGTTTTGACTTCCAATGTATTAACAAATATTCATATTAGTTAAAAGATGATAAAAGTAGTGATGAGCGTGATGTAAGAAGAGAAATTTCTAAAATTCTAATTGGTACATGCTAGATTAATCATGTAGTGGACAAATTAAAGTAATGTATGGGAATGAAATTTTAATGATTCTTATATGGTGAAATTTTATGAAAAGAAACTCATTGGTAATAAATTGCATTATATACATTATTATAGTGTAAGTCTTCCCAAAAATATAGTTGGTTGAGGAACAATAGTTTATGCAATGCAAATTATCGAAGTATTAGTAATTAATACAATTTGGAGTACAAATTTCATTATTATAAAAAAAAATTTATAAGATTTTATCTCATGTTAATAAACCGAAATTTGGGGAAATTAAATTCTGAAATTGATTAGAGATGATAATATCTATCAAATTAGAAATCAAATTATTAAAGAAGATTTAGAAACAGAGAATTGAGAATAAAATGATTTTAATTCATATACATTCAAAGAATGATTTTAGGTGTATTGGGTCTTGGGTGAGTGTTTGGGTGCTGTGTACAGTGCTAGGGTTTGCGAGTTCGAGCCTTGGGAGGCTCTGTTTTTTTCTTAAAATTCTATCTTTATGGATTAACAGTAAATGCGGTTCATAAGGAACCAAAGGGATTTCTTTCACCGACAGAGAGTTGGCATACTGATTGTTGGTTGCACTTGGGTGCGGTTTGGGCGTGCTGTTGGTCCTAGGTTCGAATCCGGGTGTTTCACCTTGGGTTTTATTTTATTTTACTACTTTTTTCAACTTTCAAAAATTGGGAAAATTTCATAGGAATATTTTAGAGTATTATTGGAACCCTAGAAATTAATTCCACACTATTCTAAAATATATTTGGAGAATTTTAAGTTGTATTCACATTAAAAAGTGTATTAAATGGATTTGAATTCAAAATTAAAGAGAATTGCACATGAAAGAAAAGATTTAAGAGTTGATGGTAGAAATGCAATTTAAAACCTATTATGTAGAATTATATGGAAATTAATCTATTTGTATTAAGTGAATAGTTGATGTTTTTATAATGAAATGGGGGTATGGAAATACGAAATTTTTCTAGTCGATTTAATTTATAAGAACTTGGTATTATGAAATATATTTGAGGTGTAGAAATGTATGAAAATATTTTATTAACTAAAAGAGCAATATAATTTATTAAAGTGAATAGTTGGTTTGTTAACCAGAAATTTGTCTACAACAATTTGATTAATAAATGATTATTGAATGTTGAACGCTTTATGATTTTAAAATAAAAAAAACCAGATGAATAAAGAATGGAATATTTGTGATGAGGTTAGATGTAACCTGAGTGATCTCTATATTTGAGATGGTTGTTGGAATCTAGAGGTTGAACGAGACTCGTAGTGACCGACAATTTATGAATAAAGAAATTTGAGAAGTAGCCAGTGTGGGCTAATGTTCTCGTGTGTTGGTTTAAGTCTGGTAGGGTAAGCTAGCTCTAGGTTGTGATGATTATAATTAAATCTAAGGATAGGCACAAGGAGAAGATGTGATGAAACTTGGGAAAACGTAAGTGGGGTGTCTCTATATAGTTTGATGGTGGACTCCAGGACACCCAGTTTGACGGTGGACTCCGAGACTGTGGTTGCTTGTGATTGAAGACAAGCCTTAATTAAATCCAAGACTATGATTGATTTGATGGTGGACTCCAGGATCATGAATAGTCTGGCAGATGGGAGGCCGATCTCCAATGTAAATGTGTATAGCATGGCTAGAGGGGCACTTGCGGGATGTTCGCACGATGAGTATTCTGTATAGTTTAACGGTGGACTCTGGAACTGGAATCCGTACTCGTGGAATGTCTAAACCTTGCTTTTGTTAACGTAATAGGTTTTTCTTGGAGATAGATTAAACCCTATACTGTGGAGTACGTTAAGGGCTTGCCCTCGGACCTATGTAGTATGGGATGCATAGAATTCGAACAAGTATGCATTAGTGTCATCGTAGTGTAATATCTGCATTAGGCATTAAGTTCATATCATACACTGACATGTTTAGGTTAGTCACTTTTTTTTTTACTTTTTTGTGCATTCAAGTTTGTGATTGTTAAGATAATGAGATTGCTGTATTATAGCATTGCGTCGGTTGTATGCAGCTGACGTGTCCACAGTTTTTCAGTGCAGGGCTTGACTAGTGAAAGATGCAAAGATGAGTTGATACTGATGATTACTTCCAGATTAAAGTTGTTGAATGTTAAATATGTATATTTTGTTGTAATTTCCGCTGTGTATTTTGTAAGAGACAATGTGTAAATAAAAAGTTTTAAATTCCTTGTAAATTTGTATGAATTTGAAGTAAAAGATCATATTTTGTTACGAATTACCGGTGTTTGGAATTTGGGGCATTACAGGGTCGGGGTTGATCCAAACCCGTCCAAACCCAACCCGTAAATAAATGATTAAAAACTCCTTTAAAATTTACCCAAATCCAAATTTAAAAAACCAGCCGTAAACCCCTTTTTTGTTGTTGGCGAGCTTCATATGCTTAATAAACCTGTCAGAATCAGAAATCGAACTCGAACCTGGCTTAACCTGCCCATTCTAAATAGAAGGTAATGAATTAAATTGAGTGCATATAAGGTTCTTTTTTTGTGCTAACAATATATAAGGTATGAATTTATAAAATATATGTATACATTATAAAATATATTTTGTCTGAGTTTTTTTTAGCACAACCATTAGTATTTTTATATCATGTATGTATAAAGTGAAGTGCTGATAATTTTTGCATATATAAATGTATAGAGGTTTCATATTTTGGGATAATATATATTGTTGTGAATTGATTTTTGTATGTGATAGATTTATGCATTGAAGTTGAATATGTGTTTGAGTTAAATATTGAATAATATTGTTATATTTTGATGTCTCTATAAACAATGTTCCGATACTTGTGTTCAATGAGGTTCACACACCCGAACCCGAACCAAACCCAAACCCGACTATTAAAACCCAACAAGAACTTGTGGGTTCGGGTTCGGGTTCAGGTTCAGGTTTAAGTACCATACTTTTATACAAGTTTTGGGGGGACTTAAAAATTAACCCGACTTTAGGGTTCGGAATCAAATATTCTCTAAAACCCGCTCAACCTGACCTGCGAACAACCCTTCGGAATCAAATATTCTCTAAAACCCGCTCAACCCGACCTGCGAACAACCCTGCTTCATGGTTTTTACTTTAAATCAATGATAAGTTAGATTTTATTTTATTTAGATGTGTAATAAAATACATGTGATTATTTTTAAATAAGATTAGCAAATGTAATGTGCATAGTTTCTTTAGTGAGAAAATGCTAGGGTGTTTACTGCTTCTTTTAATCCTCTTTTAATCTTCTTGACTCTGTAATCTCTTAAGCTAAACATTGGTTTTCTTCTTGGCTTAATGCAGCAAGTGCAAGCAGGAAGAAGGTAGGGATGCTAGCATCATTGGTAAAGCTCAAATGCCCTGAACCTTCTGCTCATGGAGTGCACCACAGACAACCTAGTTCTAGTCAGTATCAACTCATACTTGGCTAGTGGCAACTCAGACAGGCTATTCAGGCTGTAGTAGAAGAACACCATAAGAACAAACCAAGAATCTCAAGCATCTAGTACTTCAGCATTTTTAGGAACTGTGATTCCTTCTTTGTGTCTAAGACATGTTATTTTCTATTTCCTATAAACAGGGCCGGTCCTGAGATTTATAGGGCATTGTGCAGAAAGAAAAAAGCTAGGTCTTCTTTAAATTTTCTAATACTAATTTTACTTTATTTTGATTTTGATATCATATATATATATATATATTATACGAATTCAATTGAAAAATATGAGTATGGTACATTCTATATCTTAAATTTTTTATATGAATTCATTTGAAAATAAATTTCAAATTTTATATCATTGGAGATTCCAATACCTGAGATAATTTAATGGATATCATGAATTAGTCGTCTTATCAATTAAGATGAAATAGTATAAATGTGGTTAAAGATCTTCATATTCTTGTAACGCATGAAATACACGATTAAAAAAGCTTCATGTATTAAGTCAATCTCAACAATTAACAAAAGAAACATAGAAATCATTAAAGAACTTTATATATATATATATATATATATATATATATATATATATATATATATATATATATATATATATATATATATATATATATATATATGTACCTGAGAGAATTTAATCAATATATTGAATTAGTCGTCTCATCAATTAAGATGAAACAATATAAATGTGGTTAATGATCTTCATATTCTTGCAACGCATGAAATACATGATTAAAAAAGCTTCACGTATTAAGTCAATCTCAACAATTAACAAAAGAAACATAGAAATCATTAAAGAACTTTCTACACACACACACACACACACATATATGTATATGTAGTGAAAAATGAAATCGTTGACAACAGGGTTCAAACCTGCTTGGGCGAAGCCCAACAGATTTCATGTTTATCTCCTTAACCACTCGAACAAATTGAATTTTGAGCTAAAATTATAACATAAACTCTATTAACTACACCTGATATCCTGCAGGCTTCCTAATTAGTGGGCCCTATGCGACTACACAGGACCAGGGCCGGTCCTGCCTATAAACTTTAGTATACTTCTTATTCTACCGATTCTGTGCATAGCGTCTCTTCAGAGTCCACTTCCTCGGACATGGAAGAGGCAGTGGTTCAGCCCCGGGATGAGGGGAATGAAGGGAATGAGGAAGAACAAAAAGAAGAGGGAGATGATTAGGGTGGAGAAGAGAAAAATGGGGGAAATGAAGAGGGTAAAGAAGAGGAAGATGAGGGAGATGAAGAGGGTAAGGAGGAGGATGGTGGGGGAAAGGGGGAGAAAGTGGGCAGTGAAGCGAGTCCTTCGAACGAAGCGGGTCTTCCTGGCCGTCTGGCTTCTTCTTCACCTCCTCGAGCCCCTAACCCACAGAGGAGAAAGTTGAAACTTATCTTCCCTATGTGCCCGAAGGCCGAGCCCATCGAGTACTTTACTGAAGGGGGCTTCGATGTCCCATACCATCAGGATCCTATCCCCATCGAGATGTACCTGAATGACCTCCTGAACCTAATTCAATTCGGCATACCACCGTCCTCGCCCAGTCGATAGAAAATTCAGGCTGATAAGATCGAAAACATGCTCGTGAAGACTAATCTTCCTCAGATTCGGTTGTGCTACCATGTTCCTCGACAGTTCGAGCTGATGATCCCGAATCCTGGCCCCAGGCCGACGGACAACTTGGACCTTGGTTTTTCATGTTCCCCTTAGATGCCTTCGTCTCGGGGCTCAGACTACCTTTGCACCCATTCGTCAAGGAGGTGTTGAACTGGGCCGGCCCGAGCCGATGTAGTACAAGCTGAACTCATGAAAGCAGATTGTCAGTTTCATACTTCTCTGTGAGGAGAAGGAGGTGCCACTGAGGATGAAGCATTTCTGAGCTTGCTTGGGACTTAGCACTGCCAGGAATTATGAGGGGCAATGCTTCTTCACGTCTCGGCCCGGGAGGCATATCGTGCATAATCACCCGGATTCCATAAAGGAATGGAAGTCAAAGTACTTCATCATCCAGAGCCTCGAGCCTTGAGACATCAGATGAAATGGATGTTCTGACTCCCAAAACATAAAGCCCAGAGGCCTAAAGACTTCACTATGCGAAGAAGGATGAGCTAGAGAAGCTCTTTTGTTAGGGGGAGTGTGAATTGGCCGAATGTGTCGGAGAGACACCTCATTAGGATCGGACTGAGCCCTGCCAACCCTTGTATATTTTTTATTCCTTTTTTATTTCAACTTTTTTCCCTTCGTCTTCACAACTTATTCTTCATATTACAGTGATGGTTGACGATAAGGACATCAAGGTGAGGAGAGACGCCTTGACGAAGAAGAAGGCTATAAAGTAGCCGAAGGGGAAGAAGAGAGTCGCAACCTCTGCCTCTGAGGTCAAACCCAAGACCGATCACCGACTTTCCTGATTCGAAAAGAGAGGGCGAGGTGGCAAGGTCTGGGATCCCTTCCGTTCAACCCAAGACCAGGAAGTTCATCGGAGAGGAGGGGTTGGAGCCTTGGAGGCCCGACTGGGCTGTGATGGTGGCAGACTTGATCCTAGAGGGTCAGGTTACCATGGAGGTTGTCAAAAACCTCGCGACTCCCCCGTGATAAAGAATGTCTAGCAACTAAGACATTCGACTTGAGCTACATGAAGTGGGCTCAGGCTGACTTGGTGGTAAGTATTCATTCTCGAGTGTTCATTTCTTCTAATATGTTGAAAATTTTCTAAGTATTTTGACTTCGGTTGCAGGAGAATCTGCAAGGGGCAGAGATGAGTAGGCATTATGTTCTCAAGCTTAAGATGGCCGATCGGAAGGCGCAACGGGTCGAGAGGGAATGCAAAGACCTCAAACTTAAGTTTAAAGACTTGAAGAAGATCGAGAAGGCTCTTCGGGTCGAGCTGACCTCCACACTGCAGAGCGGGTCAAGCTGAAGAAGGAGAAGACTCTCCTAGAGGTGAATTTGAAGTCGTTGAAGGCTGACATTATAGGCCATCGACAGGGTCATCCTCACCTAGGATGAGGGTTACGAGCGGGCACTCGAGCACATTCAAAAGAAGTAATCCGACCTCATCCTCGAGGGCTTCTCCTATTCCATGGAGTTCGACGAGGCCCTCTCGACTTTGCAGGAGATCCCCTCAGGTAGGGAAGGGGGCGCTAGGTCTCCTATTGGCGCCGCTGACCCACTGGAGGTTTCTGCGGAACTAGCCTTGACCAAGGTTGTAGTGGTGCCCCCTTCCCCCAAGCAGTATGATGTTAGCTCTTCTTATTTGTCTTTTGCTTTATTTCGTTATGTATTTGCCAAGTGCGGATTGGCCATCGTTTTTTGTACGAAACCTTTTAATTAATTTGAATGGAAGAAAATTTTTGGGCTGAACTTCTCAACTTAAGATTTTCCATAGCTTTTAGAATTTAGCCAATTTTTTAGTGCTCGGTGTAAAGATAGGTTTTTATTACTTTTTAGATCGCCGAACATGCTCTCGTCGACCCCTGCCAGGCTTTAATAACTCAAGATTAGATTGCGCATCGCGGAATATAGTTTGGCTCGTCAACGTAAAGAGGCAAAGGATATGGAGTCAGCATTCTCGTACCACATTCGAAGGTCGCATCAAATGGGCCTAGAACTCACTCGTATAAAAAAGGCAGTGGTCGACATGGATATGGGCCACACTGGGGTTCTCATAGCTCTCCCCGGTGGGTCATCCTGACCCCCTTTTTCTGCAGAAGGTGCAATGCATTCGGCAGACTCTTTTCTCCGAGAGTTGTTGGCGGAGAAGAAGTTGGAGATATGTCTGTTGAAGTTGGAGTTCAGAGTGGAATGGTCTCGAGCAACTTCTCTTTATAGTGGTTGGACCTCCATCCAAGGTCCCTCTCCAACGGTTCGGTTGGAGCCAGTAATCTCGGGGGATGCTCAGAGCAGAGTGGTTGGGTTTTCAAGCATGGCTAGCTCTCGAGAGGGGTTTGACCGACCCGTTGAGGTGCAAACCAGATCGGTCAGTCTCGAGTTGGTTTGCGCGAGCCCAGAGGTAGGCACCCCTAACGAGGAGGTTCCGTAGCTGACTCCATGACTTGTTGTAACTTATTTTGTCTTGTTGTAATTCCTCGGCCGTGCCTAATATATTAATATGTATTTACCCATCAGTTTCCCATGTGTGTTAATACTGAAGACTGTTTGCTTGGTACTTTTTGTGTCAAATGTTCCGCTTGCGAACTTCATTACTTGGAGGCCGAAGGGTCATCACGTGTTTGATCACATGACCAGCCATGTGGGGAAACACCCTGGAAGTTGAAACGTATAATGACCTTGGGAGTTGAACAGCCGTTTAATATTGAGAATTGAACCATTTTTATTTCTTCGGTGGAATGGAACGTTCTCTAACCTTGGGAGTCAAAATTTCCTACCTTTGCAGCCTTTAGATCTAGGTGGAGGGCTTGGATCTGTCCATGTCAGCATTGCGGGGATCGAGAACTTCGTCTTTCTAATTTTCATCGTTCATGCGGTTCTTCGACCACACACTTACAGTTAGGGGTAACGGAGAAGTATACTTTGCCATTGCCCTTGGCTATCAATGTGCGACAGAATAACCACTTCTTCCTTAAGTGTGCGATGCAATACGATTCTAGGTCCCCTGGTCCCACTCTGAGTGAAACAAAATATGACTTTTCACATGCGGCCCAAAGTCTACACCGAGCGCATGGCATAGCAAAGAAAGAGACATGTAGCTCGAAGTCCACACCGAGGGATGATGCCAAATGAAGAAGGAGAGTTCTTTGCATGTGGCTTGATATCCACGCCGAGGAAGGAAAGTTCTTCATGTGTGACTCAAAGTCCACGTAGAGGGACAATACTCAGGCGAGCAGACCTAAATTTGGCAAAAGTTTGAAAGAAAGTTGTGATAAGAAACATTTTATTTATTGGTGGCTGCCTATTGGTGAGCACTTATTACATAGAAGGGCTTTTTAGAGCCTTATTTCAATTTGTCGAGGTAGTTGGAGCGTTAGGCGCTCTTATGAAATTTCATCAAGTATTTCACATTCCAAGTTTTCTTGATCACCCCCCCCCCCCCCCCAAGGTCTTCAAGTCAGTAGGTTATGGGATGAACCATTTTAGAGACATTGTAAGGGCCTTCCTAGTTTGGAGCGACTTTGCCCTTTTTGCTTAGCTTGGAGATCTCGAGATTTCTTAGGACCAAGTAGCCTTCTTTGATGTTCATTGGTCAGACTTTCTTGTTATTCAAACGCTCTATTCTTGCACCTCCTCAAGGAGCTCTAGGTTAGCCCTGAGACCTTCAAAGTTCAAGTCCTCATTGAAGCTAATTATCCGAGGGAATGGTAGCCCGACCTCCAGGGGGATAACGACCTCGGTTCCGAACATGAGATTAAACGTGGATTCACCTGTTGGGATTATCTTGGTCGTCCTGTACAACCAGAGTAGACTAGGGTGTTCTTCGACCCATAATCCCTAGGGGGATTCATTAAGTCATTTCTTGAGTCCATCTAGAATTTGGAGATTGGCGTTCTCTGCCTGCCCATTGGACTGGGGGTGCGAGATAGATGAGAACCTCTGCTAGATTCCTATGTCCGTGTAGAACTTGCGAAATTCTTTGCCGGTGAACTAGGTGCCGTTATTGGAGATTAGGATTTAGGCGATTTCAAACCTTCATACATTGTGCTTCTAGAAGAATTGCTGGCTTGATACTCTGTTATGGAGGCTAGGGGCTCAGTTTCGACCCACTTGGTGAAGTAGTCTATGGTGACAATGAGGAAGCATTTCTGACCAGTTTCCTTAGGGAAGGGTCCAACTAGGTCCATTCCCTACATAGCAAATAGAGCCGGACCCGCCAGTGACTTAAATTTGGTCTGCGGGGTGTGCTTGATGGATGAAAACCTATGGTAGTAGCCACATTTTCAGACAAGTTCTTGAGCATCTTATAGCAGAGTAGGCCAGTAATACTCGTGGTTAAGGATCTTCCTCGCGAGGGACCTGGTCCCTATGTGGCACCTACCGACTCTCTCATGCACCTCTTTAAGGGCATATTCGGCTTCTTCCTGCTCTAGGCATCAGAGATATGGTCGTCCGTCAGCCATGGTGTACGACCATTTGAACAACGCCCCCTTGATGAGCACAAATTGCTCTGCTCTTGCCCGAATATTCTGTGCTTCAGATCTTTCCTGGGGTAAGTCCCATTTTTTGATGATGTTTAGAATTGGGTCCATTCAGGTCATCCTTCGTGGATGGGATTCAACATAGAAAACATCAACATTCTGCTTATCAAAACTTGGTCAGATGACCTCTACGAGCACTATGCGGTCAAGACCATCAAAGGAGGAGGATGTGAGCTTCGACGATGCATCGAACTGGTTGTTCTCCTCTCGAGGTATACAAACGACTGAAGCTTCTTCGAAGATTGCTAGGAGTCCCTTAACATGGGTTAGGTACTGAATCATGCGGGGGTATCGGGCTTTGTACTCGTCCGAGATCTGGTTAACCACCAGTTTGGAGTCGCTGAAGGCCCTGGCCTGTTTCACCCCAGCCATGTGGGCTACAAGCAGTCCCGCGATTAGCTCTTCATACTTGGCCTCATTATTAGATGCCTGAAAGTTTAGGCATAAGGAGTACTGAGGACAAAGCTATCCGAGCTCTGCAGTATCACCACTGCTCTGCTTCCTTCTTCGCAAGAGGACCTGTCCACATAGAGCTTCCATAATGTCGGCTCCTGCTGATCCTCGGTTGACTCTGGGATAGTGCACTAAGTGATGAATTCAGCTAACACTTGATCTTTGATGGCAATCCTTGGCTTATAACTGATGTCATATCGACTCAGCTTTCTGAACCATTTGATTAGACATCCGGAGTTCTCGGGTTTGTTAAGGACTTTTTTCAGAGGTTGGTCCGTGAGGACTTGGGCTGAAGGGGCTTAGAAATAAAGGCAAAGTTTTTGTGTTGCCATTACCAGGGCATAAGCTTTCTTCTCTATCTTGGAGTACCGGAGATCGGTATCGTGGAGCATCTTACTTACATAGTAGATGGGCTTCTGGGCTCCGCTCTCCTCACGGACTAAGGCGGTGCAGAGGGCATACTCGGATGCCACCCGGTAGATATAGAGGACTTCACCTAGTTTTGGATTGCTTAGTAGAGGAGGGTTGGCGAGGTACTTTTTCAGCTGGATGAAGGCATGTTGCTGAGGCTCTCCCCACTTGATGTTCTTCTCTCCGGACTTTGAGAGGAAGCGTCTGATTGCTGCAAGCCAGCCTGTGAGCCTCTGAACCTCTGAACCTCTTTGACGTTGGTAGGTGGAGCCATGTCGATGATATATTGAATATTCTCTGGGTTCGTTTCTATCCCCCGTTGGCTGACCATGAAACCGAGGCATTTTCCAAGGTCACACCAATGGCATACTTAGTAGGATTAAGCCTCATATTGTTCTTCCTTAAGACATCGATGGCCTCTTCGAGGTCTCTTACATGATCTCCACCTCTGAGACTTTTGGCAAGCATGTCATCCACATACACCTCCATATTCTGCCCAATCTGGTCCTTGAAAACTTTATCCACCTGCCTTTAATAGGTGGCTCATGCATTCTTCAGGTCGAAGGGCATTACCCGATAGTAGTATAGCCTTTGATCGATGACGAAAGATGTCTTTGGGATATCTGGGGGGAACATCTGGATTTGGTTATACCCGGAGAAGGCATTTATGAAGCTCAAGAGTTTGTACCCAGATGTTGCACAATTAAGGAGTCGATACTTCGAATAGGGAAATGATCCTTCAGGCATGCCTTGTTGAAGTATGTGAAGTCAATACAGATCCCCCACTTGCCGCATGCCTTTTTCACCATCACGACATTAGACAACTACTCAGGATAGTTGACTTCCTGGATGAAGCGAGCGCCAAAAGGTTTCTCGACTTCCTCCTTCACTGCTTGCTGCCTTTCCTAGGCAAACTTTCTGTGCTTCTGCTGCAGCGATTTTGAGTCGGGGTTGACGCTCAACTTGTGCATGATCAGTTCTTCCGAGATGCCTGGAATGTCCGAGGGAGTTCAAGCAAAATAGATCCATGTTGTGCCGGATGCAATTGATGATACCCTCTTTGAGCTTTGGAGGTAGAATCTTGCTTACTTGGAACTGTTTGGTCTCATCTTCCTCGGAGAAAGGGATTTCCTCCAGCTTATCGACTGGTTCAAAATCAATCGAGCTTTTGTTGTTGGGAAGCTCGACTACGCTGAGGGGGAGAACAAATCCTCCTATTGTGACAATGTAGCAAGCTCTAGCTGCCTCTTGATTGCTTTTTACAACTCCCAACCCGACACTCGTGGGGAATTTCATTCTCATGTGGTATGCAAAAGCTACCGCCTAAAGAGACACGAGGCCGGGTTGCCCGAAAATAGTGTTATAGGCGGCTTTGACATCTACCACCATAAAGTCTATTAGCTCAGTGCGGGTGGTAGAAGGTTTTTCTGCGATCACATCCAGTGTGACTATTTCTTCGATCTGAATGGGAGCTCTGGAGAAACCATGGAGAGTATATCCTTTTGGCCTCAGCCTCTCCCAGGAAAGTTTCAGTCCCTCGAAGGCTGCAAGGAATAAAATATAGACTAAGCTACCATTGTCCACGAGGATGCAGCGAACCTTGTAATTAGCCAAGTCGAGGCTAATTACCAACGCGTTACAGTGTGAAGTGCGGACTCCCTCAAGATCCTCATCGGAGAAGTAGGCATGGACTCCTCGGCTTCTAGGAGGGGGTAATTATGGACCGATTTCACCTCTCGGACGAATGCTTTTGGGAGGAGTTAAAATCACTATTGACTGAATGCCTTGTATGGAGTGGAGGATCACCATCCTTTCAGACTCCTGAGGTTCCGAGTCATTTTCTGGACGTTTATTAGGCCCTCGAGGAGGAGGGGAAGTCCTCTGGTCCTTCTGAGTAAATTTTAGCAAGTAGCCCCTATGGATAAGGGTTTCTATCTCATCCTTCAATGCCCGGCAGTTATCAGTCTCTTGACTGTGGTCTCGATAAAATCGGCACCAGAACCTTCTTTCTCTTTTCTTGTTGCCAGTATTTTTTCGAGGATGGTGTCAGATCAGTCCTTCCTCTTCTACCTTCATGAGGATAGGGGAGACACCCGCAATGAGCGCTGTGAACTTTTCGAACCGAGGCATTTGGGGAGAAAGCCTCTGCCCAGATGCATCCTTTTGAGATTCCTTAAGGGCTTCGGTTCCATCCATATTCCTCTTCCCTTTGGGAGGAGATTCTTTACGAGCCCTGGGATGTAAGGCTTCCTCGGCCTGAATGTAGTTCTCACTTTGGATGAGGTGATCGGGGAAGTCCGAATGAGGCCCTTTAGCAAGCGAGGTTTTGAGGATGTTGTGTTGGACGTTGTACCTAGAAACAAATGTCGCGACTCCGGAGTGAATAGAGGGGATGGACCTTGCTTCGGCCGTAAACCTTTGGACGAAGTTTCGGAGCGATTCTCCATCACTCTGCTTCAAATCCAGTAGTGAAGCACTTGTCTTCTCACCCTTACAACTACAATAGTCACAAAATGAGTGAGAAAGCTCTCCTCGAGCTGGTCAAAGGAGTAGATGGAGTCGGGGCGAGTTAGGAGTACCACTCCCTTGTTGAACCTCGCAGTGTGGTAGAGAATGTTCAATAGAGGAGGGCGTCAGAGGCGTTGTGAATTATCATGAGAGTTTTAAAACTCTTAATATGATCATTCGGGTCTGACTCGCCGTTGTATATTTCGAAAGCAGGGGGCTTGAAGCTTCTCGGGATAGAGGCCTCGATGGTGAAAGTGGAGAAGGGTGGTCTGATGGGTTGGTAGCCTCTTTTAGATTACTGCTTGTCTTCCCCTGTTTGAGTGAGCCGATCCTCCATTTCCCGCAGCCGCTTCATCACCAAGTCTTCGCGTCCCTCAAATCAGTTGGACCCATAGGACTCTTCGTTGTCGGACAGGCCAAGGCAATTTTTATCCAAGTGCTGGCTATTCCTGGGGCCCCCTCGGAGGGCTTGGAGGACCTCATTCTTGAATTCTTGGAATTCAGCTCTGGTTATGTGACGCCCTTCCTCCTGGTGGCCTTGGGAGGCTCGCCGGTACCTTGGGGAGTGGCTTCGCTCCTTCTCTCTCTCGTGTTGGGAGGGGTTGTTGTGGCTCGGGATGTCGACCCGACCAATTTTCTTCGCTCTTGGAGTGGTTGAATTCGATGAGGTGGCGGAGATCCTCGTTGTCCTTTCTATTATTAAGTATGTTTCGGAGGTCCTTCGCGCGGCCGAGCGAGAAGCACTGGGGGTTGGACCCTATCGATGTTCGATGCGCGGCAGTCGTAACCCTTGAGTGGCTGCCCTGCTGTGGGACGGATTTACCAGAGGAGGAGGTGGAGGGGGGGTCTACCTTACACTCCACAGTAGTAGCCTTTCTAGCTTTGGGTGCCATGGTAGGATGCTAGATCTGTGTTTTTCTCAAAGACGGTGTCAATCTGTTGTTGCTTGTTTTTGTGTGGGAGCAACAAACGATGAGTTATTATATTTGTGTGGAAAGTAGAGATCATAGCCGCCGATCTGGTGTGGATGAAAGGTTGGTATTTAGGTGAATTTTATGGATCTGATGGATGTTGTGCTGGTCATTGGCCGTCGGGAGCCTGCAAAAAGCCTGAAACATCGGGAGTTTTCCTGGTGACAGACCCTCCGACCATCAAGTCAGTAACCAGAAAATGTGAGGTAGGGTTTAATGACAAAATCTTGATTACCGGGTAATTGAGGAGTGGGATATGTATTTATAGACATGTGGAGAATCAGTTAGGGAAAGATTTTCCAACTGCCTAATCAAATTCTTTGGATTGAGGATGTGATCGGATAATTATCCCCCTGATTTTGAGGGATTTAATCACCAACCATAAATAGCTGGTCAACCTTCTCCTGATAGGTTGTCCTTTGGACGGCCCGTGAGCTAGTTCTGGGCCTGTAACTATTGTGAGATTACTGTCTTGACTTTATGAGCTTCGAGATTCGTGCAAGAATCGTACAGTTATGAGTAACTGGATTTGTTACCCTTGCCAAGCATGGTGATGATTTTGTGGATGCATAATCCAATGTAAAACATAATCTAATGTTCAAAGCATTAGCATGTTGCACTAGATTACTCCTCAGTCACATAGGATAAGTCGAGCAATAGAAATTGAAGTGATCCTTGCCTCGTGTATCTTTTTCTTCTATGCTTTAATTCATTCGCCCTGGAAGACTTCCAGGGTTGTTGAATGGTATACCATATCTCTTTTCTTTCCTGCATTGTCTTTCTACTGCATTATTGTTATTTAGATTTTGATTGTACTCTCTTCCAATTTGATTAGGTTGTTTTGTTATTTTTAATTAATGAATCAGAGTATTATACTTCATCTTTTTCCAATTTGATTAGCTTGCCATTTTAGTGTGGAAGATTTTTTACAAAAAAAATATTCGTTATGTAGAAAAGCATATTTATGACTAAAACGGAGACTGATGACATACTACATATAGAAAGTAATTTAATTAGCATGATTTAAGGATAACTTAAAAATGTCCAAAACTAACTGTAGACATTTATTGAAGACGATTTAAGATTAATCGTTACTGTTAATCAAGTGTACCCTACACTTGATTTTTGCCTGTCTGGAAAATCCAAATCCTTTCTTCTTTCTTTCCTTTCAAATATAATTGGCATATCGTATTTATTTTGTTTCTCTTATGCATTTATTGAAACTCCTCAACATTTATATTTTTTTAATTAAGAAACCTCATTTCTTTTGCATTTTTAATTAAGAAATGCTCTACCGTAAATAGATGAATATATTTATGTGTCAAATGACAAGGGTAACAAAACTCTTAATTAAAAAAAAAAAAAACTAAAATGTTAGAGAGTTTCTTGATTTCTCCCTCTCAAACTGAATCCACGGCTGGCTATCGGAAGCACTTTTTGATAAGTATATTCAGTGTTTGTTTTTTTACTCAATGTTAAAAGGAAGCAATCTTCATCCAATTGATCAGAACAAGTATTAATTATTAATTTCTAGTTGAATTGGACTCTCCTTTAATTTTCAACTAGAAAGTAATTATTCAAACCCAAAAATTAATTTTATATATCTTCCAATCCCATACTGAAAAGAAGAAATTAATTTTCAATAAGATCAGATAGAATCAACTAAATTAAATTTGTGATGTAATCAAGAGACAAAGTCAAAACTCATCCTTAGTAACTAATTTAGATAATCAATCTCCAGTGTGGTGCCCAATTATGGAGGTGAGGTCGGTCATACAAAATGAACCACATTCTCGGAATCGTGCTTGTGGTCCCCTAAAGTAAAGTGAGCACATGCACTCATTCTTTGGTGTGAAATTTGTGAGCACTTGCATGTGATGGAGTCAATGTGTCATTAATTAATTTTTTTAAAGTTAATGGATGTCCATTAACCTGACCTATATAATAATTAAGTGAATCCTTTTAAAACAGGATATCAGATATGTAATGTAACTCCAAAATAATTCAGATGTTGTAAAATTAATTACTAAAAAAGAATTCGAAGTTGGGCTTTATTGGTAGTTTTGTATTATCTCTAATCTCTAATCTCAAATCTCTAATACTAGTAATTTACACGTGCGATGCACATTTTAATAAATATATAATTTTTTTTTAAGTAAAAAGTTAGACGGCATGGCGAAGAAAGAGTGTTGTGGGTTTTGAGAAAGAGAAAGAAAAACAATCGTCCTTGTTTTTTGAGAGAGGGAGTTTGTATGGATAGTTTACGTGTTTGATGGATTTATATAAAGGATTTTGATTACGTGCGTTGAACGGATTGGTAGATTGACAAATTACACTAAGACATTCTCCCATTATAGTAGTAGAGATATAATGGGAGAGTTGGAGTTGTAATGTTGTCAACATACAAACCCGTGCGTTGCACGTGCAACTCCAACTCTCCCACTAATTACAATAAAAATAAACAAATAAAAAAATTCCACCTATTTAAAATGTGTAACGAACGTGCAAAATAATTTTACAATTTTTTTAATACTAAACATACACATATGTTACACGTACAACTCAAATTCTACTTATAAACATGTGCATTGCATGGATAAATTGTAGCTTTTCCTTTCAAAATATTTTTACTAATTACGTGAAGCGCATGCACGTCCTACTCCAAAACTATTTCTTAACACGTAAATCTGACAATCATCCAACTCTTATCGAAACGTGCAATTCCAACTCTTATCAAAACATGCATTGTATGTAAAAAAAAAATACTAGCGGTAGGGAATTGGAAGTTTGAACTTGTGTGTGTCTCTGTATATATATATATATATATATATATATATAATAGTTTCGACGAAAGAAGTCTCCTCCATCTTCATTTTCATCAAAACTGGTTACTTGCAACCGATTAGGCTGAGCATCTCATACCTATGATATTAGTATTATGTTTAGATTTATTGTAGCCTCTCATTTATGGACCAAGTTGGTTGGTGTATTTATTGTTTTACCTAAATAAAAAAAAAAGAATTTAGTCTTTCACAGTTGACTTAAACAAGGTAATAGTAGTAGTGTGGTTGCATGGATATTTAGTACATATGTGTGTGAATATGGTGTGGCAAAACGACACATATTTGCGATATTAGTATTCTGTTTACAATAACTCTTTGTCCAAAAAAGCCCAGAGACCAGGAGGGACCAAACTCTTTGAATATAGTGTCACCGATTGAATATATATATATACTAGATTTGTCCGTGGTCACGTGCCTACGGTACGTCTTTAAAACGATACAATATATGAAACTCTTATAAATAGTAAAACAATAATTATGTCGATCAAGTTTAAATAGTAAACAATAATTAGTTGTAAATAAAAGTCTATATTTTCATTAGTATATGTTGAAAAATAGTTATAAATGTGGGTGTAAAATCCAACTTCTTAGAACTTTGAGCGTGGAAAATGATGAAATTTAAATGTTGATGAGAATTTGCTATTTTTAATGTAACATGAGTAATAAAAAAATGCATACAAAATCTGAAAATTTACAAACCTGAAATCTGAAAATATAAATTTCTGAGTAAATAGAGAGAGAATGAGATAGTAATAAAAAAAAAAAATAAAGGAGTTGTTTTGGGGGGTTTGAATTTGAGTTTTGGGGTTAACTTTTGGGCGGAAAAATATGTTTTGTGAGGTTAGATCTGGACCATTGATTTCAACCCTATTGAAGAAGAGCCACGTGATAACTTTCTTTGTGTTTTATTATATAGACTAGATTTGCCCGTGGCCACGTATCTACGGCACGTCTTCAGAACGATATAGCATATGAAAAGTCTTGTAAACAGTAAATTAACAATTATGTAGCTGACAATAATTAGTTGTAAATAAAAGTCCATGTTTCCATTAGTATATGGTGAAAAATAATTATAAATTGGGATATAAAAGTTTATGTTTCCATTTATATATATATATATATATATATATATATATATATATAAATGAGTGGTTTGGGGAGGGGGGAATTTGAATTTGAGTTTTGGGAGAGAAACTTTTGGGAAAAAATGTGTTTTGTGAGGTTGGATCTGAGCCTTTGATTTTGGGGGATTGAATGAGAACCACTTGATAGCTTTCTTTGTGTTTTATTATATATATATATATATATATATATATATATATAAAATCTTTTAAATTTTCAAATGTATTAATTTCGACCCTAACAATACGAGAATTCTTTATAAAACCGGCTCTATATAAATATTACTCCAAAATAATGAAGGTGTTGGATAATAGATCTATTTGACTATATATTTCCTTAAAAAACAATTACTAAAAATAAATCAAAATTATTATATATGCATTAGGTCTTTTTGGCATTTTTATATACTAGTAGAGAACTAGCAGTCAATTGTAGGTCATCCCCATTCCCACTCTATATATAATTTACTTGTTTTATTAATTTTCCCTAATAATATATTTATATATTTATTTAGCAAGAGTATTTGACTGCTTTCTTTTATTCACCTACCTAATTGACTAATTAATTTGCCCGCTTAATAGTACTCCCTCAATGAGGATCAAAACTTCATTTTTAAACTTTTAATCCTGAGGTTGTTGACAACTTCTAATCATGTGGATTTACCGAATCAAGTTTTGTGAATGACCAAAATAACCTTTGTGTTCCCCCCAACCCTCAAATTTAATTTTAAAAATATTTATATATTTAATATTTTCATATTAATAATTCATATATATGAATATAAACTATACCGTATTCTTAGTACTTATATTGTTACTAAAAGGTACAAACACAAATACAGATATTGATCGGTTATTAAACTTAGTATGTGGCTGAACTTACTACTGTTTGGTCTAGTGTTTATCTAACCAATGATTTAATCCAGTAAAAATCTTTCTTAGAGCCACATATACTAATTCTCATCCGGCCTACAACAAGAATTTGATGCAGGCATAACTTGAATGTTTCAAAAAAATTTATTCGCGAATAAGCTTACATTAGACCCTAGTAACACTTGCTAGGAAAGAAAGAAAAGGTTCATAACACAAACTTATTGGGTACTAGAATAAGACAGACGTTGTGCACATAAACAGAACATAACATACCCAAACAAAACATAATTTTTTTGGTTAGATAGTTAACAAACTATTATCCATGCAGGTACAACAATGTGGTTAACAAATTGTGCATTCTTAGTTTGGTGTGCACAAAACATGATCATTAATACTAATAAGTTTAAAGTTAGTTGTTCAGATTTTCAGGATCAAATAAGTAGAGTAATATCAATAAATATCAACAAGAGATCCAAGAGAGAATCAGGAATATTCAAATAAGGAAAGTAATAAAGATAGATGGCAAACATAAGCAAAAGATGAAGATATTCAAAAAAAGTTCTTGATTAATTGGTCTACAAGCAAAAGAGGAAGATATCAAGACCTTAATTTTTCCTTCTATTTTCGTGAGATTTTAATTGTATAAGATTGATTAAAGATTGATTAGTTTATGGAAAGAAAACAGAGTGGATTCAGAATATACAGCGCGATACCGGTCGACCGCACTTCATGACGGTAGACCGCATCGCAGTCGACCGCAACCTTGAATTGTTTGAGAAGCAGTCGATCTTTCACCTCTCTACTTTACGTCAGAGAGCTGAACGGTCGACCACACTTTGCGCTATGTGTATTCTTGGAAAGTATCGTTTCTATTTTTGATCGACACATTTCCCCGTCTACTTATATTGGACAAATCCACTGTGTGTTCTTAACCCTATTCCTTCTAAAAAAAATATTCTGAACTAATTCTTCGATAATCAATCCGAGTGTGAGCGATACTTTTTCTGTATTCTTCAGTCAGGATTATTAACGATCTTGAGTTTTGGTTTTTCTTTCTTTTCCACTTCGGTGAGATTGACGGGACTTGTATTGGAAGTCCTGTGGGTGTAATAGGTCTCTCGGCCTGAATCCGAGAATCACTGTACAAAGGGTTTTAAGTATAGTGGAACGCTTGTGGCGGAGAATTGCTACAAGTAGGTGGTGTGGACGTATACCTGGGGGTCGAACCACGTTATATTACTGCGCAATCTGTGTTTGCTGCTCTTAACTCTTTTACTTACCTTGCACTTTATTTTATTAATTTTTTTAATTCCGCACAATTACCCTATTCACCCCCCAGTGTGGTTTACAGTGGTATCAGAGCGAGGTGCTTATCAAAAAGCTTAAAAGCTTAAGCAAAAGGTCCAATGGCCGAAATCCCTCCTCCCGATAACTTGTACTCTTCGGAGCCATTTATCTCCAATGGGGCATGCCTTACACGATCACCATTTTTTGATGGAAAATGTTTTGACGTCTGGAAAGTTCGTATGTCTCATTTTTTTACAGATGCTCGGAGAAGAAGTATGGAATGTGTGTATCAATAAAACAGAAATTCCAGTTAGTGACCAAAAGACATCCTTTACAAAAGCAGAGTTGGCCCTCAAGACAGAAAATTCCAAAGCCATGACGGCTATCTATGCAGGGTTGAATAACAAAGAACTAATGCGATGCGGGCGTAACTGCAAAACAACATACGAGATATGGAATAATATGCTGAAGCGGCATGAAGGAACTGCTTCTAAGGTAAAAGCTAAAGTTAATTTATGTTTCTATAAGTTTGATGTGTTTCGCATGTTGCTAGAAAAAAATGTGGATCAAATGCTCGCTCGCTTCGATATCATTGCCCACGAATCTTGAGAGTTTAGGTAAGGGACTAGATGATGACCGAAAGGTCGGAAAGCTCATAAGCTGTCTCATGCCAGAATGGGATGTAAAGGCCGCTACAGTGAGGGAGACTCTTGAAGAGAAGGGATTCGACTACTACACATTCCAAGGAAAGTTGAAGACATACGAGATGAAAATGTCGGAGACCAAAAGATACAGACAAAATATCGGGATTGAACCAAAGCAAGAAAAGAAGACCATTGCACTAAAAGCAGAAAAATCCCGACCATTAAAAGTAAATTCAGATCGTATGGAGTCAGACAAGGACATTGTTCTATTGATAAAACAATTTCGTAAGTATCTCAAACATAAGAAATATGGCAGGTACCAAGGAGAAAGAGAGAAGGATAAAGATGATGTGTGCTATAAGTGCAAGAAGTCTGGACACATTCGTGCAAATTGTCCCATCTTATAAGACAGGAACAGGGACTACTACCGCTCAAACCCAAGTCTAAAAAAGAAGGCGCTAAAGGCAACATGGTTAGATTCCGATTCAAGTGAGGGAGAGGAAGGCTACGACGACGTCGACTTCATGGCTCTTGGGCATGGTGAGGTGCAATCACCATCTCAAGAAGAGGTAATCGAAGAACCCACTTATGATGAACTAGTAGACATATGTAATAGTTTGAAAGACTATGCTAAGAAATTAAGTCGTGAACTTAGGCAATATAAACAAATTTCAAATGATACCCACGACTCTTGTATTATAAAAAATCAAAAACTGAAAAATAAGAATGCATTGATCTTGGAAAAATTTGAGTCATTTAGAAAAGATCATGATGTATTGCTAAATGAAAATGAAATTTTAAAACAACAAATTCGAGAATCTTTAGCAACACATGATGATCACTTAAGAGAAATTTATGAAATATTTGTTTATATAGCCAAACTCACAGATGATTTAAAAGAATGTAAAAAGAAATTTGATGAGGTAGTGGAAGGATGTAATGAAGGTCTTGAACAAAATAGGATTCTTGATTCTATACTAGAGACTCTTCGTTGGAACACGAAAGACGATGAGATGACTAAGAAAAGATTATGTAAAAGAGTAACTGAGCTTGAAAAGATAGTTGAAAAATATGAAGGGCCCAGTTACCTTATTACAAAAAATTCAAGATCTTATCATGATAATCGAGGGCTTGGTTACGAAGAGCCAATACACCATCAAAAATGTAAATCATCATGTCATACACACTTGCACAAACTCCAACAAAATCACAAACCAATCCAAAGCTATGCAAGTGTGCGTGACTCAAGACATAGTCGTATCACATGCCATTACTGCTGTAGATTAGGACATATTTCATATAACTGTTCATTAAAAAGGAATACTAATTTTATTTGGGTAAGAAAGAATGTTAATGCAGGATCAAAACTCACTTGGACTCCTACGAAATCCCATGTAGGTGGTCCGATGCTTTCAACTTAAGAGATCGTAGACGCCTTGATAGAAGACGCTCGAGAGGCTCAGCAAGTTATACTAGCAAACAACATCTTTATCAAGGAAAAATGAGAAGGATCTTTGTCCTTCAGATAAGTATAGCATCGGGTAAAATCTACACTAGCCTGAAATTATATTAAATGTGCATCTGCTGAATTATTCCTGAAATGTGCGAACTGTACAATAACATAAAATCACTATTTGAATGATCGGTCGGCCGACCGGTCGACCGTAAATTTCATTTATTATCAATCAGTCGAGAATGGACCGGTCGACCGAACAGTCGACCGTCCACCCCTCTGTCACAAATCACCAAATTTAAACTCTATATTTCGTGTTAAGCGGTCGACCGTATATATGAACCGGTCGACCGACCAAGTCTGCTGAACTGCTTATTCTCTTTCTAATATAAATACCTCTTCACCCCTAACCTTTCTTTCTTATAAAATCCTATCCTCCAAATATAAACCCATCAAATAAACCTTTATCTCTCAACCTTTTCGTCAAAAATTTCTCAAGTGCCCTCTCATCTTTTGTCTCCATGACTTCCTCTTCTCACAAATCGAAGGGCAAGAGAGTTGTTGCCTCCAAATCCGTCACTAAAAATGGTATAATCTTTCCCACTCACATTGTGCTGATCTTTACTTCTCTTCTCTCTGTAATGCCCCCGTTGTTGCAAATCGGGTTATTAACCTATCATCCTTAGGAGGGCAATTATCTGTAATGGTTAGAATTCTTAGGGATTTTGGGTGGGAAAACTATCTTGCTACCCCAAGCATTCACTCCGAGTCTCTAACTCAACAATTCTATGCAAATCTTGAGGGACTTCAAGATGATGATCTTACCCTCTCTTCTGTCATCCTTGACCGAAGAGTCAAAATTACTCCCGAATATCTCCGGGGGAGATACGAGTTTCCCGAAGGGGAGTTTGATGCATATCATTTAGACTTTAAAACCCTCAATTATAAGCCCGACCACAATCAAAACACTATCAAATCTATGATCATTCAACCCGAGTTCTTTCGTCTCCCTCGTCCTACTCCCACAAACTTCATCGATACCGCTCGGGTCCTAAATAAAATTGTTAATGCGGATATTTGGCCCAAAAAGAATGATAAAATAGAAATTCGGGTCGATCAGTCATTCATTATTTTTCTTATTCTCGGAGAATACAAGTTCGATCTTGCTACATTCATCATTTGCACGATGAATTATGCAACTACTACAAATTGTGGTCTCCCCTTCAGCTCTCTCATATACAACTTGGCCATTGATTCCCGCATTGATGTCGAAAACTTCTTGCTCAGTAAGAGCCCTATGCCCATTCTCCTTGAACAAATGGGTATTGATGTACCCTTCAATCAGCGTGCTCGTCGTCGTCAAGCCCAACAACAAGATCGCCAAGCCGAACAAGCACCACAAGCATCTTCCTCTTCACGATGCAAGAGTGCGACTGCCTCTTCAACATTCGTGACTCATGAGTAGTTTACTACTCATCTAATGCAAGTATATGAATATTATGTAAACACAATTGAGTATTTGCAAGGGAAGGAAGATTGGGAAATTCTTCCTCCACCGAATGATGAAGATGCTGAGGAAGACGATGACGGAAATGAAGTTAATGGCGATGATGGCGAGGATGGCGAAGATGATAATGATGAGTAAACAATTTTTATTGAAATATCACTATGTATGCTTCTTATTGCTGTGTAATCTTATATAAATAAATATATCCATATTAAGTTGCTTATCTTAAATATCTGATTGCCTGCAATGTATCAGTTTTTTGGTCGACTGTGCGGTCGAACGGTTTTTACATAAATTGTCCTTCAGTATTTGTGGTCGACCGGTTTGCCTTCTGTGATCTGTTGTGTTTTTGACAAAGGGGTGTGGTCGACCGGTATGCTCTCTGGTCTTCGATAAAAAAAAATTTTAAACAATTTTTTCATTCCTGAAATTCAATTTTTTATTATACTTGTATTGGGGAGGATCTCAAATCTATGATATTATGAAGAGCTCTCACTGTATAGCAAAGAGTCTCGCTATCAACAGTATCATGTAAGAAGATTCTCTTCCACTTGTTTACAGTAACATTTCGTTCTTTTCAAACTCTATCCCTCCTGTCTATTTTGACTAATGAGTTTTTTTTCGTGCTTTCACTAGAATTTTTTTAAAAGTCCTTTAAATGGAATATCTTATTCACTTTTCTACTTAATCCCTCTTGATGTGTTCCAAAAAGGGGGACAATTTCTTTTGGAATGTTTGGAATGTTTGGAATGTGTTCAAATAAAGTCTAAAGTATTCATGAAATGTTTTCAAAAGTTTTACACTAATCATATATGTTATAGTTCCGTATAACAGGTGGCATTGAATTAAGGGGGAACATTTACATTTCTCTTAAAAGCTCTTATGTATGAAATTCTGTGTTACAGGATATACTAAACTCAGGGGGAGTATTTATGTGGCTTATTTTAATTTTTAAACATTCTAGCATGTTTTGTTCACAACAAAAGGGAGAGATTGTTGACTCTTAGTTTGGTGTGCACAAAACATGTTCATTAATACTAATAAGTTTAAAGTTAGTTGTTCAGATCAGGATCAAATAGGGAGAGTAATATCAACAAGAGATCCAAGAGAGAATCAGGAATATTCAAACAAGGAAAATAATAATGATAGATGGCAAACCCAAGCAAAAGAGAAAGATATTCAAAAAGAGTTCTTGATTAATTGCTCTACAACCAAAAGAGTAAGATATCAAGACCTGAATTTTTCCTTCTAATTTCGTGAGATTTTAATTGTATAAGATTGATTAAAGATTGATTAGTTTATGGAAAGAAAACAGAGTGGATTCGGAATATACAGCGCGATACCGGTCTACCGTACTTCATGACGGTTGACCGCATCGCAGTCGACCCCAACCTTGAGTTTTTTGAGAAGCGGTCGACCTTTCACCTCTCTATTTTACGTCGGAGAGCTGAACGGTCGACCGCACTTTGCGCTGTGTGTATTCTTGGAAAGTATGTTTCTATTTTCGATCGATACACTTCCCCATCTACTTATATTGGACGAATCCACTGTGTGTTCTTCACCCTATTACTTCTGAAAAAAATATTCTGAACTAATTCTTCGATAATCAATCCGAGTGTGAGCGATACTTTTTCTGTATTCTTCAGTCAGGATCATTAACGATCTTGAGTTTTGGTTTTTCTTTCTTTTCCACTTCGGTGAGATGGACGGGACTTGTATTGGAAGTCCTGTGGGTGTAATAGGTCTCTCGGCCTAAATCCGAGAATCACTGTACAAAGGATTTTAAGTATAGTGGAACGCCTGTGGTGGAGAATTGCTACAAGTAGGTGGTGTGGACGTAGATCTGGGGGTCGAACCACGTTATATCGCTGCGTTATCTGTGTTTGCTGCTCTTAACTCTTTTACTTATCTTGCACTTGATTTGATTAATTTTTTAATTTCACACAATCATCATATTCACCCCCAGGGTGATTTACACAGACTATATCATTTGATTGGATATCTGCATGGATTTATGTTGTTTTACATTTCTCTTTTGTCTTTCCCCCTAAATTTCGATTTAATTATGTATCTATTGACAGGTAGCTTTTTTAAGTAACTAATAACTCAAAGGGAAATATTATGATAGCAATCCGGATTAATTCATGATTCACGCAATTGGACGTCAATTTAAAAATTTTAGAACTTGTGAATGTTATGCTTTGCATGCATTTATCTAGAAATATTATAAATATTGCCAATATCTCCATAGAGTAATTATAGATTTATTTAATTCATTAAAAAGTTTGAGTTATTTTTAGCAATTTCTTAATCACAATGTAATGGGGTTTTTTTTTTTTTAATTTTATTTTAAGGAAAAGTTGGAATAAGGCCACCGTGTTTTATTAATGAGAATTAACCAAACAAACCTAGAGTACTGGGACAAATTACAACCTACAGATAACAAAATAAAACATGAAGCAATATAACCAATACATACAATCAGGGCTCACTCTAACACCCTTTAAGGTGTGCCACAAAAACTAAAAACTACAACTAGGACGAACCGGCTATAGCTAGTCCCCGATCTCCACCAATAATGTACTGGACCCCAGCTTAGGCTCAATCACATAGCGAGTACCAACTAATTGTATGTACGTCACGTAAGCTTCGTGCACCGCCTCCACGACGCGCGCACACCCACCTGAAGCGAATCACGTGGGATTTGAAAATTCGCTGGTCCCAACCTTCTCCTCCCCCTCTCCCACACACTCTCCAACATATTCACTCTCTGCCCAGTCACCACCAAAGTAGAGCCGTGGAAAGGATACATTCATCTCTCACATGCTTTAGCTCTCACAAGCAATTTCCCACTAAGCAAAACTCTCACTAATCCTAACCACGGACACAGTCTAGGAGAGCAATGAAGATGGTACTCACCTCTCTCATGCTTATACTCTCTCAGGTGATTTCTCAAAAATACAAACAGACACCTACATAGAGTAGTGAGAAGCAACGTCTTCACTCTCTCACTCTCTCACACTCTCTCTCTCACATAAAACCCAAACAAATCACAACCAATCTGAAGAATCACCTTTACCTCTCGCCCCCGCCGGTGGTGGACGTTGTAGATTTCATGGTCAATGATGAGGGCGTAGTGGCGGTGCTGTTGCAAAGTCTGTGGCAGTGGATTAAAGAAGGTCGAGTTCAGGGTGTGACTCCTCTACTGCCGACCAAAAACGCAAACATCTTCCCTCTGTGCACCTCATGGGGGGACCCCTTCTGCGGGCCCAAGCCCCACCCTGCGCAGTAACGATCATGGGGGGACCCCGTTTTCGGGCCCTAGCCCCACAACTATACTACACCTCATTCTTCACATCGAATCAAATCCAGCTTAGAAACCTCCTCCACCTCATACTTCACATCCCAGATGCTCCGCGACAGTAGAGACAAACAGTCCGAAAGCTGAGACAAGTGAGCGCCCATCACGAAGGGACCCCATCTTGGGTCCAAGCTCCACAATCGGTCTCATGGGGGTAAACTACCAGTATGTAATAAGCGGTCTCAAGGGGGGACCCCATCTTTGGGCCCTAGCCCCACAACCGAACTACACTGCAAACATCACAACTAGACATACCCAACCCAGATAGCTCCACCAACCCCCCAAACAACTAAATACCCTGCCATCTCGCACTACGGCACAGCCAAGCACACCCCGGCTTCTTCACACGCACTACCAACCCTCGAAAAATCAAACCATAGCTGCAGATCGCCGTAATTGGCTCCAAGAGTGTGGACATGGTGGCAAGCGCGAAGAACAACCGGTGAACCACCTAGCATCAGCGGGTCGTCGTCGTCCTGTGTGTGTGTGTGGGGGGGGGGGGGGGGGGGAGGGGGGAGGGGAGGAGGTGGTGCCCCATGCCCAATCAGATCCTATCGCCATCACCCAGATCTGATAGATCAGATCTGGGTCTTCTTCCCCGTGCTTGAGGGTGGACGCGACATCGACGGAAGGAACGGGAGGGTCGCACGACATCTGCGACATCCCCATCTGGGACATGGCCGAGATTGTCGTCGATGGAGTAGGTGGGGTCGCTACGGAACCACCTTCGACGTCTCCATCTGGGACAAGGCTAAGCTCTTCGTCGGGGGGGGGGGCACCCCTCTCTTCGTCCCCGTGCTCTAGGGTGGACGCGGCATCGGCGGAAAGAACGGGAGGGTAGCACGGCATCTTTGATGTCCCCATCTGGCGAGGTCGTCGTCGATGGAGTAGGTGGGGACGCGACAGAACCACCTTCGACGTCCCCAAAGGCCAATCTCTTCATCGTCGGAGTAGGCAGGGGAGGGTTGGGGAGGGAGATGGGAAGGAACGCGACCATACCGAGGGGACGACGGTGACTTCGCGTCGGGGCGGCAGCGACGTGGCCTAGCCGCCGCCATCCCCAACAAAGCACAGATCTAGGGTTTCTCTTAGGAATTAGATCAATGTTACCTTGGGATTGTTGATGTTCTCTATATTGTTGATAATCACAACGTAATGTTAATCTAGGATGATTTACAATAAGATAGTCCAACAAAGTCACCAAGTTCGATGAATTATTTGATGATTTCGCTGAAGTCTCTTACTGTAAATCATCATAGATGAAAATTACTTTTACGGGATATGATGACAATTCTCTTGTAAATATTATTCGTGATTAATAAAATTATTACAGACATTTGATTCATCATATGCTGTTACTTTTTACTCATGTAATTTATTTACTATTGTGATGAAGTAATGGATTAATTAAATGAGTTTATGGTCATGATGAAATCATGTCAATGAGACAACATAAACAAATTAATTTAAAAAGTTCCTAGTTGTAGGATTGCTGAGATTGGACATCAGCAATTCCGGTAAGACTAGTACACTCATTATATGCTCTAAATCAGAGTATAATTGATCTCACAATTATTTATGTGGAGACATTAATAAAGGAGTGTAGGTATTAAACGGTTTAGGTCCCTGAACTGGCTTGCAAAAAAAACCCTAATAGACATCTAAATGTATGTCAGCAGGGAAGTCCTAGAGTAATAGTAGTTACAAGTAATCTTTAGACTGGAGGTTGGCATGGCACTTTGTATGTGTCAATCTATGCTTAGGTTTATTATTTAGCATGACTTTCTAAGACATGTGTAAGGTATTCTGGGCATAGTGAGGCTTTCATGGAAGTGGGTGAACAATCAACAATGAATCGATCACTTCTATTAAAATAAATGAATGTCCTATGTGATTCTATAAAGTGTCGACTTAGGAAGTACGACCATAGCAAAATAAATTTTATAAAGGAGTTTCTAAGTATTCATTTGAGTCAATCACTGACGTATCAGACACATATGATTAAGTGGTTAGGCTTTAACATTAATCTGCACTCTAACCTTTTTTTGGGACATTGTATGAACAAAATATTTAATTGTACGAGAACTAATTGCTAAATGGTACAATTGATTTCAATAATCAAACTCACATTATCTGCGGTAGTCATGATACGCTTGTATACGTCACTTTTGACTTGTGAAGAAATAAATGAGTTTAAATATCTTCTTTGTTAGCTTAATGTGAGGCCCAATGGGTCACGCAATACAAGTTATTTCTCGAAAGTTCGATTCAGAATTTTATTTGAAAAAATTTAGAATCGAATAATTTGATATATTAAATATGAAAATTACTCTTGCTAGCACGGAATGTCATATGATCACCAATTTATGTATGTGTTAAATAAATTGTTGTTTATCACTTAATTGTGAATTAATTGACGCATCTTTCTTTAACTAAATATTTCATGAGTTGAAATATTTAATTATTTTATTTATTTCAAAATTTAGGATATGTTGATATCGTAAATAAGAAATAAAAATTTCTAGCCCTCCCACAAAGTAATGTTAACCTAGAACGATCTGCAATAAGAGATTACAACAAAGTCATTAAATCCATCTAATAATTTGATAATTTTGTTGTAATCTCTCATTGTAGGGCATCCTAATTTGACATTAGTTTATGTAAGATACTAGTGTTAACCTGTGCAAATTGAACGTACTACAATAATTTTGAAAAACTCATCAAATTATATGGAACTCTAAAAAAGTGTGAGAGAATTGAGAAAAAGTTACCTTTTCAATGGTGTAGTTAAGTGAAATTTATCCTAAAAAATACGCCACATCCCGATCTTTGTATACATCCTGACCGGCAACACTCAGGTCTGGCCCACCTCATCTCGACCCTCTATCCCCCTACCAAATCTACACCTTCTCCGATGCCGCCCTCTATTCCTCCCTCCTCGCCCGCATCTCCGATGTCCTCAATTGCCGTGACGTCTCCCTATCCAACACTCCCTCCACCTCTTCGTCTGCCTCACCCTGCCCTCCACCACCTCACTCCTTACTAAATCTCATTCTAGAATCCAACGCTGCAATCATCTCCGTCTTCAACCCATACTCTTCCCCATATCCAAATTTCAAGATTTCAAAAAAACAAATTAAAAATTAAAAATGAAATCAGTCAGTAAATTAGGGCTTCAGAAATTATACATACAACACACATCGATACAATTGATTTGTTTAAGCAATTTTTCTCAAAAAGTATTTTCATAAACACCTTGCATAATACATAGGCATTTCATCGAACACTTGATGATCAAAGTACAATTCTAAAAATTAAGTACTAAATTTCTAGGTTTTCAAGTGTTTTCTATTCAAATATCCATGTGAAAATAACAAAAATGAAAAATAGAAAAAACATTACCAAATCTTAATATTGAATCCAACGCCAGAATCATCCCCATCTTCAACCCATACTCTTCCCCAAATCCAAATTTCGGAGTTAAAAAACGCAAATTAGAAATTGAAAATAAAATCAAGTAGTAAATTAGGCTTTCAGAAATTAATGCATACACCACACATATATACAATTGAGTTAATTGTTTTTTTAGGACTAAATTTGAAAATATTTGCAAAAAGAGGACAATAGCCAAAATATTTGCAACTAAATGATAGTTTTTAATTAATATTCTATGCTTCCTATCCTATAGATTTTTCTATAGGATGTGTGAACTTTCTGCAAATTTAAAATTTATTTTTGTAATATTTTCTATTTATCTTATCTATTCAATTTTTTAATTACTTAAATTGTACTAAATATTTTGAGAAAACCAGATGAGGATTACTTACTTAGAAACAAGGTTCTGATACCACTGGGGTTGCGAAGCGTGAAATCACATGAAAATAGAATTAAACAGAGTATCAAAAAACTTCAAAGATGATAGTTTTCTGCAAAATAATATTCTTCGAAATAATATGCATTGTCTATCTCAAAAATATTAAAGTAATCAAGCATGAATTCAATCTCTCTCACATATTCTGACTCTGTCTCAAATATTTCACTACTACTATCATATGGGTGTTCTTCGAGTTCCTCCATATGTCTATTTCCTTCTTCAATATGTTCATTTTCTACTAGAAATTGACTATATGCTGTAGTAGGGCTCCAGATATTACTACTAAATTCACCATTTTCATAAAATAACAAGGATCTTTCATAAAAAATTAGATCATCAATTATTCGGACATTTATTACTAATTTCTCCAGGATTTATTTGATTTATTGTTATAATTATTACTCGTTGTATACTAAAGAAGAGTAATTTGAATTCATAAGAATCATTCATGCTTGTTACTCTATGAGGAGAATAAACATAAAAAAATAGCATTCTATCACTTCCTTGATAATTAATCATTAATTCATAATTTTTGAAGGCAATACTGAAACTATTATTATCCATTAGTCCTTTTTAGCAACAACAATTATAAAATCAGGAGTAGAGAGAGATTTCTTAGGATACCATAAAAATCAAAATAAAACGGCCCATCATGCTTCCGACCTAGTTAAACCTCTTTGAGCTGCTTTGTACCAGTTACTACCAGTGGATAAAATACCTCTGGTTTGTACCCCGATTTTAGTGCTCCTTTTACATTCCTCCCATCTCAGGACTACTATGCTCTAAAGAGAGCTTCATCTTAGAGATACGTTTGGAACAACTATTAGCACTTGGATACAGGCAACCACAACTTAGCTCGTTTCCTGCTACTAGGTGTACAGTCTAACTATAGAAGGTTGCAAATGGGTCTTTTGCCAAGATCCTTCAGGCAAAGCCTTACAAAACTCTCCCTAAATAAGAAAAATTAGTTTTGCATACCTTATTTTGTATAATATCTTGTAGCAGAACCAATAGAAAGATATTTTTTTATTTCTCTAAATATCCTTACAGACCAAACTTTTCTTACAAACTTATATGGGATTTCTTTCCTCCTAGATGGTCTGCCTTCCCCTAACCAGCCTCCCCTTTTATAGAAAAAGGGATGACTTTACATCAGTTACAATTATTGTTCTCGTTACATCGTTGCTTACATCATAGATAAATAATTGATCCAATTACGTCACTGCTTACGTTACAGATTCTTTTCTGGCCAACATCTTCACGTGCTTCACATCAGAAATTGCCCTTCGTCATACTTCTCTTGTTCTTTTTTGTATTGTCCGTATAAATGCTGTGGTTCCATCCTCATCAATCTACAATAGTGGACAGCTGTCTCTTCTGTTATTGTCATTGTAATACCTCGTAATTTCTAAAGATATAATATATAATATAAATATATATATATATATATATAATAAGGGGAGATGGCAGTTTGGTAAATAAAGTGTAGAGAGGGGGCCCACGGTTGAGATGAAGACAGCACAGGGGCTGTGTTGCGGTGACGTCACCAGGGGGGTCCACCCGATGTTTGAAAGGCAGCACGAGCTATCTTGGATTTGATGATGTGGTGCATAGGGCCCCATACGGGTTGCTGTGTGTGCACGGGATTCAAAGGGGGAGAAGGGATTTGAATTATCACATATCGGGAATATTGCTAGAATAATTAAAATATAAATATAATAACCTGGGATTAGAGATCACCAATAGGCTATAACACCTTTTATGAGGCATCCTGTGGTGGACAGTGTACTATAAATATTAATTTGTCTTTTAAAAATATATAAAATTGTCTGGGTATTAGGGCGGGGCATTACAAATGGTATCAGAGATGACTTTCGACACTGATTGTGGGTAAGAGTGGGTGAGATGTATGCCTGGCTGAGGTCAGTACGCTGGTAGAGAGACCAGGAGTGCAGTTTCCTAGTAGGATGACTGAGGTCAGTATGCTGGTAGAAAGACCAGGAGTGTAGTACGCTAGCAGGATACTCCACTCCACATCGGCTAGAAAGGAGAATCCTGTGGTAGACTACATGCCCCATACTCAGCGAGGACGCTGATTTCTAAAGGGGAGTGTATGTAATACCCCGTAATTTCTAAAGATATAATATATATATATATATATATATATATATATATATATATATATATATATATATATATATATATATATATAAGGGGAGATGGCAGTTTGATAAATAAAGCATAGAGAGGGGGGCCCACGGTTGAGATGAAGACAACACGGGGGCTGTTTTGCGGTGACATCACCATGACGTCACCAGGGGGGCCCACCTGATGTTTGAAAGGCAGCACGAGCTGTCTTGGATTTGATGATGTGGCGCATAGAGCCCACATACGGGTTGCTATGTGTGCACGTGATTCAAAGTGGGAGAGAGGATTTGAATTGTCCCATATCGGGAATATTACTAGAATAATTAAAATATAAATATAATAGCATGGGATTAGAGGTCACCAATAAGCTATAGTACCTTTTATGAGACAGCCTGTGGTGGGCAGTTGTACTATAAATATTAATTTGTCTCCTAAAAATATATAAAATTGTCTGAGTATTGGGGCGGAGTGTTACATTCATGGCTCCTTTATGCAAAATTCGGTACCAGCTGTCAAAGACTTCTATCTTTGACTGTGGTTGTTTAATCTTTTCTATGTTGTAAATCATTAATTTTTGTGGATCAGGCTATCATAGATCCATATGTTACTATCTCTATTTTGTATGTCTTTCAGTTCACAATACATTGTTCTAAATCCCGTAGCTCTTCTTTCTGGGATCAGTTTTTCAAAATCTTCATTTTTATATGGTATAATATTGGTTACTCTAAACAGGATTTGTGTAGTCATCCCTATCTTTACAATATATTCAGCTGGTAGTTCTTCATCATCTTCAAGGAATTCTAGAATAGTGGATAATACTCGGACATATATTTTGGATGCCTTTGTAAGACCAAAATAACTCTTAGCAGATTTATATACTTCTTTTGGTAACTGACTAAGTTCTTCACATTCTCGAGATGGGTATATGCAGTGGATAAGTCCTTTTTCAAACAATACTCTCACTGTTTTTTGGATTTTCTCCTGGTAGTATGATCGCTTTGTTCATATGTTGTTCAGAAATAGTTTTGATAAATTGGTTGACCTGAGTGGTATGGCATAATTTCACAATATATTGCAAAAATAAATCCTTCTTGGAGTATTTTGGAGGATCTGAGAGTAAACTCTCTTTGTAGGTAGTAGGCTGTATGGATGTGGAGTTTTCCTCTTGTGTGGCTATTTTTGTGATTTCACTTGTATTTTGTGGGTTAATAGGTTCACTCCCTTCTCTCATTTTTTCAATATGTTCTGCATTTATCTGTTGGTAAAATATACTTTGAAGACCACATATTTGCAGCTGTAGTTGGTTAAATGCTCATTTTAATTGCCCCTCAATCTTTTTTAGGTAGACTATATTATGTTCTATATGCTGGACTCTATTTTCCATCCTGTAGAATGATATTGTTAGTTTCTTGATAAGAAGTCTGTTAGGATGTTATCTTTTCCTTTTATATTTTCTATTGAGAAATCGTAATGTGCTAACTCCATTTGCCATCTTATCAATCTTTTATTTTCTCTAGTTGGGTCAATTATTTTATTAATCCAACTCTTTGCTTGTGTATTGTCTGTCCTTACTGTGAATTTCGTATGCATTATGAATAATTAAAACTTTTTTATAGCTTTTAAGATTGTTAGTAGTTCTTTTTCGTTTATGTGGTAATTTTGTTGGGTTTGGGTGAATGATCCACTAGTATATCTGGCTAGCCTTTCCTCTTCTTCTCCTATTTTAATGAATTTTAATACTGCTCCCTAATTATTTTCACATGCTTCTGTTTCTATTATCCATGAATATTTTTTAACAGGCAATCTTAGCTTATTTAATTTTGAAGTCTATTGTTTTAATATTTTAATTTTTTCTTCATCATCTAGGGTCCATTCCCATTTCTTAAACTTTTTTAATTTTTGTTGTAACCAATTTGTTTTTGCTGATAAATTTGGTATGTATCATCTTGTTTGATTTAGTAACCTGATTATTACTTCTCTTTTTTCTTTTAGAATGTTAGTAAATGTCTTTATTTCTTCTGCTATATGTGGCTGTAGCTCTATATCTTCATGTGATAATTTTGTTCCTAAGAATTCTATCTCAGTTTTGGACAATTCCATTTTCTTTTCTGATACCTGCATTTTTTACTATTTCTATGAATTTTAGCAGATGTTCTTTATGTTGTTCTTCATTTTCGGATCATATTAGAATATCATCTACATATACTAATATGAAATTATTGTATTTTTCAAATATCTTATCCATATATTCCTGAAATATTGCTGGACTGTTTTTATAACCGAATGGTAATACATTCCATTCATAGAATCCTTGAGGTGTGCTAAATGCTAGTAGTTGTTTTGAGTCTTCTGTTAGTTTTACATGATAAAATCCTGATTTACAATCAAATTTGGAATATATTTTTCTTGTCCTTATTGTGTTAAGTAGTATTTGCATATCTAATAGTGGATATCCAAATCTCTTAATATTTTTAGTTTGTTCCTTATAATTTACTACCATTCTAGATTTACTTATTCTTTAATCTAAATGTTTTCTTACTATGAATGCTGGTGATGAATGTGGACTTTGTGATTTTCTTATGTAACTATTTTCCATTAATTCTTTTATATGTATTTTGAACTCTTCTAAATCTATTGGAGTGTACCTTATAGGATTAATTTTTATTATTTTGCTCTTATCTATTAACTCTATATGTGTTGTTGGTTTACTTAAGTCCCATTTTGCCACGGGATCTTCTTCGCGCAGATATTCTAATTGTTTTTGTAAAATTTCTTTTGTAGTTATTTCTTGGCTAAATTTGAAAAAAAACCCCTTGAACTATCTCCTTTATGCAGAAAACCTCACTGAATTTTTTTAATGCAGAAAATCACACTCAAGTATGGTTGCAACCCTCCCCCTCCCCCGAAGTATATTTTAAAAAAACCACATCTAACTTTTCTGCTTGTATTAGATAACCTCATTCATCTTTGCAAGTTGGTTCAGAAAATATCATGCATCTTTCTCATTATTGTCAAAAAACCTCACTCAACTTTAGCAGAAAGCTCACACTGTCGGAGTGGGTTTTTTGCAACTATAATAGAGTATGGTTTTCTGCATATAAAAATGTTCAGTGAGGTTTTCTGCATAAAGGGTATAGTTCAAGGATTTTTTTTTCTTTTTTTTTCCTTCAAATGTAGCCTTATTTCTTAGACTTGTTGTATTCTAATTTTTTTGGTAAATAGTGATATTCACCACGCTGGGTTGAAGAAACTCTGATGTGCGACAGGTCGGTTCTAGAATAAGGTTGGATTATTCTAATTGCTATTGCTTGGTGTCTACATGGTGTTGTAAATACAACTGATTTATGTGATATGGTTATAGGATAGTATCGTTGGAAAAAGTCATTTACTAATAGCACATCATTATTCATATCATCAAACTGGTATATTATTGGTATTTTTAGTATATAATTTTCTATTTGTACATTAACATTTTGTTGATACTTATCAAGTATAATAGTTTGTCCAGTTAATCAAGTTATTTCGTTTTTTATTATATCCATCTTGTTTCCATTTTGGTAGTATATTTTTGCGGCATAGGCTGGTGCCTACTCCGGTGTCTATTAGACTATGATAGTTTCTTAATTTGTATCCTTCGCAAAAAAATTCTATTAGTATGTATAACGTGTTCTTTGTTTCTCTTAATAGATTCATTTGTTCAATATTCAATTTATTAGTATACTTTTATTGTTTACTGTTATTGTGATTTTTTTCTTCTTGAATTGAATAAGGTTGCACCGATGTAAGGAAGTCAGTTCCTAATAACATTTCATTAACATGGTGTTCTAGGTCTACGTGTAAATGTAATAACATTTCATTTCTACCATTTATCCTCAGTGGCAGTATTATTTTATGTACAGTTGGATGTCTGTCATTGTAACAGTCTAGGTAGTAATATGAGTTTTCTAATGGCATGAATTCAGTTATTTGTTTGTTTAATATGTGAATTATTAGCTCCTGTATCTACTAAGGCTACTTATTTATTCCATTTTCCATTGTCATAGTATTCTATTTCTATTTTAAATTAGTTATTGTTCTGGTTGTCTAATGTATTTATTATTGGTATTAATTCCAATGCTTATTGTTTGTTTCTTATTGATAATAATCTCTTTCGGAACATTATTTGTGGTGCTTATCCTTTTGCAGTTTCTTTTGCTTTATTAAAGTCGAATTCTATATAATTTGGTATAGTCATTTCTAGCACTGGTAACGGGTCGGGTCGGGTTGGGTAGCTCAATACCCGGACCCGGACCCGGTCATTGACGGGTCCAAATACTGGACCCGGACACAGACCCATGAAATTCGGGTCCGGGTCCGGGTCCGGTTCCCCACAAGAAATGTTACCCGTTCGCTTTCGGGTCCGGGTCCGGGTCCGGGTCCTATTTCTAATCACGGGTCCGGTTCGGTTCCGAATCTTTAAAGCACCATAATAATATTTTACAGGTTGTTCGGACAAGTCTAATGTCAGGCCTACTGAAAACTCTAAAGCACAATATAGATCATCCAAGACCGCTCAAGGTATCAGATTTTTGTGTTGCTTAAGTCAAATAGGCACGATTATAATTGGCATGTTAAACTAACGTAATGTTGTATACCTTCCGGCATGTGTGATCATGCATATCGTTTACAGTGAGTACTTGGAAATCTGTTGTGCGTTATCTGCATGTTTAATACAATGATTAGTATAGCAATTGTTAAGAAATTGAACCCCTAAAAGATTAGTTTCTGAATCCTGATCGTAATTACTATCTGTGCACAATAATTACTATCTGTGAACACATCTCGACATCTAACACATCCATCGCCCATTCAAAGACTATCAAACGCCGGGTCCGGGTCGGGTCCGCTTCGTTTTTTGTTTATTTTTCTATTGCGGGTCCGGGTCTGGGTCCGGGTCGGTTCCATTTTTAGGGGACCCAGACCCTACCCGAAATTTCAACGGGTAGTAATTTAGGACCCATACTCTACCCAAATTAGATCGGGTCGATTCCGGTCCAACGCCGGGTCCGGGTCGGGTCCGGGTTTCGGGTTTTAATACCAATGCTAGTCATTTCAGGGTTTTCTCTAGCTAGTTTGTATCTTATAATTTCACTGAATAGCGGTTATATTTTAAAATTGTCTGTATTTCTATTTTTCACTTCATGCTTACTAGTGAAAACATAAATATTTCTTATTTGTATACTCATAACTTTGCTTTTCTCTATCAATTCTATTCCTGATAATCTGTGGTACATGACTAGATTTTTGTATTTATTTTCTTCAGCCATTCTTATAGAGAAATTAGGTTTTATTGTAAATTTTATCTTTCGGTACATTGAGTTTCCTTGTACTATTCCTATTAAGGCATCTTGTGTACTTGATATTATTCGATTATCATTAGGTATATTTCGAGGGGTGTATTTATTCCTTTCTTAAAATAAGCTTTTATTATTATTTGTACAGCTACTAAATGTATGTGTCTTAATATTTTTCTGGTTTCCTCATTTATTTTTTCCATCTCTTGTCTTATTATTCTTTCAGTTATTAATGAGATTATGGTTTTTCCTTGTATTTTTTCAATGTCTATAGGTTGTTCATTATTCCTGGCTATTATGATGGTACTTTTCTTTCTTTTGAATATTGGTAGTTTAAATATCTCTTTTGGGTTTATATCTAATTTGGTTGCTCTTATTATATCGTATTTTTGTATGTCAAAGTACGTTCTTTCCCTTACTTCTTCATTGTTTTCTTCTCTTTCTAATTGTTCTCCTATTTCTGTTATTTCTGTCATCATCTTTATTTCACATTCTTCTGTTTCACCTTCACTACTTCCACTATTTTCTTCCATTACAATTATTTCTTCATCTTCACTTATTTCTGACCAGTCTTCCTCATATTCTATAGGTTCATAATTTATGTTATTCATTTCTTCAATTTCTTCTACGTATTTTACATTTTCTTTTTTCATTCTTTTAGGGCAATTTGGTGATATATGTCCTACCTCTCCACATATATAACAATTACATTTCTTACGATTTTTTGTATATTGTCTATTTTTATTTATTCTTATAAAGTATTTTTTATAGGTTTTTTTATATCTCTTAAATGTTTTTCTATATTTTGGTTTATATTTTTGGAATTTGTGTTTACTCTTCTTTACATAATTATAGTTATTATTACATCACCAATGATTCGGTCTTGCATCTTCACAACAAACTCTTTGTTTATATGTTCTATAGTATTTCATTGTTGCTCTAGCATCTTGGCACACTTTATCCCTATAATTTTTTACAAATTGTGTTCTATACCATAAAGTATCTACTTCTGGTTTTACTTTCTCACCTATGTATGCATTATATATGTTTATACTCCATGGATCAAGTAGTTTTAGAAAGAATGAGTCCAAAATTGGACTCCGTTCTTCTTTTTGTATAATAACTGTTGATTCTTGATTTTGATGATTACAACACAATGCAAAGTTGTTTTTCTATTTCCTATATATTACAGGATATACAAAGGCGAAATTTTCTAACAAGCTTCTTAAAGCAAGTTGATCAAGCACAGCTACGAATAAAGTTCTTGTTGCTATTTGATCAAGAAAGCTACAAGGTTGCCAGCTTACAAGATAAAGGCGAAGGCTAAAAGCTATCTCAAGACTCAAGACTCAAGAACAAAACATATGCTTCAATTTATTGTATTAAGTGTCTTGTAACAATTTGTAATCTTTTTTGTTTTCATTGAGTCTTAGAAAATCTGTAAAAGCCTTATCACACACTCACACATTATCTTTAAAATAATTGAGTTTTTAAAAAACTTAAAAAGATCGAAACAAAAATTGAAAAAGCTCAGCTATTAAGTACCAGTCGACTGCCATAAGGCACCAGTCGACTGTCTTAGTACGAAACTGACTGAACTTATTCAAACTCTGATCAGTCGACTCATAACGGCAACCCAGTCGACTGTTCAAGATGTTTCGACAGTTTGCTAATTTCAAATTTTGATTTTGTCGAATTCAAAAAGGTTATTTCCATTGGTTGACAGTTGGTACAACTACCTCCCAACGTCCTTGGTTCTCTGAAATCAGCATTGTATAACAGTGATTTCGTTTGAGACTGATTTCGGAAGTTGACCTAATAGCCATGCATAAAAACACATCCACAACAAGGCTTTAGGTTAATTATAACTCTTTTGTTGTTGTTCTTCACTCTCGGGTTGTGAGAGTGGTTTCCTCTCGGTTGGAGAGTAGGGCTCTAGGGTGTAGAGTCAGGTTTGTCACTCTTGGTGGAAGAGTGGGTTGCTTTCTCTAGTTGTGAGAAAGGAATACGGGTTGGACAAGGTTGTTGTCTAACGCCGTAGGGTGTTCTTGTAATTATTTCAAGAATAGTGAAAAATCTCAAGTGGGTTGCTTGGGGACTGGATGTAGGTCGGGAGGACCGAACCAGGATATATCGTGTGTACTCTGTGGTTGTATCTCTTTAAACTTGCATTTCATTTTCTTACTTTATAGCTTTCTGTGAAACTTGTTTGGACAGTCGACTGTGTACTTTTGTAAGTCAACTGGTCAGACTTGTACTACTTTATCTCTAAAAACTTGTGTGATAAGTCGACTGATCAGACTCGCTTTAAAAATACTCTTCTTAACTGTCGCTTCAGTCGATTGGTTTATCTCTTCAAGTCGACTGATCAAAAGAAAAGTCTAATCCCGCAATTTAATTTTTATAAAACACTATTCACCCCCCCTCTAGTATTTCTTGCCTTGCCTACAGGATCCAACACTTGTTATCAAAGCCTGGTTGAGTGCAATGGCAACTACTTCGAATGCAAATCAGTACCATGAAGGCCAATCTACACAAAGGCCACCCCTCTTCGACGGAACAAATTACAACTATTGGAAGTGTAGAATGAAGATCTACCTTCAGTCCATCAACTATGAAATATGGAACATGACGGAAACCGAGTACACCGCTCCTACCATTCCATATGCACAATGGAACGACGACATGAAAAACCAAACAATGAACAATGCAAAGGCGATGAATGCGCTATTTTGTGCCCTTACAAAGGAGGAGTTCAACCGTGTGTCCAGTGCAACAACTGCACATCAAATTTGGCACACACTCGAGGTAACTCATGAAGGAACAAACAAAGTGAAAGAATCTAAAATATCTGTTCTTATTCACAGGTTTGAAATGTTCCTCATGAAAGAGAATGAGAATGTGTCCGAGATGATTACTAGGTTCACAGACATTACAAACTCACTTGTGGCACTTGGGAAGACATACACTCAAGCCGAGATGGTGAGAAAGGTACTTCGTGCACTAACCCCCGAATGGGAGAAGAAGACCACCGCCATAGAAGAGGCCAATGATTTAACACAACTTTCTCTTGAGAATCTTGTGAAAAATCTTATGGATTATGAGGTACAACTTGAAGAGCGTAAGAAGGATGCCGAACCACAACAATCAAAGAAGAAGACATTAGCATTCAAAGCCATGCCAGACTCCGAGGATGAAGAAGAAGATGAAGAAGAGATTGACATGTTCACAAGAAGATTCAAAAAGTTCCTAAGAAAAGGTAAGTTTAATTCAAAAAATAAGGATTCTAATGAACCTCCAACTTGTTTCAGGTGTAACAAGGCAGGCCATATGAAGAAGGATTATCCACTAGAGAACGCAAAATCTAAGAAAAGACATCCAACTTCAAGAAGGATAAGTACTCAATGAACAAGTTCGTGAAAAACAAAAAGGCATACCAAGCAACTTAGGATGACAGCGATTCTTCGTCGGAAGAAGAAATTGATGAGACAAACGAGGTCGCAAACGTGTGCTTTATGGCATCTCAAAATCAAGTAAGTAATGAGTATGATTCTAATGATTTACTTGATGCTTTTAATGAATTTTTTCAAGAACTTAAAAAGAAAAAGATTAGAGTTAAGAACTTAGAGAAAGTAATCAAACACTTTCTCAAGAAAATCTTAACCTTGATAAAGAAGTAAAATCTTTAAATTCTCGTATTTATAGTTTAGATATGGATCTTGAATCTCTAAAAAAGAATTATGAAGAGATATCCAAGAACGTATCTAAATTTAATAAAGGAAAAGAGAATTTAAATGATGTTATTCAAAATTAGGTAAAATCTAGTCAAAAATTTGGACTTGGTTTTAAAAAATCACTTGAAAAACCTCATTCTTCTAAGAACACTAGTCTAAATAAACCTATATCCATTTCTAGTGTTAAGCATAAACTTTATGAATTCTTTGAAAAATCTAAAATTGTAAGTTCTCCTGATAAAAGCAAATCTAAAATTCAGCCAAGTCGACTACACCCATCCACCAGTCGCCTGTCCAGAGGTACTTAGTCTTATTCAACAAGATAAAAACCTCAGATAAGTCGACCTATACTATCTCCCAGTCGACTGACTAATAGTAAAAGTTGACTGAAAGGTGTTGTAAAGTCGACTGGACAGAGCAAATATGTATGGGTTCTAGTCAACCTGAATTCGAAAGATAGAATTGCTTATATCAATTCTTATATGCTGAATGTATGTAATTCTGCTAATTTTATTTCTGCTTATGGTGAAAAATCAAACTCATCATGGGTTTGGTTTCCCACAAACTAATATTTTTTTGGACCCAATGAAAAGGGTACCATATTCACATTGAATATTTTATAGGTATCTAAGAAAGATCGTTGGATACTTGATAGCGGATGCTCGAAGCATATGACTGGTCATGCCAACCTCCTATCTTTCATACAAAACATTGATGGAGGAACAGTTACATTTGGCGACAACAATAAAGGAAAAGTCAGAGGAATTGGTATGGTCGGTAAGGACACTAACCCCTCTTTAGAAGATGATTTATTAGTTAGTGGACTTAAGCATAACCGGTTAAGTATTAGTCAACTTTGTGATAAGGGTTATAATATCATGTTTGAAAAAGATGCTTGTTTAATTTATGATTCTACCATGCAAAATATAATTTTTAAAGGGTTTAGGAAAATAACATTTATGAATTGTGTTTGAAAGCATATGAGTTTTCGAATGATTTTTGCTTAGTAGCTTCTAATAATGATTATTGGGTTTGGCATAGACGTTTTGGTCATGTGAATATGAAAAATCTCTCTAAATTGTCTAAGTACAACCTAGTTAAAGAGCTGTCAAGACTATCCTTTAAAAGGATAAGTTATGTGATGCATGTTAACTAGGTAAACAAATTAAATCTACTTTTAAAACAAAAGAAGTAATTTCTACTAGTAGGCCGCTCGAATTAATTCACATGGATTTATTTGGCCCTACTAGAGTAGCTTCTTTAAATAAAAGTAGGTATGTATTTGTTTTAGTAGATGATTTTTCACGATTCACTTGGGCTTTCTTTTTAAAACATAAAAATGATGCTTTTGAAGAATTTACAAATTTTTGTAAACGAATTCAAAATCAAAAGTCTCTAACCATAGTCACTATTAGAAGTGATCATGGTGGAGAATTTGAAAATGAAACGTTTGCAGAATATTGCAATTTACCTAAGTATTTTTGGGCTGAAGCTGTTGCTACAGCTTGTTATGTTTTAAATAGAATTTTGATTAGGCCTAAGCTAAAGAAAACATGTTATGAGTTATTTTTTGATAAGATTCCTAAGGTCTCTTACTTTAAAATATTTGGATGTAAGTGTTTTATTCTGAACACTAAGGATAATTTAGATAAATTTGATCCTAGATCTAATGAGGGTATCTTTGTAGGATACTCAAATAGGAGTAAAACATATAGAATCTTCAACAAGTCAACAATGACTATTGAAGAATCCATGCATGTTGCATTTGATGAATCTCTGTCTTCATCAACTTTAATTGAAGTTGATGAAACTAATTCATCACCTTTAAATAAAGTAATTATATCCTTAGAACAAACTAGTCTTGCTGATAAGTCTACCGATAAGGAAGTCAAGTCGACTAATGTAAAACAATCGACTGAGGAACTTGTCAAGTCGACTGATCCTGTTGTGATGTCTCCAACTTTACCAAAATCTTTTGTTGAAGTTAGAGATCATCCTTATGACTTAATAATTGGTGACATTTCACATGGTATTCAGATGAGATCACATGTTAATATGATATCTCACACAGCTTTCTTGTCGGATTTTGAATCGAAGAATATACAAGAAGCATGTGAGAATGAATTTTGGATGAATGCCATGCAAGATGAGTTAAACCAATTCATAAGGAATGATGTATGGGATTTAGTTCCACGACCTCCTGATCATACTATAATTGGTACAAATGGGTATTCAAGAATAAGTTAGATGAATCAGGACAAGTTGTTAGGAACAAAGCTAGACTAGTTGCTCAAGGATATAATCAAGAAGAAGACATAGATTTTGATGAAACATATGTTCTTGTTGCTAGATTAGAATCAATTCGTATCTTATTATCTTTTGCTTGTTTTATGAACTTTAAACTCTTTCAAATGGATGTTAAAAGTGCATTCCTTAATGGGTTTATAAAGGAAGATCTTTATGTTAAACAACCACCAGGTTTTGAACATGAACAATTTCCAAACCATATTTTTAAATTGAAAAAGGCTTTATACGGTCTTAAATAAGCACCTCGTGCTTAGTATGATCGACTGAAGACTTTTCTTTTAGAAATAGGTTTTGAAATAGGTAAAGTAGATACTACTTTGTTTATCAGAAGAATTAATAATGATATTTTAATCATACAAATATATGTTGATGACATAATTTTTGGTTCTACTAATAGCAATATATATCAAGAGTTTGCTAACACCATGAAAAACGAGTTTGAGATGAGTCACATGGGTGAACTCAATTATTTTCTTGTACTATAAATTAATCAGTCATAAAATGGCATATTCATTAATCAAGGAAAATATGCCAAGAAATTACTCAAACGGTTTAACATGGATAGCACAAGTAGTAAAACCACACCTATGGCTACTACCACTACCCTTGACAAAGATGAATTAGGTAAGAGTGTCGATCGGAAACTCTATCGAGGTATGATTGGCTCACTCTTATATATAACTGCTAGTAGACCGGACATTATGTTTAGTGTATGTTTGTGTACTAGATATCAATCTAGTCCTAATGAATCTCACTTAAAAGCTGTGAAACGCATTTTAAGATATATTAAAGGCACATCTGATTATGGTCTATTTTATCCACACACCGATAATTTTCAACTTTTGTCGTATAGTGATGCGGATTTTGCTGGAAGTAAAACTGACCGCAAGAGCACTAGTGGGACATGTCATTTTTTAGGACATTCACTAGTTTCTTGGTGCAGTAAGAAGTAAAATTCGGTATCCCTATCTACTACAGAAGCTGAATATGTCGCTGCAAGTTTGGCTTGTGCCCAAATTTTGTGGATGAAACAAACCTTATTAGACTATGGTATTTCTTTTGAAAAACCTTCAATAATGTGTGATAATACTAGTGCCATTAACTTATCTAAGAATCCGGTTCAACACTCACGTACTAAACATATTGATATTCGACATCATTTTCTACGTGATCATGTTTTAAAGGAAGACATTTCTTTAGATTGTATTTCTACTAATAAACAAGTAGCTGATATTTTTACCAAACCCCTTAAAGAAGACACCTTTATAACCTTAAGAAGAGAAGTAGGGATTTGTAATTTTCATGATATTTTTTGAATTTGTTTTGGTAAGTCGACTTACACACATTGTTCAGTCGACTGCCAAGTATTGTTTTAAAAATTTTTGAAGCTTTTATGCTCTGGATAGTCGACTGAGCTTAGCACCAAGTCGACTGACCAGTTGTATTAATAGTGTGTTCAATTTTTAAACTCTCGAATAAGTCGACTGCCTACTCATACCAGTCAACTGTAACGAATTAGTTTTTCTTCAAATTCGAATCTTAGTACATCCTTTGAGGCGACTGTTCACCTTTTTACACTTCTTTGACCATATCTTAGCCGTCGATATCCTTTTCCTTTGATCTCAACCATCTATTTCCTTGTAAAAACCCTAAAACCTACCCCCTTCCTTTCACTTTTACCCTACCTATTTTTTCCCAGATCTGAAGAAGAGAGAAGAGAAGTCGACTGCACAGTTGCTGCTGCTGTCAATTTTCAGTATTGTGAAGATCAAATCCGGCTGATTTCTTGTAGATTTTCAGTCTACTTGAAGTTTTAGAGTCTCCTTGTTGGTATACTCCCTTTCCTCTCTTTTTCTTCTTATTATGGCTCCTAAGAGATCTAAAACATCTCATGTTGATGAGGGTTCATCTTCTAAGGATTACATTCAATATCTTAGAAGTCCTGACCTTGTAGAAAAATGGTTCATCATATGTTCCATGATAATTTTTCCAGGTCGGTTTGTTAATTTTTCCGATCTTGATAGGTTTAATCTCTTATTTTTGTTTCAATATTGTAGTCTTTATGAATTCTTGTCTTTAGAAAATCAACCCTACTACTACCCTCAACTCATTTATTTGTTTTATACAAATATGAGGGTTGTTCAATCGGATGATGGTGAGGTACTCATCTATTCCTATGTCAAAAATAAGAAGATGAAACTCACCTCCGAAAGAATCAACCTTATTTTGGGTATAGACGATGAAGAACTTGATTTAGGAGAAATTTTGATGGATGATGCCACCATTTTATCTAGAATTTATTTGCCGAATCATGGACCACCTATGAAAAATATGTCCATAACCCTTGTTGCAAAACTTGTTGCACGGATACTATCATACAATACCATTCCCAAAACAGGGAGTTATGATCAGTATTCTATGGAATTACAACAAGCCGTTTATGCAATATTCGGAAAAATTAATCTAAATTGGGGTCGTATCATTTTTTCTAGGCTTCATAAGTCTCATACCTCCTTTCTTCCTTTTGGTGCCCTTCTTACCCGAGTCTTTTGTGCTTATGAAGTCAATCTTGATTCAGATACCAATATAGTAAAGCACTATGAATGTTTTGATCGTGCAAGTTTAGCACGCATGAAGCTTCTTACTTCTCCACCTAGGTCTACCTCTAGGACTTCACCTCCAGTTCCTTTAGCCACTTCAGCTCGTCCGTCTTCTGCTTCTAGTTCCTCTCATCCTCGAGCAGATTTTGATGATCCGTGCAGTATTTATAATGTTGTCAATTATATCATGGATCGTCAAGATGTTCTTGAGTCACAAATTTCCCATCTTACTCACCTGTTCATTGCTCAATTTCCTCCTCCCTCTCATGATGACCAAGATGAAGAAGACGAAGATTGATGAGTTCTTATTTTTATTATTCTCTATGTATTTTTTTCTCTTATTGTTGCATTTTCTCTCTACTTTGTAATCATTTGAACTAAGACTAAGTTTCTATGAATGCATTTTGTTTTGTATTGCTTTTTTTGTGTGTGAGGAATATTTTTCCCTCTTTTTGTTGATAACAAAGGGGGAGATCATATCAGCTTTTATGTTAATTTGTATATTGCTGTTGTTTGGTGAGAACATATGCATGCTTTGTATTATGCATGCTTTGTATTTTTTAAGCTTTTACCTATGCATGTTGTACAATTTATAGGGGGAGCATATGAGCACTTGTATCATTCATTCCCTTTATTATAAGCTATTGTGTTGTCATCATCAAAAAGGGGGAGAATGTTGATTCTTGATTTTGATGATTACAACACAATGCAAAGTTGTTGTTCTACTTCCTATATATTACAGGATATACAAAGGCGAAATTTTCTAACAAGCTTCTTAAAGCAAGTTGATCAAGCACAGCTACGAATAAAGTTCTTGTTGCTAATTGATCAAGAAAGCTACAAGGTTGCCAGCTTACAAGATAAAGGCGAAGGCTAAAAGCTATCTCAAGAATCAAGACTCAAGAACAAAACATATGCTTCAATTTATTGTATTAAGTGTCTTGTAACAATTTGTAATCTTTTTTGTTTTCATTGAGTCTTAGAAAATCTATAAAAGCCTTATCACACACTCACACATTATCTTTAAAATAATTGAGTTTTTAAAAAACTTAAAAAGATCGAAACAAAAATTGAAAAAGCTCAGCTGTTAAGTACCAGTCGACTGCCATAAGGCACCAGTCGACTGTCTTAGTACGAAACTGACTGAACTTATTCAAACTCTGATAGTCGACTCATAACGGCAACCCAGTCGACTGTTCAAGACGTTTCGACAGTTCGCTGATTCCAAATTTTGATTTTGTCGAATTCAAAAAGGTTATTTCTGTTGGTTGACAGTTGGTACAACTACCTCCCCACGTCCAATATTTTTAACGCTATAAATAGAGAATAGAAATCACTGTAAAAAAGTTAACAACTTTCCAAGCTTTTTGTTTTTCAAAGTTTTTAAGCTTTTGGTTCTAAAACAAGAAGAAGCATTCAAAAGCCTTCTCTTTCTAAGTCTTGGTTCTCTGAAATCAGCCTTGCATAACAGTGATTTCGTTTAAGACTGATTTCGGAAGTTGACCTAATAGCCACGCATAAAAATACATCCACAACAAGGCTTTATCCTATTTGGCGACCTGCTGTAACTCTTTTGTTGTTGTTCTTCACTCTCGGGTTGTGAGAGTGGTTTCCTCTCGGTTGGAGAGTAGGGCTCTAGGGTGTAGAGTCAGGTTTGTCACTCTTGGTGGAAGAGTGGGTTGCTTTCTCTAGTTGTGAGAAAGGACTACGGATTGGACAAGGTTGTTATCTAATGCCGTAGGGTGTTCTTGTAATTATTTCAAGAATAGTGGAAAATCTCAAGTGGGTTGCTTGGGGACTGGATGTAGGTTGGGAGGACCAAACCAGGATACATCGTGTGTACTCTGTGGTTGTCTCTTTGAACTTGCATTTCATTTTCTTACTTTATAGCTTTCTGTGAAACTTGTCTAGACAGTCGACTGTGTACTTTTGTAAGTCGACTGGTCAGACTTGTACTACTTTATCTCTGAAAACTTGTGTGATAAGTCGACTGGCTCTTCTATAAGTCGACTGATCAGACTCACTTTAAAAATACTCTTCTTAACTGTCACTTCAGTCGATTAGTTTATCTCTTCAAGTCGACTGATCAGAAGAAAAGTCTAATTCCACAATTTAATTTTTATAAAACACTATTCGCCCCCCCTCCAGTGTTTCTTGTCTTGCCTACAGGATCCAACAATAACTATCTTGAAAATATTTTCGGAATTCACAATCATAGTGGTCAAAATAACACATGTCGTATATTTCTAAGTTACTTAGTCTCCATCTTGCTTGATTGTTTTTGTATATAGTGTGTTTTTCTCCTATATCGTAGACACTGAATTCTGTTCTTTTTGCTATTTCGTAATTTTTAATTATTTCCTTCAGACTTGAGGTTCATTGTGCTAGGGTTTATTCAGTTCCTTTATCATGAATTGGTCTTGATTTTCTTATAGTATTTCTTTCTTCTTCCTTTAGTCCATTCCACAATTTTGCTACTACTTATATAAAGGTAGCTTCTATAAATTTCTCAAATGCGTTTCCTGAAAGATTTTGCCTAAATCCCATTATTAGTGAGACCTTTACTCATTCTTCTATTGTTCTATCTACATCTTTTACGCAGTCTAGATCTAGCCATTCTCCATTTCCTGCTATTCCTATTACATAGTGTTTTGTAGGTTCATATTTTGGGATTTCCTTTTTTTTGTCTCTTCCTAACTTATTGTTTTTGTGTTTTGCCATTTCCATGACAATTGATAAGGTCTTTTATTAGGTGGTGGTCTTAAGATTTCATACATGTCAGTTTGAGTTTTTGTAGTTTTTGCTATAATCTTTTCTTTATCTTGATCCATTTTTATTTCTTCATTCGTTATATCTAGGTTTTTAAAGGCTTCCTGTACTTCCACTGAATTGTGATTTGCCCTTAAATCTTCTATTTCTATAATATTTATATTAAGTTTTGTTATAACTTCTATTATATATCTACCTAGTTCTTTTATGTTCTTATTTATGATTTTTAAATCTTTTTTTATAATTCCTACAAACTCAGAACCATTGCAATCTTCTTCCAACTCTTGTATGTTTATCATATATATTTCTGGTCCTATATTTGGATTTAATCTTCTTGCTTTATTAGCCATACTTAGCCTAATATTTTGTATGCTAGTAGGTGTTGGTAATAACAACTTGCTTCTTCGTTTCTATAATCTAATACCTTGTATGCTATCTCCTTTTGTATTTCTTTAGGTAGTTTTTTTGTTATTTTATTTGTTATTAACAAATATTCTGATATTTCCCTATCAGTTATATGCTTTCTTTATGTTAACCTTCTATCAATATATCTGATTTTAAATTTTGAGAGATTTTTTAATCTTAATTTCTTTATTTTCTTTGAAATATCCAATTTTTAATTAAGGTAGTGAGATATGTAAATTTTTAGTTTTAATGTTGTGTAAATAGCTCTAAAGTTAGGGTCTTTCTTAGAATAGTACTTCCAACTGTCCTATTTTTTTAATAGTTTGGAGGGTCTCCTATATTTGCAAATATTTTCTAAAAAAATCCTATTTCCGAAATTGACTCTATACAATTGACTGAGTTAAGAAAAATTTCTCAAAATCATATTGTCACAAACACATTGTATGCTATATTGGCATTTCATCGAACAGTTGATGAACAAAGCTTAGTTCTAAAAATCAAGTACTGGATTTCTATGTTTTAATGTGTTTCCTATTCAAATATGCATAAGGCAGTAACAAAAAGAAAAAAGTAGAAGAAACCTTATGTAATACCCCAGATTTGTGAGAAATAATAAAAGAAAATATATGAGTTAGAGGGTGACCTATAGGGAGATTCTATGGGCTATAGAATAAATGGAATTAATAAGTAGGCCTATAGATTAACCATGGGGCTATGGATCATTAAATGAAAGACAAAAATGAATGAAAGAAATGAAGAAAGTGGGATATGCTGTGTGCTTGGAGGGGTGTTGACGTGGGCTTGTGGTGCAGAGTTTAGTCCCATATCGTGGATGAAGAAGTGTGAAGGAGAGATTATATAGTATAAGCCAAGGATAAAGGGCACCAACCGTTTGGACACCCTTTTGAGGCAGCATGTGGTAGGCAGTGGTTTATGATTTAATTGTGTGTGTACGAGTTGAGTACGGGGTGTTACAGATGGTATCAGAGCCAACTTTCGACATCGAATGTAGAGCTTGTATATATGAGATGCGTAAGACCCTTGATGGGCAGCGATGTGTGTGATGCGTAAGACCCTTAGTGGGCAGCGATATGTGTATTTGACCAAGGAGACAGTCTGCATTCGACTGGAAAGACGATCCTTTGCTAGATTGCACGCCCCGTATTCAGCGAGGATGCTGAATTCTTAAGAGGGGATGAATGTAACACCCCAGATTTGTGAGAAATAATAAAAGAAAATATATGAGTTAGAGGGTGACATATAGGGAGATTCTATGGGCTAAAGAATAAATGGAATTAACAAGTAGGCCTATAGATTAACTATGGGGCTATGGATCATTAAATGAAAGACAAAAATGAATGAAAGAAATGAAGAAAGTGGATGTGCTGTGTGCTTGGAGGGGTGTTGACATGGGCTTGTAGTGTAGAGTTTAGTCCCATATCGTGGATGAAGAAGAGTGAAAGAGAGATTATATATTATAAGCCAAGGATAAAGGGCACCAACCGTCCAGACACCCTTTTGAGGCAGCATGTGGTAGGCAGTGGTTTATGATTTAATTGTGTGTGTACGAGTTGAGTACGGGGCGTTACACCTTACCAAATCTCGTTCTTAAATCTAACACCACAATCATCCCCATCTTTAACCCATACTCTTCACAAATTTCACCGAAAATACTGCAATTTCACCAAAAATACTGCATTGATGAACGTAGTAGTTCGAAAATGGCAAAAAATGCGACATGATGCATGAGAGGCGGTAGCATCGGGGGCGAGGTCGAGGTTTGGGGAGGGTCATACAGAAAGGAGGCAGCGTCAGAGGCGAGGAGGGCACGGGAGGCGACTCAGATAAGAGGATGTCGCATAAGGTGGGTCAAAGGCGAGTCTGAGGCGAGGAGGGCACGTAGGATGCGGGTAAGAGGAGGAAGCATGAGAAGCAAGGAAGGGGCAGCATGGCGTGTGAGGGGGGCAGCATGGGAGACAAGTGTTGTGGAGAATTTTGATAGTGGGAGAGGATGAGATCATGGTTGGGGGGGGGGGGGGAGGAGGTTTTTTTATGTTTTATTTTCTTTATTTTATAAAAACGTGTGGAATATACATATTAGTTTAAATGAGATTCTTACATTTTCTCCCATTTCTTGGTTTTAAAATAGAGTAGAAAAGAGGGGAATAGGCCTATCAACTTAATATATAGTTATAATTACTAAAATAAGTAGTTAAACTTTTTATTGATAACATAAATAAATCTAAAATTGCTTTATAGGAATATGGTCAATATTCATAATATGTGTTAGATATTGTATTATATTTAGTCCCATATTGGATATGTATCAGTTTAGCATTTGGTCTCCTCATATATATAGGAGTCATTGTTCACAGTTTTATTAGATTCCAATAATCCAACAATATTTTCCCAATCTCTCTCATAACCTTATCATGGTATCAGAGATAGGTTATACAAATTTTCTCCTCTTATCTTTCCCATCAAAACCCTAGAATCCAAAAAAACAAAACAAAAACAAAACCAAAAAAAAAAAAACCCAGTCGCTATCACTCAAGAAGAAGCCGACGCCAGTCGAACCTCGTCGACTCCATCAAAACCCATCTCCGCCCAACTCCTAGCCGCTGCCAGTCGCCGCTCACCACATCCCGACCATCCATCCCCTCGCCAAAACTCCTAGCTGCCGCTCACCACATCCCAACTCCACCCAACTCCTAGCCGCTACTCCCCACATCCCAACTCTTAGCCGTCATCCATCCTCTCGCCGAAATCCTCGCCGCCGCCTACCCTAGCTGCCCCTTCCTCCTCGCCGAAACCCTACCCCTAGTCTGTTTCTCCCTAATACACCCAAACCCGTTTCTTCCTAATACACCCGAATCCGAACTCCTCATACACCCAAACCCGTTTTCTCCTCATACTCCGCAACCCAAACCCGAACACCCTATACCCATTTTCTTTTTTTCTTTTAAAAAAAGGCAAAAAACAAAATCCAAATAAAATAAAATAAAATAAAAAAATAATTAAAAAAATTGCAGGTTCCCTTTCTGCTCCAATAGACCCTCAGTCTCACCGATCCCTTTTATTCTCCACTGGCTTCCCCACTGCTACATCTCCCTCTTCACTCTCCCTCACATCCTGATCTCCACCCAGATTTAGACCCATGTAGCAACGTCATCATCTTGATTCCGGCCTCCTCCCAACATCATCCCCAATACTACCCCATTATTTCCACACTCACTAACACCATCCATATGCCTACCCCGACCCCGATACCAGTAGCAGTTCAGCCCTCATTTCGATCCCTGCCACAACGACATCTGTCTCATTCCTCTTCGCCACACATCATCCTTTACATCCTCGGCCATGACTGTTACTCCAGCCTTGCCGACTCCTGCTGATTGGGCTAAACTTCAGCATCACCTACCTCAATTGAAAGTTCAACTCTTGGGTCAGTCTGTCACTGCTGGCCCATCTATCCCTGCATTCTCTGTTACTTCCGATATGAATTTTTTCTGGATTTTAGATTCTGGTGCTTTACATCATCTTACTAGTAATTATACACTGCTCACCACCAGCACTAATCTTCCCCCCCACTCTCCATCACGACACACTGCTAATGGCTCACACATTCTCACTACACACTCTGGGTCTATTAGCTCTCCCACTTTCACATTGCCCTACGTTGTTTATGCTTCTCATTTATCCATGAACCTTATTTCCATTAGTGCACTATGCGAGAGTGGTCTTGCTGTTATTTTTTATTCTTTTGGTTGTTCTATTATTGACTCTCATACGGGTCAGGAGTTTGGGCGTGCTAGTCAACAAGGTCATCTATATCTCCTAGATTTTCTTCATGCCCATAGATCTCATCATCATTTTGCTGCCGTTGTGCACTCTGATGTTGATCTGTAGCACAGACGTTTAGGACATATTAGTGCGTCTCGACTCAAGACTTTAGCTTGTAGTGGTGTTCTTGGTTCTCTTTCTTTCACTCATTTGTCTGATTGTCAGGGTTATCATTTAACCAAACATATCACACTCCCCTTTAATCATAAAAGTACCTCCCAAACCACCCTTCCTTTTCAACTTATTCACTCCGACATATGGGAACCATCTCCTAGACCCTCTCACAAAGGTTATCTCTATCATGTTTGTTTCATTGATGATTTTACTCGATACACATGAGTGTTTCTTATGCACCATCGCTCTAAGATACCTGACATTTATCGCGTTCTTTAGGAACATGGTTCACACTCAGTTTGGTGTGCGTATCAAAACCTTTCGTTCTGACGGCTCTCGTGAGTTCACCTCCACTGCTATGAGATTGATCCTTCAATCTCATGGGACTATCTTTCAGCAATCATGCCCTCAAGCATCGTCATATTCTTGAGACGGCTCGTGCTCTTCAACTCTCCTATGATGTTCCTCGTTCTTTCTAGACTGAAGCTGTCATGACTTCTATCAGTCTCATTAACATCACTCCCTTGTCTGCTCTATCTGGCACATCACCTTATGAGGCTCTTTGTCACTCACAGCCGGACTATAGTGTGCTCCGTACCTTTGGGTGCACCTGTTATGTCCTTCTCCCTCCCACTGAGCGCACGAAGCTCACAGCACGAGCTACTAAGTATGTTCATCTAGGTCTCAGTCAGGAACATAAAGGTTACCGTGTTTTGATCCTATAACGGGTCATGTTCGTATTTTTCGACATGTCACTTTTGTGGAAGACTCTCCCTACTACTTAACTGCTTCTGAGGTTGCTAGTTTTCTTGACTCCCCTATTGTTGGGCCTCCTTCCCTGGCCAGACTTACCTGCATTCCATTTGATCACACTCCTCTAGCTCCCTTCCCATCTCATACTGATGTTCCACCTATTATTCCTCCTACGGAGACACCACCTGCATCCCCACAGCATCATGCCACCTCACCACCTACATCTCCACAGCTACCTGCTCACACACAACCTATCTCACCTCCTCACCCTGTTCACACACAACTGGTTTGTCAGTCTAGATGTTCTACCTCGGGTATCCCACCGACTCGTTACACACCTGATGCCACTGACCCTTCTAACCAGTTTGGTTTTGCCACCATAGACACCTACTCACCACAGTTTCATGTGGATCTCACTGCCATACACTCTACACATGAGCCCAGAACCTACCAGGAAGCTATTCAATATTCTGTGTGGCAGGAAGCTATTGTTGAGGAGTTCAGTGCATTTGATCAGACTGGCACTTGGAATGTTGTTCCACTACTTGTAGGCATCCAGCCAGTTAGCTGCAAATGGATTGTCAAGGTAAAATATCGACCTGATGGCTCCATTGAGCGGCACAAGGCTCGTCTTGTTGCAAGAGGATTCACTCAGGAGCATGGTATTGATTATGATGAGACTTTTGCTTCGGTTGCCCAGATGACTTTGGTTCGCACTCCTCTTGCCATTGCCGCCATTTGTCAGTGGCCGTTATACCAGATAGGCGTGAAGAATGCTTTTCTTCATGGTACCTTATCTTAGGTTGTTTACATGGATCCTCCTCCTGGTCTTCCCACTCCTCCTCATCATATATGGTCTGAAACAGGCCCCTCGAGCCTGGTTTGAGTGTTTTCTCCATGTTATCACCCAAGCTAGCTTCAGTCAGAGTTCTCAGGACCAATTTATGTTTATGCATTCATCGCCGCAGGGGAGGGTCATTCTATTATTATATGTTGATGATATAATTATTACTGGGGACGACCCTGCAGGAATTACCTCTACACAGCAGTACCTTCACCAGCAGTTCCATATGAAAGATCTTGGCAGATTACTCTACTTTCTGGTACTAGAGATTGCCCATGGGTCTTGGGGAATACTTATTTCTCAACAAAAATACACATCAAATATTATTTCTGCTGCATGTCTCTCTGACAATCGACCGACCGACACTCCTTTAGGGCTTCATGTGAAACTTCGTCCCACAGATGGTGATCCCCTTCCTAACCCCACTAGATACAAACAGATTGTTGGGAAGCTTGTCAACTTATGCATGACCAGACCTGATATTGCCCATGCAGTCAGTATTGTCAGTTAGTTTATTTCCGCTCCTACATCAGTTCACTAAAATGCTCTTCTTCGGATCCTCAGATATCTTCGGGGCACTATCACTCGCTCATTATTTATGTCTTCCACATCCAGCCTAGTGCTCCGCGTGTATTCTGATTCTGATTGGAAAGGTGATCCTACCACTAGACGATCTACCACAGGTTTCTGTCTATTTCTTGGTGATTCATTGATCTCGTGGCAAAGCAAGAAACAGACAGTTGTAGCATGTTCTTCAACCAAAGCTGAGTACAGAGCAATGACAACCACTACTAGAGAAATTGTTCATGTTCATTGGCTATTATTAGATATGGGTGTAACTCTCACAGACCCTACTCATCTTCATTGTGATAATCGGAGTGCATTGCACATTGCAAGCAATCCGGTCTTTCATGAGCGAACAAAGCACATAGAGATAGATTGCCACTATGTTCGTGAATGCCTTGAACCAGGGACCATTTCACTTCACTTTGTTACTTCTTCACAGCAGACAACAGACTTATTCACCAAGTCACATACTGTCCAAAGATTTCGGTATTTGGTGGGAAATTCACACTGTTCGACACATCGTGAGTTTGAGAGGGGGTGTTAGATATTGTTTTATATTTAGTCCCATATCGGATATGTATCAGTTTAGCATTTGATTCCATCCTATATATATGAGTCATTGTTCACAGTTATATTAGATTCTAATAATCCAATAATATTTTTTCAATCTCTCTCTTAACCTTATCAATATGATTATATGCGTGCATGTGAAGCATAACATGTGAAAGTTTTAGAATTTTAAAGTGGACATCTAATTGGATAAACCTGAATTAAACTGGATTACTATCATAATATTCCCCTTTGAGTAACTAATTAAAGTAATTATGATATGTGTATAGTTTATGCTACTCAACTTAGAAAAGCTACCCGTCAATTATTTGAGCCAATCACAAAAAGTGGTGTCCTACAAATTATCTTATCATGTTCTTCCTAATCCTAAAGCCTACGAAATCCAACAGTATCAGAATTATCAAAATTGGTTGCCTGCAAGTTGCAACCAGACAACCCATCACCAATTTAAATTTTTAAAAGACCAGACTTTAGAATTTCAATTTTTTTTATGAAATAAACCTTTTTTTAATAATAAATTTTGTAAAATTATTTTCTAAATATGTTCATATCTACAACCCTATTGTATCACTTAGACCATCTCTAATCGTTGCTATTTTGACAAAATGGCAAAAAGAAAAACAAATAATGTCCGCAATCGTTCGCTATTTTGACAAATTTTAGTAAACGGGGAACAGTGCGATGCCAAATTTGAGAAACGAGTATGACAATTACCAAATATAGAAGACGGAACATGTTGTTCCGTCTTCATTTTTTAATTTTTTAAACGCGTCGAACAAAACAACATGTTTCGTTGAATAAATTTTTAATATATTTTTTTTATTGGTTTAGAGATTACGGAACAACATGTTCCTTTTTTTTTTGTTTTTTTGTTTTTTTGTTTTTTTTAACATCGGACGGTACAAGTCCGATAACTCAAAAAACCAAAAAAAGTGATTAGACGGAACAGCATGTTCCGTCCTTCAATTTCTCTGGTTTGAAAATTTTAATCCAAGTCCATGTTTGTTCCAAACTTTTCATCAATTGTCAAGTCCAAGTTAAAAACAAATTGCTTCAAAATCCATTTTTTCAAATAATTTTTTTTTTATTTTAATTGGTTGGATGGAACAACATGTTCAGTCCATCCAAATCTTTTTCTCATTTTTACATTATAGCAAGACGATTGTAGCAAAACACTCTATTTGTCATTTGCTATTTTGTCAAATTAATAAAAAAGCAAAAGCAACTGGGGATGCTCTTAATAGTTAAAACCAATGAAGTGGTGCTTGTGTGTACTTGTAATACATGTGTGTTGTTTTAAACAGAGGGCATAACTGTTGTTGAACAACAACAACGACAACAGACACACGTATATGTTACACGTCCACAAATCAAATTTCATTTATTTTGAGAAGTCGAATAATCTTCAAAAAAATTATGAGGGGAATTATAAATTACAAAATCTTTAATACAGCCTAGACTTCAGAGTAGTACATGGGCCTCTGAAGCCTAATCGTGTTTTACAAACATTAAGAGTAACATTTATTCATCAGTTTTTTGTCTTATCAAAATGTGTTTTATAAAATGAGTTTCTTGTTTTAGAGGATCTGAGGTCTTGCTACAAATTTCTTCCAATCGATGGATGTTGTAGCGCCTCGAATTTCTAACTTAGGAATTCGTGACACTCTCCAGGACCTTCCTTCAAATGAGTCACAACACAACAAAAATTATAGAAAATTAAAAACTTTTATTACATCAAATTGTTATTACGAAGTCCAATAATTACAACAATTACAAATAATTGGTACAATATGAATGTACAATAAAAATTTGGATGGTAACTTCAACTTGGATGCTTTCCCCTGCTTCTGCTTTCCCGTGCTCCCAACTCGGCAGTCCTGCACTGATAACTGTGTACACGTCAGTTGATTACAATTGACGAAATGCTATACCCGGCTATCCTCTCTACGTCATAGTATAACGATTACAACCTCAACAACCACAAATAATATTTGATGAAAAAAAAAGGTGATGTAAAACAAGTGTCGGTGTATGCCATGACCTAATCGAATGCACACTATGCACTCATGCTCCAAGAGCTATTGCATGCTTGGTTGAAAGATATGCATCCCATACTACACCCCCCCAACCAAACGACGTTCTTCAATTTAATGGGGCTCGATCCCCTGCTATGCATCCTAACCTTGTGCTCTCTTCTGTTTCTGATTCCAGTGATGGTGAGGCTGCAGGCCCCTGGGTGACATCTAGTCACTGCTGTTAATAGTGGTGTTCAATCATCTTAGTTTTATCCACTATGCCTGGGATCCCAGTCGCAGGCTTGCCCTATGACTGTAATTAAATCGGCTTACCCGATATGTTGTTGTATCTACGTCTCCCCAGACCCACCAAAAGCCGATTTATGGGCACAAGGACTCCATTACCGAGTGATTAGAGCAACTCCCGATAGAGATAGAGTCTAACTCTCCGGGATATTGTCTAATCCGTCATCCACATTGATCGACAAAGGATCTGATGGATATAGAGTTTGCCCAACTCTGCTACGCTCATGCTTACACTAGAATAGAACTTGCAGTCGAGATGACGTCAACACTCCAAACCTCCTCAAAGATTGTTTCAAATCATAAAGGCATTTCTACCGAGATAGCGGAGCCCCTTACAGAGTTGTCACCACTCCCAGGGTAGCTCGGGGTCCCTGTCCGCATTAAACGAACCTAGGATTCGGTCGGGAACGATGACGCCATGCGTACCCCTGACAGGCGAACACCCTCGCTAGTGCCTGTTCTTACATTCCAACAAGACTCGATCTAGTCCTACCAAAGTATCCATGCTACACCTTTCCCTTTAGTTAGGCGATATATCTACCATAACCAAACCCAATCTCGATAATCAACTTGCTTGCCATGATCAACTAGCTCAATTCCTTTAGTAGACTCTCCCTAGTCAGTCACCTTTACCCAAAAATAGATCTCAACCCATTTCACACTAGGGCTCAACTAGCCCTCTAGTCCGGCCCAAGAGTTAACCCGCCTCGACCCACACTTGGTACGAACCACGACGAACCGACTTCGTCGATCGCCGCAACCGTCATCTACACTTGGAGTTGGATCGCAACCTCATTCCGACCAACACGTAGCTCCCGCTAAACTTAACGCTCCATGGTCCTCAACAAGTGGTAGCTACAATCACAAAACATGGAATCCACCCATGCACGGTGAGTACGTCGGTGCACGAGTCATCTCCTCTAACGCGTTTGATGCGATACGGGTCTAATTCTACCCATTTAGGTTTGCCACAAGACTTAGTCCTAGGGTCTCAAAACTCAACCAACCTACCCCAACAAGGTACACCACACTAAGAGTAAGTCCTAACCTATGATAACCCAAAAAGGGTTCTATGAATCCTAAAAACGACAATTTAAGATTCCAAACAGCAAACACACACTTGGCGTTTATGTCAAAACGGAGTCATTCCCAATTCCGTTCCCTTGAGGAATCGCGATCGGGCGCTCCCCATGCTTCTACTCAAAGTAGGCCGCAAGTACAAGCACACAACGGGCATGAATTTCATCCCAAAGTGGTCTATAACCATATCCCAACGTCCAATACAAATTTCACTTCGAAACATTGAACAATGTGGTCTATAATGGGGTCTACAAAACTATGGGCTACTCTTAGCAAGAAACTTTAGATCACTTAAGTCCTGACTAATACTCACATCCACGACATGTTTCTTGACCTCAAACAACAACTCTAAGCTAATAAGATACAAGTTTAAATGCATCTCAATGATCATGGTGCAAATAGTAAGCTCTAAGATTTACTGTGTTTCTGTCGTCACTTGTAAAAATCATATAAAATCTAATACTTGTCTAAATCAGGATTTATTGCTCATTCCAGAAAGGTCTATGTGTCTAATAAAACTTCTTAGTTTCAAGTTCCTTCATACAAGGTCGTTTACAAAGTCTTATGGTCTCATCTTTAACAAGTGTACAGAATCACTGAACAGAACATCTTGTGAACACAGTTATGGGGTAAAATCAGATTAAAATAGAAAACGGTGTCAGGTCATCATGAAATTTTAGAATCTAGTTCTTGACACATGATGTTACAACTCTTCCAAAAATCAAGTGATTCTACAAAGTAGATTTCCATTTATGTCCTTTTGAATATCATCCAAAAACAGGGCAGTAACAACAGCAGATATGTTCACTAAAATATCTAGCTCAGTTTGCATGATTTTATTGACATAGCTACAGTGGTCCTTAGATACACTTATCAAAGACATACTAAAATTTCAGATCATTCCCATAAGCATAAAGTGAGATACAAGTCATTCTTTCCACAACAGTAACAATAAAAACCGCTTCTTTCTATTCTAACCAACATGCAAGTTCGTAATTTATTTTAGTAGCAAGAAAAATCATAAAAATCTGTAAAATTACTGAAGGTTTGCGACACTTATATGATCATCCTCTAAAAATTTCAAATCAAAACTCTGAGTAGTGTTCATGCAATGAGCTACGGACTGACAACAAAAATTCAGTCTTTTAATAGAATTTTCTGGTTTGGTCTACTTAGCACAAAACAAGTTATTAAATTTCATTCCTAGGGCATGCAAGTCACTTTTTCCAGTCATCAAACACCATTCAACCATCCAAAAATAAAACAAGAGATTGGAAACACCCACCTTAGCTTGTAGCTTGTTCTTTTGCTTGTAGGTCCTTCTTGACTCCTATGGAACTCCTTGTTTCTTTCTCCTTGCTTTGACTCCTTGTTATTCTTCTCCTTGGCTTGATCTTCCTCTTCTCACTCCAAATTTCAGTAACTAGGGTGTAAATAAAGGAGTTTGGAGGCTTAGGAAAGAGTAAATTGTAGGAGAGAGTTGTACAAGGGATGGGATTTTAAAACAAAAAGAGAAGAGAGTGAGAGAGGGGGTGGCCGGATTTCAACCCATGGGGAAGAGTAGAGGTGTCTCATCAAGCAAGAGGTTGGCTCATATGGGTGGTGATGTGATTTGCTCTTACAATAACTCATCATGGTGTTCTTTTGTTCAAAATCCTAAGAAACCCTAGCCTCATTTCATCTCTTTTTTTCCCTCCATATAGTGGCCGGCCAACCCTATGGGCTTGACCCATAGTGGTTTGGTTCAAGTGTTGTGGGTTTGTTTGGTTTCATTTGGGTTCACAAGTCCAATTCAAGATGTACATGTATGTATATATGTTCATATACACATTCATATGTACAATGTAGGCTATTAGTGAGAAGAACAATTTCTTTGACCAAAAAATTATAATTTTCATAACTAGTAGCAGTTAGTTTGTTTACAAGACGCATTCGTCAAAAGTAGGGTTGTTACATCACTCCCTCCTTAGAATAGTTCTGTCCTCAGAACTACGCTTGGTGGGAGAAAAAGAAAAGAAAAAGAAATTCACACAAACAACTCTGGGTGAGTCTCCTGCATTCGGCTCTCTGGTTCCCAAGTAGCTTCTTCGACGAATTGATTCCTCCAGAGAACCTTTACCATCGGAATGACCTTGTTTCTCAGTACCTTCTTTTGACGATCCACTATCTGCACAGGTCGTTCCTTGTAAGAGAGATCCACTTGAAAGTCTTCTGGAATTTTGGGTAGTTGCTGACTTGGGTCTGGCACGTACTTCCTCAGCATGGAGATGTGGAAAACATTATGCACCTTGGCTAACTCAGAAGGTAGTTCCAACCTGTAGGCGGCTTTTCGAATTCTCTTCAAGATTTTATAGGGTCCAATGTACCTTGGGGCCAGCTTGCCACCCCTTCCAAATCTAACTATGCCTTTGGCCGGTGAGACCGTTAAGAATATGGAATCTCCTTCTTCAAATTCTAGCTCTCTACGGTGGGTGTCGGCATAGCTCTTCTGCCTACTCTGCGTGATCTGTAGTCTCGTTCTTATCAATTCAACCTTCTCCGAAATCTGCTATATAATTTCTGGTTCGAATATCTGCCTCTCGCTTACTTCATACCAGCATACGGGTGTCCTACACTTCCTCCCGTACAATGCTTCGAATGGAGCCATCCTGATACTAGCCTGGTAGCTATTGTTGTAAGCAAATTCAACCAGTGCTAGATGCTTCTCCCAGCTCCCTCCGAAGCCCTCGATGCATGCTCGGAGCATATCCTCCAGAATTCTGTTTACCCTTTCTATTTGTCCATCGGTATGTGGGTGAAAAGCAGTACTGAAATCTGTTCTTGTCCCCAACGCTGTTTGTAGACTCTTCCAAAATTGTGAGGTAAACCTCGTGTCTCTGTCGGAAACTATAGATACTGGTACACCATGTAGTTTCACGATATCCTGAATGTAGACTTCTTCCAACTTCTCCAAAGACCAGGTCGTCTTTACCGGTATAAAATGTGCTGATTTCATTAACCGGTCCATAACCACCCAAATGGAATCATTCCCTCGAGGACTTCTTGGTAATCCTGTAATGAAATCCATGCTGATGTCCTCTCATTTCCACACTAGAATGGGCAAGGGCTGTACTAACCCTCCGGGCCTCTGATTTTCTGCCTTTACCCTCTGATAAGTGAGACATTTGGCCACAAACTCCGCTATATCTTGATTCATTCCGGCCCACCAATAGAACAGATTCACGTCTCGATACATCTTCGTGCTCCCTAGATGAACTGCCAGTAAGGTAGTGTGTGCTTCCTTCATGATCTCCTCCCTAAGATTCTTTGCTTTTTGCACACACAACCGATCTCCAAACCATAGCACTCCTTTAACATTGAACTCAGAAAGTTTCCCATCGTTCACTTTCTCCTTGAGTGCCTGTGTCTCCGCATCGCCATCTTGACTCCTTTTCACTCGGTCCTTCAGACTTGGTTGAAGTTATAATCAAGCTAACATAGCACTCAATCCTTGAGAAATCAATTCGATACCAGCTCTCTTCATCTCTTCTTCTAACTCCTTCCTCATAGTTGTTAGTATAGAAATGCTCCTCTTCCTACTGAGTGCATCTGCCACAGCGTTGGCCTTCCCTAGATTGTACAAAATCTCCAGTTTGATATCTTCCAATACATCTAACCATCGCCTCTGCCTCAGATTTAAGTCCTTCTGCTAATAGATATACTTTAAGCTCTTGTGGTCTGTGTACATCTCCACCTTTTCTTCGTAGATATAATGTCTCCATATCCTCATGGCAAAGATGATAGCAGCTAGCTCTAAGTTGTGAGTTGGATAGTTCTTCTCATGTGGTCAGAGCTGCCTTGACCCATAGGCAATGACCTTCCCTTCTTGCATCAGAATGCATCCGAAACCAAAGTGAGATGCATTACTGTAGATCACATACCCTTTATCTGGTTGAGGTAAGACCAAAATCGATGCTGATATTAGTCGGTTCTTAAGCTCTTGGAAACTGGCTTCACACTTATCGGTCCATTCAAACTTCTTGTCCTTCCTGGTCAAAGCTGTGAGGGGTACTGCAATCTTGGCATTATCCTTAATGAACTTCCTGTAGTACCCGGTCAAACCCAAAAAGCTCCTAACTTCTTTCACTGTCCCTGGCTGAGGCCATTCCTTCACCACCTCTATCTTTTGTGGGTCAGTGGCTACTCCCTCCTTAGAAAGGACATGGCCGAGGAAAGCTACTTCTGACTTCCAGAATTCGCACTTGGAAAGCTTCGCGTACAACTCTTGCTCTTGAAGCTTGCTCAGAACTGCAGACAAATGCTCGACATGATCTTCCTTGGTCTTTGAGTACACCAAAATGTCATCTATGAAGACCACCACAAATGAGTCGATGAATGGCCGTAGGACTCGATTCATCAAATCTATGAAGACGGCTGGAGCATTGGTCACTCCAAATGGCATCACCAGAAACTCATAGTGCCCATGTCGTGTCCTGAAAGCTGTCTTGGTATGTCTTCCTCCTTGACACGGACCTAATGGTATCCCGATCATAGATCGATCTTTGAGAACACTGCGACTTCTTGTAGCTGATCGAAAAAGTTGTCGATCCTGGGAATTGGATATTTGTTTTGGACTGTGACTTTGTTCAATTTCCGATAGTCAATACACATCCTTGATGACCCGTCATTCTTCTTGACCAATAGTACCAGTGCTCCCTAAGGGGAGGCACTAGGCCTAATGAGTCCCTTATGTAGCAATTCCTCTATTTGCTTCTTGACTTCATTCTGTTCCACCGGTGCCATGCGATACGGCTTCTTCGATACGGGCACACTACCTGGTTGGGTCATGATGCTGAACTCCACATCCCTTGGTGGGGGTAACCCTGGTAACTCCTCCAAAAATACGAGTGGAAAGTCTCGTACAATGGGTATCCCCTTGACTTCCTTTGGCACCTTACTCTCGGCTGTAGCCACCAATATACTTCCATTTTTCTTCTTCCCTTGAAACATAGTCTCCGGTTTCTCGGGTATGGCTAAGGTTACCTTCTTCCTTTTGCAGTTGATATTTGCCTTGCACTTGGACATCCTGTTGAATTCTCACCTCGACATTGAGGTCACTGCCGTGGCTCCACTGCTTTCTTCCTTGACTCTTGCATCGTGGGCTCTCCTTTATCGACGCCCGACTGCATGCTTGCCTCCTGGACATCAGGCGGCAGATTTGCCTCCGCGACATCCAGTTGAATCATAAAAGTTAGTAAAAGAATAATCACAGTGGAGTTAGGTCAGACATAGGAAAAATTCGTAAACATAAGTTGCAAAAGTGCAACAATAAGATTTACGACCATCCCACTATCAAAACTAACCCTACTGACGCACTCAAGTCTAATCTCCTGTGGTGTTGGATTACTATTGAAGTAAGCTCTGATACCAACTCTGTAGCACCCCAAATTCGTAACTTAGGAACTCGTGACACTCTCCAGGATCTTCCTTCAAATGAGTCACAACACAAAAAAATCACAGGAAATTCAAAACTTTTATTACAACAAATTGTTATTACAAAGTCCAATGATTACAACAATTACAAATAATTGGTATAACATGAATGTACAATAAAAATTTGGACGGTAACTTCCAATTGGATGCTTTCCCCTGCTTCTGCTTTCCCGTGCTCCCAACTCGGTAGTCCTGCACTGATAACTGTGGGCACGTCAGTTGATTACAACTGACGAAATGCTATACCCGACTATCCTCCATATGCCATAGTATAACGAGTCCAACCTCAACAACCACAAATAATATTTGATGCAAAGAAAAAGGTGATGTCAAACAAGTGTCGGTGTATGCCATGACCTAATCTAATGCACACTATGCACTCTTGCTCCTAGAGCTAATGCACGCTTGGTTGAAAGATATGCATCCCATACTACACACCCCCCAACCAAATGACGTTCTTCAATTTAATGGGGCTCGATCTCCCGCTATGCATCCTAACCTTGTGCTCTCTCCTGTTTCTGATTCCAGTGATGGTAAGGCTATAGGACCTTGGATGACTTCTAGTCACTGCTGTTAATAGTGGTGTCCAATCCTCTTAGTTTTATCCACTATGCCCGGGATCCCCATCGCAGGCTTACCCTGTGATTATAATTAAATCGACTTACCCAATATGTTGCTGTATCTATGTCTCCCCAGACCTCAACAAAAGCCGATATATGGGCACAAGGGCTCCATCACCGAGTGATTAGAGCAACTCCCGATAGAGATAGAGTCTTAACTCTCCAGGGCATCGTCTAATCTATCTGTCCACATTGATCGACAAAGGACCTGACGGATATAGGGTTTTCCCAACTCTGCTATGCTCATCCTTACACTAGATTAGAACTTGCAGTCAAGACGACGTCAACACTTCAAACCTTCTTAAAGATTGTTACGGATCATAAAGGCATTTCTGCCGAGATAGCGGAGCCCCCAACAGAGTTGTCACCACTCCCAGGACAGCTCAGGGTCCCGGTCTGCATTAAACGAACCTAGGTTTCGGCCGGAGCCGATAATGCCATGCCTCCCCCTAATAAGAGAACACCCTTGCTAGTGCCGTCCTTACATTCCAACAAGACTCAATCTAGTCCTACCAAAGTATCCATGCTACACCTTTCCCTTAGTTAGGCGATCTATCTACCATAACCAAACCCTATCTCGATAATCAACTTGCTTGCCATGATCAACTAGTTCAATTCTTTTAGTAGACTCTCCCTAGTTAGTCACCTTTACCCAAAAATAGATCTCAACCCAATTCACACTAGGTCTTAACAAGCCCTCTAGTCCGGCCCAAGAGTTGACCCGCCTCGGCTCACACTTGGTACGAACCACGACGAACCGACTCCATCGATCGCCGCAACCGTCATCTACGCTTGGAGTTCAATCGCAACCTCGGCCCGACCAACACGTAGCTCCCGCTAAACTTAACGCTACACGGTCCTCGACAAGTGGTAGCTCCAATCACAAACCATGGAATCCATCCATGCACGGTGAGTACGTCGGTGCATGAGTCATCTCCTCCAAGGCATACGATGCGACACGGGTCTTATTCTACCCGTCTAGGTTTGCCACTAGACTTAGTCCTAGAGTCTCAAAACTCAACCAACGTACCCCAACAAGATACACCACACTAGGACTAAGTACTAACCCATCAATACCCAGAAAGGGTTCTATGAGTCCTAAAAATGACAATTTAAGATTCCAAACAGCAAACACACACTTGGCGTTTATGCCAAAATGGAGTCATTCCCAGTCCCGTTCCCTTGAGGAATCGCGATCGGGCGCTCCCCATGCTTCTACTCAAAGTAGACCGCAAGTACAAGCACACAATGGGCATGAATTTCATCCCAAAGTGGTCTATAACCATACCGCAACGTCCAATACAAATTTCACTTTGAAACATTGAACAATGTGGTCTGTAATGGGGTCTACAAAACTATGGGCTACTCTTAGCAAGAAACTTTAGATCACTTAAGTCCTAACTCATACTCACATCTACGACATGTTTCTTGACCTCAAGCAACAACTCTAAGCCAATAAGATACAAGTTTAAACTCATCTTAATGATCAAGGTGCAAACAGTAAGCTCTAAGATTTACTGTGTTTCTGTCGTCACTTGTAAAAATTATATGAAATCTTGTCCTAATCAGGATTTATTGGTCATTCCAGAAATAACTATGTGTCTACTAAAACTTCTTAGTTTCAAGTTCCTTCATACAAGGTCGTTTACAAAGTCTTATGGTCTCATCTTTAACAAGTGTACAGAATCTCAGAACAGAACATCATGTCAACACAGTCTTGGGGTAAAATCTGATTAAAATAGCAAACGGTGCCAGATCCTCATAAAATTTTAGAATATTGTTCCTGACACATGATGTTACAACTATTCCAAAAATCAAGTGATTCTACCTAGTAGATTTCTATTTATGTCCTTTTGACTATCATCCAAAAATAGGGCAGTAACAACAGCAGATCTGTTTACTAAAATATCTAGCTCAGTTTGCATGATTTTAATGACAAAGCTACAGTGATCAAAATCTCATAAAATTTGAAACATAGGTCTTAGATATACTTAACAAAGACATATTAAAATTTCAGATCATTCCAGTAAGCATGCACTGAGATACAAGTCATTCTTTCCACAACAGTAACAATAAAAACTGCTTCTTTCTATTCTGACCAGAATGCAAGTTCGTAATTTGTTTTAGTAGCAGGGAAAATCATAAAAACCTATAAAAATTATTGAAGGTGTACGACACCTATATGATCTTCCTCTAAAAATTTCAGATCAAAACTACAAGTGGTGCTCATGAAATGAGCTACAGACTGACAACAAAAATTCAGTATTTTAACAGAATTTTCTGGTTTGGTCTACTTAGCACAAAACGAGTTATTAAAGTTCTTTCCTAGGGCATGCATGTCACTTTTTTCAGTAATCAAACACCATTCAACTATCCAAAAACAAAACAAGATATTGGAAACACCCACCTTAGCTTGTAGCTTGTTCTTTTGCTTGTAGGTCCTTCTTGACTCCTATGGAACTCCTTGTTTCTTTCTCCTTGCTTTGACTCCTTGTTCTTCTTCTCCTTGGCTTGATCTTCCTCTTCTTACTCCAAATTTCAGTAACTAGGGTGTAGAGAAAGGAGTTTGTAGGCTTAGGAAAGAGTAAGAGTTATAGGAGAGAGTTGTAGAAGGAATGGGATTTTAAAACAAAAAGATAAGAGAGTGAGAGAGGGGGGTGGCCGGATTTCAACCCATGGGGAAGAGGAGAGGTGTCTCATAATGCAAGAGGTTGGCTCATATGGGTGGTGATGTGATGTGCTCTTACAAAAACTCATCATGGTGATCTTTTGTTCGAAATCCTAAGAAACCCTAGCCTCATTTTCTCTCACTTTTTTTCCCCTCCATATATTATAATGGACGGCCAACCCTATGGGCTTGACCCATAGTGGTTTGGTTCAAGTATTGTGGGTTTGTTTGGTTTCATTTGGGTTCACAAGTCCAATTCAACATGTACATGTATGTATATATGTTCATATACACATTCATATGCACAATGTAGGCAATTAGTGAGAAAAACAATTTCTTTAACCAAAAAATTATAATTTTCATAACTAGTAGCACTTAGTTCGTTTACAAGACGCATTCGTCAAAAGTAGGGTTGTTGCAGATGCTTTTATTTTATAGTTTTTCTTCATTTTGTTTTTTATTTTCTTGTCTAGCAAAAAAAATTATTCACCATTTTTTTGAAAGGCCACTTTTTTTATTAGAAGGAAAAAAGTTATTAGAAAAATTGCCATTTCCTATCTTGTTCCTTTTTTTTATCCTATTAATTTCCATAATATTGTAAAAGTGAGCTTTATTTTTTTATTTTTTCATTTTAAGTGAAAAGCTTTACTACTTAAAGAGATAAACCAGATTACATGAAACCTTACGTATATATCCTTTGATGATTCATATACTAATAAACATATGAAGTGATTTAAAGCTTTTTGATATGGGTCAGATTACGTGGCCCCTCCTGAGCCACCAGATTCCCCCAAAACCTGCTCTTCTCTGATCATCAGATCAACCCAAAGCCTCATAGGCTTCGGCCACGTCAGGCCCACGAGCAAATGGGTCCAAACCCGACCCAGCAGGATCTCAGGCCCGTTTGCTCTGCCTATAAATACCAGACCCCCTCTCCCACTGGGAAGGTAATCAATCTTTTTCCTCTAAAACCCTAGCTACCGTTGCTTTCCAGTGACTGACTAGATCGTAGGAGGGCCTATCGCCAGGATTTCTTCCGGTGTTTCTAGGCATAGTGCAGGTACACAAGACCAAGCCGAGACCCACAGATCCGAGCTGAGCTGCTGGATCCGAGCCGAGCATCTGCCCTCCACCTCACTCCTGCTACTCCCGAGCCGTTCCCAGCCGAGGGTCAAACAAATAGCCAGTACCGCGACTTCCACTAAACAAATTGAGAGAACTCACACCTGTTGCGACCACACCCCAAAAACAAACCACATCAGGTTGGCGCCCTATGTGGGAAACCTCGGTACTAACCTCAGCCCGTCCCCAGTTAGGAGCGTCATCCCCTCCATCCGAGCTCTCACATGGCCCCCCGGACCCGAAGAGCCGTCACTTCTGTGCGTCGTCCGGACCCTCCTCTCTAGGACAGCCACGCCGATGCCCACGGATCCAACCATCCGAGGGTCAACGGCGAACCCGGGCCGGGCGCTTCTCGCTCGGTCGCGACCGACCTACGTCGGGTCATCGAGAACCTGCAAGCCAGCCAAACTAGGGGAGGGGCCGCTTCCAACTCGGCCCCGAACCATCCCAGGCACCCATCCCGAGAGCGGGAGCCAGAGCTCAGCCACACAGACCGAAGGCCGCCACCCCAATGCGACCCGATCAGACAAGCTCCGGTCACATGCCGAGAGTTCCAAAACTTTCGGAACGAGATCCTGGAGGCCATCTTATGGACCCCCGGGACCGAGACGCTCCCCCGCTCTCACTCGCGGTCGAATGCCTGAGCCAGTGAGTCCGTGGCTTAACCCGTCCGCCAGAATGGGACGAGGATGTCCTACGACGCCTACAGGAAATGGAGAACTGCCTCGTCCATTTTGGCGAGGGTGGCCCAAGGCTGGCTTAAGGTCATAGGCCGACCTGACCTCCTTTCTCCGCCCCAATCATACAAGCAGAGATACCTAGGAACTTTCGGACCCCTCAGTTCGAGACCTACAACGGTGAGGGTGATCCTGCTGATCACATGGAGGGGTTCAAGATCCTCATGATTCACAACGCTTCGGATCCCCGCCTATGTCGTGCCTTTCCCGCCACCCTCCGGGGTCCGACTCGGGAATGATTCTCTAAGCTCGTCCTCGGCTCGATCTACTCGTTCGATCAGCTGGAGGCCAACTTTCTTGCCCACTTCGTGACCAGTAGGAAGGCCGAGAAGACAAGCGCATCCCTACTAGACCTCTGACAGAAGGAAGGGGAGTCACTCCGCCAGTTCGTCCGAAGGTTCACCACATAGGCAAGGTTTGTCTCCTCCCTCGACGCTGGGGTCACCTCGGCGGCATTCCGACACAATGTCCAGCACGGTCAGCTGAAGCCGTCCTTGGCCAAGAAGCCACCCCTCGACTTCCTTGACCTGCTCAATTGGGTCGAGAAGTAAATTCGGGCGGAGGAGGACCTAAATTCCGAGGGCGCCAAGGAGGTCCCGGGGAAGGGGAAGAGCAAGGCCGACGAGGCAGAGCCAGCCAAGAAGGTTCCGAAAGACGGGACCAGCATGAAGAGGGTCCCTCCGATCCTGCGTTTCAAGAGATACACGCCACTGACACAAAACGTGTCGGCCATCCTATTAGAGATCGAGGATAAGGACCTCGTCCGGATGCCCCCTCGACCAACCAGCAATAAGAAACGAGACCAGCGGTTCTACTGCCGCTTCCACTGGGACAACGGGCACGACACCGACTACTGTCGGGCCCTTAAGCACGAAATCGAAGCCCTCATTCAACGAGGGTACCTTCGAGAATTCACTCGGGAAGATGCTCGGGACCAGAGGGATACGAGGAACCAAAGGCCTTCTCCTCCTCCTCACGCACCCAAACAGCGTCTCGAGCGGGGCCCAGAGCCTAAGGAGACCGGAGGTCAGGCCATTCTACACTGCATCCATGGGGGGCCTATGGGAGGGGATTCTAATACTTCCCGCAAGGCGTTCATCCGAGAGGTAAATGCCATCCGAGACCTCCCTCCCCCCCAAGTCCAGCAGTTCCCTGTCTCCTTCTCGGGGGAAGACCTGGAGGGGGTCAGGCTCCGTACTACGATGCACTCATCATCAGCCTCGACATGGCAAACTACGAGGTTCGTCGGATCTTCATGGACAACGGGAGCTCGGTGAACATCCTCTTCCTGGAAGCATTTGAAAATCTCAAGCTCCCTCGAGATAAGCTGAAACCAGCCGGGTACACCCTCCATGGGTTCTCTGATGTCCCAGTGCTGATAGAAGGGATCGTGACCTTGGATGTTACTGTCGGTGCGACCCTCCTCAGACGAACCGAGTCGATGGACTTCATGGTTGTGAACGTCAAAGCGGCGTACAATGCTATCCTCGACCGACCAGGGCTCTGCTCCCTCCAGGCTGTTCCCTCGGCCTATCACCTAAAACTAAAGTTTCCTACTAAGTCAGGTGTCGGGGTCGTTCGGGGGAACCAAGAGGCTGCACGATCGTGCTATATGACGACGGTCGGGGGCGATGTGTTCCCCCTGGATGCCGTCGAACTGCAACTCGAAAGGAGCCAACCAGAGCCCGAGCATGCAGATGAATTGAAAGAAGTCTCGTTCGAGGCAGAGGACAGATCAAAGTGGTTCCGCGTGAGCTGCTCCCTCACGCCCGACCTGAAGTCCGACCTAATCAACTGCATTTGCCGCAACGTCGACCTCTTCGCTTGGAAGCCATCCGACATGCCCGATATCTCCGAAGAACTGATCATGCATAGACTAAGCGTGGTCCCCGGCTCGAAGCCGATCGTCAAGAAACCACATAAGTTTGCCCCAGAGAGGAAGCAAGCTGTGAAAACTGAGGTAGACAAACTGTTGTCTACCCGGTTCATCCAAGAGGTCAGCTACCCCGAGTGGCTGACGAACATCATCATGGTAAGAAAGGTCAGCGGAAGCTGGAGGATCTGTATAGACTTTACGGATTTCAGCAAGGCGCGCCCCAAAGATTCTTTCCCTTTCCCCAGCATTGACGCTTTGATCGACGCAGCGTCGGGTCACGAGCTCTTGCCCTTCATGGATGCCTTCTAAGGCTACAATCAGATCCGAATGTTCCCCCCTGATATTGCCAAGACATCCTTCATCACCGACCAAGGTCTCTACTGCTACCGGGTTATGCCCTTCGGGCTGAAGAATGCCGGTGCTACCTATCAGAGGATTGTCAACCGAGTCTTCAAGGACCAGATCGGTTGCAACATGGAGTTGTGCGTCGATGACATGCTCGTCAAAAGCCAACAAGGATAGGACCATGTCGCCGACCTGGAAGAAGCCTTTGGCGTCCTTCGAACCCACGATATGAGGCTCAATCCAGCCAAGTGTGTGTTCGGCGTCTCCTCGGGCAAATTTCTCGGGTTCGTTGTCAGCCAGCGCGGCACCGAGGCGAACCCCAAGAAGATCCGGGCCATAATAGACATGGCTCCTCCGAGAAACATCAAGGAAGTCCAGCGGCTCACGGGAAGACTGGCGGCTATTGGCCATTTCCTTTCCAAGTCCGGAGAGAAGTCACTTCCGTTCTTCAAGGCTCTGCGCGGAACTAGAGGCTTCGAATGGGGCATTCAGCAACAGGAGGCATTCGCCGAATTAAAAGAGTACCTCGCCAATCCTCCGCTTCTCAGCAAACCCGAGCTGGGCGAGTCTCTCTGGCTTTATCTTTCGGCCTCGAAAAGCGTACTCAGCGTTGTTCTCGTTTGAGAAGAAGATAGAGTCCAAAAGCCGCTGTACTATGTAAGCAAAGTCCTGCTCTCAGCCAAGACCAGATATGCAAAAATGGAGAAGGTGGCATACGCCATGGTCATGGCTGCGCGGAAGCTCCGCCCTTATTTCCAGGCGCACTCGATTCAGGTCCTCACGGACCAGCCTCTGAAGGCCATCCTCCACAAGCCCGAAAGCTCCGGCCGCTTGGTCAAGTGGTCAATCGAGCTAAGTCAATACGACATCAGCTATCAACCAAGGACAACAATCAAGGGATAGGCCCTCGTCGAATTCATTACGGAATAAACCATCTCCGAGCAACCCGAAAGTGGGGAGGCCGACCAGACGTGGGAAGTTTACGTCGATGGCTCTTCCTGCGAAGCGGGGAGTGGTGCGGGCATCATTTTGCAAGGACCCGACAACTTCCTTCTCCAATATTCCCTCCACCTTAACTTTTTGGCCTCCAACAACGAGGCAGAATATGAAGCTATGATCGTGGGGCTCACACTAGCACACCAGGCAGGTGCCAGACAGATCAGGACCTTCAGCGACTCTCAGCTCGTGGTCAATCAGATCACCAGAGAGTATGAGGACCGTGACGATCGGATGATCCGGTATTTGGCCGTGGTCAAGCAGCTCTTGACATCCTTCGACGATTCTGCGGTCTTAAGGATCCCAAGAGAGCAGAACGCCCAGGCCGACGCCCTGTCGAAGTTAGCCTCCTCGTCCTTTGAAGGCCTCGACCGCACCGTTCTCATCGAAGTGCTTCTAAAGCCGAGCATCAACCTCCCCGAGACCCTCTTTATAGACGACGGAGCTCAACTGAACGACTGGACCACTCCCATCTGAAGGTTCCTGATCGAAGGAAAGCTCCCCAAGACCAGGCCGAAGCAAGGCAGATCAGAGTCTGCTCGGAAAGGTTTGCCTTGATCAGCGAAACCCTCTTCAAACGCTCGTACACTATGACGGACGGAAGACCTTACCTCCGATGCTTAACCCCTGACGAGGCCAAGTACGCTCTCAAGGAGCTCCACGAAGGAATTGGCGGGTGCCACATAGAAAGCCGATCGCTTGCCCGAAAGGCTCTAAACCACGGGTATTACTGGCCCACGATGTTGCAAGATGCCCTAGCCCTGGTCAAAAAGTGCGGTCTTTGTTTAAGATTCTCCTCGGTCAGAAGGGTTCCATAAGCAAACCTCCATTTCCTGGCCAGTTCGACCCCCTTGCTATGTGGGGGATGGACCGGTAGGCCCCTTTCCGAAAGCAACGGGCCAAAGGAAGTTCCTGATAGTAGCGATCAACCACTTCACAAAGTGGATCGAGGCCGAGCCCCTGGCCACGATCACTGAGCAGCAGACTCAGCAATTCTTCTAGAAACACATCATCTGTCGGTTCGGAATTCCACACGTACTCATCACGGATAATGGGACCCAGTTTGCGGATAAGAATTTTAGAAAGTTCTGTGAGGATCTCGGAATCCAGCAACGCTTCTCTTCGATATGCCATCTGCAGTCGAACGGTCAGGCCGAGAACGCGAACCGCCAAATCCTTGACGGTTTGAAGAAATAGTTTGATAATTCTTCCAAGGGACTATGGATCGACGACTTGCCGAGCATTCTCTGGGCCCATCGAACGACGAAGCAGATCTCCATGGGAGAGTTGCCATTTAATCTGACTTACGGCGCAGAGGCAGTAATCCCCCTTGAAATCAGGTTTCCTTCGCCCCGAATCATGGCCTTTCATGAAGAAAGCAACTCGGCGCAACTGCGTGCCGATCTGGACCTCATAAATGTGGTCAGGAAAAAATCCGCCAACAGAAGGAGCACGTACCAGCAGAGGATCGAGAGGTTTTACAACAAAAGGGTACGTCCCACCAACATTAAGCTAGGGGACCTTGTCCTCCGAAAGCTGGCGGTATCTAACGCCGGCCAAAAGAGAAAGCTGGCTCCAAACTGGGAAGGCCCATACAAGGTTTTTGAAGTTGTATGCCCCAGCACATACCGCCTTACCGACCCGGAGGGCAAGGCTATGAAAAGACCCTGGAACGCAGAACACCTTATGAAATTTCTCAAAGGGGTGGATTAGCCCTTGTAGATACCCTTCTGTAAATTAAAAGATGTAATCGGCACCTCGAGCCTTGTTTTGTAAAGTCAATATGATGTAATCGTTTACCCCTTTTGGCCTCACGCCAGCTTTCTTAAAAACAAGTTTGGGGCTTGACGCTCAGATGACACCGCGAGCCACACCAAGCTTCTCCTACAAGTATGGGGCTCGACGCTCGGATGACACCGCGAGCCACACCAAGCTTCTCCTAAAGTATGGGGGCTCGGCATCAATCTTGAGCAAGGCCTCGGCTTTCTCAAGCCCTGCGACTTTTACGCTCGGCGATAACCTCCAGCTACACTCATACTACCTATCTTAGAACAGGTATGGGGGCTCGGCATCGACCTCGAGCAAGGCCTCGGCTTTTTCAAGCTCTGTGACCTTTATGCTCGGCGATGACCTCCAGCTACACTCATACTACCTATCTTAGAACAGGTATGGGGGCACGTCATCGACCTCGAGCAAGGCCTTGGCTTTTTTAAGCCCTGCGATCTTTACGCTCGGCAATGACCTCCAGCTACACTCATGCCAGCTTCTCCTAAAGTATGGGAGCTCGGCATCGACCTCGAGTAAGGCCTCTGCTTTTTCAAGCCCTGCGACCTATATGCTCGGCGATGACCTCCAGCTACACTTATACTACCTATCTTAGAACAGGTATGGGGACTCGGCATCGACCTTGAGCAAGGCATTGGCTTTTTCAAGCCATGCAACCTCTACGCTCGGCGATGACCTCCAGCTACACTCATGCCAGCTTCTCCTAAAGTACGGGGGCTCGGCATCGACCTCGAGCAAGGCCTCAGCTTTTTCAAGTCCTGTGACCTATACGCTCGGCGATGACCTCCATCTACACTCATACTACCTATCTTAGAACAGGTATGGGGGCTCGGCATCGACCTCGAGCAAGGCCTTGGCTTTTTCAAGCACTACGACCTTTACGCTCAGCGATGACCTACAGCTACACTCATGACAGCTTCTCCTAAAGTATGGGGGTTTGGCATCGACCTCGAGCAAGGCCTTGGCTTTTTCAAGTCCTGTGACCTATACGCTCGGCGATGGCCTCCATCTACACTCGTACTACCTATATTAGAATAGGTATGGAGGCTCGGCATCGACCTCGAGCAAGGCCTTGGCTTTTTCAAGCCCTGCGACCTTTACACTCGGCAATGACCTCCAACTACACTCATGCCAACTTCTCCTAAAGTATGGGGGCTCGGCATCGACCTCGAGCAAGGCCTCAGCTTTTTCAAGATTTGCAATCTATACGCTCGGCGATGACCTCCAGCTACATTCATACTACCTATCTTAGAACAGTTATTGGGGCTCGACATCGACCCCAAGCAAGGTCCTAGCTTTTTTCAAGCCCTGCGACCTTTACGCTGGGTTATGACCTTCAGCTACACTCATGCCAGCTTCTCCCAATGTATGTGTGCTCGGCATCGACCTCGAGCAAGGCCTTGGCTTTTTCAAGCCCTGCGACCTATACGCTCGGCGATGACCTCCAGCTACACTCATACTACTTATCTTAGAATAGGTATAGGGGCTCTGTATTGACCTCAAGCAAGGCCCTGGCTTTTTTCAAGCCCTACGACCTTTATGCTCGGCAATGACCTCCAGCTACACCCTTGCCAGATTCTCCTAAGGTATGGGGGCTCGGCATCGACCTCGGGCAAGACCTCGACTTTTCCAAGCCATGCGACCTTTATGCTCGGCGATGACCTCCAGCTACACTCATTCCAGCTTTCTCAAAAATGACGAGGGGGCTCGACATCAACCTCCAGCAATGCCCCACTCGGCGATGGCCTCGAGCTACGCTCCTGCCAATCTCACTTGACGAATTATCAAAATTGAGAAATCGAGTTTTATTACTCATGAGGCGCCGCAAATGGCCACACGATACAATAAAGATATTAAAACTCACTCAGCTTAAAACTCGAACTCAGTGCTTTCCACGGGACCCTCGTGGCCGATGCCACTCACCTCAAGCCCTCCGGAGCGAGACCTTCCCCCTGCATGCTCCACCTGTATGGCTAGTAAGGATGTCCCGGCAACAAAAATCTGCACGTCGGCAGGCCTCGCTGTGTCCAGATAAAAGGTCGGAGAAGGATCTAATACAGGATAGCTTGCTCCCTCGAACGGACCGAGCCAATGATGACCCGTGCCTAGCATAAGCTTCAACCTCCGAATCTCCAACTCCTTCTCTTCAACGACCTCGCGAAGAAAGGACTCCGAAGCTGGTAGCCTGGTGGAGGCATCCGAGATTGACTAGTTCGTCTCGACTCTCTCCCAGTCACGGTCAGCTATGGCCTTCTTCAGGCGAGCAGCTTCTAGGATGACCTCCTTAGACTTGTTCATAAAATAGTTTACCGCGGCCTCTCAATCACGAGCCTGCTTACGGTGGCGAGTCAGCACACTCTCCTTGGACCCCAGCTCATTTCGGAGCCACTAAAGAAGGAAAAAAACAATGGGTCACTAAAGAAGCTTGCGAAAAACTACAAGTCACAGAGGATCGACCAAAAATATTTTCTTTTATAAATTCAAAATTTTGGGTTACAAAAATGCGGTGGCCAGCCCGCGCGAGGCAAATACAAGTCAAAAGAAAGTAAAAAGCCTAAAACTACTTTTAGAGGGGGCGACACCTCTTCGTCAACCGGATCGCCCCCGCCTTCCATCTCCTCCTCGTCCTCGCTGCCGGGTGTAGGTGGATGCACGGGAAGCTTCCACCTGAAGTGGAGGTGGTCGACCCGAGCCTCCGGGTAGAGCTGCAAGAAGTGCTCCTTGGCCTTGGCATAGGCATCGTCCTGAGCTAGGATCAGAGTGTCCGCCAAGGTGTTCTGCAGCTCCTCAGCCTCTGCCATGGCCTTAGCCCAAAAATGCGCTAGCTCGTTCGAGTGATGGTCTTGCAGCGAGGCCATCTAAGCTTGGAAAACTGCCTGGGCTGACTAGGATTCCGTCAACTCGTCTTTAAGACGAGTTGCCTCACGAAAATACTTATCGGCGTCCTTCCTCTTGACAAGGATCTCCTTCTCCAGGCACTTGTGGAAGTGTTGTCCATGAAGCAACGCCTGGCCGAGGAAGATCAAGTTAGAAAAATCCCTAAATTCCAAACATAAAGCGAAGGCCAAACACTTACCAAAATGTGCGCCTGAACCCACCTCATGTAGGCCGTCTCGGACATCTCCACCGCCAGAGTCATCCGATCCCGCTCCGTGGCGAGATGCTCTACCACCTCCAGCACCACCGGTCCCTCGGTCTGGGTATTGCCGGCCTTGACCCCCCAGTCCGGGGCGTGCGGCTTCATGCCCTGCCTACCCACCATCTCCTCGGCACTGGGACAAAGTGGCGGGAGCCCCTTCTCCAAGACGGCAGCCACTTTCTTACTATCAGATCTCGCCCCCGGTTCCTTCGTCAACCTCGACGAGTGGTGGTGCCTCTTCGTCCTCTTTGGGGACTATTCCTTCGTCGACCCTGAGGCTGCCCCTTTATTGGGCCCTGCGGCCGAGGTGGCCTTCTTCTCCTGATCGGCCCTCCTCTTGGCGGCCAAAGCCACCAAGGCCTGTCGGTTGTCGAGCTCCTTTTGCGTCATCTCTATGAAAAGGAAAAAAAAGGAAAAATGTTAACACAAAAGCAGGAAGATAAAAATATTAGAAACAAAAACATACTGGGGTTGGCTGGGCTCAGTCCGGCTTGGAAAAGAGGCAACTCCGTGACATGCGGCCACCCTATGCTATGCCCTTCCACAGTCTTCTCTACAGTCGCTCACTCTTTATCCGTCAAGTCACTACGCCACGGGGGCTAATGGTTCGGCCTATTGAAATTCCAAACAGTTGGAATTTTCCAAGGTTTCTCACTCCGGACGATAAAATACTTCGCCTCCATCCTTTAATGGAGTCCGGGTGGCCATGCATCACCCTCTTATGTGGACACAGTGAGAGGCGAAAAATCCCCTCCATGCCTCCGAGCAAGCTCATCCCTAAGATGGCACGGAAGTACGTAAGCCTCGGTTTGATCCCCTTCTCCTGACACTTCAGAATGAAGCAGACCAGGTGTTTCCACGAGTTGGGCCCATACTGCATTGGACTCAGCTCTCCCCACTTCAACACCCTCTCAATGAACGGGTGCAATGGTAGCCTCAATCACGAGACGAAGGCGTCCTCGAGATACATTCAGAAGCTCGACTCCAGCATTGCGGTTGGATGAATTCCGGGGTTCAGCACTGGAAGTTCAAATTCCTTCTGAATGAAGTAGGCTGCCCTTAAGATAGGCAGGTAGTCTGCCCTCAAAGCACACTGGACGCTCTTAATCATGGACCGACCCTCGTCCCACAGCAAGGAAGTAAACGTGAGAAGCCCCTCCACGTCGTCGGGATACATCCTGATCGACCCTGGGTTTTTACTGGACAGAAGGGGAAACTTGAACCCACGCTCGGGTCTGTATTTATCCAGCTCGGTCGGGCTATCGGGACAAATCCACTTCCTTTTTCTCCTATGGGGGCAAGGCTTCCTCTCCGGAGATGGGGTCGATAACGAGGGCATAGGTGGAAGATCTGCTTCTTCAGCTACCTCTCCTGCGGTTCCTCCTTCCCCTTCCTCCCGACCGTTGCCTCTCTCGGTTCCTCGTTCGGACCCCTCCTGGTCATCTTCCTCAATAAACTCCTCACCCTCGAGGCCCCCTTCCTCAGGCTCGCCCTCCTCCTCAACAAACTCCTCTCCCTCGGAGCCTCCTTCCTCGTGCTCACCCTCCTCAACAAGCTCCTCTTCCGGCCTATGAATTTGTAAAGGGGGTACGTCATAAATCACGACACCCTCGCCCCCCGATCCTAAATCTGACTGGACCTCTTCCTTCACTTCAAGGTCACCAAGAGACCAAGATGTAGACACCGACTGGACTTCCTCCACATAACGACCTAAAGAGCTTGCCTCGGAGCCGGACTGAACCCTCGACATTACGAAACAAAAAATACTAACCTAATGTACCGGAAATTGGGAAGATCACCAAAAAATGGTCACCGACGGCTATGAAAGAAACTCATGTTGTCTAGAGATTGAGTGCAAAGTGAAGAAATGAGGGGAGAGGGGGGAGATTTATAATAGAGGAAGGAACTCCTCGAATTTCGCAAGCAGATCTGACCGTTGGATCTTTGATCAGCAAGATCTAACAGCTACCAGGATCTGAAATGCTTCGATTCTCATGCCCATGATGTCAGCCTATAGCGTAAAATTACCTCTTTACCCTCGGCGCTATTAGCCGGTACAACGGCTCGGAACACGTGGCCAACGACTCGAGTACAACACCTTTTTCAACACCCGGGCTTTCCCAACAAGTTTTGGGGGCTCTACGCTCGGATGTCACCGCGAGCCACGCCAAGCTTATCTAACAAAGTTTGGGGCTCGACGCTCGGATGTCACCATGAGCCACACCAAGACTTTTCCAACAAGTCTTGGGGCTCGGAGCTCGGATGCCACCGCGACCCACTCCAAGCTTCTCCTACAAAGTTTGGGGCTCGACGCTCAGATGTCACCGCGAGCAACTCCAAACTTCTTCTACAAAGTTTGGGGCTCGACGCTCGGATGTCACCGCGAGCCACTCCACGCTTCTCCTACAAAGTTTGGGGCTCGACGCTCGGATGTCACCGCGAGCCACTCCAAGCTCCTCCTACAAGGTTTGGAGCTCGATGCTCGGATGTCACTACGAGCCACTCCAAGCTTCTCCAACAAGTGAGGGGGTTCAGCGCTCGGTGTTAACCTCGAGCCACTCCTAACCTTCACCACAAGCAGGGGAGCTCGTCTTCCGACCCTAGACGCTCGGCTAAGCGAGCCCCTACTCTTCGGCTCTCGACGTCGCCGTAGCTTTTTCAACTAGTATGGGGCTCATCTTCCGACCCTCGACGCTCGGCTAAGTAAGCCCATACCTTCGGCTCTCGATGTCCCCATAGCTTTTCCAACAATCATGGGGCTCATCTCCCGACCCTAGGCGCTCGGCTAAGCGAACCCCCACTCTTCGGCTCTCGACATCCCCAAGCTTCTCCAACAGGTAGGGGGCTCATCTCCCGACCCTCGATGCGCGGCTAAGTGAGCTCTACCTTCGGCTCTCGACATCCCCATAGCTCTTCCAACAAGGATGGGGATTCGTCTCCCGACCCTAGGTGCTCGGCTAAGCGAGCCCCCACTCTTCGGCTCTCAATGCCCCCTCATACCTTCAAAGGGATCCTCTTCATCCTATCCCGCTGGCCTCTCCAGGAAGATACAAACCACATTCTTCGCCATACACACCGCTCCGCTCTTCCTATAGAGGCAAATCACTCCTACACGGATGGGTTAACCTGCCCACCAGGAGTGGGGACTTCTGATATGGGTCAGATGATGTGCCCCCTCCTGGGCCACCAGATCCCCTCAAAACCTGCTCTCCCCTGATCATCAGATCAACCCAGAGCCTCATGGGCTTCTGCCATGTCAGGCCTACGAGCAAACGGGTCCAAACCCGGTCCAGCAGGATCTTAGACCCGTTTTCTCTGCCTATAAATACCAGACCCCCTACCCCACTGGAAAGGTAATCAATCTTTTCCCTTTAAAATCCTAGCTACTGTTACTTTCCAGTGACTGACTAGATCGTCGAGGGGCCTATCGCCGGGATCTCTCCCTGTGTTTCTAGGAATAGTGCAGGTACACAAGACCGAGCTGAACCCCACAGATCCCAGCCGAGCTACTGGATCCGAGCCGAGCATCCGTCCTCCACCTCACTCCTGCTACTCCTGGGCCGTTCCTAGTCGAGGGTCGAACATATAGCCAGTACCGTGACTTCCACTATACAAATTGAGAAAACTCACACCTGTTACAGCCACATCCCAAAACAAACTGTATCACTTTTTATGTTAGTTTTAACCTGAGAGATAATGGATGAGAGAATTTTCGAAACAAATTAAAAGTTTGTTGGAGGTTATATAAAAATATACAATTTGTTGGGAGTTATATAGAAACATATTGTTTTAAAAACTAGAACATGACAAGGAAGGGAGAAATACCTATGTTTTATTGATCTTATGGTCAGTTATTTTTGGGGCTAGTATATACCAAAGGTGACATAGAAGAGATGAGGGAGATGAGATTTATAGTGAAAGTTAAGAAAGGGGGCTGCTAGGGTTTTGTCGTAGGGAAGAAGGAAGAAAGAGAAACGTAAAGTATAAAGAAAAAAAAAAGTTTTGTTGTTTTGGTATAACAGAAAGTTATAGGGGGTGTTTAAGCCATTATCTACTGTTGCCGCTAAAATCGGTGTGGGGGCAAACAGACAGATTTGTGGATTCGAGGGAATATGAATAGTCAAACCTGAACGACTTCACCGGAGTTTGACCGAGATCCTTTCGCCGTTAACCTGCAAAAAGTGCGAGACATCGGGATTGATTCTGGCGACGCACCCTCCGACGCTCTTGTCAGTAATCTGAATGATTAAGAAAGAGATTTAATTGGCAAAAGATTGATTACCTGGTAACAGTGGGGGGAGGGGTATTTATAGCCGCCTTAGGAATCAGTTTCAGGATAAGATCAAATCCCTACTTTCCGGTGTAAATGGATAGAAGTGGTTAAGACCGCTATTAGGGATAATCATAAATTTGAATCCTCTCCTATCCAGTCAGACTGGGTTTCATACGAGTTGGAAATCATACCCAGTAAGGCAGATGGGTTATTGGGCTTTGAAGAAAAACCCAGTTCCCATTTCAGATCCGTTCGTAAGTAAAATTACCCTTTTACCTCTGAGCTTTAAGATTCGTGCCCGATTTGAACGGTTCCGATTTAACCCTATTTTAGCCATATCATCTACCTTTTCCATTAGTTTTAATGGTGAGATAACGGATCGGGAGATTTTCGAAATAACTTAAAGATTTGTTGGGGGTTAATGCTACACCTACTACCTAGTACATTACATTTTGTATGTTACCTAATGTGGTATGCCCAATCAACAATGCCACATCAGTTATTATTATTAATAAAATATTTTATAATGTTTATTTCCTAACAAAAAATAATCATTTTATCTATTACGTTGCCGCACTCCATCACCCAACCTCCATGATTGTGCATTGGTGGCTGATATGGCAATGATGATTGGGCATGTCACATCAGGTAATATACAAAATATAGTGTAAAGGGACGACCCAACCCTTGAGGCCGGTGAGGCGGCCGCCTCAGTCCCCTGGAGTTTTGCATTTTTAGGGGCTCCCAAATTTGTACTCCTAGTAAATATATGGGCCCCAAAAAATAATTATCTGGGCCTTTAGAATTTTTTTAAAAACGATTTGGGTTTGGGCTTGATTGAATTTGAGGCTTTAAATTTGGGTGATTTAAAACAAATCCACATTTAAATAAATATAAACTTAAACCTGAAACTCATATTCAATTTCAAACCCGAAACCCTTACCCGAAACCCCAAAACTCACATTTAAAACAATCTCTCTTTGGCTCTTTCTTCTCCCTAATTTTACAAACCAAAACCCTCACCCTAATTTTTATTTCGGAAATCCTCTTTGGCTGTCATTCTTCACTTTTTTAGTTCTTCCCATTTCTTTATTTTCAAAAATTTCAGGGAATCGTCTTCGTCCCTCGTGAAATTGAGGTCGTGTCGTCGTCGCTCGTGGAGATTGCTCCCAACAAAGTCATCATCGCTCGTGAAATTGAGGTAGTGCCTTCGTCGCTCATGGAGATCGCGCCCAACGAAGTCGAATCCACTATTGAGAGTTGCTTACCTCTGGTGCTCTGTTGGTTACTCCATCTTCACTTAAATATTTTTTTAATTTACTTTTTCTGAAAATTAAGAGGTTCTTTATTTGCTAAGGAATAATTAGTTGAATGTTAGGGCTTATTTGTTAGGGCTTAAATCTTAATTATGAGGTATTTTATTCTCCATCTTCGTACTCAATTTTATGTTAGGGCTTAATAAGTTGAATGTTGAGTTCAATTTTATGTTAATTAAGTTGAATAGATTATTGAGTTGTTGGGTTGCTTAATTTTATGTTAATTATGTTAATTAAGTTGAATAGTTGCTCGTTGAGTTGCTTAATTAAGTTGAATTGATTATGACTTAAATAAGTTAAAAATTGATATGTTATGGTTAAATCAAATTTTTTTTTTTCAGTTTTATCATGCTTCGTAAATATGTGGCAAGAGCGTTAAAAAGAAAAAAGAAACAAGATGAAGATAAATTTATTGTCAAGTCCCACTTCCCAAAGGAATACGGAATACGGATACACAATTAAGTCCAGCGAATGACTTTCACCATTCATAAGCTGTAAGGATCTTTTCAACATTTCACAGGAATAAACAAGGAATAAACAGGAAATAACCAACCACGCATTTATGAATAAATTAATATAACCAAAAGGATTACTTGAAACAAGATAAATAATTTTCAAATAAACCAGATTTGGAAACAAGAGTTGTAAATTCTGGGTCAACGGCCCAATACAAAATAATCCATGTAGCAATTACATTTATTCAAAAACAACAAGAAATAGTTTGGAGCAAAACTCCAATCAACTAGAATGTTTGAACACATATTCCATCGAGCAGCTAGTCACCAAAGTCTGCAATTTAACAAATTGCAGGAGGAGGAAAAAGAAACAAAATGCCCGTCAATGCAAGTTACGGGCCGCTTGTAGTTCATGCAACAAGTATAGAAGAAAACATATAGACAAGTATAGAGTAAAAGTGGAAGTAAGTACAGAAAAAGCATGGAATAGATGTGACCACAACACAGAATGACCAACATAAATCAGGAACAGAATCAAGTAATATGATGAGATAACAGGTGCATGTGACATGTGACAGGTAACAGGTATCATGCAAGCAAGTAAACATATAACAAGTGTCAGGTAGCATGTACAGGTAACAAGAATATGTAGGTGATCATGTTATGTCAAGTCTTGTATTTAACACTATCTAGGTAGCACTTCATGCATCCCAAATTTTACCACATGGTTGCTACTTACATGCAATTTACGTTTAGATCTAGTTATGGGTTTCTATAGGGCCGTATACTCAGACGTCATGTAACAGACAATAGGAACAAGTTCATGAATGAAATAGCAAACAGATTCACGAATCACCGATTAGTGAATCAACAGGTTTATGAATTAGCAGGTTCATGGATCATCAGATCCATGAATCAAAGCATAAAGTACAACAGGTTTATGAATTAACGGATTCTTGAATCAAACATAAAGTGTAACAGGTTCATGAATCAACATGAATCAAACATATAAAATGGGAACGAGGCCCCCTAATGAGTACACATACTTATATTGTCCACTGCTAAGGTTTTTCCCTTAACACCCGCTTGATTACTTGTTATTATTATCAAATAGGCATATACGTACACAAATCAGGGCAAGAATAACATGGCAAGAACAAGGGACAGGTTCAGGTCAGACATAAATATGCACAGGTGACACACAACTCATAAAAGGCTAGGATAATGAAACTTTCAGTTCTAGACAGCAAGACACTACTGCACCAAATCTGAGATTCTGTCGCCACAGACATGCAAATCTGGATATGTCAGAAAATCTAGAAAATAGACTCTCGGCCGAATCCAGTACATATAAATAAGTCATACAATAAATCCAGAAACATGGCTCAAAACAGAATTTTATACAAAAAAATATGTTCAGCCAGAAATCACAAGGTTGTATTCATAAACATAAAATTGGCATAAAAATTTACTGATTAAATCCAAGAAAAATATGGCTTATTCCCTAGTATGTATAATGTCAGCAAATATAAATTTCATATTATTCCAACATAGATAGTATAGTCAAATAAATTCAGGAAGCAGCAAGATACAACAAGTTTGTAAATCCGAAACCTCAAACCCAGCAGTACTAAAACAGCGATAGATTCCAAAGTATAAATCAAAATCCAAATCCGTCAAAAGGGTGATAAAATAGATACAGTAGGCTATATTTTATGTTTACAAAGTTTTTACCAACAACAATTCGAATCAGGTCAAAAACATGGTTATTTACTGAACATCATGTAAAACTATTGATATAGTACTTTGTTCACAAGTATAGAATAGTTTATAAACGTCATCAAATAATTCTACAAAAATTTGGGGTTAATCCTAATCATGTCTAGTCATAACCAGCAAAATATTAGATCCAAATATTATCTCTAACATCAGTATTAAAATAAATAACTATGCAGAATTCACATAAAACAGAATCTGGAATTTTCTACATATCTGGAGTAAAACGGCCATAACTCATACCTCACAAATTGAAACCGCGATCTGTCAAAATTTTGGAAAGCAGACAGCGGCGACTACAATTTATATTCACAAATTTATCTCATTTACCGACCTTAACATGGTAAAAAATACTGAAACAAAATAGGCTAACAGCAAAAGCAGAAATCTTCTTATCCATTTAAATCAAAAAGTTTATATGCAACAAATCCAAATTTATAACATAATACGAAACATGGTATACTAGATGTCCAAAACAACATGGTATGGGTGTCTAACAAGTCTACCACAAGATACTACAACTAACACATCAAGCATGCAAGATTCACACAACACATCATGAGTCACAAAACAACATACATACATGCATCAAGAATTTAATTAGATGTAAATTATTTCATGTCGTGTGTGTAGCAAAGGACGACTACAGATGGATCAACGAGTAGAGACAAGATCTAACAAGGAATTTCATGAGAATGAATCTAGAATCAAAAGCCACACTACAGGATGTATTTAGTACTTGTACATTTAACAAAAGAAATACAAGTTACTTACCTTAATAATGGTCGACAGATCCGATGGGAAAGAATAATGGGAACGGATCCCGGCACACGAACACGAACACGAACACGAACATGAACACGAACACGAACATGACAACACGTGCGATACCTAACGCACGTGAAATACACCGGCACGAACTTTAAGAACGTGCAACAACAAGGACGGCTACGATCGAAGATAAAGATGAACATGATCAGATCGGACGGCTGAGATCAAAAGATCAAAATCGATCGGACAGTCACAATCCAAGTGATCAAGGTCTAATGATGGAAATGATAATCAAAATGCATCGGACGGCTGAGGTTCGAAGCCATGATCAAGATGTGATGATCAAGATCATCAAGGCGATCGACGGCCGGGACTCAAAGCGATCAAGGAACTCCATGATCAACAGCAATGTCAATGGTTCTTCGGCTCGACAGCGGTAGGGACATCAGTGGTGCTCGGAGGCTGTCGACATTCGGCAACAGTGGTGGTGAACGGTGCTCAGGGGAAGGCTCGATGGACGAGTGCAAATGCGGGAGGCCAAGGCAGAGAGGATGACTCGACGACTGTGGAGGGGAAGAAATAGGGGAGAAGATAGTGGTTCGGCTGGCGGTCGAGGACAAGGGCAATGACGGTTGGTCGCGACCGCGGGGAGGGCGGCATACGGGATGAGGGTGAAGCGGCAACGGGAGACAGCGGTGCTTGGGTGGTGGGTGTCGACGAGATGCACAGGGAGCGGGGTGAGAATGACAAGGTGGTTCTACAGTGGTTTGCAGGGGCTCGGAGATGGGAGGCAGGGCGGAGGAGCGACGGAGTACAGGGGGCACAGGCGACGAAGTGGAGAAGGGAGGTTGAGGAGATGTCGGAGGTAGGGGATGAAGGAAAACATAGTAAGGGGCGGCTAGGGTTAATTAGTAGGGTAATTAAGGTTAATAGATAATTAGGGTTTGGAAAGTTAACAGGGGTTATATAGGGGTTAAGAGGGTTATTGGGTAATGGTAGGATCCAATAAGCAAAAGGGTTTGGGTTTTGGGTTTAAAATCCAATAGAGAGATAATTAAATAGAATAGGCTTTATAAAACACACACACACACGCACACACACACACACACACACACACACACACATTAAATCATGAACAATCAAAACTAATAATAGTAGTAATAACAATAACAATAGTGATAAAAATGAGATAATGAGAATAATAGTTACAGTAGCAGTGTCATATACAAAATAAGATTATATTACAATATGAAGATTATTTGAAAATAACTACAATTACGATTAACGAATAGAAGTGAATTTTTTAATAAACCATCAAGAAACAACAACAATAATGATAATAGTAACAATAATAATAATCATAATATATATCAAAGTCATAATAATAAAAATAATAAGGTTCGTATTACAATATAAAAATCATTGGAAGGTCGTTACAAATAAAATTATTGATTAAAAATAGACTCTAACAGAAGATCCAACAATACATTTTAACAAAAAGAATTTGAAAGTGAAAAAAATAATTTACAAAAATCGAAATACCAAAATACACAGAAAATACGTATTTGCGGGAACAGGGGTTACAATCCTACCCACCTTACAACAAAATTTCGTCCTCAAAATTTGCTTAGGCGGTACATAGGACAGGGCAAAAGCAAACTTGGGGGAGGGTAACAAAACAGAGGATTAAAGGGGAAGGAAAAAAGTGGTGGCAATACCAAAATGAGGAGGAAGTGGATAACAACGATATCAAATGGGATGCATGAAAGAAAATAAACACTATCAAAAGGGAAGAAACAACAGAAGATAACAAGTAAGATAAAAGAGAAGGTAGAACTTAAATTGAAGAGAGAAAAGACAGGGAAGAATTGAATCAAACAATGAGCCAACGGGTGAGGATGAACGCAAGAAATGGAAGGAAGCAAACAATGCAAGGTAGGAGAAGCAACAAGAGAATCCTGGGACCCGTGGGTCATGGGCCCACCACGCTTTCGCTGCACCACTCTGATCGGGAAGACTCTGTCAATAGCATCCATTAGCTCCAGCAATCTGCATCGTGGCTCACCATACTCTTGACACGTCCAAACGACATCCCTCTAGCATGAAGTTCGAACACCTGGAAATCTCAGATTCTGAGCACTTTCTGAGATACTGGGACTCTGCATACACATCTTGGAGCAAAGGAACTTTGCCTCGGGCCCCAGGAACTTAGGGCCAACCCTGATAGTGTACTAGGAAGTGGGTATAGTATTACTCATACTTTTAAGCATAAAAATAAAAAGTTTGTGAAGGTTATATAAAAATACCTATGTTTTATGGGGTTAATATATAAAATACCTTTGTTAATTTATCTGGCAAAACTTGGATCAATATCCGGCCCAACGGCCCAACTCGTGCCCGAAAAAAGTGATGTTCCAACTTGCAAAAAGTGACCCCCCATACCAGTGATTTTACCAAAGTACCCTCCATGTTATGGCGATGAACGGAGGTAACGAGGTTTGACATTGATACCTACTGTCACGTGGGCCCCATTGGCCGGTGCCATTTTGCGGTCTTAAAATCCGGTGTTTTAAAATCATGGGCCCAACCACCACCCACTAAATCTCCGCCATCGGATCAAAATCTAACAGACAGAAATTGCTTATGCCGTTCCTGCAATTCACCAAAATTACCAGTGGCTGAGAGCATCCACAGTCGTGCTTTGCTCAAATATGCATTTTCGCATATTATACATATAGCAAAGCGACTTTGCTGCAGTGGTAAAATGCTATAAATAGAGCAAAAAAAAATAATTCATCAGACGGAACTCTAAGTTCCGTCCCGCGCAACAAAAAAATACTGTGCATTTTAAATAATTTATTTGATTATTTTAATAATTTTAATAATTAAAAAAAGGAAAAGAAATCCGAAAAATGGTTGCCAAAATGGAAAAATGTCAAATTTGAGGGACGACACTTCCGAGGAAAAAATGAAAAAAATATACATATTTTAATCGGGACGGAACTTGAAGGGACGGAACTTGAAGTTCCGTCTGATAAAAAAAATATTTTTTATATTGGGACGGATCTCCGTCTTCAAGTTCCGTCCTTTATAATATGCATTTTTTTTTATATCGTCTCTCATTTATAGCAATCTACTATTGCGTATTTGTCAAAAAATGCATAAATAGCAAACGACTGCAGCATGTCATTTGCTATAAAATGCATTTAATGGATAAATACCAAACGACTGTGGATGCTCTTAATATATGCATATATGCATAATATGCATATAGCATTCGCTTGTTTGCTGAAATGGGCAAAAGATAATATATAGCAAAGTTGTAAACAGCCGAAACATTTCATCGAAATTTTTTTGGGGGGATTTTTTAAAGATTCTTTTAAATATTTTTCATTTTTAAATGGTGGGACCCACAGTGAAGCGAAACATGACGTTTCGTCAAACTAAAAATTGAACTAAATACTATTTAAACTAATTAACTAATTAATTAAGAGCATAAGATTTTAGTTTAATTAAAAAATTCGGGATTTCATCAGACGAAACATCATGTTTCGTCCAATCCCAAAAAAATATTATAAAATATTACAGATGAAACATGTTTCGTCTTTAATATTATGCATATTGCTATATTTATTCTCAAATATATCATTCTACTGTTTCACAAAAGGTAAAATATGCATAAATGCCCCACGACTGCAGATCGATTTGGAAAAAAATATGCATAATATGCATAAATGCATGACGACTGTGGATGCTCTGACTGGCTATCGTGATATTTTAAAAAATGAATTTTTACCGTACTGACCTACTTTTTGAAAATATTCACCAAACTGACCCACTTTCGAAAATATTTAACCAACTAACAGTTTTGAACACGTCAACATAACACGTACTTGGAAAAAATGGCAATGGTTAATTCCATGTCATTCTTAAAAAAATGGCATCAGTTAAATTTATTTTAGCATGCAATTGTTTGGAAAAACGACATCAGTACATTTCTCATACAAGTGTGAAGTTTTCTGACATGAAAAAAAATCCCCCATGTTTGGTTCAAATTTTTTATATACTTAAACTTAATGCCGTTGTTTCGAAGAACGGCAAGAAATAACTATTGTCGTTTTTAGAAACAACGACATCAGTTGACAAAAATAGATTAATTAAGTATAAGTAACAAAATGAATTGTTGCCGCTATTTCAAATAACGGCATCAGTTTTCTTGTCGTTATTCACAATAACGACTGTGGAGATAGATAGTTTGGAAGATAAGTTTTTTTTCTTGAAAAAAATAGGATAACTGATGCCGTTGTTTGGAACAACGACATCAGTAATGCTAATGTCGTTTTTAGGGATAGCGACATCAGCTATAAGATTTTCTCACACTTAAATTTTTTTCCCAAGTCAGGGAGTAGTGAGATGGGAAAGAAGTTAATTGATGTCCTCACTCCAAATAATGGCATGTTAAAGAAGAAAAAAAATAGAGGTGTCGATATTGGAAACAACGGTATATAAATAACCTATACCGTTATTTTCAATAGCGGTTGTTTTCAAGAATGGGATCGGGATCCACCCACTCCGAGCATGACCTTCAAACTTTGTATCTCCAATTCCTTCTCCACTATAACCTCGCGAAGGAAGGATTCAGATGTCAGCCGCCGGGCGGAAGTACCAAACATCGACCATCTAGTCTCGGCACTCCCCAAGTCGCGATCGGCAATCACATTCTTCAAAGGAAACGCCTCCAAACTCAATTCCTTCGACTTATTTTCAATAGTGGTTATTTTCAAGAATGGGATCGGGATCCACCCACTCCGAGCATGACCTTCAAACTTTGTATCTCCAATTCCTTCTCCACTATAACCTCGTGAAGGAAGGATTCAGATGTCAGCTACCGGGCGGAAGTACCAAATATCGACCATCTAGTCTCGGCACTCCCCAAGTCGCGATCGGCAATGACATTCTTCAAAGGAAACGCCTCCAAACTCAATTCCTTCGACTTATTCATAAAATAAGAAACAACTACTTCCCGATCCCGGGCCTTTTTGCGATAGCGAACCAAGACAGAATCCATGGATTTCAGCTTGCCCCTAAGGCGCTCAATCTCGACGTCACGAGGGTCGGCCTCAAGGGACTCATTCATCTTGCACAAAGGAGGAAAGGGCAATCATTTTGAGCCTCTTGGCCAAATCACAAAACATCACATCACAGATATTACACCAAAAATTTCAAAGTCAAAGAGTTCAGCCAAAAAACCATTTCATTCATCAAAATTCTTACAGAAGAGCGGTGGCCAGTCTGCACTTGGCAAATACACAAAAAAAATGGAAAGAGCGAAGCTACTGCTTAGAAGAGAAGGGCACCTCTTCGGTTGCCGCTGCGTTGGCCTCGTGGTCGGTTGCCTCCTTTGCGTTCTCCTCGATCGGCAGCTGTTCACCCCCCTCCTTGCCATCTCCCCCGGGGGTTTTCGGATGCTCGGGAAGTTTCATGCCATAATGAAACTCCTCGAGCTCACACTCGGGGTAGTAGTGCAGGACATGTTCAAGGGCCCAGTTGTATGCCTTATCCTCGGCCTTGATGACCTTGTCCATGGTGGCGTTCCTCATCTTCTTCAACTTCTTGTTGGCCTCCTTCTTCATCTCTTATCCATCCGAGCTCGGTCATCGGTAAGGGAAGTTATCTCGGCCTTAAGGGCCCGATCATAGGACTCGGCCGCGTCCGCCCTCATCTTTTGATCCTTCATCTAACGCTCATACTGCTGAGCATCCTTCACCTCCCGCTGAAGTTCACGGGTATGCATCCTCTTTATCCGGGCTCCGGCCAGTGTTGCCTGCGAACGAGGGGCTCAGACTTGGAAAGGTGAAATGGAAAAAAGTTCAATTTTCAGAGTTGGAAAGTACTTACCAGCACATCGGTCTGAGCCCACCTCATGTAACATGACTCGAGAGTATTGGTCGCCAGGGCCTCCCTATCGTGGCGTGTGGTCAGATGATCCACCACCTCGATCGCTACCAGCCCCTTGGTCAAGAATCGGCCACCTTCACGGCCCAATTAGGAGCCCACGGCCTGAGCCCTTCTTCGCCCACAATCTCCTAAACCGCTGGGTGCACGGGCAGAATGCCGCTCCTCAGCACTTCCGTAACCTTGAGGTTACTCATGGACTACCTTCTTGTGGGGGCAAGGCGAGATTTAATATATCCCCTCATGCACTCCCGATGAACTAACCCCCAGAACGACTCGAAAGTACTTCAGCTTCAAAGGCACTTTCCTCTCCTCACAAAGTAACATGAAGCACACGAGCTGCTTCCAAGAGTGGGTCGTATTGCATCGGGCCCAGACTCCCCCAATTCAACACCTTCTTGATAAATAGGTGCAGCAGCAGCTGCAATCCCGAGCTGAAGGCATTTACCAGAAACATGCTATACCAAGGGGCCAAATTGTCCATAAGACGTAGACCAGGGCTCAGAATCATCAACTCATACTCCAGCCCTATAAAGTAGCTCGCCCGTACCAACGGTAGGTCACTACGCATCAAAACACTCGGCGTCTTGTCTATCATGATCTTTGGTCGGCTATGCAAAGAAGGTTGCACCCCATACCGAACCAAGTCTTCAACATCGTCCGGATACATCCTAATGGAGCCCGACTGCTGCACATAAGGGACGTCGAGCCCATGTTTTGGGAGAAACTCATCTGGTTGTTCCGGACTGTCCAGGAGGGTCCACCTCATACTCCTCCCTTGAATACGAGGAGCCTTTGGGTGGGGGGGGGGGGGGGGGAGGGCGGAGGACAGCATCACTTTTCAGATTAAGGGCCTCATCGGGTGAATCGACTTCCATAACTTCTTCCTCATCCTTATCACCAACCCCTCTTCCGACCACATCCTCCACACCTTGCTCGGTATTTCCAACTTTTGCCACCTCTCTGTCTCGTTACCCGCACCCGTGTCGACTGGTTTACCCTCATCAACCACCTTTGCCACCACTGCCTCTCCATTCGACTTGCTTGATTCCACCACAAATGGCTTACGAATGCAAAGCGACTTGACATTGTTGACCTTTTCACTCCTTTCCCAGGAAGAGGAGTGGAATGTTATCCTCATCGCCCTGCACAGACGTGGAGACAGAACAACCGGACTAAGCCATCGACATAATATTAAATATACTAACATGTGATCGTTGCCGGAAAGTTCACCGTAAAGCTATCGCCGGTCACTGAACAGTTTTTAGAGAGAGAAGCTCTGAGAATTAGAAAGAGAAAACAAAGTGGGAAGTGAGAGGGGGAGTGAGGGATATATATAGGTAGAAAATGGCACCTCGATACCCCTAAATAATCTCAGCCACCTAATCTAGATCATCTAAATCTTACAGCGGATAAGGTTTTGACGTCTCGATTTCCACAACCGTGACATCAGCATCACATGTGCAATACACGTGTCCACTAAAATCACAGTAAGCGTGAACTGATTCTCCAAGTTTCGATGCTCGATGCTCGGCAGCAACATCAAGCCAGTTGTTAGCTGTCACACGAGCTTACTTCGCTCGATGCTCGGCAACAACTTCAAGCTAGCTGTTAGCTTTCACACAAGCTTACAGGGCTGGACGCTCGGCAGCAACTTCGAGCCAGCTACTAGCTTTCACACAAGCTCACAGGGCTCGGTACGTGGCATCAACTTCGATCCAGCTGCTAGCTTTCACACAAGCTCACAGGGCTCGACGCTCGGTAGCACCTTCGAGCCAATTACTAGCTTTTTCACAAAGTACACTTCGCTCAAAGCTCAGCAACAACTTCGAGCCAGTTGTTAGCTTTTACACAAGCTCACAAGGCACGATGCTCGGCAGCAACTTCGAGCTAGCTGCTAGTTTTCACACAAGCTCACAGGGATCGGTGCTCACTAACAATCTCAGTGAGCCAGTTACAAAAGTCCTCACAAAGCTCGATGCTCGGCAGAAACTTCGAGCCAGCTGCTAGCTTTCACACAAGCTCACAGAGCTTGATGCTCGGCAACAACTTTGAGCCAACTGCTAGCTTTCACACAAGCTCACAAGGCTCGACGCTCAACACTTACTTCGACCAATCAGCTAGCTCCTATCCTCTACCGACACACGGAGGTCGGAGATCGGTCATTGCAAAGCTCGATCCTGACCTCATATAACACTTCAGGGATCTTTCATTCTACCTCTATGCACACTATCAACTGATCTTCTCACAAGATTGAACTACTTCTCGATGGATGGTACGTACAACCCTCCAGGAGTGGGGGGCCTATGATGTAAGTTAATAATCCAGATCAATCTGAACCGTCTAATCCCCTCAGGATTCGCAAACTCCTACAGACTCAGGCTTGTACCCCTTATGGGTCATCTGTTGTTCCAGGCCCACAAAAGAGGGTCAACCCGACCCATTAGGGTTAGGGTTCCCTCTCTGCCTGTGAATACCAGGTCCCCCTCCCCTTTCTGCAGGTAATGAACTTTTCTCCACTCAAACCCTAATTCCTCCTTTTCCAGTGACTGACTAGATCGTCAGAGGGCCTGTCGCCGGGATTTCTCCCGGTGTTTCTATGCATCTTGTAGGTTTGGGGTGGCCAACTACTAGCAGCACCACATCTCCTGCTCCTTACAAAATTTCCATCTCAGGTCCACATTTGTAGCTGAGATCTGTTTCAGAACTGTCTTTCCCTTTACAAATAACAAGAACTCACATCTGTTGCTCCCATCACTAAATCAGCAGCATCACTTGTTGACTTGCTATATATTGCTTCATCTAATTTTTCCCTTTAAGTCGAGTTGTAATAGTAAAAGAAAAGAACGAATGCTTTTCCCCCTTCTTTTCATAGCTATAGGGCAGATGTATTTAAGTAAGATGACTAGATTAGTGAGCAACAACTAAATGATGGTAATGCACAATGCATATAACATTCATGCTCATAAAGAGAATTGTAAATGGTATGAAGACATTGAAGAAGAGGATGGGCGTCACAAAAAGGATGGCAACATAATATCATAACCAATCAATAGTTTCTAAAGCCATTGATATTAGTAATCACATGTAGGATAAATTAGTAAAATTAATGGCTTAAAGGAGAAAAAAATCAATTATACCAAAATGGAATCAAAATCAACACCCCCCCCCCAAAAAAAAAAATAAAAATAAAAAAATAAAAAAATAAAACAAACAAACAAACAAACAAAACAAAACAAAACAAAATCAAAATTGAGTTTCATAAAAAAACAAAATATAGGTTGGCTACTTTATGCAGTGTTGCTGCTAAATGTGGGAGCAATTAGATGATGACTTCTTTTATTGAGGAAGAAAGCAAGGATCTGAATCTGGAAGACTGGAAATGCCTGAATGGATCTCGATTCGGATCACTGGAATGGTCTGAAGACTTATAAAAAGTCTCAACATCGGAGGTGTAAGATCATCCAATGCTCTAGTCAGCAACCCAGAAGAAAGATTAGGTGGAGAAATATTGATTACCTATAGCAAAATGAGGGAAGAAAGTATTTATAGTATATGAATCAGTTCTAGAAGATAGATCTAAAATGTATCTTTTAAGATTTGGTTGGAGATTCCCTAAGTGAATGGATAGAATTATCAACTAATCCCTGTTTAGGACGGGTTTGACTGAGAACTGTAATTAGCTAGAAATCCCCTTCTTCTTGGGTTGTAAATGAGCCAGAATTGTGGATTAAGTTGAGCTGATGGTCTGTAGACGACCCATGATCTTCTAACATGCTTGTAGTTTTTTGTGAAATTACTGTACAACCCCTGGAAGCTTTAAGATGCGTATTAGGATTGTGTGGCTACGATTTTTACCCATATCATAAGCACCCCACTGATGGTTGGGTACTGCAACCTTTAAGGAGTAGTTCGTTCTGTTTTGGGCAATCAGGACAACATAAATGACCATCATGGCCACATGGAGTCCTGTTCAGAGCTTCTTAGGATAGTAACTATTTTTTAGAACATCCATTTAAAAATTTCAAATTTATAATTATTTTTTAGAATTTTTAATTAAAATTTTCAAAATTATAATTATTTTTGAAATTTTAATTACAAGTCCAAATGAGAGCAAATTTTGAGGCAATCGGGCGGTCGGATTAGGAGAGCGCGAATATTGAGGCAATCGAGCGGTCGTAGAATGGGAAATTTTTGACCAAAAGGACCCACTTTTGAAAGTAATTACCAAACTGACCCACTTTCAAAAGTATTTACCAAAATGACCCATGTTTGGTGAAAATATCCTCGTTGTTTTTTGAGATAGCAAGTGTAGGCTTAGGTGTTTGGAGAAAAAAACTTTGAGAAAAATATTAAAGTAAGACTCGTCTCAAACAGCGAGGGTATTTTCACCAAACTCGTTGTCTCAAATAGCGAGTTTAGTGAAAATACCCTCGCTGTTTAAGATAGCAAGTGTAGGCTTAGGTATTTCTCCACAACTTGTAGAAAAAACTTGAAGAAAATAATATCAAAGTAAAACTCGCTGTCTCAAATAGTGAGGATATTTTTACCAAAATCGCTGTCTCAAACAATGAGTTTGGTAAAAATACCCTCGCTGTTTGAGAAAGCAATTGTAGGCTTAGGTGTTTCTCCTCAACTTGGAGGAAAAACTTAAAGAAAAATGTCAAAGATTCGCTGTCTCAAACAGCGATGATATTTTTACCAAACTTGCTGTCTCAAACAGTGACTTTGGTGAAAACACCCTCGCTATTTAAGATAACGAGTATAGGCTTAGGTGTTTCTCCGCAACTTGGACAAAAAACTTGAAGAAAAAATATCAAAGTAAGACTCGTTGTCTCAAATAGAGAGCGTAGTTGCACTACACTTGTTCTTTAAGAAAACGAGCCTAACTTTGAATTTTTTTTGTAGATTAATTTAACAAAAAAAAAATTAAACTCAGACTCGCTTTCTCAAATAGCTAGTGTAGTACGACTACACTCGTTGTTCGAGACAACGAGTCTTATTTTAATATTTCTTTTTCAAGTTTTAACTCCAAACACCTAAACCTACACTCGCTATCTCAAAAGACGATGGTATTTTCACCAAACTTGCTATCTGGGTCATTTTGGTAAATACTTTTGAAAGTGGGCCAGTTTGGTAAATACTTCCAAAAAGTGGGTCATTTTGTTAAACATTCTAGCAGGGGAGCGAACATTTTGAGGAGATTTGAGGTCCCCTGTGGCACCTTATGCCTAGGGTTCTTGAAAAACAGGTATAGCACCGAGCCAGGCAGGGCTCGGCTCAACAAGGATCGGCTCGGACCGGACTGGGTGACCATACCCGGATCAGATCAGCTCGATTCGGATTTGATCTGATCGGACATGGCTCTGCTCGGTTCAGATGAGATCGGATCAAAGAAGGCTCATTTCGGAACAGATCGGATCGGACAAGGCTTGGATCGGATCAGACACAATTTTTTAGAAGATCAGACCACTGCGACATTTCAGCAAAAATAAAACCTCTTTCATGTGGGATCTCGGATTCGCACCCAGAATCTCAGGTTTGGCAACCAAACAACCTAAGCAATGGACCATGGTGTGAACTTGTTGTAACTCTGCTACGCGAGCTATTTGGACTCTTTGGCCAAGGTGGGACTTTTTGGAGACCAAGTTTCCATGCCTTTGGCCGAGGAGGGAGTGTGGTTTTTCCAGGGAAAGCCGTGTTATGGTGCTCGGAACGGGATACTGCTCGGATTAGGCGAGCACGAATATTGAGCGAATCGAACGGTGGATCAGAGGAGCATGAATTTTGAGGCAATCTAGTGGTCAGATTAGGGGAGCACGAATATTAAGGATATCTGATGATAGATCAGGGGTGTGAAAATATTTTAGGACATCCAACGACAGATCTGGGGTGTGCAATTTTTAGGAAATCCGACTGGCCGAGCACCGAGCCAGGAGGGGATCGGCTCGAATCGATCATGCCGGTTTAGATCGAGGAGCCCTGTTCGGATCAGTTATGTAACACCCCGAATTCCAAATAAGAATGAATTCGAGATTCCACAGGATCTTTACTTTACTTCGTACAATTTTACAAGGAATTTAAAATTTTTTCAACAACAATACATCAAAGTTTGTTTACACTTGATTTTTACACAGCGGAAGAAACAAAGATTACAATATTGAAATAAAATACAACTTGTATAACTTTAACATCATTTGCATCAAAACATCTTTACTCCTTCTTGAATAGTCCATTACCTGCATGTCAATCTGTGGGCACGTCAGTTACTTACAACTGACAAAATGTTATACCCGGCTATCCTCTCTACGCCGGGAATAGTATAACGATCTCATTACTATAATAAAAACACAACAGTTGAATGAATAATAAAGTGTAAAAACATGACTACCCTAAACATGTAAGTGTATGTCATGCCTTAATGCCTAATGCACACAATTCTATACTAGGATGTCACTAATGCACACTTGTTCGGATTCTATGCATCCCATACTACATAGGTCCGAGGGCAAGCGCCTACGTACTCCACATTGAAGGGTTCGATCCCTTGCCATGAGACTACCTAGTAATAAAACAAGATTTAGATTATTTCACGGATACGGATCTCAGCCTCCCTGACTATAATAACAGGTCACAGCCTTCCTGGCTATTATATCGTGAGAATAACCGAGCAAATGCCCCTCTAGCCCCGGTATATACATATACATTGGAGTATGGTAAACATCTGCCGACTACCCTAAGTCTCGGATAAAATACAGTCCATCTCCTACGGAGCAACCACAGTTCACCAACTGGGTCTATAGCCATGGAGATCCACCACCGACTATATAGAAGCACCCATTTACGTTTGTCCAAGTCTATTACATCTTCACTTATGTGCCTAATTATTTGGTCAAGACATGAATAGATTTTCAAGCCTAGAATTAGTCTTATCTCTTACCGGTCTTAATCACCACTACCAAGATAGTTCCACAACCATATCTCAAATTTATATCTCAACTCTTTTATTTCAACATTTGCCGGTAACGAGATTTTACTAACTCAAAACTCAACAATTTATCCATAAGAATCGTGGGTACACATACCCTTTATCATATCTCAAAACTAATCATTCTCATCTTCAAATTATTCACTAATACGATCAAGTCTCATCTTAATTTTTCATTCTTGAAGTCTCATTTTAGTACTCCTCATGAGTCTTATCACAACCCATCAAAATAATAGTTCTCATATTCTATTCTAAGTCTCCTTAATAAACAACATTTACACACAAAAGTAAAGGTGTAATTTCTTTGAAAGAATTCGATTTACATTACTCTTCAAAAAGTAACGACAAGTTCTTTTAATCAAAATCTAATACAACTCAAATTCTTTATTCACAAATTTCCCCTTTTTAGTTCTTCAACTATACATTAAAAATCTCAAAACTATCTTTTATAACTTTTGATTATTTTATGTGAGCGCTAGGACTTTTTTTACAAATTTTAATTAGCATTAGAACTCCTTAATTTACATCTAATCCCTCTAAAAAAATGTATGCTAACGCTGGGTTTCGAATCCGTGAAGCCCCAGGCAACGCCCACAGTATCCATCGACAGCCACTAGCCCAAATGGGTTCGGTGTCTTAGTTCGACTTCGTTTTCCTTATAAATAGACTCTCGGTTTTGGATTTTGTTTAAAAAATTAAAAGTTTCAGGCTTGCCAGGCTTCGAATCTGAGCCAAACAACAAACCAGTGCAAGACCAGACCGCTAGGCCAAACTACGCCCACGACTCAAGTGCAACTCGAGGGGTTTTATTCTAATTTTGTGTTGTTCTTTTATTTTTATAAAACTTAGTTTTCCTCTTTTAATCAAATCTTTCATTAGTCTACAATGTTTATTTTAACCTGAGATTCCTTACTAACAGGAACTTATGGATTTTAAAACTCCATATTTGATAATAGATTCAGATTTTAAAAAAAACATTCCTTCTCTTTAGTTACAAAAGAAATTCTTCATTTTAATCAACTAGAAAATTTGTATTATCTTACAACAAGTAAAAAATAAGTTATGTGTAACCATTTTACAAAATTTCTTCTTTAAACATAAGGGAAATCTCTTCAATTATTTTAACAATTACTAGTTAACATACAAATGACAATTACTCATTACTTATCGTGTTAAATTTCCAAACAACAAGACAATACTTTGTTCCTTAATCAATATTAATATTTCTACAACTTATCAAACATAAAAAGAAACATGAATTTTTCTTCTAATTAAAATATCAAAATTCTATTATTTATCAAGCATGCAAGTCCCTACAATTAAGAAGGCATAAAATCACTTACTAACATTATGTTGATTTGTTCACTAACTTAGCATTTTCATGACAACCAATGCATAAATCTACTCTACTTCATCATATCAACAACATATACTCATTTACTAGTACACATAGTTCTAAAATAAAAAGCATGAGAACACCCACTAGCATGATATAGATTTATTTGCTAACATAGCATCTTTATTACTACCAATGTATAGATTGGTTTTACTAAAATATAATACTCATCTATAATGTTTATCATGCATGTTCTACAACTAGAAAGTAAAGAAACCATCCACCTCAAGTTTGAAGGTTGAACAAATGAAAGAAAGTGGTCACAACTCCTAGCTCCAAAGACTCCTAGCTTTGTCTCCTCTTCTAGCAATTTCTCCAAATAATAGGACTCTCTTCTCTCTTTCTTTTATATCTCTCTTATTTTCTTTCTTTCTTTTTCTTTCTTTTTTCTTTTTTTTCATTATATTTTGGTGCGATGAGAAAGAGAAAATAGGGTTCAATTTATAGAGTTTTGGGAGGGTTTATTTTGCAAATTTACATCCCGAATAACTCTCCTAATTGACTCCTAGAATCTT